>CM073594.1:58090508-59334674 GCA_037074705.1 Zhengitettix transpicula | reverse complement strand
ACTGGACTCAGACCACGTAGCGGAAATACGTGCCTGTGGGCTGAATCCTTGGGGGAAAGACGCGTCTTCGTGCTTCACGCATCCACGAAGGCACAGAATCTCTAAACCACAAAGGAATTTAGTTTCTCACTGGTTGCCTTACTAATGGTAAATATTAGTATTATAAAATAACCTTACTGTATACAATATAATAATTGGAGTAATACTGAATATGAACACTGTGGACGAAGTGCACAGCGGGGGTAGTATAACGGGTTTGCATAACCTGTAGGAACTTCCCATATCTTCACAGAACCAGTAGTCTAGGAACTTCATGGAAACAATTGCCGTCTACTGTTGGCTGCATTCTAACCATCTTTAATAAGTAAACTAAGAATATTTTTTTCAAATATTCAGAACACATTTTTATATATTATACTCATACATGAATCTAAAGAGGCGAACATTAAGCAATTTTCGCAATTACGTACTACGCGGTTTGATATTACATAATATTATTACACAAATTAGTATCATAATTGTAAAATAATAAATTATAAACGGAAATAGTAACATTTGTACGATTCACTACTAAAATTGCCGTGAATACTTTGAAAATAGAATCAGACATAAACCAATACTTATCCAATATTATATTATTAATAAGCCTTGAAAAGACCATTAAAATTTATAATTTTGTAAATGTAATGTAATATATCTCGGTACAGTTGTGTACCATACACAGATATAGAGAAAAGATTTTAAATTATAGATATAATGTAAACATTGGAAATACAAATATCCCTGTCAAACATAACTACAAGTACTATATAGTAATAATAATAATAAATCTTAAGCGTGGAATTACACATCACACGAGAATAAACACAAAGATAATTAGCATAATATTATTAAATAAATCGGTGTTTGCTTTGAAATTGACAGACTGTGAGTTATGCTTAATATAAAGCGTTTCTGAAACTAATCTAGATTTGTAATTACTACCCCTTATCTAAAATTTTGTAATTATCCCAGTTGAATTTATGATTGGGGCATAAAATGTGTTTGGAAATGGCATAATGCATCCTATGGAAGCTTAATTCTCGTAATGACGGTTCCTATGTATATGGATGAACAACCATTGTATTTTAATTAGTAAGTGACGTTCTGAATTTTGATTTTAATTAACGTGGCCTTTTCAAATTTCTATAATAGTTAATAAATTATAGTTTGATTGGTGAGTTGTAGTTAATCAAACATTTTTATCATTAATCAACGGACTGATCTTTCTTGTTCAAGTCTGAAGTTGTATTATAATGTAGACGTAACTGTGATGTCTTAACATTAACCATATCTTTGAATTGAAGTCAATTAAATACCAAAATACACGACATTTAATCCGTGGTTTTGGATCTTCTTCAAGTGGTAAACATTGGTGAAGATAATTAATTTCCATAACTTTCATTATGCGATAAAAATGCACGTATAATACTGGACGTTTATAATAGTTATTTGTATAACCACCAATTCAATTATAACTTCAGATAGAGAGCTTTCGAATTATGTCATAGTGGTAGATGAAGGTGCTTGTATTAGAAGTATTATCTTACCTTCTGATGTATAAAAATGAGCGATTGTGCATATTTGTATGTTCTGCATACATATATAAACGCGTGGAACAATGTTGATAAAATTTTGTACACGCGTTCCTTTTGATCCGGAAACAAATACTCACACGACAACAATCCCTAGTAGTGGGGATTGATGGGGTTGAAATATTTCAAACATGTTACAAAGCCCGATATTTCGGCCGGAAGAAAATATCTCTGGTTCAACGAAATAGATAGCGTTTAACAGGTAATTTTGGGTAAATTTCCAACTCATTTTAGACTTGTGAAGGGAGAACTTTTAAGGATAGAAGTGGAGGGGCGTTACATAAAATTAATTTAAATAAAACAACAGATTTCAGTCAAATCTGAGGTTATGGATATTGCTGAGTTTTAGTATGATAACCCAGGCAACTCCAGGCACCAAGGTAGTATTATATAAATATGATCTTTTTATATGATCATTTTAAGTGGTTTAATGTAATTGAAGATTGTTAAAACTTAATTTAAACAATTCCGTTTTTTAAGGAATGACCGCGACATAATTCAAATTCTCTGAAGTTGGAATCTGCTTAAAACCACTTTTTATTATTATTAATGAGAAAAAATTGTAAAATACTTGTCGATTAAATTATTCTTACTTTTAATATCTTCCAGATTTTTTCTCGAGTAAGTTAATACTGTGTCAATATTTGTAATTGAAATATTTAGGAGTGGGTCAGGTGGTTAATTTTATTATTATTACTAGCTGGTTGCCAGGCGTTGCTCGCGTACTTATTTATATAAACTCGAAAAAGTATTTAATTGAATACTTAAATATATTCCTTGAGTATTTCAGGATATAATTGTCACTCAGTCTTCATACATTACGAAATATTATATTGATGAAATTGTTAGCTAGACTCACAACTAATATAGCGCGAAAATTAACTTACATTTTCCGCAAGGATGGTAAAGAAATTCGTATTCTTCTTTATTATCATTCGATGGAGTATTGCTGTATAAAATTATATTTTTTATTTAAAGAAAATATTTCTGCTTTATTTCATTCCTGATAAAGAAGAATTTCCTTTGTTCGTTGCGTAGTAACGTCTTTCTCTCGCGTGACGTCATTGTCTCTTGGCGCGCAGAAATTTAACATTTAATGATAATGGTTTTTAATTATAATTCTTTCCACATATATGCTAGGGGTTTCTCACCCTCACAATACCGGTTCACGATTTTGGCAGAATACGTATACCAATTTTTGTTGCATTCTGTCCACGCGATAAAATTTGTATAAAGAGCAACGTAAATACATAAATACATACATACATACATACATACATACATACAAATATACATTCTTTTTTATTATATAGAAGAAGAAGATATATCGAAAATTTAAAATATTACAGGAAATAAATTCTGTTAAGGAAATACAAATTTTATTATCTTTCTCTTGTATACATGTATTAATTCCGTGAAGTGAAACTAAAAATCTTGTCATTTTTTTAAAAAAAATTTCTGGCGTATTGGCTGTTTTATTAATTAATTGTTTCAAATATTTTTAAATTTCAACTTTTAAAGTAAAAATATATAAAATAATACCAGTTAAAAGGAGAAATTTGAATAATGAGTAGAAAACGTAATAACTCAAAATAGTTGAATAATCTAGTTTGATACCGTCGGAGTAGGCAGAAGCCAGAGTTTTAAGTGCTTACTTTCTCGGGTCATTAGTACACCAATCCAAACTCTAGCTCCTCCACACGAGATAAGTTTCACAGAGAGAGCGCGCGTAACAGGTAAAGGACCTCTTATCTTAACGGGAGAATTGGCTTTTTATCTGGGTAATGCACAACGACAAATGATCCTCTCGTACGTGCAACCGTACGAAAGCTTCAAGGGAAGGAGGTTCCTCGTCTCTTAAAAGCTACGAGGGATTGTACCACCTTGGCCTAAGACGTAATGGTTGAATCTACGATAAGGAACAACCGAAACACGACTAAATTTATGAAAAATTAAATCGGACTGTTAATAAACATTGAAAATATTTTTTCAATAAACTGTCATATTTAATTTTTAATATTCTTTTAAATACAATAAAGGACCATGTATTTTGCGAATGTAAACTTGAGAGTACGTAATTTACTTGATAATTTTCTCGGCATAGTAAACCTTCAATATCTACTTTCATGCTGTAATTCCATTGATTTATATTTTCAGGCCATAAAAGTACTATTGTTATATAAATATATATTTACCTTCGATTAATTTCAGTATCTTCTTCCTTATAACTAAAATACTCTCCACACGTGAGCTCTATTTATTTAAAATATAATTATATTTATTCTTGAAATGCCATTTATTGTAATTTCGTTTAAATCCCACCGGGGAATCTGTCCATTTTAGATTAAATAAATACATAGAACATAAACAAAACACAAAACCTGATGCGTATGCAATAAGAAACACAATATTGCTCAAAGCCATGCAACGGAATACTCGGAACGTTTCTATTAAAATGATACAAATTTATACTACTTGTTATAATTCCAACGATAATTTTTTCTACTTTTGATTTAAAGCAATTAGACATTTTATCAATTTTTACATCTATTGTACCAAATATTAATAATAATAACTGAAATGGAAAGCATACTGATGGTATTTTTAATTTTAGTCTTATTTAAGTCACCTAATACAATTTTGCTTTTCTGACCCTTATTGTTAATTTTATATTTAATCAGGAAACAAGAACGCTGTAAATGAAAAATAAATCACTTCCAGATACGTCTAAGTTATTAATTGATTTAAATATTTTTAGAGATTCCTATTATTATAAATCATTGATATCTTCTCAGTCGGGCTTTAAATATTGAATCTGCTAAGTATTCTTTGTTCTAGAAAAATATTTATTTAGAATAAAATTATGTTTAATGTAAATAGCAGATATTTATTGTAAAAATTACAGTTTTAAAAAAGCAGTAATTTAATTAAAAGATCAGAAATGGACTGAAAATTCTACTGCACCTGGAATGGAACCCGACGACGCCCATCCAGTTGGTACTGGAGTTTTTGCATTTAGAACCTTTAAATCAGGTTTCATACCCTTGTAATATAATATTCTACACGTGCCATCTTATCATAACGTCTCTTCCGCATAGCGGACATACGTGGGCGCAGCTGTAAGAACGCTGAGTCCAGTGAAGTCAGCACATTAGGTGCCGTGTGCAGCAGAAATCTTCCTTTCTCTAAGAGCTCTCATTGGAGACTTAAAATCATCAGGGAGGGGAAAAGGAGTCTTCGAATTGTTCAGAGCTTCTTGGGAACGGCAGTCGTGATCTAACCTCCAGACGGGTCGGTGGCTCCTGGTGCTATCCGCCAGTTTGTCTTACTTTATTTTATTTCTAACTATTAAATCTCTTTATTCTTCATCAACTCTTATTTGACTGAAGTGCAGCGAAACACCAACCACTACGCCTAGGTTCAATTAGTTGAACCCGAACCCTCACGTTACCGACTTTCCTATTTCCTGTTCTTAATTCTTTCTTTATCCTCTAGATCGGTAGCCAGGTGAGCTAACGGAGGTATAGCTCGGTTGGTGAACGATCTATCTGGACTTCCCATTCCCAACTGCTGGAATGTTACACCCTTTAGCTGCGGAGTTTCCACTGAAACCGTTCATTCTGTTTGTTTTACTTGTGAACAAACAACAACGTTTCGACACCTATTTGTACCATCTTCATGTAATATGCTGTAAATAATATATTTAAGAATTATAATTAATGGACTTGAAATTGTAAACGTTCTCTCTTTTTCGTTTTTCACAGCCAAAGTTAACTTTTTAGACGATTCACAAATTTAATAAAGTACGGATTTGTAGCGAAACGTTTCTGTAACGTTTTTCAATTAATGTTTGTCATTCATGACATTCAGACGTGAAGTCAAAAACATTAATAAAAATATTGACTATTGCTTCAGACCTTTGTCTTGAACTGATTCTGATATATACTGAGTTTTGTTTCGTCATAATCTCGGAGTTTGACAAGCGAAACTCCTGTTGAGTTTTTCTATCTCTATCACACGCACACGCTGATACACACACACACACACACAAGCACACATTCACAAATAAATAAAGCAATGAACACAATCTGGCTGTGCGGCGCGCGCGCGCTAGTGCTTTGAAATAGCACGGCATTATGGAAGCGATATGGATATAAATTCGTTTTAATTAGCAATCCGCCGCGCGTATGTGGAAGAGGGGGTGGGGAGTGGGAGGTGTGTTTCATAAAAATGACGGCGTTCGTAAGCTACTCTGATGGAGAATGCCCCAACGCTGTTTGTCATGTCACCAGCCCTCGGCCTATGCGTCATCAGATTTGCTTTGTTCGTCGCAGATCATCAATTTGGATCAGAACCTGGCGGGGGTGAAGGGGTGGTTGTGGTGTGGATTTACAGCAGGTGCTATATGCACAAGGATACATACATGCAGATTTTCTCTCCACCCCCATTGGCCTTTTTGGATCTATGATGGAAAAACTGTAGAGTCCCCCTCGGTGGATGGTGAAACACTGACACCGATTAATCCAGGATGAAAAGACAGAGTTTTCAGGTGTATTATTGGCAAGTAACGACTCGCTCTTTTTTGATGATGTAATTGTTTCGGTCTTGATAAATTGACTGATTATGTTATTGGACTTTTCTTAATAACCCCCAAAAAATACGAATATTAAATGGATTTAGAGCTAAACCCTTGAAACACAGTCAATATCATGCTTAAGGCGAGGGAATTAAAAAAAATGTTGGGATAAAACTCAAAACGCTGAGAGACTCTTGATCAAGTTTCGTTCATAGTCAGACGGAAGTGAACGGTACCTTTTCGGTTAGGTAACAACCTGAAGATGGTAAAAACATGTATCGAAACTTTGATCTCATTTTAAACTGATTTTTTGTTCTCATTATATATATAATTTTGAATAAATGTTTTTATGAAACTTTATAAACACTAAGAAGCAAATGAAACATCAATCGGACTTAATTAATTTTCTTAAAACTGATACTGATTCTATTATTTTTCCACCCCATTTAAGTCACCTCCTCTACTAGCCAAATCAAATTAAAATTTAAAAATGGAAATATATTATTTCTGAATTCAGTACAAAGCGGTAAATAATCTCAAATTACTAGCTTCTGATGAATTATTAGTATAAGGTGAAAGGAGAAACTATGCCATTGTCTTACTGAGTTTTCTCCTTGACTTCCTTCACTCTAAAATCCATGGATTCTCCGACTTGTTTTTTTATAGTTTTATAGTTTATAGTACTGTTATTTTTTACACTGACAAAGTAAAAACATTCTAACAACACATTATTACTTTTTTAAACAACAAATTTCAAACTATTTTTAATTTTAAAACTGGTAAAAAAAATGCATTTTCTGGGGGTTTTTGATTGAAAATATCATGGAACTTGCCTTTGAACCATATTGTGACGTTTCCTTCTGATGATACTTTTTCTTCATTTTTTCCCTTTTACATTTAATGTCCGCCGTTTTTCATAAAAGCAGTATTATTCTTAGTTTTCTTCTCGACGCTTTTTTTTACTTCGTCTGTGCGTCATTTTCTCTTTAAAATAAAACCTTGTCGAACTTAATTCCTTCTATTGTTTTTTTAGTAATTTTTTTTCTTATCTTCTATGATTTTTCTATCTGCTGTGTCGCTACCGGTGGTCTTCATATTTAGTCTTCCTTTCAGGTGTTCCGTCTTTTTTTATATAAGTACCAAAATAAATACTAATATCTAATTAAACGTTTAAAAGACGCCTATTTTGTATTGTTTAATTAAAAAAACGTTCTATAAAAAAGTTATTACAGAAAAATTGTAAAAATTTTATTTTAAAAATTTTTAGTATAATGCTAAATGGTTCTTTTGACACTGACGGCCATGACTCGTATTTATCTTCACGAGCCGAGGTTAATATCGTCCAAAATCACGATAAACATTTTGGGGGAAAAATTGCTGACTAACGAGTACCAAGTGGCATAGAGCGACGTCGCAAATTATATTTTTGGTAGATTTAGGTTTACAAAATGTGAACCCCTCCACCCTTTTTTTTCACCCAGGGAAAATTTTAAAGACTAAGGTATGTATTAGGATGTCAGTTTTTTTTTTTGAGAGTGGCTCGATGATCGCAAGGTGAGGATGGTTAATGGTCGACCAGGTCGGACTAACGGCACACGGATGCGTATTTGAGTGCGTCCAGGCAACACCTGTTGGGTCAGCCATAGTTTAATATATCAAGCACCTCTCTCTCTACCCAGCCACCGTCCTCCAATTAGCGGCGTACATCGCAAATTACAATAACCGTGCAGCACCGTTAAAGCAAAATTAGCTTTCACTGGCCCCCGGCGCGCAAACAATGAAGAATGTTTAGTGGCATGAGGGGGACCGGGGGGTGCTTCAGTCCGTACTGGGGTCTTTATTCTTTTGCATTCGGAAATTAACGCTGATAGCCCTAAATTACGCTCTATCGGAGCCTCGTTTAGTATTGGGAAAATGCTATTTGCGTGTGTTTGTTTTATAAATATATATACATTGGTGTCTGCCAGGCCTCGGATAAACGCACCAACACTTTTGTTACAATCCTTGTGTGACTTAACTACGTTTATTCCTTCATAATTATTCCCTGAAACATTCTAGAATTGTCACATAACAATCAGACCGTTCCGGAATTAAGTTAAATGCATGAAGTTATCAATCAGTACTGGTTTTGCGTTGACAAATGGTCGCCAGCTACCCTAATCCAAAATCAACATTAAATCGTAATGCATTCATTGAGACTTAATTAAAAAGAAATTGAATACTATGAAAGATATTTAGCATTATATAAACCAATAAAAGTTCCTTCTCTTTCAATTATTTTTTAAATATGCAATTGATTAATTTTTAGGATAGTTCTAATTCTCCAGAAATTTTGTGTAATAATTTACTAACATTTATGTAATATGTCATTATATATTTATTAGATGGAATATGCGTAACTGTATAATTTTAAAACAATTAATAAAACTTTCGTTAAGAATAAAATAGCAGAATTATTAGACTCAATTTTTTAAAAAAACAACTTTTATAATGAAATAATTTACTACTAAATATATATTTTTATTAGTGAAATTAATACTTAACTTTTATGTCTGTTTTTGCATTCATAACATATTTATTGACTAGTTTCAAAATCTTTAATATAATTGAAAAAAGTATTACCTTCATATCTTACATAATTTATTTTTAAAAATATATAAAAATTATTTTTTGTTATAAATTATTTATTTGGTGATTTTTAGAAAATTACTTAGTTAAATAACGACATTTTGATTTTTAATAAGTATTATTCAATTGACAGAATTTTGAAAATTTATAATTTGTGTATAATTTTATATATAGACCCGTATATATATAAGTATTATAATTTGAATTAGAAGGTTAGCCAATTCAGACAAAAAAGTTATAATATAAATACCTCACAACGTTTCTGGGATCCTTGTCCCTTTCGTCAGGTGCTTATTTTGGCTTTTGAGTATTCTCAAATGACAAGTGCAGTTGTAACGCTCTTTGCTCTTCTTCACACCTGACGAAAGGAACAAGGATCCCAGAAACGTTGTGTAGTATTTATATTATCACCTTTTTGTCTGAATTGGCTAACTTTCTCATTCATTATTTTCAATCAGACGTAAATGTTTCCATTTATATTGTATATTTTTATACAATATTTATATTGATAATTTATTGGATAATTTTTTTGGAAAAAGTAATAATTATTATTACTAGAAAAATAGGATTTTTATTTATTTCGATACATTTTCCTTTAAATATTTTATGTAAATTTGTAATTTGAAATTTTGTATTGTTCCCTTTCACCTCTTGGAATTTACATCTGATTGGCTGTTTATAATAAGTAAAATAAATAATTTTTATAAGATTTATGTTGTGGATGAGACATAATACTGTTGGGTCCGATGCTTGCTACCATCCAAAGCAAGTTTTTCTTCTTCTCTTATTCGGTTTCAGCTAACCAAACGAAGAGCACGTTTGGCAACATCGCTTAGGGCGGGCTGTTTGAATTTGCCGTACGCAACGACTTTATTGTATAACTTCAATGCTTATTAAATCGGGCACTGCGCAAACTTAATAATTATTTCTCAGAAAAACCAACCCTTACAATATTTTCAGACCTTTTTCTAACCACCTTGATATAATTATTACTTTAAATATTTTTATAATGTTCCTTTGGCACTTTTGTGACGTTTGATTTCGTTGAGTCCATTTCCTATGACTTATTTCACTATATTCATTAAAAATTTAAGAGTCACAACATTTAATATTCATTTATTTACAAATTATTTTCTGCTTTGCGATGTTTACAATTTACCTTAAATCCATTATGCAACTAGCCTCATACAGCTCTTACACCCCTATAATAAAAACGCAAATAAAGGAGATTATATTCATATGAACTTTACAACTCACACAAACCGGGTTGGAGGCGGGGGAATTCGGAGATTAAATACGAATATAAATACACACACGTCAAATTATTAATCGTTTGTTTACAGAAACTCCACAGGATATCTAAATATGGGTAGCTCATATCTCTATTTCCCTTGGTGTCGATTTTGTAATAATATTTTTTTGGACCAAAAAAAGAAGCGTATGATTTGGACAAACAGAAAACTGTTGGGGTGTGTTTTATGTTGTAGCGGAACTAATTAAAACAATGTTATATTGGTATTTATATCGGAAAGAATCTCGCATTGATTTCACAAAAATAATCATGTTTGCCATAGGTAAACTGAAAATAATAATATTAAACGTCAGTTTGATAATTGTGAATTTTTTTACAGATTACACGAGATATATATTATTTTCAATTTCTGTTATACAGTTTATGATGAGTAACTAGAGATTTTTATACTGTAAAATTAACTTATTCCGGAGTTTACTGTCCCTCAAAGATTTGTATTTTTATTGGATCATCATGTATGCCTTTAACCAAGATTCGTTGTTGAGGCAAACTAAACATTTTTCACCAAGCAAATTAAACATGGTAGATTGATCATAAACAAGGACAATAAGACAGAATTTAGGGTAAAGTATATTTACAGCTGTGAAACGTGATATAGGAGAAGAAAGAAAACCCCCCCTGAAGTGATCATTAATGTAATTGCAAGTTAAGAGTAGATAAATAGAGAACACGTATCAATGAATGATCATGGAAGGAAGAGGAAACTGTAATGGAAGAAAAAAATCGTCTGAATATTTTCCATGGATACATGAAATTATAAATAAAATGGACATTTTTAAAAGACGTTGTTAAATTTATAATTAAATTAAAATCTTTATTTCCAGAACTTGTATTTTGGACTGTATTAAGACATATCTATTAACTATTTTTTATATTTTAATTAACGTTAGTAAGTTAATCTGTAAAAGTCGTTCTATATTACAGAATGTAACAGTTACTATTATATTAAAATAATCGTCAGTAATATAACATATATTTAAATTTTTACCTATATTGTAGACTGAAATAATTTTTATTATATTATAACTAAAGACAGAAGTTTCATATTCAAAATAAAATTAAAGTAAATTTAACACGCTATTTCTATTCTATTATAATTAACAGTTTAAAAGATTAAAATATTACACACTAAATTTTATTATATTTTAAATAGCGCCAATTATTAAATATTTTTTAAATTTTTATCTGGATTACATACTCTTATATTTATTACAATGTTATATTTAAAGTTAGTAAGATAAAATTTAAAAACATTGAGCTAGATAACATACAGTAATTATAATAATTATTATAATGTAATTAACTTAAGTAATTTTATATATTTAAAAACATTTGACCAAGATAATAACTATTAACGTCGGTAGGTTAATATTTGGTAAAAAATTAACTTCTTTTCGACTAACAGGCTACAGGAAGGTAATCCACGTGGTAGCAACTCCCCTTTAATAGTAAAGGAAGAGATTTGATAGGAGGTGGGTTGCGGAAAGGTAGAGCAAGGTAGACAAGGGTTAACTAGGTCCCCCTGCATTCTCCTGAAAGTGTTGCTGGATCAACACTTGAATACCTGCATTAGCTAGGTCGGGCGCTTGGTAGTTGTTTCACGCCCTTCCGATAGCCGCAGACTGGTTTGATGTAAGGACGCAGCGTTCCCTTCTCTGTGCCTCGATGAATTTAGGAGGCAGCTGGCCGACTGTATCAATGGAAACTTTGAACAGTTGTTTATGTATGCCCACAATGTTGGTCCCCGGAAAATACACTTCTCAGAACAGACCGATGTTCTTTGGCTTGTAGTCCGTATTTATTATTATATCAAAAATTAGCGTCTGTAGGTTAATAACTCTAAAAGTTTGACTTGGATTACAGATTGTTTTTAATAAAATACTAATATTTTGAATTAGATCGTATCCAATAGAGTATGTCGTTAAACCTATTTATCTCGAATTCTATATTTATAATAATTATTTTATGTTATTTCCTGAACAATTTTCTGACAGACAGCTACTAAATTATAATAAAATATAATGGAAAGGGTCCTTCGCCAGCTGACAAAAAATACGTGATGTTTAAAAACTTAAGAGTTGAGAGGGTAAACAAAAGACAGGAAATTATGTAAATTTGGCCATTTTCATTCTATTAAAAGTGAGTGGCAGTTTGATGTATGCAAAGATTTAAATACTGATATGCAGTGGAGTGAAGAAACTATTTTTTTGGGGGGGTCGTGGTGTTGTCTTAAGGCAACTGAGTTTGTCGATACTTTCAGTGGCACGTAGCGTCATTCATCCCCTGTGCTGGAGAAAGCTCACGCCGTAACCCGACAGCAGCAGCACAACGCCAACGGTCTGATCGCCGCCCGGGTTTATAACCCTCCGCCACCCCCGCCCCTTCATCTCCAGCTTCTCCAGCTTCTCCAGCCTTTCCAGCGGGCATCCGTTCACGCTGCGCGGCTTTTACTGCCTCACCAAACTCCTCCTGCACAAAACGTATTGTATACAAACTGCTTCAGTATGCGACCAACTTCGAAATGAAATTTCCCCTACATTAGCTCCGGCCACTATATAACGTTCACGCTGTTATTCCTACAGTCTTCGACCAAAAAACAAAGTTTTATGTTCTTGTTTGTGGAAGAATATAACTGTCCATACTGAGTTTTATTTGTCTCCGCTACTGGCCCGCTGTGGCTTGAAGAAAAGCCGTGGAAATGTAACAACTGTTTTATATCTACAAGTAGTTGGTAGCATTGTCTCACCGGTCACTTGATTGTGTCAGTGTACGAAACATGACTAGAATTTTTTAAATCTATTTATGAATTAAAAATCTGTATCTCTACAGAGTAATAAGAAACTTAGCTGTATAAACCTGTCAGGGGAAACATCCAGAGTTATTATCATACATTTGGTTTTCTCAGAAGTCTTTTTAGCAATTCTCTGATTTAATCGTAGGGTAGTAGAATAAGTACTATATAAATCCTGCATTATTTAATTTTAATAAACAGTAATTTGTTTTCGTAGATGTTGGATATTTTTTCGTTTCCTTTCTTTCTTTTAAAAATGGATCTCGTCGTCTGTGTGAATAGTCTTAGTACTTTAGATTTCAACTGTGTAAAATACTCGGTTATGAATGAAAAATGTTTTTCTTTCTGCTGGGCGCGCCAATAAATTACGATTTGACAAAAAAATGATGACAAGAAAAATTATATTTAATATTTTGTCGTTTTTCCTGAAAGAACACTATCCCTCATAAGGTTTTTTAAATGTATATTTACATCAAACCTCGAGATATTGTATTTGAGTTTAAAAAACTGACAAATTCAAAGAAATATTTGTAACTAATAGAAAATTATTTCATACCCTATCATTATGCTTAAATGATCACAAATGAATATAATCGAAAGCAAAGAAACTCCTGTAGTTATTTATAGAATGAATTTTAAAATTGTAAAATGGGACTTATACTCAAAAATATTGTAAAATTATTATTATTATTAAGCTATTATAATTTAAAAAATCATATAATGGAACAATATTATTTTTTAAAAAATTTAAAGTATTTTTGAACCATTTATATGTGCATGCATGGCTTCTTATTGGGTTTTCTTATTATATTCATATTTTATATATATAAATTTAATAAGATTTTATATAAGTCAAACGTCGTGTTAATTCTTATAATATTAAATTATTTAAAATAAATTCGTGATTGTATTGAAGTCAAAAAACAACTATGTCATCCCGTAAGTATTGTACTAACACATTCTCATCGCAGAAAGCGCGCCATGTCAAAATTAAAATTCAGAAGAAGAAGAAAATACGCAGCTAGTAGTTGAGACGTCGATCTCCACTAAGTTTTCTTCCTGAAGTACCTACTACACGGGGCGGACATCCTGGGATCGAGGACCGACCAACCCCCAGCCACCCCAACCTCAGCAGACTGTTTGACCGTGTGAACAGAACGAGGCAGCAGCGAACCGTGTAATAACTTCCGTTGTACTTGTTCACATGCTGAGTTTAACCTCAAAGCATCAAACATTATCGTTCACGACACCCGGGGGGTGTAGATCACAGGACTCTGGACTGAAGCTACTGTAATTGAGCCGGAGGCTGTCCGTTGACGAAGGGGTCTCCTACCTACAAATATAACGTAAGAGTTAACACTTCGTGACGTTTCTAACGATCTTGAAGCCATTATAATTTGTCGAGGAGAATTCTTAATTCGTTCAATCGGGTCAGTTGAAAGTCTGACGGTTCTGCTTCAAAATTTTTTTTATGAATATATGCTTCTCGGAAAGAATAATCTGTACAATCGTCGCTCTTTACAAATATTAGCAGGGTGGAATTTTGAAGAATTTTTTATTTATCTTCACCGTGAAAACCTTTCATCTTTAATATTTGTTTTGTATTTTCCCTAGAAAGATTCCCACAAATGATAAAACAACTGAAGCAATCTCTATTTTCTAAACTTTTTGAAAATTGATGTATTATTATTAAATTATGTCAGAACGCAATTCTTCATCTTACTTTACCTACGAACCATGTGAACTAAGAAGGGGTTACGTAAGTTTTGTAATGACAGAAACATTTAGGTATGGGCATTTCTGATAAAATTGAAAACAGTATTTAGTACGTAAATAGTTTCACTGACAATAATGTATGAATTTCTTATCAATTTAACTTTAAATATATTCACACAATAAGAAATTTCATGTCTAAACATATTTTAAGAAACCCATAATTAATATTAAATATGCTTTCTTATAATTCATTGTTAATATACAGAACATATTTCAATAGAAATGGAAATATAATACGTCTGTTTTGAATTTGTCAACTGTAGTTTTGTGGATGTGTCGCTCTCGGCTCTTGTGTTGCTTTAACATGTGAATAAAGGATCAAAGTTTCCAGATACGTTGTATAGTATTTATGTCATCACTTCTTTTGTCTGATTCTGCCTGTTTTTATATTATTATTATTTTTTAAACCTGACGTATTATATTTTCATTTCAGCAAATGATTTAGCCTGTTGCTGACGCCCCAGAGGACACCGGATGAGAATTGAATGGACGTCTCACGGTACTCATGGAGGTGTAATAGATCACGTAAGTGGCATTGTGCGTGTGTGTCAACCCCCTTGAAATGCCTAGCAGATCAAAGGCATGGAGCGTGATATGTTACTAATGGTAAGTGGTTTGCACGTTAATTTAAGTGTTCCTGCATAATCAACTAATTTTAAAATTAATTATAATATTCATTGGACGTAGGATCCCCCTTATGTTCACCTCTGATCACTAATGACATCGTCTTGTTTCTTTCCACGTAAAGTTCCTTCTTCTCTAACTCAAAAACTCCACATTGACTTGAATAATCTTCAAACGTTAAGGTAATTCAACTTCTTGTAGCAAAGAATAATAAATACTGAAATTGTAATAACTATTAAATTTGTAAAATTGTAAATATTTCTTCGATTTGTTCCGTATTTAAACATAATTTCTTATTCTAAACTTAAATTCCTAGAGTTGAGAAAAATAGATGAAGTAATTAACTAAATAAAATTTAAGTACAATGGGTTTTATTCAGTAAAAATGCAATTAAATTAATTATATATATATATGTATATATTTAAAGTTAAATTTAAAAGAATTTAATACATAATTGTTAGTGAAACTATTTACGTACTAAATATTTACCATATTTATATTAAAAATTATATAAACAGCATAGAGAAAAACCAATATGGTATACTATGGAAAAAACGAAATTATTATTTGCTTTGCAACAATAGGAAGTGCTTCTACAATAAATACAGTATATGCTCCTTTTCAGAATTTCTTTCGTATATTTAGCATATGCAAGGTACAATTCTGAAGCAAAATATATAGTAATGGTTATGAAAATATGTTTTTGTAACGTTAAATATGTAGAGATTATTTAATTCAAAATCTTATTAGTAAATTTTTAAGCTGTTTTTATTGAATTGATTGATTTAATTTCTATTTGTTATAGTTAAAAAAATTATGTGACCAATATTTATTGTCTTTCAATTTTTTACAATTAAAATTATGTTATCTTATTTACTGTCTTTGTACAAATGACTATGGCAATATTTCAAAGAATGTCCTATTTTTAAAAAATTAAATAAATTCAGAAATGAATAATTATCCATCTTTGTTTTCATGATTTACTTTTTTAAGCATTTAAAACTATTATTATTTATTAAAATTGTTATTATTAAACTTTAATGATTTTAAGGATTTGGTATAACATACGGTTTTCCTTCGGTGTTGTTTGGCTATTTTTTTTAAAAAGCACAGAAGCAAAGAAATATATTATTGTAAATTTTTAAACTAATCATGTTTACGTCACAGAATTGTTTATTAAGAAGGAAATTATGAGGTTGTCATCTGTGTTGTACAATTTTTATTCTGGTCCATAATTCGTCAGCATTATTTGAAAAAAATTAATCGGTTAATAAGCCATTGGCGGACTATTTTTTTTTTTTGCGTGAGCTAATTATGTGGCATTACTGAACTCTTTCAAGGTTTTATTTTATTTTTTAAGGGATCATAGCATGTCTGCTTTTTTATCCCTATCCTCCACTCACCACGATGATTGCATATTGTACGTGTAACAATGTGCGTCAAACAACCAATGAATTCTCCTGGGTTTAGGGTTGGACGAATCACGTCGTATTAGTATTCATATCGGAAAATCTCGTGTATCCAAAGGCTGTATCGCGGTAACGTCATGAACACTGTGTCGTTATATCTGAGTTTAAGTTACCAGTTCCATAATCTTCCCTTTCATTCAGTTAAACAGAGAGTTTCAGTCCTCACAAGAACAATGGTACCATCAGTTTTATTCTGAGTTCAAAAATATATGTATATGTTAATTCATTTAAATTATTAAAATGTATATCTGTTTGTATTTGTCATATTAGCAAGCTATAAAAAATAAATTTTACGACGCCATAAATTTCTGAAGCCTCACAGTTCCACCCGTGAGTGTGAGACTGCTGCACCCAGAGTTATAAAGACTGTAGTAGTAAAAAAACGGCTATATAAGTGTTTGAGAATAGATTGTTGGTAACATGCGGCAGAGACAGATGCTGGCTCGCCCGTCTCTCTCTATCCCTATTCCCCCCACCCCCTTTTTCATTTTCTTGGTCTGTATCCACAGGAGTCCCTTCGGTGGCGATCGTTTCTTTTCGCCAGCGGCGAGTGGGTTTTTGTGTTCTTTCATGTGTCACAACCCCTTTTTCATGATAAACGACAACCCGGAGCCAAGTGATACTGACTCTAATCGTTTTCAGGGTGTTGCGGGGGGTAAATGATATCGGCGTACCCTTATGGAAGCCCGCGAGTCACATTATAATCTGAAAAAGCATGATCCAAAGAAGAAATTAAAATTGTTTGCTCTTTACAATTATTAATATTGTTTTAACTGCCCCTTTTCTAATCAAATATTCAAGATGCGTCACCATAACACATACAAAAGCCTGTACAAAATTCTCGATAAGAAATCACTGCCATATCTAGAAGATTTTCGGTCAGATTAGTGGTCGGGTAAGCTCGACGTTAGTACAGAGTCGTATTACAGCTTCAAATATGTTGTTATAATATATACCGTTTGCACCATCATCATCAAGGCACCAATCAAATCCAATTACAGTATTTTAGGTTTCGTTAAAAAAAATTCCTAGCCTTTTAATGAGAAGTTTTACAATAAACAATATTTTATAAGAGTAACTGATCTTTAATACTATATTATTCATGGTACAATCAATAATTAAAAGGCTAGGTATATTTTTAAGGATAACTAAAAGGCTGTAATTGCTTGCATTGTTGCCTATACCCTTGCAATTTTATTCACTAGCTATTTGAGCTTGATTGTAACCTTTTGACCTACCAGTCTGTATGGAGAATCAGGCTTGTATTTGTCAATTATCAGCCAAAATTTGAATTTTCATTACAGTGCTTCATTGTTAAATGCATTAAAAGCTGTAATTTATCCAAAATTGCACCTTGTGGTACACCAATATTTACCTGTTTTTACAACTGAGCGGAAAATATGCCCTGAACAATAAAATATATACGATATAAAATGTGATATTCTATGTTTTAAGGAATATAGACTCATTATTGACTTACCCAGCTACAGGCCGTTATATTTATATCGCGCTGATCAAAAAAGTTTTCCATCTCGTCGAAAACTGTTTCGTTGCCATGACAACGCCTAGCAAGATTTCTTGTTTATCTCCAAAGAATAACATAGAAGAACAAAGAGATCCATTTCTCTTTAGATAAATATTTAGGTTTTTTACTGTGTGTTGTTTATTTTTAATTTTATAGAACTCGCTTTGATCTTAAAAAAAGATTTATTTGTGAGATATAAGGAAGAAATTATGGCATCACCCCATTTTTTTCAGAAAAGACTCACCTCAATTAACACCGGTTACATATTTAATGTTTTTTTATTATATTATAACGAACTCTTAAAATTAATATTTCATATTCTTACTAGAAAAATACAAATAAAATTATTCTGTCCTTTTTGCGACAAGCCGTCGAACCTGTTAATATCGTCCACTTCACAGAAATGACGCTCAGAGAATAATATCATTATCATTTTTTTTAAAAAAACAACAGTTAAACACTGACACAATCGCACATGCGCAGACGACAAGAGAAAAAAAAACATGTGCGTTTATCGCTTACTTTTCTCGTATCGTTTTCCCCCGCCCACCCCTCAACCCCCTTCGATGTGCTACAACATCAAAAGGATTTTAATTACATTGTCGGCGGTTGAGGAACACAATTGCCACTGAAAATGCCGAAGTTGACTGAAAATATTTCGAAATAATTGCTAAAAATTGGTGGTGGTGCGGGAGAGTGGTGATGAAGTTGCGTTACTAAGCACAAAATGAAATGAAATGCGTTGAAATACGATACCACCCCACTGTGTGTGACAAACCTCTGGAACCCTTGTAATAAGAGAGAAGAAACGAAAAAAAAAAATTGATGCCGATTATATTCAAATGTTTTGAATGACCGCAACGATTTCTATGCTCCATTTAAACTCCCGGCGTTTGACACAAAGCTACTGAAAATAGCTGAAACATGTTATTCATTCACAGAAGGGTTGCAGGGAAATAGATTTTTTTAATTAAAGGCAGTCTCTTTACAAATAAACGTTTGATGGTACTGTGACTGTATAACGGTCCAGAAAAGATATGATCGTTAGATGGTACAAATGATTCTATGTAAATAATATTTCTCAAAGAATACAGAGATCATGATAGTATTGTATACGCTTTATTTTGATACATCCGTTAAAATAAAATATTTACTTATGATTTAATATTTTTAAATTTTACCGTATCTTACTCGAAATAAAAGATCTTCTCGTGATAATTGGTGAGATATATGGAAAATTTTGGGTGCTTTTAATGTATCGACATGTGTAAGACACGTTACAAATTTCTACCGAAAAATCTGAAAAATTTATAAAGAAATAAAATGTCTTTAAACCAGAAAAATATTAACAAATAATTTGTTCCTAAGGCAATTAAAATTATTCCCTATCTTTCATACATATAATTAGTTTAAAGTAGTGTCAATAACTTATCAGTTGTGATCCGTTGAAAGGGTACACAATTTTAGATAAATATTAACCACTTTTTGTAAAGTTCCAAATTTAAAACGCATGTTAAAAATACAGTTAAATTACGGTACTGCGGGGAAAATTAAAAAGTAATCTTACAAATTAACGACAGAATATTGGTTATTACAATTCTATTTTGTTTTCAATTAGAATGTCATTCAATTGTATAGGAACAATGTTGTATTGGCTAAACCTGTATGTTCTTCAATGTGGTTATTTTAAAAATATTTCTCTTTAAAATAAACTACCCTTGTAGGAATTATTGTGTTATATATATCAGTGCCTTCAATAGTAATTTGTAAAAACCTATATTTTAAAAATTGTATGCAACACGTATGATGTAAATCCATTATATTGTATCAAAAAGTTGTAAGTTGTTTGTCTGTTCAGAGGTGTCGATAGCGTAAATCTTTCGCGTGTGGTGTGTGTCAATGATCTCGGAATAACGCCAGTCTGAAAATATATTAATATTATAATCCTATATTTATTGAAATCAGATGTTAGGAGATTTTTATTTGATGGTATATCTTTGGTATGATATAGTGTTGGAAATGTGCTTGAAAGCCTGTCAAAGGCTCAAAAAATTCGTTTAAAATAAATTTTCTAACATTTTAGTTTTATTTAATACATATATCCGTGTTATAATACTTACTGAATGGAAACAGTAATTAAGAAATTTTTTACGAAAATTATTTGAGTGGTTTATTGTGCTTGAAATGTCTTTGAAAAATAAATAGCCTGTAGTGGTTTAAAAAAGAAAATGATTTAAACTCACTTATTCAATCATTTCAGATTTCAATAGAATATATATGCATGTTATAACCTATTAATTGAAGCATAACTTAAGAAATTTTTGTAAGAATCATTCTTTGTTGTGGAGTCGTGTTAGAAATATTGTTGAACAAAAAATGGTATGCCTGGAAATATAAAAATGGTATAAACTCTCTCTTTGCATCATTTTTGGTTTGATTAAAAATACATATTTATGTAATAATATTTTAATAATCGAAATAAAATGTTACAAATATTATAATTGATAATTCTTTTCAGTAGTATCGAGATAAAAGTATGGTTGAAATATAAGTGGTCTGTCAGAGGTATTAAAAATCGTTTAAACTATTTATTTCTGTCATTATAGTTTTGAAAAATACTTTCCTGTTATTTTAATTGAAATAATATGTTAGGTAAATTTTTAAGAATAATTATCAGGTATGTTGTTCTCTTCAAAAGTGGGGGATAAAATCAATGACGCGACGTGAATTGGAAAAATCATTTAATGTTACTTTTAAAATCGTTTTAGTTTTGATTATAAAATATAATCGTGTTATTGTCCTTTATTAATTAATTCAAGACGTTAGGAATTTTTAGAGCGATATTCTTTGCTGTTGTATCGTGTTCAAAAATAAATAGAGATTCCAAACATCGTTTAAACTCGGTATTTAGGTCAATTTATTTTTTCAAGAAATTCATTTTGTTGTCACTCTAGAATTACAGGTTCTCTGATACAGACTTGAAAATTTTTCAGTTCCTTAGGTTGTGGGGATACGTTGTAACGTCAGAATTAATATATTATTTGAGACAAAAGGTTGAGAATTTATGAAGAATAATTGTTAAGAGTTAGTTTCACTTTTGAGTTCTGGTAGGAAGAAATAGATTGAACAAGTTCACTCAGATAGGCTCAAGAGTGAGGAGGCGGAAAACCTCCCCGTTGAAACTGACGGCCATTGATATTTCTCGCCCGACTGAATCACAAAATCCCACATTCAAATAAATTGTCAATTTGTGACGTAATAAATTCTAAAACTTTTTCACCCCCTCCCACTCCCCCCCCCACCCTACGATTTGGCGAATCGAAGATATCTTGGCGCGCTGCGAGGATGTCTCGTAACTTAGGCAAAGTACATCTCTGCCCCCCCCCCCCCTTTGGGCCTATCCGATCCAATTGCGCGTCTTTCCGGGGAAAACTTGGCGCGCGTGGTGGGGGTTGAAGAGGGGATGAGGAGGTCATCTCATAGCGGCACACAATACATTACCGACCTGCAAACACCCAAATTGGATCGGCGGCTCTTTTCTGCTCACGTCCCGCTGGGCGTCGCGATTCTGGGGGCCTCCACACAATCCTCTCAACAGACACGGATTCTCCTCACGTCGCGATGTTAGTTCGCTTCAATTTGAAAATTACGTTCACCACTGCGTCCGGAGATGTGATCTTTACGTCCGACTTCTCAACGGCGAAGTGCTTACAGAGAAGAGCGCGGAAAGGATTCTCCTCGATGATCATGTTATTCTCTGACAAGGAGTAGCTAATTGAAGCTAAAGTAATGAAAATACCAAAATATATTTACTTCGCGTTAAAATAAAAAGACTTTAATTTAATAACAAACGAATTAAGGAAGAAAATTGTTCCGAAACAATTACATTAAAAGTAAACACTTACAAACCGTTTCGTGCTCATTAAAGGACTTCTTAAGGTCTACAATTAATATAAAAAAAATCTTACATTTAGCAATATAATATTAATATTATCCAAATATTAATGTTATACGAATAATTTTTCTATCTGCACTGCGCGTTGTAACCGAAAAAATTGAATATTTAATATAATCAGTCAATTATCATTTTATAACTAAATAAACAATTTAGCTAATGCGTCATAAAATTTTTGTTAATTAATTAACCCAAAAAATCAGTTCATTGGACGGCGTTTCACCCACAATTTTGTTACTTCTTCAGGTATGTGATAAATTAGAAATGTAAATAGACCAAAACATAGCAAACAGATCAAACTAATTTAATTTTGTTAAAATATATGTTAACAGTCACTTATAATTTAAATTTAGGTACATTATAGTTATTAAGTTACTAATTTAAATTTATACAACACAAATGCTACTTAGATTACCGTAGTTATTTACATAAAAAAATATTTTTGCCACAACCATTATTGGGCGTAGTTCTCGACTCTAAACTCTTACCGCCATTCTAAAAAATAACACCGACATTTTCAACTCATCAACAAATAATCCTTATCATACAATAGATATGGAGAATATAAAAGGGTACAGAGAGTATTTTAAATCTTAATAATATTCCGGGAGTATTTTTCTGTCTCTTAATGTGCCGGTAGTATATTTGACTGTCTTAGGCTTCTGATTCATTATTGATTCTCTTATAAAATTGGGAGTATTTAAATTCTTCTAATATACCAGAAATAATTTAGACTCTCACACCCTATGTTTTGAAATTTTCTTATTCTGAGCCAAGGTTTTTATATTATTATTGAAATTTTGCTTTAAATTTTTAAATAAACTCTAAATACGAATGGTATGTTAAATTAAATATCAAGAATCGAAAGTTATATAACAAAATGGCTGTACGGGGGAGGAGTGTATTTTTGACTCTATTTGGGTTCTAAGAGTAAATTTTATCTCTCTTAGGGAGTATTTAAACCGGAAAGATTTTGCCTCTTATATGGTACTGGAAATAATGTTTACTCTCTTCAGCTACCATGTGTATTTTGTACTCTATTAGGGTATCGGAAGTATTTTTTGACTCTGTTCATGTTCCGGAGTTTTTTGACAGCCTCAAAGGTTCATTTATATTGACTACAAGAAGATAAACGTTCCGGTTTTAACATTTAAATTACAATATGATGAACTTTAATAACAGTAAATTAAAAAATAATAATTTAGGTGTTGGAACACTGAAAAAGGTTTGGACTTTTTTGTTTGAGTGTCAAAATAACCATCAGAGGGTTACGTAGAAAGTCGTGCTTCTGTAACTATTACAGTAATAAAAATATAGTGTTTAATAATTCATAATAAATTATGTATATCATTATTATACCTTTATTTGTAATAATTATGTGTTGTATCAAGAAATTTAATTTTTTTCTATTATGAAAACTGATTCATTTGTTTGAATAAAATTTCTGGTACCCAGATGGACAAGCGAGGATTTGGAAGCTTCAGAATGCTAAAGAAATGTATCTTGTTTCTCCATGTAGACACAATAGTTGATTAACAATGTACCTGCACACCCTCAAGGTAAATTAACACTCCGGTTTGCGGTTCCCAGCAACTAACCCTCCATACAACCTCATTGCTCCCCCATTTCGTGGCTGAGGAGATTAGTGTTGGGGGCCTAGACAACACGGATGTCGTGGATTAGTTAGGGCGCGTCGCTACGACGTAGTTCTTGTCATGGTTGCACGTCATGCAGGTGAAAATAGCGTCACGAGCAAAAACGAGGGGGGATGAGAGGGCAAAGTTTCTGAATGACGAACACTCGGCGGTGAACCATGTTGAGTGTTGGTGCCGTCGCTCTTCACGCTTAGAATTTAATATATATAATACTGGTCGTAAACGGTACGACTAGGGATAAGAATTAGAAATTTTTGGTCTGTTTTTGGAGGTGAATTGTCTTCGGTACTGTCGGCCAGCTGCCTCGTTAAATGTTCGACGCATGGAGATTGGAAGGCTGCGTCCTCGTGGAAACCCCCACTTCTGTCATTGTACCAAAAGATTGACCTACATAATAGAGGTTTTCTAGGGGTTTGTACGTACATAGCTATTAAGCAAAATAGAGAAATTTTAGGTTAATTGCTTAAAGATTATTTGGTCGTACTTTGAATTAATCTGTATTGGAGATCAAGAAATTAAGCTATATATAAAATTGAATACTACGAGCTTAAAATTGTTTCATGTATTGACCTTCAGATTTTTTCTGTACAATTATTAACTTTTTTCTTGCTAAGTGAACCTCATGAGAGACCGAAAAATGTTGTCGAATGAAATTATAATTTTAATTGTCAATTTTTGTCTTATTAATAATTTAACCTACATACAGGAAAAATCATTTATTTATTTCCTTCTTAACTGGTCGTTTTGTACATTATAAAGCTATTTTATTTAATACCTTGTTAGTTACTTATACATAAAAAACTACATAAAGTAAATCATATATTTTAAAAAAGAACTTTAATAAATTAAATTCATAATTTCCAAGGATTCGGATAAAAATTTTAATTAATTACTGAGGGAGCTAAACAAATACATTAATTTCAATAAAACGTATACTTTAATATTATTCATTGAATTAACAGCGTGTGTTCAAACTCGGTTAAAAAATAATTAGTTTATATTGTAGTTGGAAATGTAAAATCAGGTAAGATGCACTGAAGTTCTCTTCATTGTATCTTCCAACGTAGGTCTTCGAAAAATACTAATTCAAGTAATATTTGACGTTTCATTAAAAAAATCAATTTAGTGTGACAGTCTATATTGTATTTTTAACGCTCGGTAATAAACAGAAAATATGTAAAAACAATTTTTTAACGGTTTGTGTATTAAATATATCTAACGTAAAACATAAATAAATATTAAATTGAAGGTCTGACTGATGTTTTAAGCTTTTGCCCTTTGACATTTTTTGTCGTACATATTTACTTTTAACCCCTTGATTAGCTTAATTTTTTACTTCAATTGCCTATACCGTAATTTCCAGTTAAGAGTTTTTTGATTCTTGAGGTGTTGGCGTTGATTCAACCAGTAAGTTAAAGCTTATTAACGCAGTCCCGAAAGGAGGGGTGGTCGATGTTCCTTGCCTTCTGATAAAATAAGGTGTCGGCCCCCTCGAACAGCACTATTTCAACCTGCCACATGCTATCTTGGAGTTTAAGTGTCTGGCGATAAATTATCCCTGCCGGTTCTCGATGTTCTCATTACATGCGGCACCTTATCACCACAGGATTACCGCAGACCACGAGGTGGTTCGTTGGGTCATTTCCAAAGTTCTGCTAACCCGCAAGCCTCGGGCGTATGGAACATAACACAGCCAGATATCGCATGGAAGGAGAGAGATTTCATGGAGTTTTCCAACTATCGTAAATGCAACGAAAAATTTGTGAAATGAATTTTTCCAATAGTTACATTATAAATAAAATGTTTATGAAATCTTGTTCTCTCTAAATTTTTAAATGTTCAGATTCGTTAAAATTTTATATTTGCACCTGAAGAGATTCCAAAAAGAAACTAACGTGCTGGAAATTTTTATTAAACTGATTTGTACTAACTTTTAATTTTATTAAAATATTATCCTGACAAATTTGAATATTCATATGCCATTTTAAAATTTTAAAATGAGAATTAGGATACAGTGCGTAGTGGCAATGTCTCATGTTAAGTATTTTTTACAATATCACTGGCTTTTAAGCCCTTTATTATCAAAAAAATATATTTAATAAACAACAACAAAGCACAACAGTCCTCAGTTTATTAAAAGCATAAAACTACTGGAGCTTTGGGATTTTTAAGCCATATTCATCTACATCAATTTCTGAAGGTAATATATAATTAGTATAAACACTATGATATTTAAACGATACATACCTTGAGTTTATTAATACATTATATCAAACCTTAAGACAATTTCTTTCAACAATAATAACAATCAAAAATATGTTAGAAATATTTACCCCCACCATTAATGGCTGAACGGCAAGTTTAATGTCATAATTAAACTCTATGAAATCCATTTACCGGGATTGAATATCACTATTTGCTGTTTTCGCGTTATATTTTATGTAGCGCCAATCCAACGCCAACCCCTAAGGGTGCTCCCCTTTCCTTGCCAAAAGGACTTGAAATTATACATTAAAAACAGCTAGATAAACACTATAAATCTCGTTGACCCCGAAAAATATTTAACTGACGCAAATATCGGCCGTTTGAGCATGTTTAAAAATTTCCACTACCGTAGACGTGTCTTATCCCCACAGTGTTGGTTTACGGTTCGAAAGGAACACATGTACGACATATCGATATGCGTAATACGGGAGAAATAATTAATAATTTCGACGAAAACCTCATCATATATCACCAGAAATAAAATGTTTAAAAATAGATGCTGTTCAGTCACAAAATAGAAAGTAGACCATAAATTACATTAAGGACTTAACAAGGGAATTTTAATTGTTAAAAACGGAAATTCTCAAATTTTCTTATGTTACAAATGATACGGATAATATTTAAAAATATTATTAGTATCAATGAAATTAAGAATTACGAACAAATATATTACTCCAATTATTTACACAAATTTAGTTAATCTGTAAATTCAAATATCATCAACTTTAAAAAAATTACAACTTATTCTAGATGTCTAATTTTACGGTTCTCTGAATTAAATTTGATTCTGACATATATTTATTTATTTGCTCCCAAAATATTTTTACAACTCGAATTTTAGTCCGAAATAAATATCTTCATCAGTAGGAGCTTCAGGAGTATAAAATAAATATTTAATTTATTATTATAGATTACTTTTGAAATCTGGTGCTGATACTGTATTCTGGTTTTTATGTTTGGGTTAAGACGTTGATAAACTACTTAGTAAAATATATATATTTATTGATAAGCGTAATGCGTTTAGGGTCGTGACATCGTCGTTCGGGGGATAAAAATCATAATTTCCTGAAGAAACGCCACGTGCGACCTCGGCGATAAGATTACATACTTACCATCTTCTGCACCACCTTGAAATTCTTCATCGAAGACTCAATTAAAATGGCCACCACGAAGCCGAACCCGGCGGCTGCCACCAGGAATTTGCATGCAGATTGCAGTGCTCCTTGTAATTACATTAAGGAGCCTCCGCGCTCTGACAGACAGGCTGGTAAACTTAAGCCCCGTCCCTTCCAGGGAGGAAGGGGGCTGCCTGGAATGTTGATTTAGGTATCGACAGATTCTCTCTCAAAGCCTTTGTCAAACTAATGTTGGGCTATTGTCGAAGCTTTACTGTAATTAACCGCTGCATACGCGTCAGTTACGCTTTGTGACAGAAACACTGTACAATCGATACAACTATTGGTATCCGTCCACAGTTATGTTGTTGCGGAAACTTCCGGCTGCAAGAACAGAAGCTTTAGCGAAACAGGGTCACCCTCCAGAGTGCTGTCGACAAACTATGTCGTCCCTTTCCATAAGATAACTGATACTTCAAGGACGGGGAAATATTTAATATATAACGTTGCGCAAAAATGGAGTGAAATATACAGTAATATAAATTTTTAAAACACTGGTAACATTAAAGAATTAAGTAATACTCCAGCTGCATTCAAAAGTGAACTTTTATAAAATTTTACTCTGCCATTTTCCTTAAGACATTCTGTAAAACAATTATATTTACAAATGAATACAGAATCATAGTAAATTAATTTAAATATTGATAGCCTTTAATTAATTTAAATATTTTAGATTACAACTAATAATTATATTCATTATATAATTTCAAAAAATTACTTTTAATCTTTCGTTACAGAGAAACATTGATATGTTATCTGTGTAAATTAAACTATTAATAAATTAGATATAGACACAAAATGATTGTAAATTGTATGATTCTCTCCAAATCCTTAAAGTTTTGTTTCCTTTGAGGATCCGTGGAAAATAAATTTATTTCTATTCTACTCTCAAAGCAGTTATACATCTTTATTAACGACAAGCAGAGTTGTCGGCGTTGCCCGGGTTGTCATAATTAAACTTGGTGACATTCACATCCCTGGATTTAACTCCAATATCGGTCGGTTCGCGTTATTCGTGCGTAACGCCACTTCACCTCCACCCCTCAGGGTGCTCCCTTTCTATGTCGCAAAAGATTATTATACACAAAGAAAATTTAGAGAAACGCTATTTCACTGACCCCGAAAATTATTTATTCTATGCCAATATCGTCTATCTTTTAGCATGTTTGAAAATTTCCATCCACGTTGACCACCGACCGTGGGGGTAATAGCCGTGTATTACCTCTTCTCAGTGGTTTTTTTGTGGTTAAAAAGGAACTCGTGTACAAAATTTGGTAAAGTTTTCTCCACAGGTATAGATTTTTATGCAGAACAAACACACACACAGTCAATTATTATATTAAATTGTTTCCTGACACTCTGGCTCTTTAATTTATCTACGAATCTGATGTAAAACAACCATTTTTACTAATGAGATAAATAAGTATCCAAATAACAGACAAAATTAAATGATAAATTAAATATCCCCGGGCGTTATTTCAGTCCTTGTCACTTTCGTTAAGAGACTCTAAAACGCATAAGTCGCTAAAAACCAGATCTGTTGCTGGTAATTATTCATAATTTAATTTTGTCTGTAATTTGTCAACATTTATTTTCATAATTTGTTTGGTTTTAACACCGGAGTTTTATTGTTTGTAATTTTAAAATAAATATGATCACTATAATCCTAATTTTGCGGTTATATTAAAACAAATATTTTATTGAGATAAAAAATATTAGTCTTGTGGACTTTTTTGTTCAAATTAACGAGAAACATCTTATAAATGTGATATAGTACAACTATAACTGCTGTAAACAAATCACTTAGACCTTTAATTGAAAATTTTCACCAAATTTTCGTATTGTCCTGAAAGGGAATATTTTTCTATGGAATTGGATTTAACAACTCGTGACTTTTTCCCATTGTATTAACTTTTTAAAAAAAACTCCCAATATGAGAGAAATTATTTTTTTCTCGTTTAGTTCAGGTGGCGGCGATTAATCTGAAGTGGAAATTACTTCTTTCAACAAAAGATTGGGCTTTTATTACCACCTTTTCAATCATGTCCATTGAAAATATTCCTACGTCGTTAAAGAGTTTTAATTGCAATTTTTTTACATTGCTTGCACAAGTATGCTTGAGATTGGCGTTGGAAAGTTTATTTCTATCAGGCGTCGGCCATTGTCTGTCTCATTTCATCCGTCAAATTTGGCACAATTCTTTTTCCCCCAGTAATTCATCGTGGGGAGAGAGATTATTATTTTCTTCCCCCTTATTTATTTATCGTTGTATTGAATAAAGTAAACTCCAGACGAAGTGCTGGTTTTGATTTCAATTAAAATTTATTTACGGAGGCACTTGAATAACGATCAAAAACAGATTCCTTCCTACCTTTCTTTGTTTCTGAGAAATAAATGAGTCGTTATTCAATTGCTTACGTAAGTTTAAAAATAAAAGACTCCACTCCGCAGAGATTTTTCATAAAGGAACATTCAGGTGGCAACGTTTGTTGAGGTCTGTTGACAACTTATTAAACCTATCAATACCAGTATTTATTAACTCCATACAGCACAAAGAAAAACGCCGACCAAAACTTTGCCACAGAAAAAAACTGTTTTCGATGATTTTGATAAATATTTGCTTTCTCTACACCAAAAGAATGCTATTATTCTACATATTTTTCTACAAACGTAATTGAAATGTTCATATTTTGTTTTAATATAATTCCTAAATATTTGAAATTGTTAACTAAATTAATCTTATTATTACCAGATAATCCGTCGCATCTCTCTTTAATTCCAATATTCACACACACACACACACACACACACACACACACATATATATATATATATATATAATATGAATTGTTTCATAAATCCATTATAGTGGTCTGATCGAACAAAGCAACAATGAAAAAGCGAGCTCAGCCGCTTTTGTTGAAAGGTCAAAATGGCGTTTGCGTGTATGAAAGTCGGGCAGTTTACGTCTATAGCCAGCCAGGAAAGGAAGTCAGTTTTTTTTTACGTCTACAGACAGCTAGGATAGAGTTGGTGCTGAAAGATTGCTGTGGACGGATGAAGTTTTTCTGGTGATCAGCAAGGAGCGGAATAGTAAAATTGACAGTTTAAGGGTACAGCCAGGAGCTAAAGAAAAGTTAGTTCGCTCCGAAAGAATAAACAGTTAAAACAAATCTTCAAGGAGCTACGTTGCAGTTTAAGTCCAAATCAGTAAAAGACTAATAAATCTACGAATCATAGGATTCCTATAAAGCAAGCAGATATCAGATAGCTGACAACCAGGAGGATCATCCGAGTTCCTGGGATCCTATCAACTTTGACTTCAATAGTGTTAAATCTGTGAGTCGATATTTAGAGTCAGTGTAAAATTTTGCAATAGTGTACTTCCGAAGCCAAAAAGAATGCTGGTACCAGCTGGACAGTATGTAAGTAACAAAACCAAAACTAATGATTAATTGTAAACGCTAATTGAAGGATAAATTCAGATTTCGTTTGTTTGCTTTCTTCTAGTTTTTCCTTTCATTGATTCAACTATTGTTTTAATTGTAGGCAAATAAGATTTTGAATTGTTAAATAGTCAAATTATACATTTATCGTGTCCTAATGTTCAAACCCAGTAAAGACCCTGAGAAAATAATATTTTAAATTGTAATTGTTTTTGAGTTAGAAGACACAAAGTGAAAATAAATAATTTTATGTATTAAATTTTATTAATTCTTTTTATTTAATTAAGCCTATCATTTTGATTATTATTTCATTCAATTAAAACCAACCATTTGATCATTACATAAATGACTACCTCAACGTAGGGTAAATAAATTAAACGACTTATTAGTTGATTATTACAATATATATATATATATATATATATATATATATATATATATATATTATTTCGTTAAACCTATGCCAATTTGAATTAAAATACGTACTCAATTTATTTAAGCTTAATTCGTTTTATCAACTAACAGTATCGGTATTTTCCAGAATGTAATATAAGTGAAATCGCATATGAAGACGCAAAATAATAATTACTTTAAAAATACAATACATTTGTACGTAACCAGAATGGTCCGTGATTATGGACGTTTTCAAGAATGAGGATTATTCGGCCATGTTATAAATTATCGTCTTAAGTCGAACGTCAATGGTCTATTACTATTATATGGAGAACTGAACGAGATATTCCGTACTGCGCTGTTGAATGTCCACATTCTCGATGTAAAGGACGCGCATACGTCAACTGTAACTATTTTCATTTTACAACAAGTATTCACATATATATTTTCGCTCTCTAACGAACGTCGTATCGTCCACCCTCTTGTTGTGGACACTAGAGGCAGTTTCACACTAGAATGCACCCCCTCGCTTGTCCGTTCCAAAAATGTGTAAACTGTCGTCCAGCAGTTATATGAAGCAGTGCTGCCATTCCCCACCACACAAACTTCCAGGAAACCACCCACCTCCCTCCTCTTCCAAGGCTAAAATCTAATGAACGTGTCGACAAATGCATCTCTCGTCCCCCGGAACACGACGTGCACTCTAGTCCTAATGCTCATAATAACGCTGAGAATAATTTACACCCCCACCCACCAGCAAAGTTTCCGCTGTGCAAACAGTGGTCCACTCGATCAAGGTGAAACAGAAGAAATGTTACCACTCTGCGTAGAATAATTAAACGTATAAATGTAAATTTACGAAATTAAATTCCGGTTGGTGTAATATAATTATTATAATTTATTTATAGATACAAAAAGTAGTGAATATATGAAGATAAGTGATAATACCAATCGAGAAATCAGTCGTTTACTCTTCATTATTCTTCAGTCTATCGTAGCTCAGAAAATTATTTTTAAAATGATTAATAAGTAATGCGATGACGTGGCGGCTTCTGATTGGTGCTCAAATATTCTCGTGATAAGCTGTGACGTCAGAAAAGTTTTTTCAATCCTGCAGTATCATCGCCTAATATAATATAAACAAATAAGTATACGGACTTGGGACAGAAAATTATGTTTATTAACAAAAAATTAAATTACGACTTTTCGTCCTCATTTTGTACGGCTTCAGATTTAATAACCTTTTATATAAATCAAACAAAAAATTTGCCTGTTGCATATAGTTTTCTTTAGCTATTTGCAACAAAAATTTGTAGAACCACATTTTTACCAGTCGGATAATTTATTATGAAAATTTTTAAAAATTTTATAAAACAGACACGACGTTTCGTCCTTAAATTTTGAGAAGTTTTGAGTTGTATATTTCAATTAAATTATAAACACGTAATCAAAAATTCGAACAAAAGAAAATTTTATAAACATGATAATTTATAATGTAAACAAATTGTAGAACATGACTAATAGATAATTAAATTAAATTTCGACGTAAGTTTAGGCTACGAATTTATCATTTAATTTAAGTTTTCACTACTCTAAAAACATGTCCCAAAAAATTAGGAATGCACCGTTGTGTCGTTCATGTATTAAATTTTTCATACTGAATTCTGGTCTAGTAGGATGATGATTTTTCAATTATTTAAAGAATTCAGATAATTGATTCGTAACAGTTTTAAAATTTGTGTTAATAACACTTTATTCAAGAAATATCACTGCTTTCATCAAACTGGAAATCTGTGGGGTGGCCCAGACCGTCCGTTCACTTCTATCTTGGATCTAGGATTTGTTAATTAGGAAACTTCAAGTTACTCCACGATGGAAATAGCTTTTTATAACTGTGAACTGATGAGGGTTTCGGCTGATGGCAGAATGTTGGGATGGGACGCGGAGGAATGAGAACTTAGAAGAAGAGAGGGAGGGGGGGATGTTGGCGAAGATAAAATATGTCGATAACTCAATTTCACGCGGTGGAGAATGGAACGGGGCGGTGGTGGTAAGTCTGGAAGTATTTCCAGCACCGCACCGTTCGTGCGAAGTTCTGTTATTTATGTTGTCGGCGACTGTAGAGGAGTCTTCACAAAATAGAAAAGGGGGCTCTCGCTCTGATAAGTTATCACAGGTAGTCTTGCTGCGAACGGCAGATATCTTGCGGGCTAATATGGCTGCCAGGAACACACTCAGTCGCAATTTATTTCTCATTCCGAAGCCAATGTCAGCCTAAAAAGTTTGTTGATTTCAGGTTTTACGTCGCTCTGTTACGTCCTGATGATGTCAGCACGACAGTGCGAGGTTTGGTCCATCACCATTGTCAATATTTCAAAAACCTACCGTGCCGTATGCAACAGCAGAAAATGTGTTCCATAATTTAACCAACTGGAAATTAAATATGCTATGAAATTCCTGGAATATTTCTAGCGTCAGACATTATGAACTTATTCACCTTGATATTTAATTAGTCGATTGCGAGTCTATTATTTAATGAAATTCCAGCGCCCCAAGAGTTGTAATTTGGGTTGCATAACAGCAAGGCGATTGTCTCAAGTATGGGGTGAACAAATAATACTGTTAATGAATGAAGTTCTCTCGGGATTCCAACCGGGTAGCGTAGTTTTGTTGTGTTTACAAAACTACGCTACCTGGTTGGAATCCCGAGAGAACTTCATTCAGCAACTACACCGGGAAAACCAACGTTCCTTATTAATACTGTTAATAATTAGAATTATGTGAAATTTTAATTTCACAATATATATAAAAAAAATTTCACCAGCCTGGGAAGTAAAGCCATTGATAAAATGTCAACACAGCATTTTGTCCTTAAGTCAGGAGATGGAATATGCAAATTTTAAAACCTGATAAGGTCCTAAATTAATAACGAAACGTTGTGTAATTTAATGTTGATCGATTTTATTTGTTATTATAATATTACTCTCAGACTTAGGCCAAAGATTACAAATGACTTCAATCTGAATAAAGTATTTAAAAATATATAAAATATTATAGTTTAAGTCCTACTAAAATTATTATCGGATTTGACATTATAAAATGTTTTCGAGATATTAAATGGCGTAAGACACAGAGTCTCCAATTTAAATTTTCGTTTTATAAAATCCATACTCCAATAAGCGCCTAAAGTCTAAAGATGAGGATGAAACCTTGTGTATTTATTATAATTTAGATTTTTCGGGTATTCCAGTGTTTGGGAGTAGAAAGGTTAACAAGAAAAATAGAGAAAAATTAAAAGAAAAGAAAAAGCAAAGGAAACAAGAAAAACAGAAAGGAAGTGGCAGTGTGCAAGAAACAAGTTAGGTTAAAGAGATGACGTGAAAGATCGTCTAGAAGTTTCTTTCAATGAAGTAAATCTCTACGTCTTTTTTCTGATTTTCTAGACGATCTTTCACGTCATCTCTTAGCCTAACTTGATTTTTCTTTCACACTGCCCCCTTCTTTTTGTTTTTCTTGTTTTATTTTATTTTATTTTTTCTCTTTTTCTTGCTCACCTACTACTCCCAGACAGTAGAATACCCGAAAAAATCTAAATAATAATGTTACCTCACCGTTGTCAACAAATTTCAAATCCTTACCCTTTTACCAATTTCGTCGTTAATTTGTTTGTTATTGCGAATTTATTCGAGAAATATTGGAAAAATAAACTCAGATGATTTGAATATAATAAAAATGATTTCTTAAATTTGAAAAAATCCAGGTTTTTGTTCTAGTTAATTTATTATAATATTTTTATGTTTTAAAATATTTTGGATGCATTAAAACCCGTAATGGAAAAAGTAAACTTAAATTTCCGATTCATAATCTATACGTCAATGAACTCCTAATAATGTCTAAAATTAAGCAAGAAACGTTGTGTAATTATCTTTTCATCGATTGATTTCTTAATACTTTTTGGCTGATTTCCAATTTATCCATTTATTGTAAAATTACTTTTTAGTATTGAAATTGAGAAACGAGGATGATTTTTTAATATAAAAACTTTCCAGTGATTACAAGTGTCAGTGAATCACGACATCCATCTGAAACAATCGTTTTTGTATATATAGGTCTTATATGCCTCATTTAATTTTTTTAAAATGGTTTAGCGTCTTTCGTAATTAAGTAGGTGCCCAGAATTCATCTTCCATCACCGCAAAACTTTTTTTTTCCATTCCCCCTCCAACGACATTCATAAGGTATTTATGGTAGGTAAAATCTGTGTAATTAGAAGCTTATTAAGTTCCCGCCGTTTCCTGAGAGGGGCGGTGGAAATATACGATACCCGGCTGCTTTATTAAGGCGCTTGTAACAAGAGTGCGGGGGTGGGGGTACGTTTATCGTTGGGCAGAATCTCATTGTTTGGTAATGAGGCAAGCTTTCCGGCAGATTTATTCCATAACGGGTCTTGGCGGAAATAAAACCGCGGAGAGGAACAGGACAGAGAGGAAGGGAAACGAAGGGAGATTGAGTGAGAGAGAAACAAAGTCTGTAGCCGACGTGCTGTCAGAACGACTGAGTGACGCGGGGGCACAGGCTGACCAACGGGCGGCAAATAAAATTCCCTCTCTGCCTGTGGATTGTGACGCCTCCCTTAACACTAGTGAATCAAGAGGGGTGTTTCTTCAAGGGGCTCACCCTTTAAAGGGGGAAATGGTTAATCCGGTTATTTTATTCACAAAGGAGATCAAAGATTACTGCTAATAAATAACAAAAGTATCATTCATTCACATCTAAAATTCTCAGTAAGTGATTCGAAAAATTAGCTTTAAGAAACTTTTTTATATTATTAATTTTTTATTTATAGCCGCATTTTATGGTACACGTGGAATTTTTTGTAGCAAATATAATAAAGTTTCATTTACGTGGGACAAACGAATAAAAATTAAAATTGAATTATTAAATAAAATTGTTCCATTTAATTTAATTCTAGCTAATAAAATTCACATGATAGTTTGGGGCACAAGTTCGAAAATTACAATTCGATAGATGTCATAATGTAGCAGAATTCGAGTTTACTTAGGTAATAGTCTACTTCTGAAGCCTAGAAATGCTACTATAACTATATAGTTATAGCACGTAGTTACAGAAGTGTAACAGCGTTATCCTCGTCACTAAGTTAGAATCTCAACTCCATAGCACTATAATGTTATGTCCGTTATCAGTCAATCTTTTTTTCTGTCACTCCATAATTCATTTATAATTTTTTTTTTTTTGCTTAACGACGTTCCGTGTAATAATAAATTTGTTGAACTGTTACTGGGCGGAGGCTGTTACGCGGGTTAAAGTCACCTCGATCGTTTAGTCGTTGCAGTTCGATACATGTACGAGAGGGGGGCGGTGGACTCGCCCCCCGCCCCCCTGTTAATTCGAATACCAAATGCAGAAGAGAAAAACGGGGGAAGGGGTTGAAACCCCAGTCTCCACGAATAATGAACTTGGCGACCAACAAAAATTTACAATTTCACTGCTGCTTAAATGCAGCCGTTTGCAAAGGGCCACGTTGTTAGAGGGAAACCTGCTAAAAATTTAACGACTTCGTTAGCAAATATTTCTCTGCGACTACAGCCTCTTTCCTCCTCGATTCCGAAGCACCATCCCCCCACTATCCCCTAGTCTTTTTTAAAAATAAAATAACTCTCGGTCTCTGCATAGACAAATAACTGGTAACAACTCTCATAGTTCAGGAAATGCTAAATAATTTTCCAAAAATTACCAGACAACAAGGCCATTTTATTTATAAAAATAAAATTATTTACACATTTATATTTCGTAATTTTACGCATTTTTATGACAATTAAATAAAGCAGTGCGTACGTTTTGAACACTGTGAATCCAATGAAATATTTACCATTCCTCTTCTGATAAAGTTAAGCCATTTTGTTTTTGTTCTCCTTGGGTATTTTATAAAAACTGTAAGTTTTTTTAATGGAACTATTTTTTATTTTCATATATTCAAAATTTAAAGTTTTATTTCCTTTATTTTACGTAAACTGGAATATATTTTAAAAAATTCTGTGAATTTTGCGTAGAAAATTCTTATCAACTACCACGGCTGTTCTACCAAGGTATTCTCGTTGTCTGCTCTCAGACTCGGTCGCAAGTATACAAATTAATGACTTATTATTTCGTGGGAGTGCCCCTTTTTAAAGAGTATATAACAAAGGTACTTTATTGCAATAGATAGATAGATAGATTTATTCACCATTAGCCCTCTAAAGAGGAAATAGGATTCGTCACAAATGTACAGTAGATAAATTGCATATAAACTTATAATACACAAAAACACACACAAAAATTCATATCTGTTTACATTAGTCTAGTCACTACAATCATACACACTATTTTTAGGAAACACGCACACGACACAAATCACTTCCTGGTATTAATCTCCTGTCGCTAGGTACGGAGGGATGACGTCATAGATATTTACTAAAACAGAAAGCAGAGGCAGGAAAACAGAACCAAAAGGGGAAAACTGGACAAACTATTTACATATTTATAGCATATTCGGCAATTTTGTAGGCAAGGCAGTTCAACGAATGTCAGACCGATTCAAAAATTCGTGTACGGAGTAATAAGTTCCATTGACAAGGTAAGTTTTACACTCCTTTACGAATAAGTTGTAGTTGTTGAAATTAAGCATTTACCAGAAAAAGTTTGTAGTTTTGAAAGGTTGGCCATTAATACATTGGGCCTAACACACACTTTGTATATGTTTTATTTATCATTATTTTAATTTAACTATTACCGTTAAATCCGCTAAAATCAATTTTTTTAAAGCTTTCAAGATTAATTTTTTTGTTTCTAAATAAACGTTTACGGATGTTAGAAATTTTATATATAGTTACATTTTCTATTATTATTACAGTTACATAGATTCTTCCAGATAATTTTAGAACCCCCACTGGAACAGTCGGCCAGCTGCCTCCTAAACTGGCGGAGGCACACCTGTAACTGATTTACAAAATCCATAAAACTCTTTTCCAGAACTGCTCTCTGGTTTCTTTACCTAAGGTTCCCACATGGCGAGGCACCTCGGACTGTTTTGAGAGGTGTATGTTCCGGGGTCGCAGACCTTGGGCATACGGTAAGAGTTGTCCGCTATTCCTATTGGAATAATCGACCGGCTGCCTCCTAAACCTGTCGAGGCACGGAGAAGATAATGCTGCGTCCCCACAGTAAACACCTCTCCAGCTATCGGAAGGATGTGGAACAAGTACTCAATGCCCGACCTACCTGACGCAGGTTCTCTAGGGTTTGTCCTGCATCACTTTTAGTTGAATACCGGGTAGGGTCCTTAAACTGCATCCTGGGGGTCCTAGTAAACCCTTGGCTGCTTTCCTAAACCCTTCCGCATTCTCCCTTTCAAATCCCTTCCTATGCTATTAAAGGGGTAGCCAGTACCCTTAAAAATTAAAAATTATGAATATTTATGGTGTATTGTAAACCTTTTCAAATTATATTTTATACGTTGTAGAATTTCTTAAGGGAGTGTTTTCCCCTACTTCGATTTAATTTTGACAACTTTATTCCAAATCAGTCGAGATTTTTCTTTTCATAATCCGTTATATTAAATTTAAAGCACGGCCATTTCATTTTAATTACTCAAGATTTGTCATCAGCATTTGTAGTATAAAAATTTTTTTCTCTATATATTTTTATGGACCCATTTTTGATTATTTCATGTCACGCGGGGGCACAACAACCCATCTAATTACATATTTAATTAGCATTAGCTAATTTCTCCCGTGAAGGAAAATCCATTGAAATATATAATACCACTCTTTTTTGTGTGTTATAAAACCCTCCCCGTGCTTCTACAAATTGTCGTTTGTTTCCCAAATTATTCTTATTTTGCATTTATAAGCTTACTCTCTATTAAATTAACATCAGTACCTTTTATTTTAGAAGTTTTAATGGCAAACGTATTTTTCTCGTGTGATATTGCAATTGGATTTCCCAGTTTTAATTACACATTTCTTCTAAAAAAAAGGTATTTCTATCAGTTAAGTTACACATACACTCACACACACACAAATATATATATATATATATATATATATATATATATATATATATTTGCAGAAGGTTTATTTAAACTTTTTTGTAATGAGAATTTACCCGTTGTTTTTACAGGTAACAAAAAGTATTGTTCTGACAGTGCTAAATAATTTATTTATAAACAGCTTTTCAACCCCTCCATCCCCCTTTCGTTACATGGTATAATTATCCAAATAGCGCCGTGCAACAGTAGTCGGGATGATGTATCAACTGTGAAATCCGCTCAGCAAGTTTACATAGCCAATTGCTCTTTTGCTAAGCACCAATTAAACAACAAGCTCTTGCTAGAAGGGGCATTGAATTAGCGTCACGGCAGCTCATGATGAACAAATAACTCCACCCTCTTGTTTCGTGCAGCCAATGGCAGCTATGGCGCCGCTTTTGGTACCACGTAGATTCGTGTGTTCAGGTGTTAAAGGACTGCCTTAAAGTCATTTGGAGGACACGATTGAAAATGATTGAAACGATACTTGTTATTTTCCGATAAGTAGGACGATGCTTAATGGTTTTTATACAAATTTGTTTCACGTTTCTTCCAAATATAAGTTCCTTAAAATATTGTGACATTACATATTAAGAATAAATATTCAAATCTCATAAACAATATACCGTCTCTCAAGTCCTTCTTAATGAAAAAGTAAAGCTCACCGTGACTAAGAAAAAATATACGACGTCAGTAGAGCAGTGATGAAATTTCAGGACCTTTTTCATTCCTTCTCAATTTCTTAGGATTCTTGTAGATTTATTATTCATTCCATTAGTCCTCGGCCGTGGAAACAGGATACGTCATAATATTAGATTACGAGAAAATAATAAAATATTACAATTACAAAGTTTAAAAAACATACTTTTTATACTTTACAAAAAAATATAAAATTTTAAACAACGTTAAAGATACTAATGTAACAGTAATTAAAGAAATTGTAAGTTCATTCATCTACAATTTTCATTCGGCCGAGTTCTCAGCAGCAAATCTTACTTTGATTCCCGTCGAACATAAAAAACAAAAGTCGGCAGTTAAGATATACTACATTACAATCGTAAAATAATATCAGAAATTGATGGGATACCATAAAACTGTTTTATTAAAGAGGATCTGTCCTTAATCTATGAACTCTTTAAATGAGAAACATGCTCAATTAATTTACAAATATTTACATATCTTCCTAAATAAATTTTTTATAGTTAAAATTTTTATTTCGTCCGGAAGACTATTGTCTAGATTTATCCCGGAATAACGAATGCTTAATTGAAATTGGCATTTATCTAGGAAAAACAGGAATTTAAATCATATTTTAGACCTTAATTCATTTTTCCATGTTACACCGAGAAGAAAATTATCGGAGCAACAATATTGACTAATCAAGGACGAAACAGTTTTATTAAAATCATGTATTCAATATTACGCACTATAACATGAAATTTAGGATGAAACATTTCGAAAATTATAAAAATACACAGTTTCGTCCCTAAATGTTTTGAACCCACTTCAGATGTCGAAAAATTGTTAATAATATAAAAAATTAATAAATTTGAAATCGGTTACGTGTTTTTTCTAATATTAAACAAATCCATCAACTTTCAATTTTATGCTTTATTTTAGATTAAAAAATGCCAACAAACTAAGATTCAAAAATAAATTCATCATATTATTAATAAGGAATTCAGCCTTTCTCAGTGTAAAGAATTATTAAAGTCTGTCATAGCATGGCTTTCAATATGGCTGCTGCACTTGACATTCATCAGATGCAACGTGCTGTTACAGAATTCCCTGTACGATGACAACGAGATATTTGGGAGACAAACGTACAGAAAATAGTGTATGGTAATGCTGCTGTCGATTGTAGTACAGTTAGTCAGGTGGTTGGGGCAAGCAGCTTAGGCGGTAAAAGAGGGAACGCCAATATTAGGGATACTCCTCGTAGCGGCAGAGGTGGGCGAGACTAAATATTTCTTTAGGCTCAACTCGATTAATTTAAATTGAAACTGAAGGATATAAGAATGCAATTAGTTGATAAGAATCATTTTTTTAAACTGAATTAAATGATCTGTCTAAGTACTTCCTTGATTTATATATTTCATTTATGTTTGCATGCTACCAAAATAATTTTCCATTTGCTAGTCTAAAGTTTTATTATACGGAAAGAAAATTTAAAATCATCTCATTAGCCAAACACGAATGTCTCACTTAATAGTTCAGATATTCCCGATGCTTCGAAACGTTTAATTTCCACAGATGATACGACAAGTTTCATTACCTCGCCGGTCCAGTTAAGCCAGATAATCGTTCGATTATTCCGTGCGTGGTTTTGTGGTTAGCCTCAACTAAGAGATCCTCGATTCGATGCCCGAGTATTCCAGTTAACTATCGGAGAACTGTCCTCATTAAGGGATTTTCCGAGATTAGTGGGGTTTTAGTAATAATTATCAAGATTCAGTTCCAAGTCGGGGCAGAAGAAAACTGTCTACAAGTTTACTAATTTAACATATCCTCCATATACGGTAAACACTACAGTTTCTGGAAGATTTTCGAGTAAAACAGACATTCTGACGTTTTACATATTTCAGCCGAAAAAGTTCCATGCACTAATTTAGGTTACATTTGACGTCACTATGCTCAGAATATTTTTGTTAATTCACTTTTTAAAATCAGATAGACTGTTAAAACATAGATATTCCGGTCTGTGTAATTAATTATTGATTATATTATTCCTGGTTCAAGAAAATTAATCAGTTTTCTGCCTCTTCCAGACAATATTTATTTATTGAATTAAAACAACGTTTCGGTACGCGTTTGAACCGTCATCAGGTCTTTCCTAAATATTCAAAATGTCAAAAAACTATTTTCACACCAGATTATAAAATAACAACACGAAATTTAAAAGTTCTTCCGAGGTATTTCTTCACAAGGTACACACTAGTACGGTCATGTGAGGTGAAAATAGTTTTTTTTAACATTTAGCATATTTAGGAAGGACCTGATGAAGGTGCAAACACGTACAGAAACGTTGTTTTAATTCAGTTAATAAATATTGGTCAGAAAACTGCATTATGTATTTCATATAAACAGACGTAAAAATACAGCCTCTAAAATTAATTAAAGTAGAGGTTCTAAAAAACTGTACGTGAGCCTGTATCAGGTCTAATAGACGGGGGAATTTTGCACTCGACAGGGATTAGCTTAGATGGAAGAGCGTCTACCCAAAAAGCGGCAGGTCTCGGGTTCAATGCTTGGTCCGGTATACATTTTTCCTTCCTGATACTTTAATTGACTTTAACCACAGACTTTACGGCTTGTAGATTATAAAAAACGTTCTCCCTATATTCTTCAATTGTAAATTAATAAATTAAATTAAAAAATATATTTTTAGATGAATGTGAAATACAGTAATTTATACATTTTTTGTGTCTATTATGCATGGTGTTTCGCACCCCCAACTTCTGCTCTATATAGGGGTAATTATTGGCGTCCCAGAATGATTAATTAATTTATTAAGTTGGTCTGACTTCTGATTGGTAAATGTGATAGTAAATAACCTTATAAACAGACCATTCTTTCGAGGGCAATGCGTGATTAAAACAAAATGGAAGGAAATCAGAAATAAATAACAGAAATTAAAATGAATGACTATATTTCTGGTGATTTGAAAAACATATTTAATTGCATTTTCGCCAGATTATATTATTTGTTATTAGTGAGGGGAAAATTCAGAGAACAGATGTCACGAGTGTTTGAGGTAAACGAGGATAAGCCTCACAGGGACTGACAGCCATATTTCTCTCTGGGCTGGTGGTGGTATTTCGGCCTCTTGTGGTGACACGTTCATCAAGGACGGGGTTTAATTCTCCCAGAAGCCGACGGCGCCGCCGAAGACACACACAGAACGGGAACCTAACAAGACGCCGCGTGACGACGCGTCGGTGCGCGTTGGGGACTAACAAGATGACGGCGGCTGTGCGGCTCTTGTTAGCCCTGGCAGAAGCAGCTGCTAATGATGAAGGATAGCAGGCATTTTACTAAGGCGGATTACCTTTATTGCTGCCGCACTAATTGGGCCTTATTATACGGCCGCCATCTCTTCCGCGTATGCCCCCGTTAACAGAATTAAAGAACAGCTTAAGCTGTGCTGCAGGTCATTCAATTACGTTCGCGGGGCTCGGTAGACGCGCGCCATTGCGAGGTAAACGTAACTGCTGATGGGCCCTTTCTAACACCCAACCCAACCCCTGGCGCCGGACCGAAGTGGAAACGATTCGTCTACGTCATATTGTCCTCGGACTCCATCGCTTTCGTCTTATGCCCAATGGATTCCTTTCCCACTTTAACTTTTCAATCTGTAGACCGCAAATATCGGGGCAAATTTTGCTCATCCCCACGAACACTACTCAGTTTCTCTTCTACCAGACATTACGCGATTGGCCGGGAATCAAATAATTTATTTTCGCTTTGTAGTTTCATACTTAATTCTACTTTTTTAATTTTTCCTTAAAAATATTAACCATAGACTTTGAAACAGTTTCAACGAGTGTCATAATAAATTGTTATTTATTATTATTGAGAGCCTACGAATAACTTTTTGCTAGAGCCTTTGTAAAATACTCAGCAATGTTAAATCTGCACATCCCCATAGTCGCAAACCGGACGTCCATACAAGATAAAAGAAGAAGAAGGTGTAGACAGGCTATGTATAGGGTAATTCACATAGTGGCCACTCCCCTCTTATAGCATAGGAAAGGGAATGAATGGGAAGGTTGAGGAAGGTAGCCAAGGCTTAACTAGGGCCCCCGGGCTATGGTTTAAGGACCCTAACCGACAATTCGCCTAAAAGTGATACAGGGAAAACCCTAGAAAACCTGGTCGGGCATTAGGTACTTGTCCCACACCCTTCCGATAGCAGGAGAGGAGTTTTCTGTGGTGACACAGCATTTCCTTCTCCATGCCTCGACCAGTTTAGGAGGCAGCTGGCCGACTGTTCCAATGGAAACAACAAAAAACACTTACCGTTTGCCCCAGATCTGTGACCCCGGAACATACACCTCTCTAAACAGGCCGAGGTGCTTCGCCTTGTGGGAACCTTAATTCAAAAACGGAGAGAGGAAAAAGGCATCCATATAGGTTATTCCTACGAGAGAACATCCCTCGCAGGCTCTGCCTGCGACAGAATAACCCTCGCAGGTACGTTCCAACTGATACAGGATTCAGGTGATTGGATCATTTTATTACCTCCTGATTTATTTTTTACTGCTAGATAAATCAAAGATTACAATTATTTTCCAGGAACCAGAAAACCTACGAATTGAACAGCCCAAGAATTTCCTAATCTATTCTAAAAAATCCTCACGAACAGTTTTACTGAAATTGGAAAGATATTTCAAAACTTACATTCAACGTTGTTTTTTCTTTGAAAGGAACATTTTCTCTAAACAATTATTTGAGTCTTGTTTACAGAAATGTGTCTGAAGGAAAGTCTGGGTGGAATTTGCCGCTGGCTAACCAGGAAGTGCTCATGACGTTATCTCTCAGAGTAGAAAAAACATCTTCACCCATTTAAATAGTATTGTTCACACATTAAATTTATATATTTAACACAATACGTAAATATAACGCCCGGTTAGAAAAGTTTAATTAATTATCAATGTAATTAATACAATTTGAACTATGATATTATTATAATATTAATCAGTTATGAAGACGTCAACTTCATTTTTATCGTTCATCGGTTGAAGTATCCCAATGTAGGAATGACACGTAATTCTATCAACTTCTTTGTTATTTAAATATTAAGCAATTTTATACACTTATTTATTCGAACGTTTGTCACGTCTTAATGGGTTCTTCGATTTTTTTTACAGTTAATTTTAGCAAGCCTTTTTAATTAATACCGTCAATGACTAAAGACGAGTTTATCAGCACCAGTGACGTCATACACACCGACCAAATGTATCCCTTTATTTTTTCGTATTCATAAATTAATATATTTATACGAATTTCGATTATTTTTGAGACAATATTGATTGATATAACTATTATGTACAATTTGTTTGAATTTTAGGGACTCGATTTGTTCCGGCGTTCTTGCCGACGTTTTTCTCAACTCTTCCCACCATCCGCAGTAAACGCGGCCTACTTAAAACCCCAAAATTGGTGCATAGTACTTATATAAAATATTTATAATATCGCATTCGATTTTCCTTAATCTCAACAGTTGTTATATAAGTAAATAAGAGAGACTCATTAATAAATCTTTCAGTCAAAATTAAATTTATCCCTTGCTTGGCCCTTGGAAGGATCTATGACGTCACTGGTGCTGCTAAATTCATCTTTTTCCAAAACTTTTAAATAGTTCAATGTCTGTTTTGGTATTTTGGAAGGATAATAACTTATTTTTTTAAATACTTATATGAACAAATTTCCTTCGAATAGTGACAACAATTAAATTCTTTTTGTATGTTATTAATTTTAAATTTTTAATAGATTAATAAATAAATTCATGCTAAATGTTTTTCAAATTTTAATATCGTATTTATAATATTTTTAATTACTGTTTTGAATATTGAATTAAAATTTTGGTAGATTTAATTTCAAAACATTCAAATTAACTTCATATTTTTTTCGACTTATTTTAAATGATTTAAATTTTCTTTAATCCGTATTTTTATTAAAAAACCGAGGCAATTAAATATAGTTTATCGTTTAATTGGTACTGTCAATATGTCAAGCCTGAATCTATATTTATTATTAATTAAGGGGTTTTTTTTAGAAAAAAAGTTCAAAGAATTTTCGTAACAAAAGACTCGATACGTTCATAAATATATATTATATATATATATATATATATATATATATATATATTTATATATCGATTTTTGTTGTGATTTTAATTGTGCTTGTATCTTTTAAATTTGGATTGCTATTTCGTTATTCATCCCTTAAAAAATTGTTTTACTGACAATGTACGGCCTGTTACGTTTTTTCATAAAGAATTATCGGACATAGAAATTCTAGCTTAAAGCTTTTAGAGAAAGAACGGAAATTTCAACCAGAAATATTCCTCTTGTGGAAACGCGCTAAAAATACTCATTGAATTTAGCCCGAAAGCGTTTCGAGTGTCTGCAAACAAACAAAAAACAGCGTGAATTATTGACTGTGTACACAACTAACACGTACATTTTTAGCAACAATTGACAAGGTACTGACAATATCATGTCTGCCTCCAAAAAAAATCCCTCCACATATTTTTCAACACCCCCTCACCCCAACAAGGTATACAGCGTTATTCGCATATATAAAACCCTGGAGCCAGCTGTCAAATGCGTACATTAAATAACCAATAACGCATTTATCCCTTCGCAAATGGCACTCGCTGATTTTTAAATGGACTCGCAAATTGGGGGAGGCGGCCTCGGTATTATTTCGCGGATGTCAACATTTTTGTTTTGTCTTACTGTTACGTAACATTTTTACCCTAGCAGCTCAATTTTTTCTGAAACAACTCGACCCCCCTCAACAGAATAAGAGCGTTTCTCGTAGACGCACGTTCCTGCTAATACATTCTCAGTTGTAGGAGACTGTTCTTCTTTGGCTGACGGACGTGTATACGCGCCCCTAAGCACCACTCTGCTCTATTGAATTTTCGTCGACCTCTCAACAAAAGCCTAGTAAAAAGAACTCCCACCCCCTCCCATAGAAATATAGCATGTACTTCGTCTCTTCCACGCCATTGTGGCGAGTTTGAATCAGACGTAAACACAGCTTTCCTTGGAGGTTAGTGTCTACAGCCGCGTGGAATACTTGAGTGGCACGTCATTTCAACTTTGCGGACGATGCATGAGGAAAACAAGCAATAGCTTTAACTATTACTGTGGGTTAAAATATAAAGCCAATTATCTGATATAAATTAATTTGTCATATGTGTATTTGGAGTTTTCCTGATATACTTTCCTTTTTTTAGGGTAACAGGCCACATGAGGGTAATTCACATAGTGGAAACTCCCCTTTAATAGCATACCAAGGGATTTGAAACTGGGGATGCGCAAGGGTAGAGGAAGGTAGCTAAAGGTTAACTAGGGCCCCCTGGGGTATAGTTTAATGATACTACCCGGCATTCACCTAAAAGTAATGCAGGACAAACCCCAGAAAAGGCTGCATCAGGTAGGTCGGGCATTGAGTACTTGTCCCACATCCTTCCGATAGCTGGAAAGGGGTTTACTGTGGGGACGCAGCATTCTCTTCTCCGTGCCTCGACCGGTTTAGGAGGCAGCCGGCCGACTATTCCAATAGGAATAGCGGACAAATCTTACCGTATGCCCAAGGTCTGCGACCCCGGAACATACACTTCTCAAAACAGTCCGAGGTACCCCGGCATGTGGGAACCTTACTTCAAAAAACCAGAGAGCAGTTCTCGAAAAATTTTATGGATGTTTTAAATCAGTTACAGGTGCAAAATACCAGAGAGGTTAGGGATAACTTGAGTTGTTACATTACAATTGACGTAACCGAGTTACGGTTTTTCCTTAACAATCAACCAATTGATTGTCATTACCCGACGTAGAACAGAAAGTTCAGCCAGAAATGTGCATCTACATCACCTTCGAATATTTTCTAAAAATTTATCTGCTGTCGAGAATTATGTTATTTATTTTAGTGTCACAGACTAAGTGACATCTCCCTTTTAATAACAGATTAAGGGGTTTAAGTTGTGGAATGCGAAGTGGATACCAAAGTAGCCAAGGGATAAATAGTCCCCCACGTTTTGACTATCACCCCCGGGATTGACGTAAATGTGATACCGGACAAACATAGAAACCCTGAATCAGGTAGGTAGGGTCCTTTGTACTTGTCCCACGTCCTTCCGATTACTACAATGGTGGTTTCCTTTGGGAACTCAGCATTTCCAACCATACCGCGACCTGTTTAAGGAGTAAGAAAGGTGTCCGCTCCAATAGGAGCAGTGGAAAGGTCTTACAAATGTCTGTGACTGTCACTGAGGTGCCTCGGCTTGTAAGAAACTTACTTAAAAACTGGAAAGAAAAATAATATCAATCTACGAGAGCTAAAACCAGCTCTTATGTGCTTGTTTACAAACCATTTTTTTAATTAATAGCATTGCTATGAAGCCAGATAATAATTTTGCAATAAACACGTATAATAAAAAATATTTGACGTAACCAAGAATCGATCCCGGAACCATTACAACCACGCAGCGAATTTGAACAGAGCAGTGGTTCCGGGTTCGTTTCCCGTTGCTGTCAAATATATTATTTAATCATGTCATATATTTCAAATTATTATTTTCACCCTATTGTTTTTTTGCATATAAAGTGTTGCCAAATCTCTAGTGTTGAAAGTGGACGTGCTTGAGAGTTTCTGCCTCCCCGTTCTGATTCCTAACAAAATTGAAGATGGAATCAACGAAGGTTTTCCTGATATGAATAAAAATATTTTCTTGGATACGTTTGATGACTCAATTACCTTTAATGCCAAAAAAAAAGTATTGGTGAAATAATATTTATCTGCAGCGGTAAAAAGGGGCACCTGTAAATTTGTTTGTACAGTATCTGTTTTTTTTTTGGCTTTGTACAAGCCTTTTGAGAGTCATTGGTAAACAAAATTTTGTTTTTCCTACGTATATGTGACGAATTAAAAATAACAAATTACCAACAGAGGATCATCAGTTTGTAATTTGTCACGTCACCATAATATTTTACAACAAAACATACGTTATATATATTTAGAAATATATAACGCTTGGTTGATTTTGTTCTGACGATTTTGGTGTTCTCCTATTCATTTCACAATCATTGAAAAAGTTAGACAAGTCATGGAAAATTTACCATAAAGAAAAGCGCAAATAAATTTCGAAAGACGAATGTAACAGAAGACTCGAATACGTTGATAAATATATATTTTTTAATACAACTGTAAGTTGCCTTACCGAAATAAACAGTGCAAATACAACCAGGGTGTCTCGTAGGACCTTTTGTTGACGTGGTTGAAAGTGGCACCTCTTGTGGAAGTTTTGTTCACTATGTTATTTAACTTACGCGTCAGTGGTCTATGAAATATTCTATTTCTTCGGAGTAGTCCTTATGATGACTTGAAAAAGATATTTTTAGGATCCCGCGGAAGTATACATGGATCAAAAACGATCACATCATACTGCCATCTACGATAAAGCAATATATGTTATCATACTACTGTTACTGTTTCCTTTCTGCTTTCGTCTCTTCACCCCCATCATCGTTTTGTGTTATACGAGTACCTGGTGGAGACATTGAAGAGTCCTTCAATTGCCCGCTTTACGCTTCAAGGACTTACGAAGCCGGTGGATTCCTTTACTCCCTTCGCTTTTTTTCCTACTTTTTCTCTTCTTCGTTTTTATCCTCCCTCGGCTACAGGACAATACAGGCTCAACACACAGTCTGCTAACGAGACTACCAAGACAAACGCGTTCGTCCTCACACGTTTAGACAAAATCATCTGACGCACACGCCTTCTTTTTAATTATATATGTCATTAGCAACAGTGGCAAAAGTCTAGGGTTTGGAGCATAGACTCTCTTTTTCTCTACCTTCTCGTCCTTTTTTTGCCTTCATTATAATTTACACTATGTGCTGTAGTTTTTTAATTCAAAGTTTCAAACGAACCCGCATGAAATATTTTCATAATAACATGTTTTTATGTACAAGTAAGAAAATATTAAGACACGGATAATTTAAAAATAAGTTTTAACATAATATCGCATCTTAAGATTTGGGAAAAGATATGATGATTCAAATAAATAAATTAATTAATTATTACTTCTTCTCGTTTCGCTTAAAACATTTATCTCATATTGAAGGACGGGAACCGCATTATTTTTGTTTAAATGTTTGTGACGGAACGGCAACAGTGCATAAATTGACTATAATATAGACTGTTCCGCAATACGTGCATAAAAACAAATCTAGAATGACATATATAATTTATTTTTGTATCTTTTTCAAATGATTATAAGTCAGTATCTGACGATTTTACAACTATGGTTGAATCTGTATTTCAGAGAAATATTTTTTAGGTGTACTGGTCAGAGAGCCAAATACAATAGTTTCTTTTTCTGAGTTTATAGGAAACACTTTGCTGAATTAAAATTTATTTGCGGCTTATCAATACTGCTTACCAATTTATTCTTCCAGTAAAAATTCAATCAAGAGAATTTTCGGCCATGTAAATATAAACGGAACTGTCTTTTAACTACATCCACGGTGATAACTTATTTACAATACTTGGGAACGCAAACGAGATGCTGTAATAATAATATCCTTAAAAACGTTTGAATTTACGTAGGAAATAATAATTGAGTTGTGTTAATAGATTTATTAAACACGACTAATCCTCTTTATTATTAAGTGTTTTATAAAAACGACAGCGTCATAAACAGTATATTCCTACGGTAATTCATCATAGTAATCGATTTTTAAGTTACTATAGACTGAATTATAATCTACAGTAACTTAAAATGTTTTAATAAAAAACTGAAAAAATAAAAAATTAGTCTCTTGGTTTATTAATGATATTTCGATAATCAATAAACAACCCAGTTTAACGTTAATTATTTACGTCTATTACATAGTTTAGAATAACTATAATAGCATTGTATTTAATACGTAATAAAATGAAACTATGAAAATTTAACATTATTAAGAAAGTTTTTCTTGCCGTCAGGGTATTATGGGAAACTGGATATAGTAAAGCTTAATTACGTTTTCAAAATTTAAAATAATAAAGTAAAATTGTTAGTCTTAAATAATACATCTTAAAATAAATAATTAAAAATTTCTGACCAAAAATCTGTCTATGCAATAAAAAAAGTCTTATCAGAAAGAAACATTATGGTTTATATCTGAAAACACAAAATGAGAGTAGTAAATAAGTCTTAAAAATTTTTGAAAAATGTTTTACCCTATTCGGAAAAAGTAGATAAATTTAATTAATTCATTTAATTGATAGCAAGAGTTAATTTAAGAAAAATATTTCAATTTTATTAAAATTATAATCTGTGAACAGATTGTCGTTTTACGTTGTGGTTTAATTTTTCATCATCGTCGGCATCCCATTTTTGGTATTGTTCACGTTTTCTATGAGGATTATAGAGAGCCTGACGTATGTGCGAGTTGAAAGGCCAAGTGATGGATTTTTTCACCCTTCTTTTTCACCCCCTTTCCATCCCTCCTGTGTGAAAGTCCTTTCTCCCAGTCTTTCATCGAATACCATCGTCGAGATCTGGCAGATGACGTGGAACAAAACAAATATAATAGACGTTCCAAAATTCTATTGACAATGCGGCTGGAAAATACTTGAAGAATCCCATCCATTCTTCTGGGCTGCGTATTGAGTTAAAGGCGAATTTTCCCGCGGCTCAGCACGATATTTTCTCATTTAACAAAGGTCGCTAGCGCCATCTCCCTTGAAAAAATGGAGTATTCCTCATATTTTTCTTATAAATATAATCCTTCGTTTTTTACAAATATAATCCTTCATATTTACGTCTGTATTTAACAATAAAACATTTAACAGTCCATTAAAATTTTTATAATTAACAATAAAAAAAATTTAATCAGAAAATCTTCAGTTAACAAAACAAGAACGTTTCTTTACATATTTGTAACCCCTTAAGACTGCTTTTGACTTAATATCTTGTCATGACATTATAATAGTTTTCTCGGTCTGACTATGAATATTACTATTTTACATTTCCTTGATAACGTAACATGAAACTTACTTTTACGAAGTAAGCAAAATAAGATTTTATTAATTACTAAAGCTTGTAAAAATTTCAAATGGTGAACTATAATTATCATGTTAAACAAATTTAAAAATACGAAAGTATTATACTTTACATTATAAATTTGTATTAAAATATATTCTGCTTCTACTCTGAAAAACAACTATATTTATCTGTTCTAATTTTGTAAGTAACAGGCAAAGAATTATCATCAATATTATACTGAGATTTTAAATTAATCTAACAATTACGATTTTGATAAATAAACAGTATTTATGGTTGAAATAACTGATAAAAACGTTTTTTGTTTTTTACGTTTTAAACCGTCATAGACCATCTAATTTGAACATATACGTACGTTAAAAGCCGTCTATTACCTGACGAAGTCTCACAACTGTGGACGAAACTTCATAATATTGTAATTCTGACGTTTTAGTTGAATACTACACTTTTAACCCTTACAAATTTCCCACTTTTCTGTTTATTTTTATATGATATCAAATTATAACCTAATTAGGAACGTTACAATTTTTTGAATCATAATTAAAATTCTCAAATTTATGACAAAAAATTGCAAATTATATTAATGGTATGTTAATAGTCGTTAAATATACCTGATTATAATACTTTATATTGAAATTTAATTTATATTTCCTATAACTCGTCATTAATATTATAAGTGAATACAATTAAGTCCGTAATTTTTTGGAAAAAATTCATCAAAATACTCAGTGTTTGCGAATATATATATATATATATATATATATTCGCAAACACTGAGTATTTATATTATATATATATATATATATATATATTACAATATAGTTTGTATATAAAATCAAATACGAGGCGGTGAGCTCAAATAAGAATTTCGTCTGACAGCGAAAATTATCTTCAGAAATGGCGAAACCAGAATTTCTTATCTAGTAAAATCATGATTTTATGTGTAAAGTAAAATCATAATTTTATTCTTAAAATTTTATTGGAAAAAAATTCATGAAAAATCCAATATAAAACTGAATGTTTCACCTCTTTAAATATTAAAAGAAAATTGTTTTAACATAACATGAAAGCCTTAATTTATTCTTAAACCTCAATTTACATGATACTATCATTAAAAATTCAATTGGTGAAATCTTCTGTCTTATTTCAGACTTTTGTGTGTTTTTATGAGGTCTAAAGCTGTGGTTTTGCTTTATAAATATTATCAGAAACTAGTCTTTCAATATTAATCATTTGGACATTTTTGTGTTTATTACGTCACTATTAAAATGAATGGAGATTCAGTGTTTTGAAGAGGTGGAAAATTTTTTGTTTGATTAACATTTCTATTTTTATATAATAGCACACCTGCAGCCGTGACCGTGAGATTTTGGAAGTAGGGCCATTAAGATTTTGCAAGCCAACTCGACTGTTTTTCTTTTGAGTCTCGGCATTGAAGCCAGGTGGATTTCAGAAAAGTACTATAGCTGTTGGGCCGAAACGTGCCGCGAACAGCAATTAAAGTTTCTTTCTTCGAGTGCAGTGAGAAAGAGAGAGACAGAAAGCTAAGCAAGCGTCTCATCTGCCCCTCGACTACGTGCGCTAAAATCAAATACGAGGCGGTGAGCTCAAATAAACTAACCCTTCGAACTCGACTTCACGGTAACAGCCCCCCCCCCCCCACTCTGAAAATCAAAACTAATGCAATCATAGGAAACGAGTTTCATCATATAAAAATAATTAACCCCAACTTCTTCCCTTCAAAAGGGCTCTGGATTTTACTCTTCGAATTTTATTTTGTTTCTTATGTCTGCTACGTCTGCCTAACTTAACCGGACAAACTAAAACAACGTCCCAGGAAACAACTGAATTATAATATTAAATATTTTCACTGATATTTATGCTACAATTTTTCATTACACGGAATCATTATTTGCAATTTATCGTATAGGATTTTTCGAAACTCCACCAAAACTTAATTTAAAATAATATTATCCAAAAATATTTTTCTAAGAAAAATGTAAACCATCTGTTTGTCACTGAATATGATAAAAAAATTGATAATTTCCGGCTGGTTAATACAACCGAAATAATCTGCATAACAAATATTTTTATAACATCAAATTTTACGTGGCTCTTCCAAAGAATGCACGTGTTTGTAAAAAAAATATTTTTTAAAAAAACTGGTGAAAACCATTATTACGTTAACAATTATATTGAACTGACATCTTTAAATAAATGAAAAAACATCAGTCTATTACAAATTCGTTATGAAAAATTGAAAACACAGAAAAACAAACATTCTGTTTCAACCCATATATTTTCTGAGAACACTTCAGATGTCAATTAAATGATAAATTAGTAATTTACAAATTCCAAAAACACTAAATACAGAGTAATTAGTAATTAATAAAATACCAAGCTATAATCCAAAAGACGTTACCCAACGAGTAAAATATTTTTTATTCAATAAAATAAGATTTGTTTGACTTAATTACCACTCAGTTTCTCTTAATAATATTTTCTATTAACATGTGATAAATCCAGATTTTATTTATATACATATTTAAAAAAAAATAAATTATACTAAATAGATACAAATGTATTTAGATAAGGTAAACATATTAAATTAATTTCTGTTTAGAGATAATATCCACATAATTATTATATATGGTTATTTAGCCATTATCATAATTAATATTTCCTCATTCGTCAGAAATGAAAATTGAAACCCTAAATCTACTTTATATTAATCAATGTTGCATCAAAATTTATTTATTGAATAACGACTATAAGCAATATATAGTTTTCTTGGCCCTTATTTCAATTGTTAATTAAAAAAATATTAATAAAAAATTTTAAATCCGTATTTCGAGACAAATTTTAAGATATTTTGAAATTTCTATCCCCGTTTGACTGAGCTACGAAATTTTTCAATTTTCTTCTATAAAAAACTGTGTAAAGATAAATGAATTAAAACAGAATATATTTGTACTCAGGTTTTTTTTGTTAAAATAACATATTATACCATTATATTACTCTATGGTTTTTAAATACTACGGGAAAAGATTCGACTAAACGGCGTGATTACACAATTAAATCACCAATTTCCAAAATTCACGTTATTGACCTCAGAAATCGTTTCGTATCTACAATAAAATAAACACCATGTAAAGTATTTGCGGTAATAGTTTTCCTATATATTTTTTAATATCCGAAAATAATTTTTTCATATTTTGGTGTTATTAATTACGAAAGCTCAACAATGAATATGATTCTGTAACCCCAATCTGACTTTTCCATTTGTCACTTGTTTTGTACTACGCGTCGTTCTTACTTAAATCTTTCACCTGAGGAAAGAAACAAAAATTGTTTTTAGCACTGGACTGTTGTTTGGCTATTTATATTTTTTCTTGTGTGTTCTGTTTACTGTTAAATGTTTCTTCTCGTCAATATTTGGTTTATGTAGCTGTTTTGGAAATGATCATAATTGTTGTTTGGGGCCATGCCATTTATTCTGCTTACTGTAGTTTACTATGATAAGATTATACGTATTTCATTAAAGGTTGTTTTAAATGTGAGTGTACGCTACTGTCTGGTTTCATATCCTTTGTTCCTTCGTCTATGTTCACATTAAACAGTAATGGTGATGATGTTAAGGCTCTCTGTCATACACCCTAGACCTATAAACAACTGACGTCACATTATTATGCGTGGTTGGGGACGAAAATTAAAACACTAGAGTGCATCACAACAGTCGTCTCCACTGGACCCTCCTCGCAGTTTTTTTTATCGGTCCCTCCCCCCCACCTCCGCCTACCCTTTTCCTCCTCCCTTCGGAAATGAAGAGCTTGTGAGGTGATTTGGAAAACATTCGAGTGCGTGGTTAAGTGAGCTGAATAAAGCGCCGCCCTGTCGGAAGGAAGGAAAACCAACGGCATAAATTCTCCCGAGCCTTCAGACAGCGAAGTGCATGTTCTTTGGGCGTAAAGAATGCCGTGGCAACACTAGCAGCTCCTCTCGTGCGTTCAGATTAAATCTCCCTCCAAGTTATGAACATGAGGTGATAGCGAGAGTTTCTAGGGGCGGAAGTAATGACCGCGCACCCCCCCCCCCCATCCCGCCTTTTGCACATTCACTTCCACAGCAGCGCTTTTATTCAAGAACAAAGTTTTGGGCTCAGAATCGTGGCTTCTTCAATTGTGTTGTTGTTTTGTGGAACAATATTTGCCTTATGGTCTAAGAACTCTACATCATATTTAATACAGATGTTTACACTAAATTATCTTAGTTAATATTTTAACAGTAACCCATTTCTTAACACACAGGGATTTAATTAACATCTTAATTATCGTGGAATTGTTTTTACGATGGTGAGTCAAGAAGTAATGCCTCCTTTTTTCTCTCTCACTCTTTTGTTGTTAAGACAATTAAATGAAATTTCCACAGCATAAGCCAATAACATTTAAGATTAAATTTTACGTTTCAATATAGTCTCCATCCCCTCCCACAGTTTTTCTCCACCCTTATAACAAGTATTTGCAGTATTTCGTTGCGGTGGAGTCACTGCAGTAACCGGCCTGCCGTTTCGCTTTTCATCAGCCAACGGTGTTTGCCCTTGACCTTCGTTACAGCGACGAATCTATCGCCGAACAGTGCTGACATCAACACTTTTTTCTTTCTTTCATGAATGTCAATGGCCGTTTCACCTTCGTTATTTAATAATTCAATCTCAGTCTGCTGTCTAATACGTACGTCAATATCAGCCGGTTTGAAAAAGGGTGCAGTGCTGTCACTAGTTGACTTAGGAAGCTGTTATTGCAGTTGTTTTGAGAAGAATGTTGAGGGATCGCGCTAATTCCAAACTTTAAACTTATATAAGGGGAAAAATGAGGTATTACTTATTGAAACACCCACGTAATGTCAAAAATGTTATATTTTGACAGGATATTCACTCAAATACCATTAATTTGTGGAAATATCTTGTAGAATGAAGACATATTATTTCCTAAAACTGATAACTCAAATATGTTGGATGACATTTAGAAACATATCTGAAGTTTCGATAACTCAAATATACAGAAAATAATTATTAATTTGTCTTCTGATGTGAAGTCATTTTTAGCTTTTCATTTCATCATATTATAATTATATAAGTACATATATTTAAATTGTGCCTTTTGTAATGTAGGAAGGGATTACCATAAAAAATATAATATATTATAATTGTCGAGTATCTGTCAGCAAATCACTTAAGTACTCTTGGGCTATTTCTCTTTCACAAAAGTCGTTATTATTGTCAATTTTACGAGTATCTCGGCACAAAGGAGACGATGGTGGTGTAAAAATACTCTCTGAATGATTAGTTTCTGACTACTCTGACGCTTTGACTCTTAAGAGTAATCTGAAAATTCCTCGCATCTTACAGATTTTTAAAGCGTTGTCACCTATTGTGTTCTTCTGGAAGGTTTTCTGTGTTACTGGCTGGAATAATAATGCTGACTGTTCTTTATTAACCCTTATTGACGTCACTTTCGTAGGTTAGTGAACCTCCCAAACATAAAAATAATTTATCAAAAACGCTTCAGAATCTTCTTCGCCTCAAAATATCTTCTAATTCCTCTTTCTTTTTACATGTAAGTGGCGGTCATCTGCGTCTTGACGTCATACCTCCTTACCCGCCATTTACATTTAGCGTCTTTTTATTTGTGATGGTTTCCCTTTCATTGTCCATTCTTAACCCGATTTAAAATTCTCAAGTGATTATCCCTGTGAATACGCCTGAATGTTCCTACATTGATACGGAAGTCTCTTACAATCAGCCTTGTAAGCATGTACGTTGGCATTTACCATGCAATAATGAATCACAAAAAATGCAGTGATGCCGGTAATTACTTCATAGTATTACATTATTAAATTACGGTAATTGATAAATGCTATGACACCATCTGAACCAGACATTTAAATACTTATAAATATCATTACATACAGATATTACTTTTATTCATAGTCCAACTGACTACCCTACCATCTTCTAAAACTCTCCACCGCGTGAAAATTTAAGGATCTTGGTGGTCATTTACTTTATCCCTCTGATAGATTCATTAGCTAATTTCCAACAATTTATTTCTAATTTTGAATCTTTCCTTGGCTCTATAGCCCATTGAGCGCTTACCAGTGACGCCTGACAGATTGTCCATGACACATTCTTGAGATTTTTAAATGATCAGCGTAGGGATAGACCCCAATTTTCCTGACCATCATGAGCACAAACATTCGTGTTTCGAACCCATGACCTCTGTGAAGCGAGGCGGTGACGCTGACCACTAAACCACCACAGCAGGTCGGTTATTTTTTAATTAATAATTACAAATTTTTACAGGTCAGATACTATGATTTTAGATTTTTATGTGACCAAAGACCTGATCGTCCACGTGGCATTTTTTTTAGAAAATTGGCAAGAAAATAATTCTGAGATCTTGTCTCAGATTTGGATAAAAGAAATTAACACACCAAATTACAATAATCAGATGTGATTCCGATTTTCAAGTGTAGTTTGTTTACGTTATTCTTCAACGTTGTAGAAACTGTAAGATGATGTAATAGTATGCAACTAACGAGCTGACTAAGTTTGCTGTTCGCAAGAACCAGTCGAGGGAGAGTAAACATTTTCTGTAAACCCGAGTAATGACATCATCGGGGAAATCCATTACAGAAAGAGATTTGAGCAAGGTGGTCCTGGGTAATATGCGAGAAGCGACGTTTCCAGCTAGTTCAATAACCGGTGTAATAAGTGGTCCGTGAAGCTCACCCTGGTAACTTGATAACGGAGCACGCGCCGTTAAATCCAATATCTACCAGTTGCCTTGCAATATGTGGAAGCGACGTCGAAATTAATGTCCGCGGAGCACGCCATCCCAGCCAGCAAAACCAAGATGTATCCTCCGCCCCCGCGCCCTTATGTAATCTTCATTTCCTGTGGCGCTGGAGGCGGCACTCTATTACCTTACCTCCTCCATTTCAGGAGTAATATATCGGCGACGATTGAAAGGTGAAAATAATTAACTCCACACCCCCTCCCCCGCCACTCCTATCTCTGTCTCCGAGACAGTTCTCTGAAATTGAATATAGGAGAATTATAGCTTGCAATTTACTATAGGGTGCTTTCTATTTGAGTTGCAACACGAAATATGGCTCAGAGGCTGAGATGAATATTGGTGAAGGTGAGATTCAGATACAGTTGTCTTATAAATAACCGTTATAATTCACCTATAATTGGAAACGTTGAATAGTTGGCTGTGGCTTACAGAGATATTGATGAATCCTTTGCTAACATTCCTCCAGTTTTTCCGTGGTCTGGTCGATCAGGAACAGTTGATAACTTTCACAAATTTTTCGTAAATCGACGTTGTAGTTTCTATATCGTACATTGATGTAGATCCCATATCATCCACAGGGGATTAATTTAATCGGTTAACCAAAATATTGACGAAAAACGTAGTGACTCATTTTTGGTCTAGCAGTCTGTCACTTTGCCAAAAGTAGATTTACCAAAATGAAAAAAAACCAAAGAAACCAAAAATACTGTATGTCTAAATTAAATCTCTCTAAGTTCAAAGAAAATAATTAATGAATAATTTGACTTAAATAGCATAAAATTCTTCGACTATAGTTAACCAAAGTAATTGCCAAGTAAAATAGTATTTTTTGTTCAACGATTAAATGTCAAAATAAGAATTCTCTTGAGAATCTTATTAAAAAAATTACAGTACCATTAAGGGTGGGAGTGGAGAGGCGTTAAATAAAAATGCCGCTAAAAAACCGAGATAGATGTCAAATTCATGGTTTTACATGTCAATGAGTTTAATACTGACATTCACTTTGTACGTTAAGCAGCTGTTCAGTGCCTAGGTGTGGGGGTAGGAGAGGAAGTGAGTTAAATGCCGTTATGTAAAAGTAATGAATAATGAACTGAGACTTGTGTTGAATCCGGGGTTATGGAAGCCTCTGAGTTGAATTATCACATTTACCATACTGGTTAATGTGCAGCTCAGCCTCTAGGAGTGGGGATAGAAGGAGGTGAAACAAATTTCCATTTACAATCTTAAATGCGTAGATATTTTACCACACTTTATACACATGTTACTTACGATATAGGAATAAACACTGAGGGGTTCAGATAACCTAACTCCTCTAGGGAATGGTTGAATTTTAAAACATTCCTAAACAGTCATTATTAGCGTCGTTTTCGGGGTCGCTTAATTTGATAGTGTCATTCTAGAAATTTTAAGTGGCCAACTTCAACTCCAAAAGGCAAGAGACGGAAGCACCCTGACGGTAAGATGATGGAAAGGGTTTATATAAAAATTAATGCATCAAAATCAAAGAACTATATTAGTGTCGATTCCGGGGTTATAGGAGTCCCTGAGTTTAATTCTAGCATTAACCGTGGTGGTTCATGAAATTGTATGTTCCACTTCGTGGAGGTTGAGTTTTGGTAAAAGGTTACCCAGAGTATTTTTAGAATACCCGCCATATTCTCGTCACTGTTTAGTTAAATGTTATACTATTTTAAACGTTTAAGGTACCGGAAGTAGTTGTAGACTTAAGTTAGGAAGTATTCTTAACTGTTTTAATTTGTCGTAATTTTTAGGCACTTTTATTTTGTGTAGTAAGAGAAGTCTCGAATACTGTAAGTCATCATTCTGGTTTATTTGAAGTTAGATGCCGAGGGGTTAGGTTGGGGAGAGGACCGTAAATGAGTAAATGTTCCAAACACTACCTCTATTGATTCTGGTTAAATTAAATGTTTACCAAGATATTCGTGTTGAACAAATTCCTACTCCGGGAAAATTTAAAGAAATACCCGGGCAGTTTGGGGACTCAGCTAGTTTTACAATAATTATATCATCTGGCAATAAGAAGAAATTTAATAATTTAGCAAACAATAATAATATATAACGCAACGTTTCGTCGCATAATTTTGGGCCTTATTCCGCTTACAACATTCAAGAAAGGCTTAGATTTTTACTCAAAATGTATTTACTTCATATTAATTTCCGCAAATTTTAACGGAGGATCTTGTATGGAAAATCACTTATAAAACTCACACTTTGTTGAAGGAATCTATTTTGATAAATTAATTATTCATACGTCATATACTCAGTTTCTCCTAATGAATGCACACCTGAAGATGTCAAAAAATTGAGGTCGAAACGTCGTGTCGAAGTACTTTGATTGTTGTACGCACCTGTTACACCGGGAAAACCTACGTTCTCTACTTTGATTGTATTATTTGTTTTTTTCAATTATATATTAATTTCTGATTTACGGACAGTTAATTTCTATTATATATACAAGGTAATTACAATTATAATTGTAATATTTGTACATTGAATTTCCACAATTGAATGATAACGGAATAAATAATATCCTATAATTAAAGAGCATAAATTTTATTTTAAACGTTCAATTTGTAAACGCAGTCCTATCATTAAACACTGTATCACATTTAATCAGTTTCGACTTCGATAAGGCCTCCTCTATTTTAGACATTATTGGATAAGATTAATTTATGAAATATTGTATATTAAAAATTAACCGTAATACCGTTAATATTAAGCACGACCAACAAAATCTTAATAAGTTTTATGCTGATTTATTTTAAGTTCTTTGGTCTTATCTATGATTTTATTTCTTACGTTTAATATCCAATCTTAAAACTTTTTTCCGTTATAATAATGGCGACAATCCGCATCGAAACGTCAGGAATCTTTAAATATAAATTGTCTTAGTTATTATTTCTCTATTTAAAGTTTTTATCTGACGTTAATTTCTAATAATAGCCAAATACGGACAGAAGAAACTATATAAATACCACACTTTATGAAAATTTATTTAATCATATACATTATGTCATTTCTAAGTTATATTGTGTTCACATTCGGCTTTAATATTTATTATAGTTTTAAAACTTGGTTGAAACTTCTGATGAAATAAGTTATTGAAAGGACTCAGGGTGCGTTTTTACTTTACTGTAGGAAATGTGATATTTTTCCAGCTCATTTACAACATTTTAATAATAACTGAAAGAGTATTTCTTTATTCATTTCGAAACTTTCATGAAAATACAATATAATATTAAATTTTTTTACATTTATACAGCGGTCTTTATATCACTTCTTGATTTTGGATATTTTTACTTATTATTAATTTTCAAAACTGACGTAAATTTTATAGTTTAGTCGTTAATTTAGATGTTATTAATGTAGTAATAGATTTGTGATCCAGGAAATATGTTTGTTATTTAAGAATTTCAACCCTCCCTATTGTCACTGCACCCCCAATTTTAAAAATAAATTTTCTCATAAAAGAAAGACACACAATTAGACTGCTTAAATTGGAATGATTTATTCTTCTTCGTTAAGTTTTTTTTTTCAGATGTAATTATTACGCATCTGTCAATATGATTGATGTTTTGTGTAATCAGTTTGATGAATTAATTCTAATGATGCGTCCACGCAGAATAAAAAAAGATTTGCTCGCAAATTATTCGTTTTATTGCACGTATATATATTAGCACTTTTTTATCACAGGCCTTTCCGCTTGTTTTTATCTGTTTACTGCATGTGACGCGAGAGGGCAGCAAGTGACATGTGTCAAAACTTTGCAGCTGTCAGGAATAATCATAAATCCCGCATAGTGCGTTAGCATAAATAAATTTGTAATGAAGGAAGAAGACGTGGCGAGTAATTGGAAATTTATTGAATAGTGATTTTTTTTAAGGAGGGGTGGGGTAGGGTTTGGGTGTTGTGTATGTGTTTGTGGGGGTCATTAATCAATTGATTGCATTCATGGCACCGCTGTTTCTGGGTTGTTCGCTCATTTGTATTGGCGACGGTGACGTCGTGAGAGGTTTTCTTTTTTCTTGTGGGAAATTTGCGGATTTTGGGGGCGATGGGCGAAACGGGGCGGGCGAGAGGGTTGAATTTAAGTGAGACGCACGCCACTCAAGCGCTGTTCTCTAATGACTGAACGCATCATTAATGGCGCTCCGCGTCATGGGTTGTAGTGAGAGGGGTGTTGGGGGTGGGGGGGGGCCTAGGACGATACTTAACAGCCAGCGCCCTTTATAAAGTCAATATTGAGAACGTCTTAATGTAATGATTCTCCCCGACATTCACATGGAGAGTAATGAAAAGCAGCAACGCGTAATTAAAGACTCTGGCGTGTGCACATACACAGTCATTAAGGATATAGTAGTTCGTCATGCAAGTGTAGTCGTTAGATTAGTTCACGGAAGTTTACTCCCGGCGCAACGCAAAGTAAATTTGGACAACGACGTCGTGCAATTAAGGTTGAGTAAACACAAATCAATGTCTGTGTTCTGAGTACGTAACACCTGCCGTCGCCATGCGTTTGCTTTTGTATTTCAACAGCTCGTTTTTAGTGTTTCTGTCCCGGAAATTGAATACCCAGAAACTATATTTTTAAAATCCAGATTCGTCCATTATTTTAATTTTTTAGGGCTCTGAAATATAATTGAATCGTTCCACGAAACAATCCCTGCGTATAAAAACTAGTATAAACTGTCACAGAGAAAGATAACAGTTAATGAAAAACGTCAGTTTTTCCCGCAAAACATATTTTTGTATTTTACGTTTACCGCCAAACAAAAAAAAAGTATCTTGGCACATTTTAGTGATAGTGACAAATATCTCAGTACATTTCAGTGGAACTGCTGAATACATCACGATGTTAAAGCTTTTCAATAAATAACATCTCATATTTCACTTTTCCACCAAATATCAAGGGATCTTTAATTTTTACGCCCAAATGTCCGTTAGTTTCACCGAAAAATATCTCGTCACATTTCAGTTTTAACGAAAAATATTTTGTTACATTTAAGACGAATTGCAAAATATTCCGGGAAATTTCAGTTTTACTTCAAAATATCTCGTGATATATCAATATTAACGTCAATTGGGAATATTCTAAATTTACTGCCAAAAAATCGAGAACATCCAAGGTTTTCCTATAAAATAACGTAATATTGAAGATAGAAATAAGTACTCATTTAACATATATAGAATAAGAAGAGGAAATTGGTCATTAATCAGATTTTTTTTACAAAGTTTAAAATCTACCAAAATAATAGTCCTATAAGGGGACGATACATTGTTTATTTATTTATTTGTTAATAATCATAAATCTCTGATATAAGACCATGTTTTTTCTTTTATATTTTTGTGTATTTTAGATATTCTTTTATAATTAATATAAAATATACATAATTTACAGATCTACTTATACAAAAACCCAACAGCAAAAAATTTCTTCCGCTGATTGTAATTCCTGCTACATTGGCCAAACTAAAAGATCACTTAATATAAGTATATAGAAGCAATTGCGCAATATCGAACAACCCTATTGGCCAAATAATATTTAGTCTTCAACAATACGATCAATTATAAATTTTCAACTGATTGGCAAAATGCTAAGGATCTTAGTTGTTGAGACAAATATCCCAGAATTATATAAGAAATGATCCATATTAAATCTGACATCACTGCAAATAACGTACAAACTGAAACTTTGAAACACAACAATGTCTAAGATCACTTACTTTTACGCAATTATTGTCCATTGTGGATGCATTTATAAATGAACAACAGCCAATTTAAACACAGAAAAAAATCTTTTCATTTATGGAAAATTAAACTACGTTTCGTCGCTAAATTTGCGACTTCTTCCGGTTGAAGTTTAACAAATGGTCAGGCCGTTCTCCCTTGACTGCCGTGACCGAAATTTTTTTCCTGCCACGGCAGTCAAGAGAAAACGACCTGACTATCAAAACTTTGTTAAACTTCAACCTGAAGATGTTGCAAAATTAACGACGAAACGTAGTTTAATTTTCCATAAATGAATATATTTTTTCTGACTTCAAATTAGCTGTTGTTTATTTATAAATTGCCTCAATAGTCATTTTATATATATATATATAAATAATTATTAAATCGGTGCATTTATGTTCGTTTTGGTGCTGGTCTGATGAAAGGAACAATTGTTACAGAAACACACCCTTTTGGCTATTTATTCATATAATTATATATTTATTTAAATGAAACAACTCTTGAGTTTCATTCTTGGTTCTACTACTACGAGTGACTAATAAAGCTTTGATATCGTTGTGAAGTGGAATGAAATATAAACGAGTTTATTCGAAAATTACAATTTATGGACGCGGGGAAAAAAAGCCAATTTTCTTTCTTTGAAATATAGAAGTTATTGTAGACATCACGTATTCCAAATCCTATAACTCAACATTATGGCCAATCATAAAACCACTAAGTTATTTTCTTGCTGTCTGGGAAGGGAGGGATGGAAAAGACACCCCCTCTCCCTCCTCTTACCATTCTTCAATTGCTCACCAAGAGAAACCGGAACAGACATTTTTGTTTGCGTTGCAAGGAAGTTTCGTCGTAAATATCCGGGGTATATGCACAACCACTTGCGAAAGGAGCCCAAGTCTACAGCAACCTCATGTTTGGGAACTATTCCAATTTATCACCACCGTGTGAGGGGGTGGGTTGGGGTGCGGGGTGATAAAACCGACAATGAAATGCATTTTTATGCACCTTGGTAGCACCCCCTACCCCTGTGACTGCTGCTTTGCGGTGGTGGAGAGTAACTTCGTAGCAAGTATTCCGTAGCACACAGATGGCGGCTTCCAAGGGGAAGGATACTTCCGCTTTGCCTCCGTCACGGTATTCATCATGTCGGGAGTGGCTGAACTGAATCGATTCCCAGTACATCTTCGGCTCGTGAATTACCGCCGGAGGGGTGCGGGGATATTAGCTGCCATGCCGTCTCCTTCCTTCTGGTTTCCACTGGAGTTATAGATAATGCTCCTCCATCAGATCCCGGGAAAAATATCTTCGTATCAACCCTTCGCATATTAAATTCACGCATGATTACTTAACGTTCTGGCATTCCGAGAGTAGAAGAATTTTTTCATTGTTGCACAGTTGTGACGTCTTTTAAATTGTCTTCTTTGTGGTATTTTCCAAGAAAGAAAAACTATTCTGACTAAAACAATAGATATATTTGCTTACCTGCGTCACTAAGCCAATACTTTGCAATTCAAGAATAGTGGCAACACTGTAGAATCATTATTAGATATTTCTGTCGAGTTTTCCATTGCCAACAACGTTTAATTTTAAGGAAGTTTTACATGTACCCAATATTAGTCGTATTTTTGCAATTTTTTCACCATCAGCCCACCCCTTCTAAATATCAAGAAAAACAAAAAGAAATTTAGTCTTAAAAATTCGGCGCTATTCGTCGTCTATCTTCTGCAGGGCCTCCGCTGCGTCACTAAACTAGAAATTTGTAATTGAATAATCGTGGCAACACTGTAGAATCATTAGTAAATATTTTTATCTGGGTTTCCACTGCTTAGATCGGTTTAAGAGTAACACAATTCTTAGCCGAAGAGAATATGCAGTCAGGCAGGGAAACGATTAAGATGAAAGAAATAGGTCTATGCCAAATATATATCAAGAACTATTATGAAATTGAAATATAATACGTCGATGTTAAAAATATAATAATGAGGTAAATGAATAGCGAAATAATAGATAAAATGAAGTGATAATATAAATACTTGAGTTCGTCACCAGGCTTCGTGCGGTTGTGTCGTTCTCAACGCCATTTGCGTGTTTAATCACCTGACGCAAGCAACAACTTTGTGTGATATTTATATTAATACTTCATTATATCTGTTACTTGACTATTTATTTATCTAAGGATTATTAAACCGTAGTTCTATTGGTTCGAATACCACACTTCCAAGTCTCCAACCCTGGTCTTATTCTCGGCCATTAACCTCTGTTTAAACCTAATCTCCAAATTCTTACTCCTACCGTATAAAAATCGTTGTGAAAGTGAAAAAGCTGTATTTCTATAACTGAGTAAGCTCCAAAAGGGTTTTTTGGACTCTCATGCCTATCCACTTAATTACTGAACTACTTCAACCCGCAAGAAGAACAGAACTTGTTTTCTGTTCGTAACGTTGGTTTCGTACTTCATCTTGATTTATCGTTGTCTTTTTTTACCATTCAAAACTCTCATCTCATAATTGCCAATATTTGTCTTTTCTTTCTTGTCATTCGTTTCTCTACCTCACTATATATTCTCTCTCGCTAGGACATCTGTTGTTCTAAGCAATCTAAAACACCTACGAATTGTTCTACATACCGTAATACTAGAATTAAAAATTGCTAGAAAAACTTTTACTTTAATTTTTTCTCTTATTTTATAATTTTCTTAACTAGGGATAAATGAATAATAAGTGATGAAAAGTCAGCATCTGAATTAACACTTCAAAGCAAAGCATCCAAAGAGACTTCATGACGTCATCAGGGAATTTGTCGCGATGTAGTATAATGTGCGCTCATGGAAGGGAACTGTATTTGATAATTTTTTTCAAATGACGTTGCGTATAAATGTTCATAGAGAATGCTGGTCGCAGACATCCACAAACAGATGTGTTACAATAAGAAGGATGTTTTGAAGAGAGACGATGAGGTCAAAACAACACGGATAATTTTATCAGTTACTTGCTGTTGCAAGCAGAAAATGCATCTTCAATAGTTTTTTCTTAATTGTCGCCAGAAGATTAAGTGAACAAATATCAGCATCCGCAAATAAACGATTGACAACCAAAGTGGAATACCTCAAGAAACTTCATGACGTCACCAGGGGATGTGTCGCGGTGTAGTATAATGCGCGCTGATGGATGATTTGATGATTTGTTCAAAACTGGCTATGTAAAGGACACAAATAAAGCTCTACGTAGAAGGTTTTGGTGGATTCAGTGGGAGGTGGGATTAAGAGTTTCTCCACTTCGTTTTAACAACCGTAAAAATCTCACCGAGGATTTTTCAAGACGTTTCTAACGTAACAGCAGGCACCTCGGAAGATACAGACCGCGGCTATAAACAAAGAAGTGTCTGTGTGTAAAGTGCTCCACCCTACACTGAACACAAATCTTTGCCCAGGACGAAAGGTTGCAGGAAGACTGCAAGCTACTTAAAGTGCTTCTCAGCATTTTCTCCAACAGGAGAGACCACAGCAATCAACGGCCGTGGATTTACAAAACAAGGGAAGCAATTACCAGCTCCACCTCCTCCTCTGAAGAAGGAGGAAGGAAGGAAGGAAAAAAAACTTTTCTTATTTTCCTGAGAGACAGAGACCTGTAAAAATTCAATTTCTTCGTTTCGCCCAGTAACTCGACAACCAAATGGAATACGATTAATTACAAGGACAGAAGTTTCTTAAGTTTTAGATTTTGGAGTGAGAAACTGGGGGTGAGCCCAATACCTGCCTTGTTTTTAGTTTCTAACTAAACAAAGTTCCAAAACATTCCAGAAATTAATCAATCTCTTAATTAGATTTTCCAAATTAAAATTTAATTTATATCTGTTTTAAACGGATCCTTAAATCAACAGCTGCACCACCGTCCAAAATATGTTACAAATTTACTTAACAATTGTATCAACGGAAATTTATATAGGTACATATATATATACTTCGGTATAATTGTAAAAGTATTAACTCAGAAAAAAAAACATACAACCTTTAGTCTTCGATTTAGGAATTCATCGGGTGTACAATGTTGTAATTGTAAAATTCAATTCAAAATTATTGAATAATCTGATCAGTGTTACCATAAATATAATCTAGACATTTATAATATCCCTCTTCTAAAATCATGTTGTTTACAGTTCAATTACATTGTTATAAAAATGTGTGATCATTAAAATTTATTACTTAATTAATATTTATCCGCTTAAAAACTTAAAAAAAACTTCACTTCTTGCACTTTTTTTGTATTGGTTTTAGAATTGATAAAACACAAACTTGGATTTCTATATGACAAATTATTTTCTTAATACAAAAAAAAACATAAATATTGCCATAATAACGACTGGGTTTGTTAAACTCAAAAAATTATGCTAATCAACACACAATTGTTATTAATATAATTGAGAATATTTTGTTCACGTACTTATATCTTTATAGTTTCTTTATAGTCAAATAATTACGGTAAAATAAATAATTTAGAACACCAGTAGATTCATATATTTTTTTATTGTCTGGAAAACATGTCAAATTACATTAATACCCATAAATATTCTACTGATAATGGCTGAAAGTTTACGATTTTATTTATAATTTATTGCATAGGTAATAATAGTATTTACATTTAATTATTTTTTGCAGGCCTAATTTTTTTGTTAAGTCAAGTAACTCCAACTACTCAAAATTATAAAATATGTCTTGGAATAGTTTTTTTATATACTTAAGGTCGCTTCAACTATATTAATATGTTATTAGCGACCATGAAATGTCATACATTCTCGTAACATACATACTAATTGTTTTTAGATTTTTTCATTAATTGAGGTTAAATATTTTAAGATTTTAAGTATGGCTTCCATTGCTTAAGTGAGTTCTTTCATGGTGATAGATTTTGTAATGGAATATTGTCATTTTTTGTTAACAAGGAACTAAATTCTAGGAAGCCGGACAAGTGGAAATTATTTTTAAAAGGGTTAAATAAAATCAACCAAACTGGTCATTTTAATTAAAATTGACGTCACTATATTTTGTCCGGCATCAATCGAAAATAAGAACCATCACGTTGACATCTGCGAACTATTACATCTAAATTGAAATTCTTGTACACGTCGGTGTGAAATAAGGCTGAAGGTCTGAAAAAAAACTTTCATGATTCTAAATCGGTAGAGAAAAGCCCACAAGTTTCCATTTCCACAGAGGAATATATTTCTATTCGTTATATTATTTTGTAAATGATTTATATATGATGTGAGGTCAGATAATAATCGTTAATTTTTCATTTGAATAAATTAAGTTCATGTTATCTGATTTGGTTTACGCTAAAGGCGAGTTTAGTAGCACCAGTGACGTCATACTCCCCTACCCCAGCGCAGACCAAAATGTAAATCGACATAAAGAACATTCATTTTTCGTATTTATTGGTTCAAATGTTTATGTATATATATATATATAAGTATATACGTCTGTTTTAAACTTAATAATTTGAATAATAATAGTAAAATAGACAAATATCGACAAAAAAGTGAATATATAAATACCACACTTCTTTTGTCTGTTACTATTATCAAATATTTATAATTTAGTATTGGATTTTACTTCAGTTCATTCGAACATTAAAAAATAAATCCGAAAGACGAAGTAATCGATAGTTTCATCTCCTTCCGAGGCGAGTATGACGTCACTGGTGCTACTAAACACGTCTTGTGCTATGAGTCAATAATTGTGTTACAATTATAGCGCTACCTGATATTTGCCAGCCATTTAAACACTGGCCGTTCGTTTTAATTTGGAAATTACATTAATGTGCCCAGTTTTTTTTTCAATTTATCCATGCCGGAATCCTTTGTGTCAACCCTACCAAAAAATATATATGCGTGTGTACGGTCAGGATAAAAGTCCGGTCGAGCCATGCTCCATCCAAAGTCCCGTCTTTTTCTGCAAATGGAAATCAAACGCTCGAGTATTTGCGCACTCAATTAAGCCCAAGCGTTCCGGGCCATATTTGATAATTTTGAGCGATAGGTGGCGGCTTGACAAGCCAATTAATGCGGGCGTCCTCTAGGTGCCGCTTGCCAACCGCAATTTGCATGCAAATTGCAAGGGGGTGTGCAATTATATCGAGAGGAGCTGTGTGGTGGGACCAAAGGGGGTTTGGGAAGGGGGGGGGGGGTTGCGAAAGCTTTACCAGAGCCGCAAGCTCCTTATTGCGGTCAGCTGCTTCAAGCCCCCGCCCCTCAGCCACCTCGGCGTGGATGGACCGTAACCACTATCATCTAAAATTAACATATATTTAGTTTCCTCTGGAATGGATAGGCTTCGTGTATCGATAAAACACTTTAAACAAAAGCTTTCAGCTTCATTAAAAGCTCAATGGGGTGTAACCGTGGCGGCAAGTCTTCGGTATCGACAAGGGAAAAATATTATGTTGGGTGAATTCACCTTATTTAATATTTACAACACCAACCTCATGTCATTTCACCAAGTGACCTCTTTTTCGAAGCTACAGTTTCATCAATTAATACAAAGTTTTAAAATACTATTTGTGTATGTGAAACCTCGAACGTCATCCATCTTTTTAGCCACTCTACTACGAAATATCATCGCAAATATTTAAGAACCTTTATATGGTATGAACGGACGGTCTTGGAAGTATTTAAGTAAAAATTTTGAATCTCCTTATGAATTATTAATATCGTTACGACAACTGGTTAATGACGTCACACATTTTTCGCCACAGAGAATCTAATTAAAATTCATGAATTATTTGGTGTTATTTAAATTACTTTATTTGGATTTACGTATAAATTCAGTAGTTAAATGATAATTATAATTAGTTGAAATGCAGATGATGTAGCAGTTTTTGATTGGTGCTATCTATGTGTCCTATTATTCCTCTCCCGCCACAATTTTGACATCAGCAAACTATTAAGCTTATGTCATGTCTTGTAAAGTGAGAAGAATTTAGAATTAAAATGCTGATGTCCAAATCCATTATTAAAAAATGCAGTATACTAACACAATTAGTATGAAAATATTTAAATAGTCATTTTACACTCTAAAATCTGTCTTAGGTATATATCATTTGCTTTATAATTTGCCTAAAAACCCAAACCATGAATTTTTAATTTTTTAAATAGATTTATTACTCTGATATTAAATTTTTGGAACCTTCTAATGGAAAATCTTGGCAATTACCCAATTAAATTAATACAAAAATTTGACATCATTGAAGATAATTTTTATCAAAAATTTTATTTGGAAATTTTATATTTTCAATGAAACAATTAAAGTTGATATTTTAGCATTTAACGAGTCCAGAATTTTTTGCCATTAAAATAATATTTCTGTTAGGAGTTAGGATTTTATGTGATGCTGAGGTATAACATTTTATAGAAACTTTCTAAATTTGCTTTATTTTTTCCTCATAAAAGTGTTCCAGTTCTAAATTATAGCCATTTATCGGAAACCAATAATTGAAATGAGTTGAATAAACAGCTGAGGTCGCTGTTTTTAATTGGTGTTTGCTCGGAAAGTTTCATGACTTGGCTCTGATTGGTCAGCGACGATACCATTTCAAATATTGACGACTGATCAATATTATTAGCCTATTCAGCAAAATAAAATTACTGAGTTAAAATTTTAAAACATTGCAACAGAAAAAAATATTAAAAAAGACAATACGTTTCTTCCCTAAATTTTTAAAGATAAAAACATAACCGGAAATTTCCCCATTAGTTTACAAACATGTTAATTTATAATGTAATTATGTAAAAAATATTGGAGAGTCTATTCCCCTGCGTGGGAGTCGATTCCCCTGCGAGGGCTATTCTCTCGCAGGCAATACCTGCGAGGGATGTTCTCTCGCAGACAGAACCTTGTAGGAGAGATACGAAGGGGCTACCTTTGGGGATGCCTTTTCCTCTCCGTTTTTGAACTAAGGTACCCACAAGCCGAGGCACCTCGGCTTGTTTTGAGAGGTGTATGTTCCGGGGTCACAGACCTTGGGCATACGGTAAGGGTTGTCCGCTATTCCCATTGGAATAGTCGGCCAGCTGCCTCCTAAACTGGTCGAGGCACGGAGAAGGGAAGGCTGCGTCCCCACAGCAAACTCCTCTCCCGCTATCGGAAGGGCGTGGGACAAGTACCCAATGCCCGACGTACCTGATACAGGTTTTTCTAGGGTTTTCCCTGCATTTCTTTACGCGAATGCCGGGTAGGATCCTTAAACCACAGCCCGGGGGCCCTAGTTAATCCTTGGCTACCTTCCTCTACCCTTCCGCATCCCCCCTTTCAAATCCCTTCCTATGCTATTAAAGGGGAGTTGCCCAATGTGGATCACCCTCATGTAGCCTGTTGCCCTAAAAAAATAAAAATAAAATAATAAAATATAAAATATTACAAAGTATTTATTAGATGATATAAATGTAATATAAATTACTATGGAGTTTTTTGTAAAAGAATTAATTTAATTTAAATTTTAAACCCATGAAAAGTTTCCTAAAAATTAGGAATGAAACGTCATGTATTTTATTACAACATTTTAAATTTCTTATCCTAAATTTCTGATAAATGGACTGATGTTTTTTCATTCGATTACAGAAGTAATAATAATGTAATTGATAATGTAATTAAGTTTATTCTTGAAAATGGCCCCGGAAAGTATAAAAACGACGTCCAAGTAATGACAAAAATTCAGGGGAAGAATTAAGAAGGTCGGTTTTGGTGCCTGGATGACTATGGAGTTATTTGTAAAAGAATTAATTTAATTAAAATTTTAAACACGTGAAAAGGTCCCTAAAAATTAGGAATGAAACGTCATTTATATTTTATTACAACATTTTAAATTTCTTATACTAAATTTTTGATTAATGGACTGATATTTTTCGTTCGATTACAGAAGTAATATAAATGTAATTGATCATGTAATTCAGTTTATTCTTGAAAAAGGCCCCGGAAAGTATAAAAACGATGTCCATGTAATGGCAAAAATGAAGGGGAAGAATTAAGAATATCCGTTTTGGTGCCTGGATGACACTTCCGTCGGACTTATTGGTCACCGTGGTAACAGGAAACATACCAACTACTGAGGTGATTAATTAAACTGTCCTCAGTGGCCAACTAATAAATTTTCATATCAGCGAGATAAAGATGATTTCTTTTTCATCTCGGAACCCGAGTAAACCTCCAGCGTTGTGGTACCTCCGCGTCTGTTGCCCTGGAGCGTGGATAATCCTAACACTGCGTGCAGAATTAGTTTGGCAACGAGGGGTGCTAATGGAAACAGCAGGGATCTCAGACCCAAAACAATCAAACAGAGGTGTCTGTGAGATTAAACAAGCTTAGCATTAGTCCTCAGAAATACATCAAAGGCCAGATTATGTATACGCCCAGAATACGAGCTTTTGTAATTAAATATGAATAGCAAAGTTGAAAGTACTGAAACTCGGGGTGCTTCTTTGAATATTACTTATCTTTTTCATTATAACGAATAGATTAATTCTCCGTTTATCATAATAGTGGCTAATAGACAGCATTTAATACATTTATAATCACTGTTTCTCCAGGTCTCATAAACGACTCTTATAATTATTACGAAAGGGATCCAACCGTGGCTTCTAAAAGGTGTATGTTTTTGTTTTATACGTATCAAAAACATTAATAGCGGTTTTACCTTAATAAATCCTCAATATTTTACAGTAAAATCCCCTTCCAATACATAACCCTCTGAACTATGCATTGTTTAAAAACACGCAAACTTGTTACATTATAAAATGAAAAAATTTACGTCTGACAGAAAATAATGAATAAGAAAGCTATTAATGTACAAACAGACACTATTAAAATCCCTTATTATTACCTTCTGTTTTCCCATTGTCGTTACTGCCTTATTGTTAAGCCAACACTTCGGCTCTCCCATTGTCGTTGCGTTTTCGTCGCTTTTGAATGTTGTCAACTAACCAGTGCAGTTGTGTTTCTCTACGCTCATCTTAGCACCTCACGGAAGGGACAAGTATCCCAGAAACGTCGTGTGGTATTAATATTACCTTCTTTTGTCTTTATTGGCTATCTTTCTTATTAATTATTACCTTAAATCCGTTAAAAAAATTATCGTCCCTGTATTTTATATCAAATAGTAATTAATAACCTCTTCTCAATTAATTAATCGTTGCTTGAAATATTAAATTACTTAACGTTTGCAGTCAAACGTAACTTTTTCATGAATCAATAATAATTTATTTTGCCATTTTTAATACTTATATTCGTGAAGTGAAATATTTGTAATTATGAAGAACGGTACTATTTTTGTCACATCCCTTAAAAGAAAATTACAATTTAATCAATAAATATAACGGCCAATTAAGTAAACATAGCTTTCATTTTAAATATTTACGTCGTGAAATTCAAAACGTTTTTTTTAAAAAATTATGAAAAATTCATTTTTATCACGTTAAATATTTTTTGTAACATACAAATTTTAAAATTTTGGCACAAATTAGTTCAAAAAAATTAATATCTCTGAAGGCAATTTTTTATCACAGAAATTACGTACTAAGATCTCATCTTTCTACATATATTATTTCCACCTGATGAGGTCCCAAAATTAGGGACGAAACGTAGTCTTTGTATTCATTTAAACGCCACGGTAATTCTGACTTATTGCCTTTCATATAAATTTATTTTGTTGTTATACCTCAGATAAAATATATTTTTTAATTGGTCGTTATTTATTTCAGTAAAGAAAAAAAACATTTCTGGATGTTAATAAGACTGAGACCTTGCTGAACTCGGTCAAAAAAATGTTGAATAAGGCGATAAATATTTATTATTAAATGTACTAACCCTTCGTAATGTCCTATAAACCAAAAATTATTCGTAACTTAAAAATTAACAATCTTCATTGTTAACAAAACAAAATTGACACAAAAATTTCATTGTATAACTTTACTGTGAATACGATATTATATTTAAAATTAACTAATAATATGAATAAATATCCCGATAATCGGTTATAATGGAGCAAATAATGTGAGAAACGCACTTAAGAGTGTCGTATTATGTACCTACAGAGTTAGTATAATAAAGGAAACTAAATCAACATTTATTATTCCAGTTCAATAGAAAATATCATGACCACGTTACAGTTTTTCATAATTGTTTCTTCAAATAGTAGCGGAACATTTTTACTTTAATTTCGTTTTACAGCTTTACAAATTATAAAAAAATATTAAAGTACTGGACGCAATTAAAGCACTCTTCAGTGCCTTTTCAGTGCGACGAATACACTGCAAAATAATATGATAGCTGAAACGGAATGCTCAATCAAGTCTTCACTTCTCTTCTTCTCCCAGTATCGAGTCAAATACATAATTTATTACGAGACGTAGGCTCAAACGAAGTCCCAGTATCACTTCCCAAGCTTGCAGTAATTATAAATTAACAAATATAATTTGTTACATGAAAATTAAAGACCAAAATTTTCCCCGGAAAAAAGAAGTTTGCAAAACAAAAATTACGCTAATGTCTCAGCTTTTAACGGGAAGAGGCATAAAATTTTTAAAGCTAACAGATATAATGAAAGCCAACTTTTCTCATTCATTATGTTTATTTAATAATGCATTAGCCACTTTCGCAGTCGTTTTTATATTACTCTTTTTAACTTTCGCCATCCCCCTCAACACCCCCACCCTCACGAACTTCACTTAATACAGCATTATTTTTCCGCCGCAACCACACAAATTACGTTCGTCCGTGTTTCAATGTGCAATAACAACACTTGAACGATTATTCTTTGCGGGAATAAAATTCTCTAAACAAAATCTTGAATCATAAGCGTTCTTTAAAATGCCGCATCGAAACTTTCTTTAAGAAAGGTAATAATATTTCAATATTATGCGGCGCTGCCGCCGCCGACGGCGACGGTTCCAGCAAGCACCTCCGTTCCTCCTTTTTGGAGGGAACCCAAATACATAGTCAATGGGACTTAAGCACCCGATATAGCGTCATGAATTAAACAAATAGCTACTACACATCCAGGGAACTGATATGTAAACACGGACGTGAGTCTGCATTGATGCCACGTGCAACACGCGTGTAAAGATCGATCTGTTTATTCCGTAAGTACATATATATATATATATATATATATATATATATATATATATATAATGAAAATAGGCTTATTTTAAATTCATAGAAAACAGTTTCGGTAATTTAGCACATCTTAAAATAAAACATTGCTTAAATTCTTTCTAATAAAATGGTGAAATTACGTCTCCAATTAGAATTTCTCATGAATTACAGAAAATGATGCTTAATACCTAACCATATTAAACATTTTAATCTTATTACTCTTATATGTAAGTTTCTTCAACAAACATATTACTATATAATAATAATAATAATATATATATATATAATATAAGTATATATAGTATATAATTTAATAAAATTTAACTTTCATGAAAAAACACAAATTGTTAAATTGTGAAATTAAATATTTACATTTATACATAAGATTTATTAAAAAAACTTAATCAATCTGGGACAATATTAATTTATCTCCAGTTCTTGTATTGACTAATTTTTTTATAATATGCTGCTAGGTTTGTTTTTTAACTATCTGTGTTCCGTCGTTTCCCGTGTCATAATTAGTCTCAGCGACATCCATAACCACGGATTTTACTTCAATCTCAGTTAATTTACGTTAATTTTTTATTAGTCACCTCCATCCCATCCTTAAAGGGGCTTCACTCCCATACTGAATAATGTTAAACTTATACAAACATCTGGAGAAACGCTATCTATCTCATTAACCCCGCAAAATTCCTTTTCGGCGAAAATATCGGCCGTTGTAATATATTTGAAAATTTCTTCCTCCACCCAACCCCGACCTCTGCCGGTTAAACGACATACTTAATGTCATAATAAAACTTAGCGTTAACTATAACCCCGGATTTGTCTCCAATCTCGCTTGTTTTAGTTTTATTTTAATATAGCAATCCTTCCTCCGTAAGGATGCTCCACATCTTTTCCGAAAGGAGTTGAAATTATACACAGAAAATATTGAAAAAATATTATCAATCTTATTTACCCCAAAAATATATTTACAAATATGGGCCGTTTTAGCATGTTTGAAAATGTTCCTGGGGGTGGAAGTCGTGTCTTACCACAACAGTGTTTGTTTCAGATTCAAAAAGGACACGTTCAAATATTGGTGAAGATTTGTATGAGTAATATACGCACAATCAGTGTTTTTTATTTGTTATATTTTAAGACATGTTGCATTGTGAGATTGACGAATAAGTACGGGTTTGATTAGAGTTTCAATGGAGAAGTATAAATGAAAGGAAAATATTTTATGACTACACTTTATCAGGTAACTAAAAAGGAACGTTACAAATTTTCTACACTGAATGGGGATCGAGTTCTTTTGTGAAAGCGGTGATATTGGCCACGAAGCATCAAGAGGGTGGGGGATCGTTTCGGCTGCGGTCGACGCGTCCATCTTCAGAGCTACTCGCAGAGAGCGAGCGAAGGTCGTGATGTACGCCGGAGTCGCCCATGTAATAGGCCCTGCCGTTCTGAGCGGGTCTTATCGCTGTTTTCACCGCTGTTTTGGGCGATTTATTACGGGCAATACTTGGTAATGTGAGAGCGCATGAAGTATGGCTCCGCGCGCGGGCGGCCCCCCCGCCAAAAGAATGAATGGCGGAATCGGGTGACGGGGCGAAAAGGAAAAGAGGAAGCGCTCCGTTTATAAAATTAAATTCCCGGGGACCGACCGGCTGGCTTATCCAACATAGTCCCGACGTCGGACAAGGGGAAGGGGTGAAAAAAAGTGCTTTATGTCCCGTTACGACGGAATGGTTACGACTGGCGACGACGAGCTACCAACCTCCAAGTTGGAGAACGCAATTGAATTGCCGAACGATTAACGATTCTTTGACTGAGTGAAGTTTTAACAGTGAAGCTACTGAAAAATTATTCATTTTTAAATCCTAAAGTCCTGTTAATTTTTCATACAGATAAAATAACATCCCACGGCACCTTACACTGAAACAGCTACCCTTAATTAACTATTTACTAATGGATATGTTGATTGTAGAAACAAAGTTTCTGACTGCAGTGTATCAAATAGACAGTATTTTAAAATACCATTGCGTTACTTTGGAGTGAATACGCAACATATTGTGAGGGTGGTGAGTAGAAAGTGTTTCCCCATCTTTCATAAATGATTACTAGCAGCTTTTGAAAAATCATTGGCGCCAATGGAAGTTTACCACCAGTGTTTTAAAACTGCGGTGACAACTTCAATAGACAATTACTACCCTTTTTGGAAATGTTTCTTCGTGTGGGGGTGAAGCGACGAGATATATATATTAGGTACCCGATTTTTTTATTTTTGTTAATCTTGAAAGATGCACGTGTGACAGTTCTTTGTTAAACTGACCATTAGAAGATATAATTTATTTTAATAACATCAGGTTTACAATAATGATATAATATTACTGATATATTCGTAAAAATATATTATATTACGTAATTTTTATATATCGTGGACTAAATTACTATAATAAGTAATATTTACATTATTTTCGTCAATGATATGAAGTCTTCCAAATACCTTACACTACTAATTTTTGTTATTTCATCTCTTTTTATAAATTATCTTCATCTAATACCTAATATGGAAAAAATCATTCAATTCCCTCTATAACACTTTTTACTTTCTACTAATAAACAGTAACTATCATTAAGACTATAAATACCGTTTTACAGTTCTCTGCAGTTAACTGCAATACCTTAAAAATATAACTAAATTTTCAAAAGCATACCTTTATTAATATGATTTTATTTTCAACTCCATTAAGTTTTTAATATACAAATTTTATTATTGTTAAAAATTTTGTGCTGCCTATTCCATTTTAGAATAATTCTATTTATAAATAAAATTTATTATTAATCGTCGTTGTGTAGAAAATAACGAATCGTCTAATTTTCCTCCATTCTCACCCTCTATTACTATAATATTTTTGTCTGTGGATTGGATCCATTTTATGGAACAATATTGTACCTTTTACTAAAGAACTAAAAGTTCCGGGAAAGAGTAGATGGAGTTATAAAATTTTATTAAATATCGTTTAAGAGTTTCATTTTATGAGATTTAATCAATTTTATTTTTGTGCTGTTTGTGTGAACCTCGATAATTGTCAGTATTGAGAATTAATCCTTGGATTTCCTCCTACTCCAAACTATAATTACGTTTTTCGAAAACCCCTTAATTATTACGTACCTTTGTGGGGTGATTACATATTTTCTTCCCCTCTACAAACTTTATTAATCATTTAATTCTATTAGGGCGCAGACTTGGCTATCACGACAGGAAGAACTCACCCTTGAGCCACTTTACCCGTCTCATGTTTCAGCGGAGCAATTACGCGGCATAATTTGTGGTGCTAAAACCCGGTGGGAAGGGTGGAGATTCAGGGGCGGGGGTGGAAAAGAAATGTTTCCCGGGGAAAATGAAAGTTAACCGGGGAGGCACCGCATCCGTCTCTCCGCGTCGCGCAGACTTTGATGGCCTCCGGGGCCTTTCTTGCATATTGCTGGTAGATATTGGATCTAGCAGACCGTGTGGCAGTTAAGAGCGGCGTATTTCTTCCAATCGCTTATTGCCTTCGTACTAAAGACATCGCTACATTGGTCGCGACTAGTCTGCTGTATCGTTCGGTGTTCATTCCGAGGCTGACGTGGAATTTATCCGAATGTGTGTAACATTCCCGTCGTCGCCGTAAAACGTAGTAGTATCAGTTTTCATACCAAGAAGTTTCATTCCTGGCCGAATTGAATCTACAAATTATAAAACTTTCAAGCATGACTGTAGAAAAATATATTTCGATCTATAACCGGCCAAACACAATTATCAACATTAGAAAATACTATAATCCTATTCAGACAATAAATTAATACATGAATGGTTCAATGGCTGACACACGAATTTGAATAACTACTATAGTTAGCGTCTTGTACGATGACGGCGAGTTTTGTGTCTTTCTACGCAATTGCCATACCTTCTATCCTTCTCTAGCAATCTCCATCAGTGGTCGCTCAGAACTTGACCTCGTTAGATCGTAGTAATGTATGTGGTTTATTCCTCGCTAATTGTGACAAAGTTTAACTTTTCTCTTAGTTTATTTACCACTAGTCTTCGTTCCTGAATCGTGCTAGAGTATTAGTCAGGAAATTCTTCTTAAAATTAATAGATGTTACGTTTCTAGTACTTAAAAAATATTTTTCCTGATATTTACCATGCTAAAAACTCTTCTGTCATATGACATGGCTCAGTTTTTGATGAGAAAAAAATGGGTGTTGAACGTAAGCATGGTGGGTGCCGCGTTTCATCACTGAAAAAATCGTGTTGTTGATATTCTAAAATAATCATCCTCTTGACTCATGTTCGTGTTTTTATCCGGTATTTCTCTATTATTCAGCTTCATCCATTTACTAGACTTTTTAAAATTATATTCTTCTACTGACATTTAATTTTCAACATAGCCTATTAGAAGTCAAAAATATTTGGTATTGCTATAAAACTACAAAAATTCGATATTGAATTCTGTTGTCTTCGGGTTTTAATAACATAGTTTATCTGACAGATAAAAGACGAAGTCAAAATAAGCCGCTTTTTTTTATAAAAACAAACAAACTAGAATTGGAAAAAAACCAGGACAGCAAAATATTAGAAATATTCCAAAGTTTCACATTTTTTTAAAATTTGTAATACAAAGGTAGCCTTTTTTCTTTTATTTCGCTGCACATAAACTGGAGTAATATAATTTTTTTAAAAAATCATAGCCAACGTATTCAAAAATTTTATCCTCTACCCCAAAAGATCCACAAACACGTGGTAATTAAAGTATTACGTGATACCTGTTCATTTTTATTACACTCATTTTTATTGGTGGTTTATAAAAGTATAGTATGAAAAAAAATATTTTAAATTCCTTTATTCTAATAAAAAATTGGTAGTTCAATAAATGTTACTAAAATTGGCCTTTAAATTTTTTATAATCACCAAGGATGTTAAAATATGTTTATATGAAGTATATGTCAGTATGAATGTTACAGTAACGATTTTGTAGTTACAGCTTGTTATATCGATGTATTTTAAACATATAATCCACTTTACCTTTGAAGTGGACGTCAAGGGATTAAATTGTTACTGACCGTACTTTACATAATCATTTTCAACGCTCTGTTGAAACAAGTGAGTGGTTTCCATGACAAAAACACTGTATGTATGGAGATACAAAGTTGTGTATATTTTACTATTTAAAACCATGGGGAAATAACAAGATTTTCAAACACAGGTGAGTGCTTAAACAGGATAGTGCAATTGCGTTTGATAGTTTTTTTTACGTCATCTAAAATAAGAGTTTCGCTTGTCAGCAACCGACGCCACTATTTCTGTTTCACCAGATGTTAAATGCGGACTGTTTTCAACGAGGTCGTTATAATTAGAGGACACTTGTGTGTATCAGTCGTAGCAGAGTTCAAAATATGCGCAATGGAATTGTTGAATTTTCGAAAAGGATGTCTTGCTAAACATGAAGAAAATTATCCCTTACCTGCATACTAAGAATATTTTACAGCAGTTTTTATTCGTTTAAACAAAGATAAAATACGTACTGTTTATATGAAAATCAGCTAATTACAGTCATATTTTTTATGTTTTATATTATATATCTATATGTATAACATGTCAGAAAAATGTGTAGTTAAAACCCAAATAGAATAAAATTTAACGTAAAATTGTAATTAATTGATAAGTTAAAATGAAAGTTGCAATTTTATCGGCGTTGAAGAAGTAAAAAAAACAGTGCAGTAAATGGAGGAAACTGAATTATTGAAATATAACTGACTAAGGACAAGAAAAGTTTAATTGGTTAGTCTATAATTACATTTAAAAACAATACAAAATATTGTTTTCAGGTTGGTTCATTTTTTATTTCTGAAAATAAAGACATTATTCTGAAATTCACAGAAATAAATTTATCTATCTCAAAACACTAAAAATTAAAACAGAGACAATAATCTGTAATTCATCTACGTATATTCTTTTGTTTTTAAGGATTTTCTGAAAATAAATCTGGTGAAGAAAAATTACCAATAAAAGACAAAAATATTTTATGTTTTCGTATTTTTAACCCCCACCCAATTAATTAAATTAAAATTAAATTTGGGGGATGTTTAGAAATTTTTCTTGTCTGTTTAAAATATCTTCCACAGCCTTTTTATTTTACAATTCGTCACTACGGAAAAGGGTGATAATATTCAATGATTTACAATTTTCTTTTCTTCGTTCCAAGATTATCTTTTAATCTGTTATGTTTAAAAGTAGAGTGACTCATTTGTCTTTGGTCAAATTTCTTTTTTAAATTTCTACAAGTATTTTTTTGTAAAAAAACTGTAAATCGTATAACTCCACAGAAAGGATCTGAAAACGAACTATTTTCTTAAAAAATGAATACTCTAATTATCAGAATCCTTATCACTACGTGTTCACTAAAAATTTCATTATAGCTATTCTTCGGCAAGTATTTTTATGAACGAAGTTTTTCATTATATTTTTTATACAACCTTAAAATTTCCCGACATAAAACAGAATTAATAAATACATTTCCGTTTTTTTATTTCTTAATACCAATTAAAGGTGGCGTTTCGAGGGTTGTCGTAGTCGTAGTCGTGAAGCCGATAAGATTGAAAAACGATGTAATGTGCCATCAAAACAATGTTATAATATTATCCTGGTGGAAATTCCCAAAAAGTTTTGTAAATTAAATATATTTTACCCATATATTAGGAATAAAAATAATTTAACATTTTGAACAATTATTAAAATGTGGAAAAATTTTGGTTAATATTTCATCCTCAGACTGTATAATTTTCTTAATAGTATTGATATTTTGTCGAGTAACATTTTAAACAATTTAAAAACCAACTTCGATCCCATAATGGTACTTTGTGCAATTGATTGACATCAACCGGATCTATCAACGTCGGCCTCATTTTCTTAAGAATATTAAATAGACTGTCGTCGAAATACCACTGAAATATTGATTTAAAAAATATATATTCTAGCTACGTAAGACTGTTCTTGATCTCAACTATCAGTATAGCACGGGGGATTAAAAAACTTACGTATAATGGACGAAGACAGGTCAACAAGCGACCACAGCCCACTAATTAGTATTTTAAATAACTGCCAATATTCAACATTTAGATCACACAAAAGTGGTGTGGTTGAAATTAGACGGATTTCCACGTGGGTGAAACACTACACGTGGTCGCACTGAAAAACTGTAGAACAGTGAGCGATTATTCGGCACCGAAGCTTGTTCCTTTCTCCATAGTTCGGACTGTTCGTGGAATCATGGCCAAGAGTCGTATAATTTTAATATGACTGTACTCCTAAGACCTAATAAGAAAATATCTATAAACTATAATCCAGAGCTATTGTGAATTTATATAATCTTCATATTAGTTTTACTCTACGTAATATAATAATGAAACTACGTAAACAGTTAGTAGAAATGTTTTCCCATGAATATTAGCCTTAGATTTCTTTTCGTTCGATTTAAAAATTATCGACTCCTTTGCCAAAATTGTAATTATTCACATTCTTACTTCAGGAATTAATAATTTAAGATACTGCAAGCCTTTGTATTCCAGTTAGTGCCTACACACGTTTTTTTAAGTACCTGGAATAACCATCATTGTCTGCTTGCGAAAGAGAAGGGCCTTTCTCTTCCGGGGGCTTGAATTTTTCCCCCGAGTAGTCACAGATTGATCGCTGGCCGAGCCGGTGGCACAGTTCACCTATAAGACGATACTGCCTGCCGCTAACGAGAGGGGCGGGACCTCCAAAACCACCATCCGAATAAATCTACCTCCTACCTTCCTCGCCAAGGTGGATGCTTCACTGCTCAAATAAGAATTGCGTGGAACACGCAAGGACACGAGGGGTTGAAAAAAAATTATATCGTCAATAATACTCGGATAAAATTCTGTTAGCAATATTCAGAAAGATTATTTTACTGTGCGAAACATCCATAGTTTGATTAGAGGTCGTTAGTGAGTCGAAAAATTTTTAATTTTTCAAAAAATGAAATTTTGGGTTACTGAAATTGATGGACGATTTGATTCATATTTGAAATATATTTTTATTTAATAACATATATCTAAACAGGTCCAGAAACAAAGGAAAGAAAAATTATGTATTTTAGTAAGTTGTAAATTTTAATCTTTATATATATATATATATATATCCTGAAGTTTCTGGTAATTTACACTAATTATATTTAAAACATATTTTCAAATTTTAATTATTAAAGATATATATATATACATATATATGTATCTGACTATTAAGGGTAATTTATAAATGAAAAACAGCCTTTTAGAGTCATAAAATGATTTATAATTGAAAAAATACGTTTCGTCGCTATTTGCGACCTCTTAAGGTACAATTGAATAGTTTGCAAAATAGTTTGTTGTTTTTTCAACTGTAGTTTTTCAATTATAAATCATTTTCTGACTTAAAAATGCTGTTTTTCATTGATTATTTGTAATTATATTTCATAAGTTATTCGCTTATCCTAATTGAAAACTAATCCCAACGTTTCATCCCTTACTCTGGGGCTTCTATAAAAATACAGAAATATTTTAAATAGAGAATTTTGAGAAAAGATTTTCTTCTCTGACCTAAATATTTCTGTCAATGTAATTCTGCGGAGTCAAGACTGTTCACCATGACAGTAGAAGCCTATTTGACTTTAATTAAATTATTTTTTTTAAAAAAAATGACGTGAACGTGTTTTAAAACAACAACCATCTCCAGTTTGAATTACTGAATATTATCTTATCTGAAAGTTTGTCAACCACCTTAGATATGGCAACGCTGTTCACTATGACAGTAGAAGCCTAATTGACTTTAATAAAATTATTTTTTTTAAAAAAAACGACGTGTCCGTGTTTTAAAACAACAACCATCTCCACTTTAAATTACTAAATATTATCTTATCTGAAAGTTTGTCAACCGCCTCGGATATGGCAACGCTGTCCCATCGTAACTTGGTGACTACCTTCAACTTTCTCAATAAAAAAAAGTCTTGAGGTTTATTTCCAAGGCGCACGTCATCTGCTTCCTTGCACGCATCGCTCGGCATTAATATTATCAGCAAATAACAGCAGCATATCCCACGGAATTTTTTTTCCCCTTCCTTCTTCTTCTTCTGAATATGCATATCTCTGCCCAACCCAACCCTATGAATTGGGGCCATGGACCGGGATTAGACCTTTTCATTCTACGGATTGAAGTTAGGGGAGAAGATAGAAGAATCCAATTTGATAACCCTCCAACTCCTTTTCCACCCCCGCGTCCTTCAATCTTTTTCCCCGGAGTCGTTGCATTTGCTGTTTACCGTAAATATTAGTTCTGTCTGCGAATCAAGACAAACAGACTTGGGAGTTAGGAGGATACGTTGACACTGATATAAGAGCACAAAGGAGGGGGAAAAAAGGCATGGCGAGAGAGACTCTCCCATAAGAGACCAGAAAAGGAGGGATGATATCTAATTTCGTACGTGTTTTCCCATTGCAAATACCGAATTCCGCTTTGATCAAAGTTATAGCGATGCCATACTTTATTAAACACCCCCCCCCCCCCGCACCTTATGAAGCGTTACGTCTTCATCTGATTGTATTACATGACCAAATTTAAAGATTTTAGGAAACATATGTGGAAATTAAAACATGAAATTAATAATTTATCTATTATTCTTAATATAATACTCTTAATTTTACTTAATATTTCCATATAATACGAACTGTCTTTTTATCTACAACCTGTTTTCTAGATTAACCCACATTTCTACTAATTTTCTGCCGTTTGTTATCAGCACCAGTTTCGACTCGTTTTTTTTTCTGGAGTCTGAAGCTGCTATATATCGTTCTGTGAACGCGTCTCTGACATAATATAACATGAACTAAGTCAAATATTCGGCGTTAATTGAAAAGTACACAAAAAAGAGAATAATTTTGTGTGTAAATACAACAAGAACTGTAACTGCGAGGTTTTTCTGACTGTTTAAACGCTCTACAACGACCACATCAACCATCAACTGCATCACCAATGACCACACAACCATATTTGGTTGTTTACTGTTTACTTAGGTTTTCGTCTTCTATCCCCGTTTTCCCTAATTTTTCCCCCAGTGTTTTGGTACTGTAGCTCTAACATAGTTTCATATCCATATTTCCCGTAAAAACTTTTTTATAGCTTCTCGCCTACTGTCTTTTTCCAAACGAGGCTATTTTTCCAATATACTATAAAATCGGTAAATAAAATAATTTATATCTTCAATATAATAAAACTAATTGTAAAACAGGATTCTAAAACTATAAGTATGATATAAAACGATTCTTTATTGACAGTCATATAATTTGAAATTAATTGTGTTCGTTATTTTCCCATTGAATTAATTTTTTTGAGAATTTTATTTAATTAATATTCTTCTTTCCCTTATTGATGACAATGGCGACTGAATTGGGACTTAATCGGTACCGTAGTATCATTAAACCATTTGGAATGATTAAACTATAATTTTAAGATTTAACAGTTAAATTCTACTTTTAAATCAGTTAACAGTTAAACGTTAACGGCTGGAACCAATGAATGCTACAGATAGAAACATATCTAAAAATTTTCCTAGTATTTTCGTAAACTTGAGACAATAAGAATGACATGCCAATCTTTAATTAGCTTCTCCAGTCAAGAAATTTGAGCAATTCCATATTTGAGAGACGCTGTGTTCTGCAATCACTCCTGAAAATTATTTCCTCCTCGGTATTGATATTATACTTTAGCTGTGTTGCCGCCTCCCGCTTGAATGTCACTCATAATATCAAAGTCTGTCCTGTCCACTTAATTAAGTTGTAAAGCAGAGGGGGAACTGAGCTCATCTGGTTAGTGGTCCCCTTCTTGCCCTCTGGCTTGTGGAGTGCCCCTTGATACTTTACAAGGACCATCTTCGATACTTGCAACTTTGGAACCCCGCCCCCCTACAACCCCCCTCCTTCATTCAGGCCACATGACAAGGAAATCCCTTCCCCCTTCGAAACAAGTTTCTTGTACGAGCACAACTGAAAACTGCTCATTTCCGCAAGCACTGAAGAACCACTCGAGGGCTATTCTTATACGATGCGTTTTAGAAGTAGATGATTCTTATTCAATAGGCACTTGGAATTACTGATTTTTCCTTCCAATATTTCTTCTTTATTTTGTGAATGACGTACATACAGGTTAAATCCTTTAAACTAGGCAATAATATATTACAGTATTCCATACATGGGACTTTGACGTAAACTAATACATTGTAAAAAACTATAAAATTTATTTAACTACTAAATTAATTAAAAAAACCAAATTGGTCAGAAATAATTCAAATTCACTAATATCATAATTAATTCATTTATAATCTTTAGTTGTTTAATAAAAATTCACTCATTTATAAGCTATATTTATTAATGTTCCTAAATTATTAAATTATTTTGGATTTTGAAGCCGGATAAGTAAAAACTATTTTGCCATTAAATTAATCTTAATTATTTAAAAATCGTTGTTTTGTCTCTTATATTTCCTATGGCAAAAAGAACTGTTGACGTTGATGTGCAGAAATAACGGTTTGGAAGCTTTCCACTAATTTAATTTGTCATAATCATCCTTCCTGTCTCTATAATAAATATCACAGTAACTGTTATTTCATAAAATTAAGAACTTGGAGACTGTTTATAGTTATTTCTGCACATCAACGTCAACAGTTCTTTTTACCATAACATATATAACAGACAAAACGATGGTTCTGAAATATTCTTTCATTCATTCTTACGATTCTTGCGGATTTTTTACCACCCTGATGATAGCAACAAATAATTGTCCAAGCGTCGTATGGTATTTAATTATCACTTAATTCTGTCTTTTATTTGGAAATTTATTTTTTAATGATTAATCAAATGTCCGCAAGTAAAAAATAATGTAATGAAATAATTGTTAAAAATATAATTTTAGTTTAGTTAGTTTATGACTCCATCAGGTTTACGAATGAATAATTTACGACTTGCAGTATTATAATTAATTTACTTCTTAATATCAGACCTAAATATGTATTTAAAATAAATTTTTTGACAATTGTTTTATTCAATTTTTTCTGAAGTTAGCGAATTTATTTACTTATATAGAATATACAAAAGTTTAGATAACTATAATTACATTAATTAAAGGAATCATGCTACGGAAATATAATCAATTATTTCTGACGTAAGCGAATTTATTTACTTATATAGAATATAGAAACGTTTAGATAACTATAATTACATTAATTAAAGGAATCATGCTACGGAAATATAATATATTAAAAAATTCGTAAGAATTGAAAACGTATTCGAATTATTTTGAAGCTCGCGTAAGATTAAAGCTTAAAGGCCAGCCCTACGCAGACCGACGAATAAAGGTTTCTGGAGATTTCACTCAAAAGTCTGAAGATTGTCTAAAGGTCCATTTTCCATGTCGTGACGTCATTGTGATGTTGTCGCTGATAAAATGCTGAATATTCAACCTGATTATAAGTTTCCTTGTAGCAGTGTCATAAGGCGGACTGTTTTTTAGAGTACTGAACCCCGTTACACTAATAATAAATATTCAATATTCAACCTGATTATAAGCTGCCCTGTAACAGGGTATGACGTCATATTGTGGAATCTAGAAGAAGTATGTGACTTTTTAAGACGTGGCAGGAGGAGTTACAGCACTGGCACACTTGTTCCTTGTCTTATATATATCCTTGCTAGCTTTTGGTATATATTCAACCCCGTTACGGGAATGATAAATGGGATTAATATTCAATCTGACTACCTTGCAACAGGGTATAACGTCATAATATGGGCTCTGTAAAGGATGTGACGCTTTTAGATGTGGCAGGATGGGGTGTGACGTCACTGGCACTCTTGTCCCTCGTCTTCTTCACATATTTGCTAGCTTACAAGGATTTAACCTCGATAACCAACTCTTATTGAAGCACTAATGCTTTTTGCAGCACAGCTGCGTCAGGTATGGTGACTTAGACTCGTTTTTTTCTTTGAACAGGGGAATCTGAAAACATACGTTTAAATTCGTCCGTAACAGGCCCGCTTGGGCTCGTAAATCTCCCTCCGGCGGTAATGACGGATCATGAGCAATTGTGCCATAAATCTGCGAAGGCCCAGAATGCCGAATAACACTTCCCGCCCCCCAATTAGCGGAGTAATAAGTGCGAGAAAGCTGAGTGTAAGCCGGCAAACAGCGACGGCGTATCATCTGTCATCGTTAGCAGTTCGGAGCTCAACAAACACAACTTCCGCAGCAAGCACAGCCTGAGAGCGCGCCCGCGTGCTTTGCGGCGAAACAAAGCAGCTTCAGACGCGAAGACGTGTTAGCGAAAGATGAGCAGCCACAGCAAATCTGCTAATAAGCACGGAGCATACACGTACATATTCTATCTCTCTCTCTGTCAACAGAGGCGGTGAGCCAATTGCTTTCGACAAGAGCCGAGATAAACGGGCAAATTACGAACAAATTCAAAGTGGCTGCGAAGGTAAGCCATGCCTCAACGTCATTCGGAATCCGTAAATCATTACAGCGTAAAGCGAGGAGAGAGCTAAATAACAGTAGCTGCGGTTATCAGAGCCGTCACTCACTTCATTTTGCAACAGCACAAGAGCTGCTACCAATTACGTTTGTCCCTCAAATCTACCAAAATTACCTTGAATGATTTTGCCATTCGAACACCCAGTTTTCAAATACGTCTGAACAATTTATTTTGGAAGCAATTAAAATGTAGAGAATTTTTCCAGTTTAAATTACGTCATCAGTTCAGTTTGTAAAAAAATAATATAAAGGTTTTTAAAGGGCCAAAAAAAAATAATAAATACTAATTACTACAGTGTGTACACAAAACATTTTTAATGGCAGAAACTAGTTAGACCTCAATTTAGAATAACCTTGCCATATTTTACAGATACGCATAATAAAATTATAAATTTTAACTTACATATAAGGTGTAACCTATAAGAAACGGAGGATTTAACATGTCTCTTATTACCATTGTTTGTTGGTTCTATTATCGCTGAAAAAATTTTTCGAAGTGAAATACATGTAAAAAAATTCCCACAATTGTGTTGAAATATTCACGTAAAATTTCAAGTTCGAAGGAAAATATTTTAAATATTATGAAATACAGAAATTAAGAACTTTTCAATACAATTTAAATAATTTTATTTCGCACTTTAATGACGTTTAACACGTTTTTCTTTCATTAGTTCGTTAATTTCTTTCGTTTGTAATATTACTAAAACAGACCAAATTAAGAATATTATTTATCTTAAATATTATTTTTATGTATAAAACACACCAAAAGGCCTCGATTGTAACTGAAAACGAACGAAAGAAGAAGATTAATTAATTATCAATAAAAATCATTTTTAATTACGAAGCGAAATGTCTTTAAAAACACACCGATTTGAAGTTGAACAAATGGATCAGTTGTGTAAATGATTTTTTTTTTGGAAACTGAAGTGGTGTTCCGGTAATAAGTGTTTGATTACAAAAACAAAATAAAGCTATTCTTAATTTTATAACTCCTTCTTTTACCTCTAAATGGACATTATCAAGCCACATATATTTTTTTAAAAAATTGGTAATGGTATTATTACTTGTATTTATTGAATTTGTAACCGATTTCAACTACAAAAATATTCTGAAACAGTCGTAAATATTTCTCGTGCTCAACAATATCATGTTCAACAATTATTTTCACCGTGTAAACAAGAGTTGAGACTTCCACGGTTTCTAATTACTCCGCAAATAAATATGTTTGTGAATTTGTGATGGATTCGTTCGTAATTTTGGTTTCTGTCTTGTGGAATTTTTTATGTAAAATGTGTTTAGTATCCACAAACAAGTTTCAGTATTTCAGGATAATTATTTAAATCAGTCAATCAATAAATAAGGCGGCCAACACGTGAGAGAATTTAGTAAAGTAATAACACTGTACAGATAACACAACACTTGGACCAGTAGAAGATTATAATCAAATTCATAATGAACAAACCATCAAAGTTGCGTCAGGAAGAACATAGCTGGAAGATTTTCTGAAACACTGGCATTTTCAGGGAATTTTAAAATTAGATTAATCCGTTTCCAAGTCAACCTAACAACCGCCGCCAGATACTTTTTGTCAATTTTCCACAGTATGTTGTCAAAATTACCTTAATTCGGTGAGAGCAATTTAAACCGTAACTAACGACCCAGAGTAGTGAAACTGACACCGAGACTTCTCAGAGCGAAATTTAATGAGTGGGTCTTCCGAACGATCCACTTTGAACAGGTTATATGACTATTGATCACTCAAATTTCCTTATAGCTTGAGAGTGCCTTGAGGAACGAAATCTGAGAGAGGGGTAACCGTTTACGGCGGCAAACAGTGAGCAGTAATGGGGTTTCAGTCTAACGCGGAGGAGGAGGAGAGGCGTAACAAGTTCCAGACGTAAGAGAGGCTGTTGCAGTTTCGCAGCACGTATGCACTCGCTCGTTCCAGAACTCTCACAAGAAAAGCTCCTAGGCGGGGCAGCACTTACTCCGCGTTCATTCTTAATACGATCCACCTTATCGCCTTTGCCGCCAGACAAAAGAGGAAGCTCCGTCCGGAAGTGACAAATCCTACTCCGAGAGGATCCGTCACTGACCTCTCTCCTGATCACCCCCTCCTTACGGTACAAGAATCCACAGAAAAGCTAGTCAGAGGGATTACTCGTCAACAGGAAGGCCCGTTTTAATATTTTAAAAAAAGGTTCAGGATGTTACGTTTCTACAGGTTGGAAAAAAAACACCATGTTCTCTCTTTAAAGCATTTAAACCTTTTACATATAGATGGAAATATTACTAGATATAAAAACTTTTATGTAACTAAAGTGACTTCACATCTTTGGTATCGATATAAATGACTCCTATACAAAAATTAATTTATTTACAAATTGTACCAGATTTATAGCAGCAACCTATAACCCTTTAAGCCCTGAGCCGCTCGCTCGAGCGGGTGTGTCAGTGGAATGTATTTTCGGTTCTAGTTTTCCCAGAATTAATCAACGCCAGCTGAAATTTTCTGTTATAGTATCTTTAGGATTCCAATTTTCACTATCTGCGTCTGTATTGTTTCCGCATTCGGTCTTTTGTTTCAGTACACGTGCTTCCTTTCTTTGTTTATTGAGTTGTGTTGAGAAGGCGACGTATTTCGAGCCGTCGTCGCACGAGCGGACAACCCGCACTCCCTCTACCCCCCAGGACTATTCCGTTATCCCCACCGCAGAACGAGGAGGTATACAGTTTCCGAATCAGTTTAACATTAAGTGAAAGTGATACAAGTTTTATGTATAACATATCTTAAACTTATCTGGATTTATAATTTCTATCTTTATCTATAATATGGAAACTGTTTCCAATTGGTAATGATTTGTTTAATAAATATTCTTAGAAATTATCAATTAATATACAAGTATTAATATACAAATAATTATACAATTAATATACAAATATATATATATATATATATATATATATATATATATATAGTTATATTTATAAGACGCACTTAAATTAATGAAAACATCAACCTGTTTAGTTATAAATTTATTATTAAATATAATTTAAAAACGTTATAATAGAAAAAACATTCTCAAAGTTTCATCCCTAATTTATAAGGACCTCTTCAGGTGATGTAAAGTCAATTAAATGATCCAATTTCAAAATCCGTGTTTCTGAAAATTCCAACAAAGCAAGATTTTACAAACACGATAATCTATATAATAAAAAAGGATGTATATTTGTATATATGTATGTATGTATGTATTTACGTTGTTCTTTATACAAATTTTATCGCGTGGACAGAATGCAACAAAAATTGGTATACGTATTCTGCCAAAATCGAGAACCGGTACTGTGGGGGTGGCAAACCACTAGCATAAATGTGAAAAGAATTATATTTTTAAAAAGTGATCATTAAGTGATAAATTACTGCGCGCCAATATATCATGACATAACGCGACAGAGAGAGACGTTACTACGCGACGAACAAAGAAAATAGTTCGATTTTTCCGTAATGAAATGAAGCAGAAATATTTTCATTGAATAAAAGTATAATTCTATCCAGTAAAACTCCATCGAGTGATAATAAAAAACAATACAAAATACTTTACAATCGTTGCGGAAAATGTTAGTTAATTTAGTGAGTGCAATATGGCCACCATTTCTTTACATTTGGAATGTAGCTATCAATTTGATCACTTCAATCCTTCGTAATGTGCGAATACTGATGGACAATTATATCCTGCAATACTCAAGAAGTACTGTCTGAAGACTTACTGACAATTATTTGTTCGCGGAGAATTATATTTCTAAAGAATAACGATGGTATGTTTGTTGCTATTATGCAATTAAATTCTATGTATCTTATAGCTATTAAATTAATGCAGTATATTTATGTATTGGTAAAGAAATTTGGGGGTATGTTTGTTGAGATTGATGCAATAAAATTCAATGTATTTTATAGCTGTTTAATTAAAGCACTATTGGTCGAAATTGTGTACGGAACTAGGAATAGTTAGATTTAGGTTGTGTCTTCTTGACTAAAGATTAATATAAAATTAAATTCTTTTTCGGGTTTATATAAATAAGACACGGGCAACGCCGGGCACTCAGCTAGTTTAGTTATAATTTTATTATTAAATATAATTTAAAAACGTTATAATAGAAAAAAACCTTCTCAAAGTTTCATCCCTAATTTATAAGGACCTCTTCAGGTGATGTAAAGTCAATTAAATGATCCAATTTCAAAATCCGTGTTTCTGAAAATTCCAACAAAGCAAGATTTTACAAACACGATAATTTATAACACAATTAAATAAAAATTTATTGAACATTACTTACTATTAATTAAATTAAATTATTCTGCCATTAACGTAAACAATTTATATTAATAATTCAAAAAATCCATTTATTGTATTTAAAATAATTTTATTTCCATTGTTTCTTTTAACTTTACGATTCGCTCAACGGCTGTAAACGTAAAAGAATTTTTATCTGCAATGTGTGCGCTAATCGCATCTAAGAAATTTGTATTCACTGCATTTAATTGTGCTCAACTCGCTCAACGGTCAGAATAACGGAATGGGCTTGGGGGTCGAGGGGGAGGTTGTCCGCTCATACCACGGCCGGACATTGCACTACACCGTTCTGATTAATTGTCGTATCTGTCGTAAGTGGGGAACTGATTTTTTTGATTTTTTCAACTAAAATTATTGAAGATGTCGCAGAAGAAATATCGTATTAATTAGTAATAAACCATCTAAAATCTGTAAAACTCCCGGAAAATTGCCTTGCACTGAAACAAAATTCGACGGATATGAACATTTTCCACAATTTGGTGAAATACAATCCCAACGAATGTGCTGATACAAAAATTGTAAGAGCCGTACAGAAATTCTATGTGGAAAAACGTAATGAATATTTATGTCTGTTAAAAAAAATACATGTTTTAAAAACTTTCACTAAATGTGATAATATGTCTATAAATAACAAAAATTTTATATATGAGAATCGTTCGCTTTGACTCCGTTGATTCACAACCGTGCGGGTACACCCCCACGAAAACCCCGCCACTAGAATTTTTTCTTTATTTTTCACATACTCTACAGAAAATACTTGAACAGAAAATGCGGTTTAAATTTTTTCCTTTTTTTTAAAAAAAATTATGGTCTTTATACTATCTCAATCTTTTCACGATTTTATTTCAAATCATCAGTTATTTTTTCAGAAACTTTCGGCCTAAAAGTCTCACGAAATTTAAATAAAATATTTGAAAAATTGAAGAATTGTTACTTCTTTAATCTTGTGGAATAAATAATAAACAGTCAGATAACTTCCTATATAATTACAAATGATTTGAAATTACAAAATTAATACAATTATTCTTCAAGAATTAGAAATTTAGTATCACTTATTTTTAAATTCCGTATTTATGTATCAGTCACAATAAATAACTTAAAACACTAAAACTAAATTTTTCTAAAAATTTGTGAAACAAATTATAATTTAGAAATGTTCATCTACAAAACTAAAATTATAAAAAAACCTTAAAAATCCTCTGTTATATAGTTGAAATTAAATTAATTATAATTTTGTTTTTATAAATGATTTTGACTAAATTATCGGCCCAAATCTTCTTGGTTTTAAAATTTAAAAAGAAATTAATGGTGGGTTTAATTACGTATTGAGACTGATTTGAAACCTGTAGAGGTTTATAATCTTTTAAATTAATACAATTTTCTGTGTAACAAAAGTCACACCGTTAGATTAAACTTTATTTTTTAAAAAAGGTCAGTTGTGTATTCCTTCTTCAGAAGATACGTAATTTAAAGAATAAATTGCTGGGCTTACTTACATAACCGTTTGCAACCTTTGGGAATATTATTTGTCATTCGAATCTTTGGGAAAATGTAATAATCTTTTGCATTCTTATTATTAATTTATTTGATTAAGACACACGTATTAATTTACTTTAATTAATTGATTCGTCAATGTTAAATGACGTTAGTGTCTGTTTCCCGCGTTTTTTATAAACCTCAAGGTACTATTGTCGTGCCAATGAGTTTTCTTGAAACTGTAACCATAACATTAGTTTTTGTTTTTATGACAATTCTTACGTAATTAATTATTTATATATAGTCCTCATTGTCTACGAAGCTTAAAGAAAACTTGAAAAGAAAAATTCAACAATCATTACGACCACTCTTGAAATGTAGGGAAGTAATATATAACGACAAAAATCCTCTTTGAGGATCAAACGTTACATTTTAGAATGTTCCTTTATTTAAAAAGCGTATTTTTTCCATCTCAGTCTGACATTTATAAGTTCATAGGGAAAAAAAATTCTTATTTGAATATGCGAATTCCATGTGCAAGGAATTCGAGCATTGATAAGCCGCAGCAACAAGCTGCTTATCAAAGAGAAACCACACAATAACGTGTGAATATGAATTTTTTTTCTTTATATTGCAGCGATATAAAAGTATCTATTGTTACAGCATTCAATGAATGGAACCGCTACGTTGTCTTGTTTTTTTTTTATTTTGACCGCATTAATATTTCACTTGTTACTGACAACGAATTTTTAAATTTTTATCCTTTGCAACCAGTTTGATTGAAGCTGTTCTAATGTATATGTCGTAAATCCCCACAATATTAAATATATTGAAAATTATAGACTCTAATTAAAATATTGATTCTGTATCTCACTTGTTATAAATATAATTACTGGAAATTTGCAATTAACAATTCTCCGTTTGTTTAGAGACCTCTGAAGATGTTTTTAAAAATTATTTATGAATTATATATATATACATATACAACAAAATTAATTATAATACTGTTAATTACATTTTAAGTTAATAATTTAAGAAATAAAATAAAATTAGTGCCAAGATTAATCTCGCAGGTCGATCCACAAGGTTCAGTTTTAGGGACTTTATTATTCATTATATACATAAATGGTATGCCAAATGTTGACAATGGTATATTGTTTACCTATGATGATGTGACAATTTTGAATTGCCATAATGATATGCAAATACTACTAAATAAAACTCAATATAATATAAATAACATTTTTCATTATCTCAAACTGAATAACCTACATATCAATGCAGATAAAGAAAATAGTCCATACTTCAAAAGTAAATTGTATAGTACAGAATAATTAACTTGTGATGGAAAATTTTCTTAAATACACAAAGTTTCTAGGTATTGATGTCGAGTGTAACGTAACATGGGCTACAGGTTAATCAACTATGTAACATAATAAACAGAAATGCATATGCATTAAAACGACTGTCATCTATTCTCCTATTGGAATACTAATTGAACATATATCAATGTCTACTCCCATATTAATTATGGAATAGAAATTTGGGGATTTGAGTTTTCTTAGTAAATGGATTATATTATATATTATATTAATCTCTCAAAAGAAAGGTATTAGATTAATATTTGTATGAAAAAAAATATTTATGTGAACCAATATTTCACAAAGATAAAATAATAACTGCCTATTCGCTATATATATTTAAAATTATTATTATGGTAAAGAAGTCGAAAAAAACACCTCCCACTTAAAATATGTATATATATATATATATATATATATATATATATATATATATGTATATATATAATATACCTGAGTTGTGATAATATGACTGTAAAACTTTATTCTGATGATTTAAATGTTTCTATTTTTTTTGGTATTTTTATATTAAACGTGACGTTTTCCCATATGTTATGTATGCAATAATATAGAAATAAACTTATATTATTATTATTAAAGAAACAATTTAAAAATATGATGCATATTTCAATAAAACAATTAAACGGAATTTTTTTTCACAAACTCCATCAAAGAAGTTAGAAATGTCAAACACTTCACAAATCTGACATTGTTGTTACAGATTTTTTTGAACACACATAAATCTTTGAAACATTTATAAAACAAGAATACAGTATTTGAAAGCAAAGTAACAAAGAATCATAAATGGAATTGAAATTATGTTTATCTGTTGTTACATAATTTAAATTCGAAATCTAAAACTGAAATGAAAATACGATACGTCTGTGGTCATTTATAAGGATGAAGTTATGATATCGCGTATCAGACGACGCTCCAGGAAAATTTGTTTCTTTCGTCAGGTGATTAAAAAACACACGAACATGTATAACTGTTAATAGGATATTAGTTAAAAATGTAGAATAATAAAATTGTTTAGGTGTGAATTTCAAGCAAAATGTTTATTATATTTATACTGCTGTTGAGAGTATTGTTTAATATAAAATAAAAATGCTAATAGAAACAACAAATGGATTACAATAAAATGAATGATAAATTCTAATTAAATTATTTGGATAATTTTTTTATGTTAATGGCCGAATGAATTGCCTCCATTTTTTAAACCGTATTTTTGTCCTGTTTGAGGCAAATATATATAGTAGCAAGCGCCGACGAAGGAAGTTGAGCTGTGAATTCAAGATGGCGTCGGGATGCCGGAACGCTGATACTAAATTGAATGTTGGGGCTTGAACAGCGGTCGCCAACGCGGGCAAATGTAGGAATTTCTGCCGAGAAGGGGGTGTGCCTTCCTCTCCTCTCCTCTCCTGCTGCTGGATACTGCTGCAGCTAACTGCGCTTAATGGGAACCCCAATAGCCAGAGGGAAAATATCCTTTAGGAGGAGAAGAAGTTGGCCGGAATCGCTGGGACGCCTCAATTACGCGCTCTTCTCCCCGTTGGCTAATGGAATTCCAGTTCGTCTGCTCTCTCGACAAAATTTGCAATGCACCGACGTGTTCAGCTTGCGAAATTACGAAATATTCTATTAGGTGAACGGAGACGGTACCCCTCCTTAAAAAAACACACACACAAGTAGTTACAGCTATCGTAACATCCAATTTGGTTACAAAAACTACATTTATTTCTACAGTAAATGAATTATTGAATTTAAACCCAATAACTGAATTCCAATTTCATGCTCTACAATATATTGCTGATTGTTTTTTTTGTAAATTAACTAACGAATAATATATGAATATTTACAAAACTTAATTAAATGTCAAATTAAATTTAATATTAATATTCCCCGTGGGGTTTGATCTAAAACTATGAATATTATTTCAAGACCTGAAGGTAGATAAATCATTTATAGTAATAGTGTTTATTGATCTTTTCAGAAATCGCATATAAATAGCCTCCACTTTTTAAACCGTATTTTTGTCCTGTTTGTCCTAACTTCTCATATCGGCCATGGAAATTGATGGAGTATGTGAAAAAAAATTCCGTAAAATTGTTTTATTAAAACATATGCATCATATTTTTAAATTTTTTCTTTAACACTAATAATATAAGTTTATTTCTATATTATTGCATACATAACATATGGGAAAACGTCCCGTTTAATATAAAAATACAAAAAATAGAAACATTTATATCATCAGAATAAAGTTTTACAGTCATATTATCACAACTCATGTAGCTTATATACATATATATGTATATATATATATATATATATATATATATATATATATATACATATATATGGGTTACCACTGTTTTAAGTGGGAGTTGTTTTTTTCAGGACGTTCCGTGGTGACGAATCCTTTCGTTACATGTGTTGGCAGGCCTGTTGGTCGACGTCGTTCTCAGATGAAAATTTTCTTATCTATTTAGCAGTCTAAACTACGTCGTATTCCATCTATTCGTTGCTCTGTGATCTATCTTTCTTTACCCGAGTAAATGTTCTCGATCTACTTAATATGTATATATATTCCCGTGTTCTGGTTTGTAGGAGTTGATATTTGGTAAAGAATTTTGTAGGGTTGTCCCGTTGTCTTAATTAATAAAATAAATTATGAGGTCAGTGGAAGACGGATGCAAGAAGGATTTCTATATTTCTAACAGTATAAAATTCTTCACTTGAGAAAGATGGCCGAGTACGCCATCGAAACGTCGTGCCTTAAGCTTACTTTAACCCATGTGGAAACCCAATAATTGTTTATCCAGTATAAAATACTGTTTATGGTATTTTTAAATATCGTAATATTGATTAATATTTACATGTTATTTTTATCATTAAACAATCAGCGTTGAGTGCACATTTTTAAAATTTTTAAAAAATTATTCAAATGTAGCATTTTATTATACTTGAAAAAAATCAGATTATGTATTTTCAATCTAACCAAATTTTATCGTCGCTGTTACATAAATGAATTAACATTTATTACTATTAACTATAAACATGACTTCTACATAATGAGTCTCAATTGATTTCTAAAGTTAACTGTATTATTTCATTTAAAATTTATGTAATTTTTTATGCAATTCTGAGTTTCATGTTACAACATAATCTTTATAAATAGAAAAATTAATGTCTGTCTGTGTGTGTGTGTGTGTGTGTCCTGTACGTTTAAAAATTCATCCGATTGCATGAAACTTTGGTGAGTTGTTGTGCGCACCCACGCGAAGGTTTCTGTCGGGATTTCGAAGCGTTAAGGATGAAACTTAAAAACGTGCTAAAACAGCCGTGTCGAATTTCAACTCAAAAAGGCGAGGAGGGAAAGCACCCTTACCGTTCGGATGGCGGTGGAAAGGGTTTACATAATAAGTAATGTGTAATAGACCGAGATTAGGGTCAATTCCGGGGTTATAGACGACGCTGAGTTGAATTCTCGCTTTAACCAGAGTAGTTAAATAAATATCCGGACAACGCCTATCACTCAGTTAGGAAATTAAAATGCATATATAATAATTCATTAATAATCAAAATTGGTATTTTAATTTTTCGTCTGTTTAGAATAATAATATAAATTATAGGATTTTATTTACAGGCATTAAAAAATATTTTTTCGGTATAGCAACGACGTTTTATTCCCTCTCTATACTTTTAATTAATAAAAATATAAATAAATTTCGTTAATTTATTGAATAACCATTACTATATATAATTAGGCGAATTTTCAAATTTTCAAAAAAATTTCCAGGAGTCTGGACAAACATTAAATAATAAAACTAACAGAAATATCATTTACACAACGTTTCGTCCTTAATTTAGGACATTATCAGGTGTACAGTGGACTTTGAGTATTATAAATCATTTTTATAAGTTGCCTAATTCTTCTATTAATATAATCTTAAACTTTATCTCGTACAAAAGAAATTTTGCTAAATTTAGACTTTTTTAAAAAAAGAAATATTTCCATTAGGCTGAACCGAAAATGCTCTTTCTGTGGATTGATCATTCTTAATCGCTGCTACCAAGGTTATTACTTTTCTCCACACTCCCCGCTAAAAAAATTCTTTTACTTAACAACAAGAAATTAGCAGACTACAAAACAAGACTTCGGTCACCTTCGGTAAATTTCCTGCGTTTTCGGAAAAATTCCAAAAATATATGTTTTTTTTTGTGTAGCAGACGGTTCATAGATAACAGTGACTATCGAAACATTAAACGTGGACATTAGACTTCAGGACGTGTCATTTTATTTTACGATTTTTATTGTTTAATTCCGTCCACACTTTAATAACCTTCTCGACGCTGTCAACGGTAAAAAGCTCTGTAAACGAACTTTGTCTTTACCCAGTAGTAGTTCTGGATTATTAAAAGAAAGATTAATATTTCAAATTTATTTTGTGCTGAGCCACTGTAATTAATTGGGGACTTTGTGAATATAGGAGTTATCGAGAGAGGTTGTCCACTAGTTTCTAAACCCTGTTCTGGCTCTCCTGCTCTTCTCTCTCTCTCTCTCTCTCTCTCACACACACACACAAGGGTCTTCCAGGTGATGTATCCGTCCAATTTGTTATTCCTGCGAATGCGGGTGCCCCCATTGTCCTCCAAAATCGGATTGTTTACACCAACAGAAGTGATGTTTGCCGTCGCCGGGATCGGTGTCCCCTGTAATCCTCCAATAACCGTTCTCCGAGTCGTTATGCGGGGATAAGTGGCCACTCGCAGCCCTCTAATGCCACTTTACAGCTGGGCGTTTGCATCCAGAAGGCGTAAGGCCTCTTCCCACACCCCAACCCCTCTTCTGCAATTGCCACCAGAGCTTCGGCTTACAATTACACCCACGACATCCGATCGACAAAACGCCTGGAAAAATGGAGGAGGAGGGCGAGCGGTACCGTTACCGGACTAATGCCGAAGTATCGTTAACGGTGGCGGAAAACTGAAGTTATCTATCTCTAGGCGAACTTACGTTGTTTGAAACTATTACGACAAGCAGTCTGCTATGTTATATTATTATTAAAATGGAGGGAAAACTGCAGAACTCGGATTAACACAAAATATGTAAAGAACGAAAAAATGTAGGATTTTTTTAAAAACACATAAATTATGTGACTTCAATTTATAATTAATAGTGTATCATGTAGCCAAATTCACCAGAGGTAACTAATTAAGATTAAATTTTAAAAATTTTACGTTTCGTCTTCTATCTCGGACTTCATCACGTATCCAGCGTTGTAATACTGAAATACAAATTAAAAAATTATGATGAACATTAATCTCACACTTATAATATAATGAATAAATAAACAGCCTTGAAACTGCCAGTTACCGAAAAATGGCATGTTCTGACGTATCGTACTTCTAGTACATTAATTTCATATATAAATGATACAAAACAATTAGAGACAAGAGTTTCTTGGTAACAATAGGCAAGACAGCAGAACTTTCTTCTATTTTGTTGTAGGATTTATTTGTAAAAGTTACTAATCCTAAAGAGGTAGTAATACAAGAACGAAACGTCGGCATATTTAAGTTTTTGTTATTAAAAAATTTTGTCTCAAGGCCGTTTATTTTATCAAATAAAAATTATTCAGAGAGAAAAAATTTTAGAAAATCTATACAAAAGTTAATTTTTATATCATAAATTAATGAGTAATATTAATGGAATACTTTGGTAATTCATGAAAATCGTATGCTAAAACATTTTATGTAAGTTTTATACTAAAAATGTTTCAGCACGCACATGATTAAAATAAATAATCTTTATTTGAATTTTAGAATTAAATCAAAGTACACCTGATGAAGTTCTGGATTGAGGACCAAACGATATGAATTTAAATTTTTCTTTAAAAACTTCATTTGATTATCCAGCGGTATTCATTGATTTTTAATTTTTTAAAAAAAAAATATATGAAACTAAAAAATAATCCATTAAAATGTTATAAAGGCCTTGCATGTCGATTTTCGGTAATTACTGGTTTCAGAAAACTTCATTATAAACAAAATATATAATATATTCCGTCCGAAAATATCCGTCCTCATTTGAGATTATTCAACCCAAGAAATTTAAATATTTTTAATAGAAAATAGAGTATTTCATATTTTAATTAAGATATAGAAGAAGACGTACTGGAAAGAGAAAACATCTGAGCACAACAAATTGAAAATAATAATTAAAATGAAATATTTGCACGAAAATTTATAGCGGGTACCAAAGTACGATATACAGCAGATACTACAATACGTTAAGAATTTTTAATACGTTATATGTGGCTCTATTAACTTTTAAACTATTAAAATAATTAAAATAGATCAACTAGCTCCTGGCAGTATGCAAACCCGCAATGAGTTTTTTAAGTCATAAAGTGCTTATGAACAAATAAATTAATAATTCGTCAGGTTCAATTAATAAATGCCTATAAAAAGCCTACATTTTCTTCTGGTGAAGGTGATAAAAAGAATTTTCAAAAAATGGCTACATCGAGAGGTTCTTTAACTGTTTAATCGTAAAACGTTTAAATGATTAATTTACAAACATATAAGGTACAATATTTTAAATTTTGAGGTTAGTTAACCTGACAATTACATGATATTTGGTTTACTGTTTATCTTAGTCAGTTCTTCACTGAGGAAAATAGGTTGAATCAAAACACCGTTTCCATAGATATATAACGAAATAAAGCAAAGAATAACATACATCAGTGAGAAAGAAACACGTCACTCAGTCAAAAATAATAACAATAAGTAAATAAAGATTAATTACAGTGTAATGAATACACAACTGAAGAAATATTTTAGATAGATCGTTCATATTTTTTTGAAAAAAAAATTAAATGTCGGAGAATATATATAATTAAAAATCAGTGACACAATGTTAGAAAGTAATAAACATAAATACACCGGTGACAGAGACAAAAAATTGTATATAATGAGAACCCTGGAGAGTTTATTAGTAGAATGTCGTGAAATAAAGTACCTACTTCCTTCACGGAAAACCCCAAATGTCTAATAATTTTTCATATTACCTCCTGCTTAAGTATAAAATACCAAAATTGGTGTAGTGAATACTGAAAAAATTATTATCATGTTTTCATAAAGTAAAATCATATAAATACGAAAATTTAAAAATGTAAAATTACATCAGTTATGGATTAAAATTTATATATAATTGATAAAATACTAGTTCTTAATTATAATAAAATTTATTTAAATACGTAAACTTAGCAGTGAAACTATACTATACATTTGTTCAAACAATCGCAGTTTAGTGAAAAAAATTATCGGATGTTTAATTGTCTATAGTAGAAAAAAATAGCTATGAAAGGGTAAAAGATGCAAAGTACTCGATTAGGGACACTCTGTACAGTCGTTTTAAATTTGGAAACTTGAACCCTCCCCGACATATCAAAATTCTTGATATTAAAGTCCACGTACCAGCAGTAAGGGTTTGTCGTCAATCAATCTTGGCGATGTGGCAACGTTTGTCCATTTCAGTGCTCTGATTCGTTCTGACGGGGGATACGTGCTCCCATCTAAAAAGACATTATGGTCGGTTTATTTCCTTAAGGACTGTTCGATCTCTTGCACTTAGCCCTGATTCTTAACCAGTTTCCACCTGAAGGCGATCAGCAATTATACTGTTCGAAACGTAGGAACGTTCTTTATCCCTTCTTCCAGCCTCTCATAACTTTTCTTCCACTATTAGGTCAATAGAAACGGCCAATAATTTACGCACTAAATTTTCAAACACAATTCTCAGTTAGTAAAATTCCGGGTCAATTGTTCATTAAACCACGACGTTTCTCCGAAATTCAAATCCGTCGTCATCAGGTTACTCAGTAGGTGAGACCATTTCGATCAAATCAAACTGTAGAGTCCTGTTAAGTGACGTCACCTGGTGACGTTGGAGATGTATTTCTCAAGAAACTTCATAGTTTAATAAATCGCGATAATTTTATTAAATTTCTAGTTTACCTTCCTTGTCATGTTTATGTATAATTTTTTTATTAAAATATGAAATTCGGATGTAATCAATTGAATATGATTTTATATTTCCTATGGTTTCTAATTTGTACATTTTCTCGTTTCCATACTTTCTGATTTTCATGTATTTAAATTTTGATATTATGAAGTCAGGGGATATTTTTTGTAGTTGTCAGTACTCCAAATTTTGAAATGTTGTACATGGTAACTGTTGTTGCACTGACTACAGTGAATAAATGTATTTTACTAAACCAGTACGCCGTGGAAGAATACGTCATTAGTAGTGAAATATTCTTCCGCTGTGGATTATTGTCGGCCTCATTAAATAATTTTTATGTCACTTGAGGGTGTCTTTGGCTTTGATACATTTTTTCCTGGAACGTCTCGCTTTTCGCCGGGTCTATAACTCTGCTTGTTTTTCACGGTTTGATTCATGCTTGAGGGGGTGGGGGGGATTTACTAGTTTTCCCCCCGGCTGCCAGATACGCATATCTCGAAGAACAGTCGTATTTAAGTCCACCCTTCCCTCTCGTTGAGGCATTGTGAAGATAGGAGGCGGGGCATATTTATCGGACATCGCATCTGGCTACTTGGAAAGAGCGCAGCAGAGCACACTCACTCACTTTCTCTCTTACAAAGTCGTACATCCGAGAGACTAAAGAAGGGAACTACTTTCCCAACATGAATCAACCGCCAGAGGCGCTCCGGTCTACATAAATAACACTGTCATGCATAAAACACACAACAGAAGCGGCGAAAGTTGCGCACTAAGCTTTTCCATAGCTCTGCTTCGTGTTTTGTGTATGAGGTTCGCGGTCGGGATATGGCAGTTACAGCGCCAACCAAATTCTCACCCCCAACAACGTAAAAAAAATCTGCATCTACGAGGGGGCTCACGGCATTAATTGCAACGAGCGCAGTTCTGCAAATATTCCGAACTTAAAATCATAATATTTCTATAGAAAAATTGAATTGGAGATTTTTAACATTTTGACAATCACAGAAAGGAAAGAGGACACCAATTAACCTCAGAAAATTCCTAAATCGATATACTTTTTAATAGTATACAGTGCCATAAAAAATTACAATGCACTTGAATGTTATTTTCCCGCCTAATGTCTGGGTGAGTGATCTTGAATCCACCAATCGGAGCGAAAGAACGTTGCCGAACAGTCTATGTAATCTTTTATTTGAAATCACCTCAATCACAGTTTTAGATTTAGATTTTTTATTCAATCCATTATTCCTCGGTTAAGGAAAAAGGATACGTTATTATTTAAGATTAAAAGAAAAGGATAACACATTACAAACATTGTACTTTACAAAAAAAATTGTATAACTTAAAGCTACGATAAAGATAATACTACAACAGTAATTAAAGAAATGATAACTATATTCATCTTTAATTTTCATTCGGCGGACTTTCCAGCAGAAAATCTTACTCAGATTCCCGTCGATCATGAAAAACAAAACAATTCAGCAGTTAAATTTTACAAGGTTATACTTTAATAGCAGATCTTGATACGATACCAGAAAAATATTTTATTTAATATGATCAAAACTGTCCTTCTTATCTACGAACTCTTTTGGCAAGAAATATGGTCTATTAATTAACAAACATTTACAACTCTTTATAAAATAAACTGGTATATTTTATTTTTATCATTTCGTCCGGAAGAATATTATATGGATTTATCCCGGTTAACGAATGCTTGATTCAAACATCTTGGATTAACGAATGATTAATTTGTTCCGCATTATAGGTTTATCATTCTTAAATATATATATATATATATATATATATATATATATATATATATATATATATATATATATATATATATAATATCCTTTTGATATCTGGGGTTAGTAGTCAAACTCATTCAGATTTTCTAATATTAAAATTTCAGAATTTATTTATAATACGTTTCATGGGGCGTTTAAAGGGATTATTCTTAGTAATAAGTATTATTTTACGTGATAAGCTGTTTACCAATTATATTTTTTAAAAAATGGGAAAATCTCCAAATGACTTTTAATTTTAATCGCACCATGGTCAACACAAACCATGACTAACGTGTGGAGGGAAAAATACAATTTTTAAGTACTTACTACTATTGAAACTTATTTTATTACGCTACACCATAAATTTAAATTTATTTACGTTCTGATAAAATTAATAATAATACAGACAATAGCGCGTAAAAAATTGTCACTCTAGGCTCTTCTTTTCACCTTAAGAAAGGAACAAGGATCCCAGAAACGTTGTGGGGTATTTATATTATCACTTATTTTGTCTGTATTTGGCTATCCTTCTTATTATTATGTATGTTTGTAGTGATTTATCTTCAAGAATTAACAAAGAAACGACTGTAAAACTTATTCATATACCAACTTATTCGTAATGGATGTTACGTCATTGCTTACCACACATCAGAAGACATACGGTAAATTAAATAAATTAACGGCAATTATATCCTTATAACCGATAATTAAAATATTTTATTAAACACCATGACATATCCGTTACATATTTTCATCAGGTTATTTATGTTTCTAATATAAAGGATTTTTGGTCTTAAGTGGTGTAAAAAACAAAGAACTTAATATTCACATCACAAATTTATATACCGTCTTCTTCCAAATATTTATCTATTCCAGAAACAATTTCGGTATCCGTAGAAACATAACGTTGTTTAAAAATGTTTTTTATTAATTAATAGGTTATTACAGTCGTCATTAAAATCCAATATGTTTTCCAGTCATTTTACACTTTTCAGAAGATTTTGATGTTGTCACAGTCATGGGCTAATTCCAATTTTTTTTATAACAAAGCATGAAAACAGAGAAAATTGTACGTAAATAATTTAAATCCGTTTTATTTGAGTACGAAACGGCGTGTTGGTTTTTTATGCTATTAACTTTTTTGTGAAAAAATTTGGCTATTTTATTGGTTTCTAATTATATTGAATATGTTTTAATATATAACTAAATATATGACGCGAACATTATTTCAATACATACATTTTATTTTATTAGTATATTATATGTAATAATAACTTAAATTAATACATCTACATATTTTATTACTTTTAATTCCATTTAACCAATTATCTTTTACTTTTATGGCGAAACGTCAGTTATAAATTAATTGTCTTTAAATTTTACTGTTAATGTTTATTTAAACGGTTAACTTTTTTATTTTATTTAATTATTAACAGTTGGGGCTCTCAACCTATGCAGTCTTGAAAACCTTAAGAATAACTTAATCTTTTTATTAATTCCAGAGTATATTTTGTACAGTAGTAATACGGTTTCAGCCCGTGCCGATTCATATTTATTAGATTAGGAATGGAGTAATAAGATCTCATGCTGATTTTATTTCGTAATAATGCTCACAAACAATTTATGGGGCTTCTACAGTAATTTAATTCGGCTTCGCGGAATGAAATCACAAAGAGCTTGCTTTTCAGATGCATATTGGAGAGACTACATTATAGATCTTCGTCCTCCCCAATCACAGACAGGTCTCAGATAGAAGCCAAATCTTGAAAAGAGCAAGGAAGCAACGAATGTAATATGATCTCTGGCAAACAAGAAGACACGCAAGGTAGCCTTTGACCTCCAGCCAGCTCGTATCCTATTGATTTGTGACAATGCTCAGTCGTTGGTTGTGGCTATTTGGCTCACGTGGACTACAAGGGGAAAAAGTAGGGGAGATGGGGTGGAAAGGTAAACAACGACGAGAGAGACTTGACAACGATGTACTGGAAAAAACCGAGACATAAGAAAGAAAATAGAGTATAGATCACATAAAACTACTTATAATAGTATTGAATAATTCTGTTACAATTTTCAGAAAAACATTTGTCAAATCATGCAAAACAGTCACTCCACGGTTTATAACTTCATTTTAGTTTAAGTGAGGAACATCGGTTTCTTTGACTACAATAGTCAAAAGAATAATACTCCACTTAAATTTTAAGAAAAATTTAGAATTGCAAAATTGTATATAATGTTTTTTAACGCTTCCTATAAAGATAACATATATATTTCAATTAGGTTGATTTATTATTAATTAAATTAAAATATTAACCTAAAATTAGTTATTTCTCGTACTGTTCTGAAGATTTCTACTGCTTAAGTCACATTAATCTTGTTTCGAATGTTATAAATAATTATTAAGATATTTGTCTCTTAATCTTTGTTACATTATCTCTATTTTTTATGTAACATTGTTCAATGAGAACGACGAATCAGAACGATTCAGGTAGGGAAGTTTATTAATTGTTACTTAAGTCTTTTATTTGATTTATTGATAACTTGTATTTATCTATTTCATTACATACAAGTGTAGCATAATTTCTGACTCCGTGTAAATTATAAACAAAAGAATATGACTCTGGAACTGTATAAGAAATAAATAATTAGGACCTGATTTTGGGGTTCAAATTTTTAGTTATCAGCTTTTTAGGATGCACAAAAATGATAAAGATAATTAAAAACAAACTAATTAACAATTAATAATCAGATAAAAAGCCTAATACTGACAAAAGAAGTGATATAAATCTGTATCTTTAGTATTTATTTGTCCATTTTAGCTTTTTATTCATTTTCAAAACAGTCCTATATTATAATTAACGATTGTGTAACTTTTTTTCTGATGAATTCATACGTCAAAACATGAAAATTAGTTACGTCTCTTGATAAAGTAGCGGTAGTTAATATCAATTCTTTTCTGTAAGTCTTATAATTGTATACAAATGCCGATTAACTTGTGTAGCTAAAAAGTTGTTTGGAAATATTTTTCGAGGAAAATTCTATATCAATGAGACGATAGAAATTCCAGTTTCTTACTTTGTCGTACTTACAATTTTTTTATATTAATATCTAATATATTACGTTGAAATGCAGTTATCTGAATATAAAAACTGAAAATACATAAATGGTACGTTTAAATATAAAAATAGATGAAAGAACAGCAATCCCTAAACGTAATATATTACTTCGAAATTTTTTTGTAACAGTTAAGAAATAGTTTTACATAAGAGAAAACCGCAAGGACTTTCATTTCGCTTTCGATCTGAAACATTTGGTTATTGGCCGTAAATGAGCCAATAATTTCAAGAATTTTTACATATCATGTTTTTGTCCAAACAGATTAATTAGAATGTGGAGAAATATTTAATTTAATGAAATAATTTTAATATTGAATAAAATAAAAAATAATTCTATTAGTTCCTGTAATTTTTGTTACATTTTATTAAGCGTCCACCAACACAGATAACTCACAATCAGTCATAAAAATCAGTTTGTAAATTTATCTACGAAACAAATTTAACATTTTCCTTTGCCTTTTTAATTGTAAAACTATTGTGAGCCATAATAATTTGAAGGGAACGTTTCAAATATCGAAGAAATTGAGATATCGAGAAAAAAATTGATACTAAATCGACATCTGAGTGGACGAAGGAGAAGGGGTAGGCCAGACACCATGTTGTTTTGACGGACTGGAGGTTTATATAGAATAAAATTTGGTACAGGGGACATGTATATGTTGGAGAAATGTAGTTGAACACTCAAAGTCTCACCGAGGACTGTTGAGCCGTTCAAGAATAAAAATATTAGAGAATTTGGCACATTTTAAGTTAGGCTGTTTGTAAACGTCTTCATAATTTTTAGGCACAAAATTTAACTTTATTATTGAAATATTTTCAACAGAAAATTTTTCAAATTACTGTTCATTGGCCTCTTCAGTTAATATTTTTAAAAATGCATTTTTATTGCTATATAACAGAGAAACATGGCTATTTTTATTTATTTCTATATTTAATCATGTATAATATAAAAATAGTCTATTAGTTTCATGTATAAAACCATTAAATATTAACATTATATGGCAAATGATTTGAAAGTCTTTTAGTGCAGACTTGGAACAGTCCTCCAGCATAGTCTCAATTTAAAAAAGCGGAGGAAAGGCTGAAAAATTACTTTAAAGTGGCGCTACTTCTTTAATACATCCATATTTTCGGGGGCCGTACTATAGAGTAGTGCTCGTGCTCTGGCAGATTAATCTCTGCTAATAGCAGTCCTCAGCCAATCAGGAGGCAGGGCCCGCGCTTATCCTCGACCGTAAACAGGGAGAGACAAAGACGGCAGAGTAAGTGGCTAGCCGTGGGGGGTGGTTGGGAAAGGGCCGTAAAGCCCCCGGAGAGGCGACGGATAGCGACCTCCGAAGAATAGGGCCGGAGAGCGGGAATCATCTAGTTAGTGCAGGTGCGCCATGCAGCTCCCAGGGGCCGAGTATACTCACCCGGACAACAACGTCGCTACCCTGAGAACTACTACAGCTTTGCAAAATAACTTAAGTTTTCAACGTTACTCTCCACAATGTCAAAAATTTATGAATCATTATATTTAAGTATTTTAAATAAAAACAATACTCGTACGCGCAGAGAGTGAAAACGTCAACAACGCTGAATTCAACCCTCCAAAAAGAATGTAACTTCAAGAAGACTAGCGCCTTTCTTCCTACACAATATATAAATATTTCATGAGATAACAGTGAATATAAAAAGTTTTAATGGCCTCTCAAGACTGAGATCTATTTTAGAAACATGGAAAACATCTTTCGGAATACTGGGACTATAAACGTATGTAAATACAAAACTGTGTTAGGCATTACTATATAATAAAAAACCTTGAATGACAAAAATAGAAATAAATGTTAACATTTCAAGATTAACTTAAATATTTATCAAAATGTTATATGTTTGATTGAGGTCCGAACCAAAATAATGAATTTTTTTTAATATCCTTATTCTTATAAAAACGGTACAATTTTTTTAAAAATACTTTTATTTATTCTGTTTGTGTTATCTTATTCCTCACACTAATTACATACTTTTCATACAACGCGTAACTATTACCTTATTTTATTATTATTCATTTACTCCTGCATTTCTGCCTAGGGTTATTATTCTCGCTTGAAAATTCCTTCGTTCTGTTGCCTTATTATTAATCATTATAATTATGTTTTATTTTATTATCAATAATTTATTTTCCGTGGATTCTTTTACTCGCTAAAAGTGGAAAAAATTACCATTAAAATTTATATATAATAATAAAATTCATTTAAATTCATAATTATGTGATTATAAAAGTTCTAAAAGAATATGTAAATATGTATGTACAAATGGTAAATTTTATTTAAAAAACATAATTTTAGTTATAAATCAGGAATCGTAATATTAATTAGAGCATAACAGTTTTCTTATAAAAACCCCGAATCTAAGTTATTAATAATAAGTTTTTAAGAAAGTAGAATAAAGAGGGGATCCTACTCACGTTCAAGAATTTATTAACTGTCTGAATAGCGGCAACCAAAACATGGTTCACTAGAGGATCTGAGGACTTCTGTTCTCATGGTTCCCTTTTTCTGATTACTACCCCTATTTTCGCTCTAAATCTGGAACGAATTTTACTGTTAGAAATGGTTTGCATTATAGGGTGAACTATCCTACGATTGATTCATCCCTCCCTACAGTAAATAAATTTATTTATATAAACTGATATATGAAGAACGTCCAGAAATTTCGAACTTCATTAACAGATTCAAAAGTTCCATTGTGCCCGTATACATGGAATCTAATAATAGTGTCCATTCCTGATGAAGCCATTATCAAATAATCAGTTTGTTGTCATCCACAATCAGATCCTAATTTAAAGTGAATTGGATCTTTTTCAATTGTATTGTATTATTTTTATACTTTTTGTGTCAGTTAAGTCCTTTTAGTAGACAATTTATAAGAGGTTTGATGTTAATTCACAGGGTAATTTGTATATTTTTATACTTAAATTTTTTAAATAAATTTATTTGTAGTGGATATTCCAACTGTTGCAAACACTCTGTGCATAAAAAAATACCTAATGGTTACAAAAGTCATTAAGAACAAACGTGCTAAGGGGTTGAATAAGAAATCTGTCAAATCAAATCTGAGACCCTGAGTTGATCATATTTCTATGGAATGTCATCCCCAAATTTCTTTGAGAAGAATAAAGTAAAAGAAGGATAAAACTTTAGTGCGTGAGTGATTCTGAATAAGAAAATAAATCAGGTTGTTAGATACATTTAAAACTTACCTTATTTTCCTCGTTCAGATTCAACCAGATTTTACTTCATCTTGCCATAAAAACTGTCTTTACTGGTTTTATAAAAGCATTGTCTCGTACTCTGAAGTGAATATATATATTTACTAGACAAAAAGGTTTAGGTTCAATCGTCTATTAACAGATATACTAAAACTTCATGATGATTAATCTATGATTGATACGACCGTTGGCAGGTTCTCTGTGTATAAAAAGGGGTAGAAAATTAATTTTTATCTAAAGCGGTAACGAAAGATTTCAATTTAACACCGGGGGCAATATGAAATATTCGCTTCGTTTCTTACTCTCCCACAATTGTCTTTCAATCAGATAATGGCCCCCCAACCCCCGTGCCATCAGATCCAATTACTCCCCCAACACCGATCGCGTCAACACATTCCGTCAGAGGAAGGGCAATTGGTCGCGGGTGAACCGTACCGAAAATCGAGCGAGGTTCGTCCAACCGCAAATCTGAGTCGTTTATTGGCAGAACGATCACGAAATCAACGCGCGCGCGTTCGTTCCGAGAGGTGACATTTTTTTTAAAAAACGGGGCTGCGTTCACGCTCTGTCGACCGCGCAGACAGTTCGCGTCCACGCAAATCTGGTCCCCCACCCACGCTTGCTGATCAACATTCATGAATATTGATAATTTTCTAACCACCGTGGCGGCTCCCATTCATCGACGTATTCAAATAACTGGTGATAAACTGTCCCAGTCAAGCCGCGCGCAACTCCACACACACGCAGATCCATCAGCTCTTTGCATACCACAACATTACCAAAAAAAAACAATGATAATAATCTGACTACTTTTTAAATTTAATATTAAAATTTTATTTTTCGTTTTTATTAAAATTTTATTTTTCGTTTCATCAGCTCTTTGCATACCACAACATTACCAAAAAAAAAACAATGATAATAATCTGACTACTTTTTAAATTTAATATTAAAATTTTATTTTTCGTTTCTCCCGCAACGTGTGTAAAAAATCGAATGTTTCAAATTTTATTATAATAAATTATACTTTAATCGTAATTGTCTACCTGAAGAGATCCCAATCAGGATCGAAAAGTTGTCTCTCTTAAATTTTATATTTTAAATTACATAATAAATATTTCTTACTACTGTAGGCTGTTGCGTTTTAATTTGATCATAAAACAGCCGATAACATTAAAAATGAATTTCCTAATTAATTATTATATTACTACATATTTCGGTTCGCTTCAGGCAGAATAACAGTAAATACACAGACATGTCCACTATAAAGATATAATTGTACGAAATTAGTAAATTATAATTATAAATAGGCGTTACAGAATAAATAGAAATTAGACAAATATATTGAAAACTTGCTTAAAAAAATTGCGATTTATAAAATATGGGGTTGTGAATAACTATTAATGAAACCATCTCTGTTTTAACTGTTTAAAAATTAAAGCTGATTATTTTTTCCTACAATAAAATGTAATGTAAATATCACAGTATTTACTGTTAACTCTGTAATATTTTCTTGAAGATGGTTCAACTTAGGCCGAAATGTGTCGTAATTTAATAATTAATTAATAAAATAATTTTATAATAGTCAGTTTTATCATTTATCTACACAGATGAAAAACTTGGTATGGTGTTTTTAATATTACAAATACTGTAAAAAAATAACACCCTCGAATTTTACTGACAGACTAGTTATATAGGTGTATTGTAGAAATTAAATTCCTGATAAGTGATGTATAAAAACTTCACAAATACCTGTTTAAAATATTTCTAGAATATCTTCCATAAAATTATAAGTTTTTTTCCCCTTTCAAATTCTCCAATCTTTAAATTATTTTTCAGTTGGAAAAAGACCAAATTACTAAATTTAACGATCCAGTTAAATTTCCTTATCTATCAAAATTATATCGCAGCTGGATATTTGTATGTGTCTGTAGATACTGTGGACAGATGATTATGACTTACTGACGGTCGAAAGCTCTTTTATATATTGTGACAATGAATGAAATAAAAAACAAATTTATCTGAAAGTTTAGTTGGTTCATTTAAATGGAAATACAATACCAGGATCCTGACATGGTATGTTCTTAGAAAAAATATTTATTTTTATTCACTAAATAATTTGAGACTGTATTTATTGTGTGAGAATGATTCTGGTTACAAATTAATACGATGGTGAGATATTAAAATCTCTTGGAATTTTTTAAAAAATTTTGACTACCCAATACGGAAATTTTTGATAATCCTGAGAACATATTTGCGACTCTAAACCACACATTAGTTATTTTGGACAGTTCAAAATTCGTTTCAACCCTCATTTATTTTCTGCCTTGATTACAAACTATCGACTAAATATGGTGCAGACTGTCAACAAATTAATCTGATCTGGGAAGTAATATACGCGAAGTTACGTAACTCGTGTCCTTTATCCTTACAAGGGTGGATGGGGGAGGGGGAATGTCCACTGAAAGAAAATAAGTACTAAAAGAGCAAATAATATATGTGGGAAAACGATTAAAAAGGCGGTCCTTGAGACTTTACCCCCAAGATTTTGAGAACTGTAAAATTAAACTAGAAAGATTTCCAGCGGTATATTGACAAAATTATTTCACATAATTGTATATTCATCTCAGTAATGATTAGTATCCTTATGGTACCAGTGGACGTTCAAAGAGAAATTTTTTGAATTTATTTACTACTAGGATGTGCTAAGGGGTTGAGCTAAAATAAAAATATAAGCACCACCGTCCTTTGGTTATTCTTTCCCCTTTGAGTCACCATTTTTTTTAAATCTCACAATTAGTTCCAACGATACGTTTTGTTCTCATAAATGTTTGAGATCGATACAGCACTACTTTTTAAAATACATTTTCGTGTCCAGCAGTAACGTCTTCTACTTTCCCAGTTAAATTTTCTGTTACCGTAACCACCGGAGGTAACGTGCATCAAAAAGTTTCCACACCATAATTTTTTCTCGGGTCGCCAACTTATTGTTATAGTTACTTCTACACAAACGTTTTGTTCTCAGAACTGATTAGTCATTAAGACACTGCGGTTAAGTCTATTCGCCCTCCATCAGACACATACTAAAAACAAAAGTGAATCAGCACCACCGTCGTGTTTTTCAAGACGATTTTGTGGACATTCCGCATTTTTGTGCTGGATTTTCATCTGCATAGCAGTTTCCATAACCATATTTTTTTCCCAAAATCCCGGTTTATATCCTGAAAAACATTTATTCAGAATAAATAATTAGTTGATACGCAATTTTTTTTGCTTCAGTTTAGAGTTAAACCCATATGTTTCCGCGCTGCTGTCACATACTATTCTGCTGTAAATTATATAATCATGGTGTAGTCTATTTTTTTTATTTTAGAGGTTGGCTACAAACATATAATAACAGGCAGAATCCTGTGTGACAAAGACAGGTGTTAATTTGGCGAACACGGGCATTAGTGGCACGTGGTCATTACGAACATCACGTTGGGCACGTGCGAGAGAACACGCGACCCGCCGGCTGTACACAAGTAAATAAGCGAGCTATCGATTGACGTGCATGCTCGCCAGATATTAGCACAGACATTGATGCATGGACAGGCGTCCTTCTCGCGTGTGTTGACGACGTCCTTCAGCCCTCGGGGAAGCTTCACATAAATCGGAGGAGATCCCGAGCTCGTCTTCGCGCCATCAAACGTCTCTTGTAGCCGTTGTACTAAAAAGAAACAGTTATGAGCTCCTAAATTAAGACTTTCATCGTATAAAGAAGGTTAAAACTGACACAAAAATTGTTAGATTATTTCAAAACACATTCATAATGAGAAAAACACATAAATATAGTTTTGTTTGCAGTTTAACGGAGTTTCAGTTGTATTCTGTAACTTATGTATAAAAAAATTTAATTTGTAACTGTAAATGTGCCAAAAAAATATTGTGATAAACAAAAGGTCGAGTGAAATACAAATAATGTAAAATTTTACCAGTATATATATAGAGAGAGAGAGAGTATAGGAGGATAAGTACAGTTATACAATATTAATTTATTTTTTAGATTTAAAGAAAGGCAACATAACTATCTTTTTTACTACAATTTCTTGTATTAAAATTAAAAGTAACTCCATAACCAGTAAAAACTGTTGATCAGTGAAATTGACCGCTACTTTATTTCCGCAGAGTGTGATCCTTAGGGTCGGGGTGTGGCCTCGCATAATGGAGAGGCTCAATTTGTGTAGTTTTTTTTTCCAATTTCGTTTCTTTCTCAGTAGTTTGATTCCTTAATCTCATATAAATACAATACATTTCTGATTCTTTTATATCCTTTCAACGATTACATGTATTATATTTTTTTTTCATTTTGCTCCTTACTTTGAACATATATGCACTTAAAATATTCTCATAACTCAATTGTATATTTTGAGATATATATTTCATTCGATATTCATTAAAATCAGTATATCACAAACGAAATTAAAATATATGATGAAAACAGCTATAAGTTAACTTATGATGAAGGCTCCATAATTTTCACGTTTGCCGTTAAAACGTTGATTAGAACAAATTTACTTCTCGTAGATCCTTTCGAAAATTTAATCCCCAGGATAATATTTAAAGAAGCCTAATTTTTGTTCACAAATTTTAATAATTTTATGTAATTTCTAAAATTGATCACCACTCTGTTACTTTTCTCTGTTAATTAACTATTCCTTAGTACATCTACAAATAAGACGAAACTCCAGGGATAAAGTTATCTTTTCCAGATGGCCAAGCACGAAAAATTCTTGTTCTTTTAGTTGACCTTAACTTAGAAGAAAAAAATAAATTTATCAAAATATATGAGAAGATTTTAACTAAAAATATCTTAAAAGTAAGAGGAAAAATGAAAAAATATATTTAATATCTGTAATAATTGAGGGGATCTAAAAAATCAGAAATTCAATTTATTTACATGAGATTAAAAATAGAACCTACTGACACCGAAAACAATAGGAGAAAAACAACACAAATTGACTCCTCTCCACTATACGAGTCCACACCCCGACCTAAACGATCACTCTCCATGGAAATAAAGTTATAGAAAATTCCACGGAGTGACAATATTTGTTTGTTATTGCCAATTACTTTTAACTTTGATACAACGCAATGCAGACAGTTATGATTCTTTTCCCTTATTTAAATCTCAAAACAAATTAATTATCATTGTATAACTGTACCGAATATCCTTACAGTTTCTATAAATATATATTGGTTAACTTTTACAATCTTTGTATTTATATATCAATCACATTGCACATTGCATAAGTGAAGACTATTCCTCAAAATACTATAACAATAAAATAAATATTACTATGAGAACACTTAATTAAAATCACAAATATATATAATTATCCTAATCAACAAAACGTGAAAGGAAGTCACTAAATATAACAACTTATTGTGTGAACAATTCCTAATGCTGGTAGCGCACAATATGAGGAATAATTAATCATACATTAAAGTATTTAAATGTAGATCTGTACTTCATAAATTGAAATTCTAAGAAATGGAAATAAATTCAACCACAAACATAGATCTACGTAAAGATTTTATTAAAATATACAACCAACTAAGGGGAGCAATGAAGTAAAGTATACTAATTAATTTAATTTTTTTGAACTATATATATAATACTTGTAAAAATATATATATACAACACTTTTAATAGTTTCGGGAGGGGGGATTATTTTACTCGTTAAAACGTTCGAGAAACTCTAGTACTATTAAGGAGGTGCCTTCATTCAACAGTATATATATATATATATATATATATATATATATATTTACGGTAACAGGCTACATGAAGGTAATCCACATGGTGGCAACTCCCCTTTAATAGCATAGGAAGGGATTTGAAAGGGATGATGTGGAACGGTAGAGGAAGGAAGCCAAGGGTTAATTAGGGCCCCCGGGCTATATTTTAAGGATCCTAACCGGCATTTGCCTAAAGAAATGCAGGAAAAACCCTAGAAAAACCTGCATCAGGTAGGTCGGGCATTGGGTGCTTATCCCACGCCCTTCTGATAGTGGGAGAGGAGTTTGCTGTGGGGACGCAGCATTCCCTTCTCCGTGCCTCGACCAGTTTAGGAGGCAGCTGGCCGACTATTCTAATGGGAATTACCGTATGCCCTCAGAACAGCTTATGGGAACCTTAGTTCAAAAACGGAGAGGAAAAGGCATCCCCAAAGGTAGCCCCTTCGTGTCTCTCCTCTGCCTCCAACAGTATATATTGTTTCACACAACTATTATAGTCTTTATAGTCCACTACATCCAGAGGAAGAGTTTTATAATTAATTTTACTTAGGTTTAGGCTTTTCTGATCTTACATTTAAGCGAATTAATGCTTACGTACTAGTACTAGAATATTAATTTACTTTAAGTTGCTAATAGAAAACAAATCTTGTATTTGATAAAGCAAGCTGAGTATTATATCTACATCCCACAAGATTTGTGGGACGTAATTAACGCCTTTTTGGCGGTCTAATGTGTACTAAATGAACATTGTCCTCTATAGAGCCAAATTACCAGTATCGACCCCTTAGAAGCGACGCAATTCCGTTGCACAGGTCCCTTGTAAATTCCAGGAAATCCAGGAACTCCCTTTACAGAATTGCCTTCGCGGAACTCAGCTGGGCGTTTTCATCTTCTCAATACTGTCGCAATTATTTCAAGTCCAGAACCCCCATTGTTGTTTACTTTTAAGCGATGCGTGCCTATCAACCACATAACAGTTCTCGCGAGGGGCCATTCCAATCAATGGGCGACGAGCTAACTCCCCCGCCCCACACTTTTAAAACATTAACGCTCCTAAATATTGAAAAAGAGAAACGCAGCTGGCATATTGAGTGCAGTTTTATTCCATTCGTTGCCACGAAATCCACATTGACAAGCACTGCGCGTCCTTCGGGGATAAAACGGTCTTAAACAAGCAGCGGACTACGTGGTTCCCCCATTGCTAAATTTTATAGAAGAAATGAGTATCAGAAAATGGTAAAAATTTAGGTTGAAAGAAAAATACTCAGTGGATCATAAAAATTGGAAAATTATCGCCAAGCTTTATTAGAATATTAATATTTATTTTTCCTTACTTAATAAATCAACATAAAACAGGCATTGTAACTTAAATCAAAAATTAAAATTTGATTAACAGTGGCGTGATTGATACTAATGCAACCATATGACAACTGTCACTTCTATACTCTAGCTCTTAATGTTTTTTTAAGATAACCTTTTCTTACAGTTTGAAAAGTTCATTCGATTGTATAAAATATGTTTCTGTTTTTTACCCTTCATTTCACAGAGTTTCCTTTACGCCTTATTACCTTATTCTCCAAATTTTCAATCAGCCACATTAATTCACTAATATGTTTTGTCATTCTTACTTTATCTTTGTCTACCACAATCTTCTCCTTACCGCAGGCTATTAAAAACCGTCTATCCAAGTACTTATTCTGTCAAATAAATAATTAAAAAAAAAATTAATTATCCTAAAAACGAAATGATGGATCAACATACCAGTGGTAGGCACGATAAATTGGGAGAGTCACTAGACTCTTTTAATGGCAAATAAATCATTATTTTTCTATCGTTACAGAAAAGATTTACAAAATATTTAATTTATGATTATTGTGACTCTAAAATAGGTTGACAAAGGTTATATAAATGAAAATCATCTACATTATCTTCAGATAAAAATTAAGTTTCTTACTACAACATATTGTTGAAAGTTTTAATATTTAAGCAATGCATCTAAAAACTATATTAAATAGTATCCATATTTGAATCAATTGTTTTGAAACATTATTCAATATATTTAAGAATAATTCGAAAAATTTCATTACGAATCATTTGTGATAATACAAATAAATTATTTGCACAGTAAAAATATTTGCGAAAAAAAATAAACGGAAGACAATTTACATACCTGTAGAAATTCTCACCCCCTATTTGTACAGAAAACGAAATTTATGGCTGTGCCATCGACAATGAATGAATAAATTTGTTTACTTTCTGTTAATGAATAAAATATGTATAAATATAATAAAATTTATGATGTATAATAACTATTTATAATATCAAACAAAACGTTCGATAATACGGTCTGAAGAGGCTACAAATATGTACAGAAACACTGATGCGTAAGTAAATTAAAATTTTCAGATAAACAATGTTTTTCTTCTTACAAAAAATTCTGATAATGGTCCTTAAGTCTATATTATTATTAAAAACGGTAATCCACATACTGGCTACTCTCCTGTAATAGCATAGGAATGTGGCTGAAAGGGAGCATGCGGATAGGTCGAGCTAGCTAGACGAGGATCAACTAGGATCTCCAGTCTGTAGTTTTAAGGATTCTACCCGAAAATTCACCTAAAAGTGACTCAGGGAAAACGTTAGAAAAACCTGCAATAGGTAGGTCGGGCATTGGGTACATGTCGCACGACCTTCCCATGACGGGAACGGAACAACCCTTCACCGAGCCTTGACCAATTTATGACGCAGCAGACCGAAAAATAAAATATATTAATATACTTTTTATTTTGAAACACGTGCATAATTCATACTTTAGTTCGTAAACATTGTATAACATCCCATAAATATTTTTTATAGCTAAGCACTATGAATTTATTGCAAGAGAAAATTATTGTAACCGTATTTGTCTTAATAGTCATACGTAAGTAAGTATTTCCATTTCACCCTCTTTGTGAAATACATCCCCTTCTACGGTACCCCCGCCTACTCTTCGACAATTTTTCGACGTCCCCCATGCATTTAATGGACATGAACAGATCTTTTTATCCCCAGCCCCCACCCCACCTATAACTAAAAAATGTAACCATTCCTGCAACTTGTCACGTGTCTTGTGAAGGGAATACTACTGTAATTGAGAAGAAAACGTTATTGCTCCGATATTTGAGATCATACATCGTATATTTGAAACGTTAAAAATCACAGTTGGTGTGTTACACGTTTAATAAGTGAATAAAAAAAGTTGAATACTCGTATCATACTTGCACTGATACTAAGTGACAATCAATACTAAGATTACTGTTACTGCTTTTACATTTCGCGGGAGTATATACTAATGTAACTGCTATAAATTTATGTTATATAATATTCTCAACTCTTAAATTATATTTGACATATTACAGACGCTTAATTCAAATTGATTCCGATTCATTCTAAGTAGACAAGGCAACGTCACTGGACGATCGACGTTCTTCCTTCGTTCCAGACATTCTTCACCTTACTCTGCAGACAACATCGCAAAAGATCTCTGCGGAAATTGTTGCATTTTTGGTAGATTTTCATTTTTTTACAGCTTAATGACTTACTTCAGAAATATTAGTAGGTTTGTTCTGTTCTGCCCTTCTGCTGTCTTTTGTTTTTTTCTACCTGTGTTTCCCTTTTTACTTAAGTCAATATATATTCGTATCTTGTCTGAATATCCGTCTCTCAAGTCCACGTCATCTTGTAGTGATTGTTTTAGAGCAATGATAACGTAATGTTGAAGTCGGGTTGATTTACCGACGTATTAATATTAAATTTGTGGATCTAAAAAAGGTACATTCAATATGTCTTCGTCATTACGTTTTCCATGTCTAGAAATTCTTGTTTGTATAATTCATTTGGTTAGTAGCCGGGAAATTATTTAAAAATATTTTTCGTAAATTAGAAAATATCAGAATATATATTTAAGTTATCTCTGATTTAATTCCATTTTAAAAAACTGTCTATTTACAAAGACAAAACGTGGTCTTAAATTTGAGAAATATAAAATAAATAATAATATAGCATGTTATTTAATAATTAGATACATTTAAAGGCCATAAAAGGACATTTTTTTATAATTCCAAAATTTTTTATTATTATTTAATAGCAAACAATGTTCCTGTAAATTCTTCAATGCTGTTTCTGACTGAAAATAGGACTTTTTTAATGTTATTAACATTTCATCGGCCTGGCTATGAATATTACTGGTAAAATCTTCATTTAAGAGGCACTAATGGCGTTGTCGTGTGGCGCAATGTGTCCTTGGAGTTGTGGTTATGGTGGGTAAAATATTCTGTAAAGATATAGAGGGAATCGTACTTAATACTGAGATCTTAAGCATCCTCATTACATCAAAATATTGAATTAACACAATATATTTTACAAAGTTATAATCTTCAAATTTTTACGTGTCAGAGGTAGCGCTAAGTGCCACGTATCCACGTCATAAAGGTTTAGTTTGGCGGTTATCCCTTTTTTTTAGACTTTTTGATGGATTCTCATCGTCCTGGGTCCTGGATCTCTCCCCAGAGAATGAGAACCTTCCAGTAAGGGGCCACCAACCACCCATTCGCGACTGCAACAGCTCGTATTTACATCGGCAACATCGGTCCCAGCGCTCGTAATCCATATTAAGAGACGCTGCCGGTGAAGTTTCATGAAATGTTGTGCGTCCCCCGGGATTTACTCGATGCATATTCATGGACATTTAAGTGTGATTTTGCCGTACGCAGCAGAGACTAATCCGGGTGGTTTGCTGCATATCTGTTAAATCGAAACATCCGGAACGCAGCCCTGGTACCTACAGTATCTTCGCCAAAAAGGGGGGGATGGTTGGTGAGGAGGGTAGGATGAGAGGGGCTCCGTGTCATGAATATACAGAAACGGAATTTACACAACTACGGCGACGGACATGTTGACGCTCCAGAGTCGGAACACATGTGTGTTACCCTTCAAGCCGAAATTCGTGAATCCAGCCACGAGGCCTTTTTATTCCTTGAAACTACAACGAAACACTTAAAAACTCAGCTTGAACAGTCACTTTAAAATACAGAGATAATTTAATAAAATATTTCTAAATTAACCTCGAAATTATATTATAGAGTTAACGAAAAAGGTAATCGAAGGTCTGTAAACCCTGTTTTTTTTATCAAAAATGACTGGTTAAATAAATTTTTAAAAAATTCTATTAAAACGAGTAGTTTTTAAGATACTCAAGATTACATAGACCACTTGTGCGAATTCTACTTCCAGGTATATTAATATGATTTTTTAAAATATATGTATATAGTGACATAGCTGTTTATGATTGGTGCACGTCCGTAACGTTGTAATACTTTTCAGTTACATTGCGATAGTTTTGTACCTCATTTTTCAATTTATCCTTCGAGTTTAAATAAAAATATATTATAGTGCGTCTCACTATATCTTTTGACGTCACCATTAACCATGATTCACTCCATTGGTTGCTTCACAAACAAGTATAAATGTTGTATATTTGTGTTTATTGGCTCACAATAATTTCAGTTAAAATAAAAAAGAACTTTTATTCCGGTAGAATAAATACGTATATATTTTCACACCTTCATGGTATATAAAGGATCGTAATTATTTAAATTACGAAAAGTGTTGCTTTATCAATGAAATTATAATTTTAAAAATCTGTTTTTGGTTTATTTTATTTATTAAAATTATTCAACTATGATATTCCGAGTTTGTTACAAGTAATACTGAAATATTCCCGAGTAAAACGTTTCAGTAATAAATTTCCTTTAGGGTTTGTTATGTGATATAATCCTAACAATAAACGCGTATAAACTGTCAGCTCGAAATAAATCGTAGCTCTAAAAAAAGTTGATGTTAATTTAATAACGAATTAGAATGAAGCATTTTCCCCTTGAAGCAGGAAAAGGGAGTAGAAAAAATGATGAGTTATTTCGTATCTTAATCTGTGCATTTATGAAAACAATTCAATTACTTTGTCCCCCCTTTACGAGAGGAAAAAGTTCTTAGGCAAATCCCTACCACCCTCTTTCCATGTTCCCTTCTGATTTAAAGGGGGAGAGGGTAAAAAATTTGCACTGTAAAAGCACCGATAAAAAGGGAGGGATTTTAAGCGTGTTGTGGAAAGGTTCCTTGTGTCAGTAAAATATGTTTTTTTTAAAAAAAATCTGCGTTTATAATTTACATTTAAGTAGCGATAATGACTTTTATAGTGATTAATATACAGATCGTTTGTTATAGAAAGTTTAACTTAATTTTCCAAAGTGTTTTGGTTTTCCTCGTGATTACCAGACGTTTTTAGAATTACATACATATATATATACATATTTATATATATATATATATATATATATAAATATGTAGAAAAAATTTTACAAGTCCACATTTAGTGGGGGTTGTTTTTTAGGCTCCCGCTAAAGTTTAAGTGTTGATTTATTTTGTGAAATACGACACATAAACAAGATAAGGGAGCGAAGGGCTTGCCCGTGTAACAGTTGAATAAATAACTATCCTGTTTCGAACCGCGGAAGGTTACGGGGTTCAGGTCACGACGTGTCGTCTTCAGGGTCAAACAGCACGTGTGTACTGTTTGGTTCTTACTTAGATTTACTTGGGTTAATTTTCATGTACTATATTAAAAGTATATTAGTTCATACCCTGAAAGTAAATTGATTTTATTTTTATGGTATATGGAGAAGGTTTTTAAATAAATCTGGAGGTAAATAATATTTACATAAAAGTTTACAAAATCACGTTTCTACATATCATTGTTATTCAGAGTTGCTCTGGTTTGTGCTCTCCACAGTTATTTTAAATTTAAAAAAAATTATTTATTTCACAGGTCATAGCACTGATTGCTATATCGTTTCAGTTCACAAAAATTCCTGCGCATCTCTAACAGTTCACGAACTTTACCGTTACACTTATTATGCCGCCTCAACACTTTACTGTTTCCTTTAATACATACGATGAATGCGACCACCACTGGCCGGTCTAACACAACAGACTGCTGTGACCACTCTGGTCAGGTTCCTTCAAACACTATCGCCATGACTACACTCGTCAGGCCCACCAAACATTTGGCTCAGCCTCCCAAAACACAGTCAGTTCAGTGTGCGTACGCTTTTCGACAATAATCCGTAGCATTAGTCTCTGCATACTTGCGCCAATCTAACTTCTTTACAATTCTCTAGCCTCAAAGATACGCCGACAATAATACAAAACAAAAATTTAAATAAAATTGTTGATCTCTACAATATATAAATTTGTATTGTTTTATAAAAATAACTCTGGTACAAAATTACAACGGCTTTAAATAATTTTTTTCGTGACTATTAAGTTCATTTGAAATGCAATTATGATTTTAAAAAATGTAATTGTGGATAACCAGTTCTTGTATTTCCACCGCCGACGTTTCGATGGCGTAAAGTGAAGTTCGAAACGTCGTGGATTAAGCTTACTTTAACCCGGATGGAAATCCAAGAACTGTTTATCCAGAATATACACCGGGAAAATCTTAGATCTTTGAAAAATATAATCTTGTTATTTTAAATGTTTAATTCTTGTTTTTAATAAAAAATTGAGCGACTACAATTGGAGGTTTGTGAAGTGTTTGTCTGGCATTATTTTCTTCTTATTTCAGCCATGAAGAGTTTCTGAAAAATTTCCGATGAATTGTTTTATTCATATTCTAAAACATGTTTCAATTGTTGCTTATAATAATAACCTTAACATGCTTAATATATTTATTTGGGATTAATCCTTTTATCGTCTTTTCATTATATTTTTCTTGAAATTTTTTGAAGCCTCTCAAGAGTCCGTAAACGAATGAATGAAACGTTATGTATAACAGTTAATAGTGAAATTGAATATTTATTTATAAATTCCGACTATTAGCCCCACTTATAATAATTATTTAAATTAAATAAATTTTTAGTAAAATTTCAAAGACTTCGTCTTCTCCGGTCTGTTGGAATTTTTAATAAATTTAGTCCTGTGTTTAATAATAAATACTATTTCTGTCATTAGTTAAGTGAGTGAGGTACTGAAGTGGAACGAATAAGCGTATGAAGTTGTTTCTTAAATTATTTTACGCTAAATGTAGCGTTTAAGGAACAGAAAAAATAATTTAATATATTATTTTGGGGGATTTAAGCTGGTATTCCCTCGTCAAGGGGTAGAATATGTCGAGTTTTCTCCATGGAAAGGTGGTGGGAGATACCGGTGAGGGGGGGGGGGGGGTGCAGAACCGGGCACGAGTTCTCATTAGAATTTAAAGAGCTCGAAAATAAACTGCGTCCTCTCTCTTGGGACTTTATTTCATTCCGTGTTGTTGGATGTCCTCTTCGCCGTCTCATTCCGGTGACGAGTTACTGTTTCTAAAGAAGTCGTTTTCGTCTCGGCTCCTGAATTTCTCTTATTATAAATCCAATCGGATGTATTTCCGACCTTGAAAATTTTTTTGCATTTCAGGGTTTAATTTTTAACGGTGTGTTTAGTGACACTAAATTCAGACGAAGTGAGACCAGGCAAAGAAACACTAAACGCACGAATATATTTAGAATGGAAATTTTTTATCAGTTCTAAGCAGAAATTAAAGATCAGACTTTTAAATCAGAAATTTGTTACGAATAAAAATTTCATATTGAGGATGTAAAAATGTCAACCGGACAAAGAATCGATCCCGGGACTTTCCGATTACAGCTCTACCACGTGAACTATTCTCTGTCGACTCCAGATTCGTTAGACCTGATGTAGGCTCCCCTACATATTTTTACAAATAAAAAATTCTTACATGACGTAAAAATTAGGTACCTTTGAGGTGAGCGTGCGTCAGGTTTAGTGGTTGGTGGAATTTCGCACCGGATCTGGAGTCCACAGGGATTAGCTCAGTTGGTAGAGCGTCAACTCGGGTACGATTCCTGGTCCGGTCGACATTTTTCCTAGCTTGAATTCAATATAATCGTTGTCTTTACGGATTGAAGCTTGTGAAAGCTATCTATCTATATTATTGAATTGATCATAATACTAAAAAAACATTAAAACAGAAACAATGATTCATACCTAATTTTTTTAGGGAGACCTCTTTAGGAGTTGAAAGGTTCTGTTAAATGAAATAATTTCAAATTAATATTCAAAAAATTCAGAGAAAACGAAATTTTATAATTCAATTATCAAAGAATTATCCTGATGTTATATGATTGAATGAAATTTTAATACCTCTGAAAAGATTCCAAAAAATTCAGGATTAAACGTCGTAGATGTTTTTTTATATTATCTTACATTTTATCCATTAAATTTTTATTCGTAATATATTTCTGTCACAATATGCTGATTGACCTATTTAAATAAATCAAATTAATACAACTGAGGATAAATGTAGTTCACATAAACAACATTAATAGTTATATTTTATATTAATTGGCTAAAATGTCAAAACAAAATTAAAAGATTAAGAAATAATATAATATACGAAAATATAAAATAACCTATTTTTATAGATAAATTTTATAAGTAGGATTTAAGACTATTTCGGTTGTCAATTTCAGAACATTAATTAAATAATTTCAAAAGTATCAGAATAATGACTTTAAATAAAACTCAGGGGTCCACTGACAAGTTTATGAAATTTGCAGAACATCTCAATATAGGAAATATATATATATAAATATAGAAAAAAAAATTTAATCATTATAATATTTGTTAGTAACTGTTTAACCTTGTATGTCCTTTAAAATCTTCCCGAATAAGACATATTCATGGAATTACCGCATTCGTCTCTATCTGATATTAACAGGAAAAGAAGGAATTCTTCTCGTAGTCAAAAAAAAAATATCCCTGCTTACTTATGGGAATCAAGTGGTTGGAATAGTCGGCCAGCTGCCTCCTAAACGGGCCAAGGTATGGCGAGGGGTAAGCTGCGTCCCTACAGCAAACTCCTCTCCCGCTATCGGAAGGGCGTGGGACAAGTACCCAATGCCCGACCTACCCGATGCAGGTTTTTCTAGGGTTTTCCCTGCATTTCTTTAGGCGAATGCCGAGTAGGATCCTTAAACCATAGCCCGGGGGCCCTAGTTAACCCTTGGCTACCTTCCTCCACACTACCGCATCCCCCCTTTCTAATCCCTTCCTATGCTATTAAAGGGGAGTTGCCCAATGTGGATCACCCTCATGTAGCCTGTTGCCCTAAAAAAAAAAAAAAAAAAGGTAAGAGTTGTTCCGCAAGTAAGCCTGCGAGAGAGAGGATTTCTCGCAGGTGAACCTTACCAGAGAGCTCTGACGGTGGCTACCTTTGGGGATGCTCTCACATCTCTCTGGTTTTTTTGAACTAAGGTTCCCACATGCCGAGGCACCTCGGTCTGTTTTGAGAGGTGTATGTTCCGGGGTCGCAGACCTTGGGCATACGGCAAGAGTTGTCCGCTATTCCTATTGGAATAGTCGGCCAGCTGCCTCCTAAACAGGCCAAGGCATGGCGAGGGGTAAGCTGCGTCCCCACAGCAAACTTCTCTCCCGCTATCGGAAGGGCTTGGGACAATTACCCAATGCCCGACATACCCGATGCAGGTTTTTCTAAGGTTTTCCCTGCATTCCTTTAGGCGAATGCCGGGTAGGATCCTTAAAATATAGCCGGGGGGCCCTAGTTAACCCTTGGCTACCTTCCTCTACCCTTCCGCATCCCCCCTTTCTAATCCCTTCCTATGCTATTAAAGGGGAGTTGCCCTAAGTGGATTACCCTCATGTAGCCTATTGCCCTAAAAAAAAAAAAGCCTGCCAGAGGATTTCTCGCAGGTAAACCTTTCCAGAGAGCTCTGGCGAGCGCTACCTTTGAGGATGCTCTCACATCTCTCTGGTTTTTTTCAACTAAGGTTCCCACATGCCGAGGCACCTCGGTCTGTTTTGAGAGGTGTATGTTCCGGGGTCGCAGACCTTGGGCATACGGCAAGAGTTGTCCGCTATTTCTATTGGAATAGTCGGCCAGCTGCCTCCTAAACTGGCCAAGGTATGGCGAGGGGTAAGCTGCGTCCCCACAGCAAACCCCTCTCCCGTTATCGGAAGGGCGTGGGACAAGTACCAAATGGCCGACCTACCCGATGCAGGTTTTTCTAGGGTTTCCCTGCATTTCTTTAGGCGAATGCCGGGTAGGATCCTTAAACAATAGCCCGGGGGCCCTAGTAACCCTTGGCTACCTTCCTCTACCCTTCCGCATCCCCCCTTTCTAATCCCTTCCTATGTTATTAAAGGGGAGTTGCCCAATGTGGATCACCCTCATGTAGCCTGTTGCCCTAAAAAAAAGAGTTGTTCCCTATTCCCATTGGAACAGCCGGCCAGTTGCCTCCTAAACTGGTAGAAGTACGGAGAAGAGAATTCTGTGACACCACAGCACTCTTCTCCCGCTATCGAAAGGGCGTAGGACAAGTATCCAATGCCCGACCTACACGATACAGGTTTTTCTAGGGTTTTCCCTGCATTACTTTTAGGCAAATGCCTTGTAGGATCCTTAAACTATAGCCCGGGGGCCCTAGTTAACCCTTGGCTACCTTCCTCTACCTTTCCATATCCCCCCTTTCAAATCCCTTCGTATGCTATTAAAGGGGAGTTGCCCCCATGTTTAAAAACAATGTGGGAAAAAAAAAATTTAAAAAAAATTTCAAATATTAAGTTACGCAAAACTCTTTACTTTTGTGTATTTAAATTTGAATTTTTTTCTCTGAATTTCTTTATTGTATTTTTATTGTAATAAGGTTTTTATGTCATATTAATTTTAATATAATTTTTTACTGAAAATTTCTTCTTCTTCGTCATGTAAATTCAATATTTGTCATTTCAATTTTTTAATTTTTTTTCTTAGAAATATTCTGGTTCTAATGATGTACTGCCAATGATTACGTTTAACAGTTCATTACATTTAATTTTATCCGTAATTTTTATGTAAATTTACTATCCGATATAGAAAAAATAAATGACGGTGTTTGAAACGTTTACCTTTCTATTGAAGTTTTTAGATTGCATCGTAATTATTTTCATACGCTTAATGATGCTTCTCATTCACTTTACCTTGAATATATTCCGGTTGTTCGTTTGTGTAATTGAGAATTACTCGTGAAACAAAGCTTTTACTGTCTGTGGTTCTTTAATGTTATTAGAAAGGACAAATATCCTTATAATCACTCATTTTTATCCTTTGTATCAAGTGGTCGGCGCATCGGCCCCCTTTGTCTCTGATATAAAGGATAATTTAGTTCAGCCTATGAGGACACTTTGTTCTTGACTATGGGTTGATGTTTGAAAGAGAACAAAGGTGGTGATTATGCTGTAGAATGACTGACTGGAATTTCCGTTGCTGTTAGAAAATAGTAGGAGAGGAACAGTCGACTAAAATCATAGTACAGTATCTATTGATAATTTTACTTCGGTGCAGTTTGGATGCTTAAATATATACTACCAATTACAATTTATTTTATGTCTCAACTATACGAGTTTTCACAGACAATATTGGTATTTATTATTGCCAGTTTTCATCGCTATATAATATGTAATGGTTTTATTAAAAAGCTGTTTGGATTTACTAGAACATCGTTAAGTACAACAGGCTGCGTGAGTCTCGCCAGCCTGCTCGGGAGTATTTTTTTTATATATATCGGTGAATAGTTTTTCCCCATGATTCGTCCATAAATTCCGAGAAACACAACGGAAACTTAGATACAAATATTGTCAGAAAACGACAAATCCCGAGCACTGCTCCGCTTTTGTAATAGCAAAAACCCTATCTGTTACTCTACTGAAAGTTTTATGAGATTCCTCTCTCTGTCTGTCTCCAATTTTTTTCTTCCCTTGCTTCTCGAAGGGTGTTGGCAATAGAAATCGATATGTGCGAAAGGACACTTCCTCGATAAGAGGAAATGTTAGCGCTTTTAGCCTTACGACTGTAATATTGAAAGGTTATAGCCGGTCGAAAAAGCATGTCAATATTTTAGCCCTTCATAAATAATGCCCATGGTGTCTTAAACCTTACATCTAGACTGCGCCACCCCCTCCAGACACGCTCAAATATTAAAGTCTCGACGAGCCGGACATACGGCGTGAGGGAGGGAACGAACGGAAGATAGCGGAGTGTGAAAAACAGAGGGGTCGAGGGTGCAAAGTGAACAAGGCTTAAAGACGTTAAAGACAATCCAATAAAATATGTATATCTTCTTTTCCCTAACGGGGAAATGTTTGTACCACTTACTTCAAGGACGGGAAAATTTACGGTAAAAGGAGGAAAAACAATTTTCGTGTCCGGAATAATCGTCTAACATATCAATTCATAATCCCACCACGTCTAAAATATATTACACAAAATGTTGAACCCTTTTGCGTTCTTTTAATTACGTATACGCATGTCACTTTCTAATGAAAACCATATAAAATCCGAACTTCGATATTTAATTTTATCTAGCATGTGGAATTTAATAAAAAAAAACAGCAGAACGGAAAACGTATTATTTAAATAAAAAGAAAAAATTGTAAATTTACAATGTTCGTCCACTGTTTTTGATGATGAGACACGAAACCGTACACAAAACGTCGTTTTCTTCAATTTTAATAATATAAAGATTTTTCTCTGAAAAATTAACCAGTTTGCTGTTTGTTATAATATATTTTAGTTTTTGAACTATACAAAATTTCTGAAAGTAAAATCTTATTTGAATAAATGTATTTCTTACTAGTTTGGTGCACGGCGTTGCCCCGGTTGTCATAATTAAACTCAGCGATATCCATAACCCAGAATTTGACTCCAACCTGCGATGTTTTTGCGTAACTGTTATGTAACGCCCCTCAAACCCCATCCCTAAAGGTGCTCCCCTACTATGCGGAAATAAGTTTAAATTGTACACTAAATATATCTGGGAAATACGCTATCTCTTTAACTCCGAAAAAATTTATTGCGACGTAAATATCAACCGTTATAGCATGTTTTAAAATTTCCAATCCCTTACACCCCCGCGCCTTTGGGTTAAACAGCAATATGAATGTCAGTAAAACTCAGCGACATCCTTAACCCCGGATTTGACTTAAATCTTGGTTGTTTTAGGTTTATTTTCTTGTCACGTACTTCTAAACCCCACTAAGGGTGCTCCCCTCCCATGCTGAAATGGTAGAAATTAAACACAAATAACATCAGGAAAAACAATATCAATCTCATTAACCCCGAAAAGTTTTTATCCGACAACAATATCGGCCGATGTAGTATATTAGAAAATTTCCATCCCCGTCCACCACTGTCGCTGGGGGTGGTAGTCGTCTCTTACCCTCCACAGTTTTCGGTTCGAAAGAAACACATGTACGAAATTTGGTCGAATTTTCTTCATGGTTGTAGATTTTTACGTTTAAGAGTATTTGAATATATTTATTCACAACATTATTAAAATTCTGTTATTTACTTATTTATAAATTCTTTAAACTCGATTAAAAACTCGTATTATTTCATACGATATAACATTTTTTCCTAACATAGATATTTCAAAATAAACACAGGCAGAAAAATTCGTCCTTTTCCCCCGTGAAAGTTTATTAGCTGATATTTACTAAACGTTAATTATGCAACTGGAAAAATACTGTTGGTAAAAATTTTAGCTGGAAAATGTGTACGAAAAAAAGAAGGTAGATATGACCATGTAAAAACAAATAAGGTTGTAAATGTTGTTATATACGTACACAAGTGGTAGTGATGGAAATATTAATTAGCAGATACTATATTTTAAAAAGGTTGGAGATGTGAAAAGTAATATTTTTCTTCGTGTGGGAGATGAGGTTTTAGAAAAGAACATTAACACGAAGATAGGAGAGGAATTACGAGTATTTTGAAACCGCGAGTGTTCCCAGAAACGTTATCAGAAGAAATATAATAATTTACCGCGCATAATTGAGGGTTGGAAGAGACATGAGAACCGATCCAGATTGTCTGGAAGCACAAGCAGCAAAATCAGGCCGAATCATATTCAGAAAGCTTCTTGCAGTCCTCGGGGGGCCACGCCGGAGGGATTGGGTGGGGGCACAAAGGAATATATAGCAAACAAAAACACCTTTTAAGATGAAGAAACGCTGAATCGTAATCAGAACGTATTTTTAAACAGGCCGCCTACATTTAATGTAACGAAATTCCCGTTGACGTGGAATATATATATATTTTTTTCCACTCTTTTCCTGATAAATAACATTGAGATTGAAGGAAATTAATGCAAGCCTTGCAGCTTTCTGTGTAAAGAAATACATTGTGTATGATGAAGCACATTCGGGGGCAGATTGCTTCTACATAATGCATAAACACACTTGTTGCTTTTGTGGTGTGCGTCGATCAAGTGCTGCGGGTCGCCCGTAATATCACGGGCGTCTCTTTTTTAAAGCTGATGGAATGGAAGCTGAGCAATCTACAAGCGTGTAGACACGTGCAAGATAAACCCCTCCGTGCTAAGGTAAAAAAAAGGGTGGAGGGTGGAATTCGGAAAGTTGTATTGCGCCTGACAGGTGCGACCGTTCCGCATGCCACAAAATAACACAAGAATAATGAACTTCTTATCGTTTTATAATTTAATTCACAGTTTGAGTACACTGAAACATAAAGCGAAAACAAAGAATCTTGGTTTAACTTCTTGGAGACAATTATCAATCAATTGAATTAGTCGAAACGAAAACCACGTTTTCAAGAACACTCACCTCAGTTATAACACACTTATATTTCCTTAACAATTATTCATGGACAGTAGAGTCAGTAATATTTTTTATTAAATGAATCGTCTCAGTATTTAATGATCAATGATTTCATACTGATATTTCCAATCTCTTTAAGGGTTATAATATTATTAGCCCAGAATTATATTTATGATCACAATTACTTACGTCCAATTTAGTCAGTAAATTTTTTAAAAAATATTCAAATATTCACAACGTTTGATCCCGACCTTTTAAAACACTTCCTGTGTTAAAATAACATTATTTAATTGTTAATAGATATATATAATACTGAAACACCTTGATTATAAAATATTTTTATTCAATAATACACTCAAGACCAATTAATTCTGGAAATTATTTATTGGTTGTGGCGTTATATATTTAATTAACTAAACAAATTTTCATCCAGAGACTTAAGACTTTTTCAGGAGATAGAAAACTTGTAAATACTTTTTTTAAAAATAATTTTACTCACATACCTGAATTAGAAAGAAATTCATTAGTTGATAGAATATTTTACGCCCAATTGATGAAAAACACATTGTTATTAAATGAGGGGATTTATGGAACTAAACGAAGTTTCATCCCAGCATGTAAGACCTATGCAGGGTTTACAACTTATCTACTGATTCTAATATTAATTTTATATACAAACACTTCAATTATAAAATAATTATATTACTTAGTATATTTTTTAAAATCAACTGAGTCAGAAAAGGTTTTATTAAATGATTTAGTTTCAAAATTTTTATAAAATTAACAACTTCAAAGAGTTGTAATATTATCAATTATATTTAATATACAATATGTAACACCTAGTAAAGAACTTTGTTCAATATTATGATTTACAGCCAATTACATTCGAATTATTTAATAATAGGGTCATTTTAACAGTTAATAAAATGAAAAAGTATTCAGCCAAACATTTAGGTCCTTTTCAAGTGCTAAAATATTATCAAATCTTTTTTAATATTCATTTATTATAATGAAAGACTTCAATTATAAAAGCGTTTTATTCATAAATATTATGGTTTAAGGACTATTAAGTGAGTAGAAAATATTAAATATATAATATTTAAATAAACGAAATTTATAAAAAGTATTACTTAATTCTTAAGAGATATATTGAAATGAAACACGTATTAACATCAAAACAAATTTCATAATTAACAACCAAATTTTTAATTTACGTATAATTAACATAATTTCCGTCTTTACTACACAATTCTCATGTCAGAAAATATTATTTTCCTTCGGTTGACAAAAACAGGAAACGGGATTCGTCAGAAACACTATTATAATTGACAGGAATGAAAGATTATGTATAATAACATAAGCGGATATATTCAAAGAATAACAGGAAAACCAACAATCTCCAGAATGTTAAATAATTAATTAAAGTTTAACGTGGAACTAAATATTTTTAAGATTTATACGATAATAAAATAAAATGATTGAATAATGTTAATGAAAATAATTTTATTACGGCATAAACAATCAAAGAAGATTTTCCTATTTATCGACTCAAAGCATCTTGCGGATACCCAGATTCATCTTGTGTAGCTAAAATTACACATCGGTTTGCCTTCACTGGAAGCCATTAGCAATCGAAACCACGCCCAATTCCAGGATGAACTTTCGATCAGATAGATAAAACTGCTACATTTTCCCGTATAATTCTCATTAAAATAATTTCCAACGAGATTATCGTTTTTCAAAAGCATTATTTCAATTTTTATCTATTTCCACCTCGTCCACGACCACCAACCAGCCTGTAATAGTTTATCGAATAAGTGAAACTCTATTCAAGTAAATTTCTGATCATCAATCAAACTGAAACACAGTTGTCCTTCCAGAGAAAAATGTTCTCCCGTATTAATTTGATCCACTATTAATTATTTTCTTTTGTAAATGGACCAAAACAAATTCGTAATTTTTTATAATTCGAATTATATAAACAAATAAGAGATAAAAACAACTTTCTAAAATTTTAGCAATTACGTTTCTACAACCCTTGACGCTTTCGTCAGGTGATTTCAATGGAAAAACTCAAGAAAAATTACAAAGTTTTTGATCACCTGCAGAAAGCAACAAGGGTTGCTGAAACGTCGTGTGGTATTTAATTTATCATTTTATTTTTGCCTGTTATTATGCAATTTATATTTGATTATCATTATACTTTTATCACAGACGTTTTATATTTACCTTAGATAATATACCAAAGAAGAATTGCAGCAAATTAAACGTATTGAGCATGGGAGGTTTAATTATGAAACAATTAATAATTTTAATATCGATAGTCATGTTGCGTATTTCATAGCGCTTTCGTGGCAATTAATATATGTATTCTAAATTAATCTTAAATTAGAAACAAATATGTTTATATATGTCGGAGAATGAAGCACGTGTAGGCAAATTTATGAAATAAAATAATTTTACCTTCTAAGTTGTTTCCAACCTCGTGCTGAAAAAGAATTCAAAATTTTAATGGCTGTTTTTGAGCTTTAATATTCGTAGTAACTGAGCTACCAGGAACTTTTAAAATGTGTGTTTAAGTATCACGAACCTTCCACTCGTAGACGCTTAAAACATTTTTTGTCTCTCTCTCTCTATCTCGTACTAATAAACGCAGGCGTGTGATTACTTGCTAATAATGAACAATTAGCAAAGTAGCCGCTTTCATTAGTGGCCTTATTCCCGTAGCGACAGCAATCCTAATTACCAGCCACATTTTAATGTACGACGAAACAAATTGGGCGCTCTTTCGGTGTGTTGGTTGTGTGTGTGTGTGTGTGTGTCTACGGAATTGCCGCTACCACCCTAACGACGGTATTTGTTCTGGCTCCTGTTTTTAATTATGTTCAATACACGTTCTGCATTTTCCACCCTCTCTAGCGACTCGATGCAAGTCATGGGACCTTGTGTCGGAGTTTGTGCCTTGAGTTCCGAAAACTGATTACAGTGTAACTTTACTGGTATTTACCTTCACTCGATTCTTTTCATCCCACGAGGGTCACTCGGTAATACTAATTAACTATATTCTCCCCTACCCGTCCAACAGCACTTATTGGATAACCAGTATTTTTTTTGACGATGTAATTAGAATAAAACCTGTGTGTCGAACTGTTGAACCTGCAATTCAGAGTTTCAAATATATACTGATGGCGTCATCACTCCTGAGCAACCTCCATTCTGGTCAAACTACCGTGAAAACATTAATAACAAATCATTCGACGTCACCGAATCGCAGATAATTTATTATTATATTTGAATCATTACGCAAATGGTATTCAGTAATTGTTTTTATATTACTAAGAAAATGAAAACATTCTATTAATAATTTTGTTTTTATTACAGTTTTTTCTTCATTACAGCTTCCACAGGAAGTAAAACCCCCAACAAAATAAAGTTCTCGAAGGCTGGAGAAATTAAATTTAAAATGTAAATTAGAGATTCTCTTAAAGGAAAAAATACACAACAACATAAGAACGTCAATAGTAAAAATTACATGACTTTGTATTTTGTATTTCTGTACTCTTAAAATAATTTAAAAACAAAACATTGACTTTTATAATTTTTCGCCCTGAAAGGAGTTCATACGTCATTAAATATTTTTTTTAGTGTAAACACGTTTGTTTTAACGGGTAATTTCAGTGTCTATTATACTTAAAATCACAGCAACGTCGTTTCAAACAAATATTGGTTCGAATTTAAGATTTTAACGGGTAATTTCAGTGTCTATTATACTTAAAATCACAGCAACGTCGTTTCAAACAAATATTGGTTCGAATTTAAGAAGTGGAAAAAGGGATGTTAATCAAAGTTGTGGGGGACATAAAACCTTCTCCTAAAGTTCAAATTCAGTAATTCAACAGTTTCTGGTAATAGTTTTGTCAAAGATATTCTAAATTTACTACTTTAAATTTTATTGTATTGAAATAAACATTTCAGCAATGAATTGGAATAAAATCAGACGTTAAACTAATTCAGAAAAAAGCGGTACAAAATAAGCCACTTATGTCTAATATATTCTTGAAACATATTTTAAATTAGTTCCTGCATAAATTATTTTTATGTTCTTTCATCGATCGCACAATTGAAAGAAATACTGGAATATTCACGCAATTTCAGTTGTAACGTCGTTAGTGAAGGCTTTAATTGGATTTTCCGTTGACTACTTGTTGATACGGAAAAGTCTGCTGTAAACATTGAAGTTAAAAAACGAAAGGAAGCAGTTAAAAAATTTAATGTTTATACAAATTTCTTGTAATAAGAAAGATAACAAAATGCAGACAAAATAAGTGATCATATAAATACCACACAAAATTTCTGGGATTCATGTCACTTTCTTCAGATGCTAAGAAGAGCCTAGAGCGACACAACTGCACTCGTCAGTTGACAAAACTCAAAAGCGAACTAATTTCCATTCAGACGTAAATTTTTTCATTTCAAATTTCTTATATCTCATTGAATACAAATTTTCACTAAATTATTGAATAATATATACTTACACTAAATATTAACTCAAATTTTGAAATTATAGTTTTTAAAACTTATAAGTTTTTACCTATTCAGGTTTTAAAAAGTCCCTTATAACATAAATAATCAAAAAATGTTTTTAATACTGATTTTACTTATACGTTCCGTAAAATTAACTGAGTTTACAAATTAATTTAATTTCCAGAAATTTAGCTACCATATTTATACATATATATTTAGAATGAATATTTTTGTTTTTACGTACTTTTTTAATACTTTTTTTTAATATTTTATTTACAGTCGCATTAACAGCTCTGGTTATTAGCCAGTAATTAATTAAACTAATTTTACTTTGTCGTGGGCCTGATTTAACGAGAGTTTTCTCTCACGCACACAAACATCCATGCCCTCGCCGGGATTCGAACTCGGGACCTCTGTGTTGTCAGACAGTCACGCTGACCCCTTTACCACATGAGGTCGGCTTTTTTAATCTTTTATCTAGTAGATCTAATAAATAAAATAGAATGTTTGTTTGTAGGTTTGTGTGTATGTATGATCCGCGTACAAACCTACAACCTTGGAGAAAATTTGACCGAATTACGTACACGTCTTCCTTTCGAACCGAAAAAAAAACACTGCACACGAAACTACCATACCCAGGATCGGAGGTAAATTAAGTTTTGAATTTTCAACCATGATAAAATAGAGATATTTGTGTAAAATATATATTTTTTGGTGTCAATGAGCTTGATGGTGTTTATCGCCGTATTGTGATTGTATAATTTCAACCCTTTTCGACAATGGAGGGGAACACCTTCGGAGGTGGGAATGGAAGGGTGTTACGTAAAAATATCAAGTAAACAATCAACATTGGAGTTAAATCCGGGGTTATAGATGTCTCTGACTTTAATTAGGACAACCAGTTTAACACACGCAGGTTTTTATATGTAAAATGAAACTTTAAAATCTGTAACAATCTACGAATATTATTTTGAAGTTAAATTTAATAATTATTTACGGTTCTGAGATCCAGCGTTAGCAATATGGATTTCTAATTAACAGATGAACGTATTAAGCATAGCTAATCACCTTCTAAATATCGAGGCTTAAGGACCTGGCAGATAGGACCAGTTCTTTAAAAATAAAAAAAGTTACGCGTGAAATTCCCGGAGTTTATTGAAAATAGCTGTCGCAGTAAAATTCATGTCTTGAGCTTGTGGGGTTATTAGTAATCCCGCGTTTTATTAAAAGGTCCTCGCCGCCGTATGTTTCGGTACATGTTACGTGATTCACACAGGGGCTCAGCGTAATAGTTTATGAAACCGTCCATTTTGCCACTCGCAAATAAGCCGCTTAAGAACCGTGTTAATTATGTCGTTTAGTGTGGAGGGAGAGGTCCGCCTTCTTTAATCTCTGTTAAAGCCGCCCCCCAGGGTTGGTGGGGGGCCGCCCTTTTCCGACAAGCGAAGGCCTCGAGGAAGTACGACGATGGAAAGGGGGAAATGCCTTGAATTAGAGGCTCTATGCACCACTAGCTGCTGATGAAAGCTTTCATTACCGCTTCACTGGCGTCAAGATCCTCGTTCTGTGTAACTACTGCCTCCTCCACACCTGTTCACGTATTAATGAGAGGGGGTTGGTGGAGGTTCAGAAACGCCCATCCACCGCGTGGCTGGAACTAATCACATATTAACGACGTTTTAATTTCATAATAGTGCCGGGTCTCCAGAGGAGCGTCTTGTTTCGAAACAAAAATATCCCCTCCACAACAACGTTTTCTTCTTTTCTGGGGGAACGGGGAACGAGCCCGTCCGCTACGGGAGGCATTTACCCTTATAATTAAATTCCTGCTTGGGCACAGGTATTTTGGCTCCAAAAATTTTACGTTCTAGGGTGCTCGTGAATTCTGCTTTTCTCTTTCCTCAGGAAGGTTATTATCGTGTCGCCCGTGTGGAAAAAAAAAGATTCATCAAACACGTTGTGCAGGTCCGTTTGTCTTTTAATGAACTCGTGGAGAATTCATGTCGGGGTTGGAAATGTCGTCTCAACAGGAGAGAGAGAGACGCTGCTATTAACATGTAACGACCAACTCACACTATCACTAGGTCGCTTCTTGATGGTATTTGGAGACTTTAAATTTTCCCTCCTGCGCCTTAGTGTCAGCGACATTGAATTTACTGAAGTTTACATGAATTCGTGGAAGAAGAGAAACGCTTTTACTACCACCCGACATTGAATTAGAATTTCGTAGCGAAGAAGGGGTTTCTTAATCTACGAAACGCTTGGATAGAGAGACTCCGTGCCATTTAGCATGCCTCGCAAGAGGAATTTCTGAGCTTTAACAGTAGAATGGTTGAAAAAAATTAACAGACCTGTGATTAATTAAAACTCTTTATTCCTCCGTTCTTATTTGAAATTATCTACTAGAAACTAGCAGAATACCCCGGATTCACTTACGGTGTTTCGTAAAATTATTTAGCTGACGTAAAATTTTTTAGTTAAATACCGACTTGCCGAATTATAATTAATAAGTATTAATCAACTCAATTAAACACAATTAATCAGTTACTATCCGAATGTTCACTGACTTGTCGTTCAAACACTACTAAAGAGGAGTATTACGTTACATATTCTGTATATAAATACTTATTATATAAACTAATCTAAAAAATTAAGAAATTACTGTAAAATTAACGACCAACAGTCACGGCGGCGAAGATTTGGACGTATAGACAATAGAATTAATTTCTATTTTTTATCTGTATTTTATAATCCGTAGAAAACATTTACAAGTATAATGAAGTCAGACCTGTCGCGATTAAAAAAATTTCTGCTGATTGTTTCAGGTTATCGAAGTTTTGTACTAATTCCTAATTCTACACACAGGTTTACCATTCTGATTAGATGGCCGAAGTTTTACGATGTTTGTCGAAGGTTACCGAAGTATTATTCGTTTATATAAAATAATTTTCTTATTTAATGTCTAGATATGGAGAACAATAAACAGCCAGGGCAACAAAAATGATAATTATCTATCCGTATAAAAAATTGGCTGCGCTAGCCCTGTTTAGAGCTCGAAAAATGGAGGAAAGCTCTGGTTCCATGCTAAGAAAATTATATTTATATTATATTTAAATAAATCTAATAACTTATACCCCTTAAATCTTAAAATGCATCTTAATGACTGTCCGATGAAAAATTAAACGTTGCTAGAAAGAACTCACCAAAGTACGTTACTATTTTAAAACAATTCGTAGTATAAAATATTCTCTAACTAAAAGTAAAGTATACCAAAAAAAATATTTGATATGAAACAAGAAATGTTTATTAGACCTAAAATCAGGAAAAGATCCATAATCTTAAATTGTCTGCATTTTGTGTGAAATTGAAATTTACACCTGAAATGATCCCAAAAAAATTAGGGATGAAACGCTGGGTTTCTTTTTGAATTTATCATAATAAATTTCTGACTAATAGGCTGATTATTTCATTTATTTGATATCGTGGATCTTCTTAATCGAACAGTCAGGAATGTGTTATACTTGAGTGAATATTTTACTTATTTAATTGCGTGAAAGTTAATCAAAGTAGGATAATATAGAAATAGGTCTAGAAATATTTATAATTTTTTTACTTCAAGTTTTCACTTCCTTGTAACTTCTAACGCGTCCTCATTGGCGATAAGTGAGGAATAATATGTAAAACGTTTAGTAGGAATGAATGTAAGGTTAGTTTTTAATCAAATGAATGTAAGAAAAGGAAATATGAGAAGTAAAAAGAAAGGGGGGGGGGTTATATCGACTTCCGATAGAGATGAGCCATAAAGTTAAATTGAAGAGCGCCACGGAACCAATGGTGAATGAAATAAGGTAGGAAGATCTTTTATTTTGGTACTACAGCACGCAGCAATACTTAATAGTAAAGTCAGAAAAGTATTCCTCACAAGAATTTCAATTGAGTCGGAAAACACTGAGCTGTCCGTAAGCAAAGTGGTCTCAAGTTCCCCCTGCGGTGATGCGCACCTCAATTCTCCGAGGAGAAGATGGCGGACCTTTGGGGAATGTAGCAGCGCGCGGGTCCCCCCAAGTGTGAATGATGGCCGTATTTCCTGCCTGTGTTCGTAATCAATTTTGCCCTCGCTCTTCCCTCCCCCCCCTTCAAGGCGTTTTCTGGCTGGTATGTTTTATATAGCAAAGAGGATTCCGGAAGATGAGGGATTTAGGGCCGACGCCGACGCCGGAGGGGATGGTGATTGTTTGAGGTGAGATCCTGGCGAATAAGAAGAATAAGGACCGCGGGAGGGGGTGAGGAATGAAGGGGGTGGGGTGGTGGACGAGTCGGCAGAAGGAGAGAGAAAGACAGAGCAACACCACCCCTCTCGCATTTGGATGTGAAGCTGGATGCCGGAGACGTGATCGGAATTTTAAATTCGGAATCGGCCGTGTTTAGGTAAAGGAATTTGCCCCGGCGCACGCCGCCACGTATAACCTATACATAGTAATACAGCGGATACGCGCCTCCGGAGGAAAATAATACGTATCATCCGTCCCGTCGAGACGTGCATATTTACGACGGGGGGGCGTCCGTGCTGCAACATTAAAATGACGCCCTCGGTGCTTGCGCGCGTCTACGTAAATCATAATTGCCCACATTATCCTGCTTTTTACCATAGTATAAGCCCGGTGCAAGAACGAAGAGTCTAAACCAACGAACGTATACTATAATTTAAATTAGAATCTACTCAATCGAAATTTACTTAAACCGTTAGTGCATGATTTTTTAAAACTAAAATTTTTAAGGTGGATTTTTGTGAATTCAATACGATAAAAATAACCAAAAAAAATAAAGTCGTAATTTTTATATTATTATTTGAACCTTTATTTGATGTAGCAAATATGCATATATGAATGGACATTAATCTATAACTACAAGTTTTTCAGATTTGTTAGTATTTATAATTATAATTTGGCTACAGTAAAATTAAATATAATTTAAAGTTTAAGAAATAATTTTTTTAAAAAAGTTAGTAGAAAATAAAAAGTCCTAATGAAGTTAACAAAATATTTTATCAATATTAAAGTTATTTAAAATATTTATAACTGTATTTTCATGCAACAAATATAATTAGGTCTGATTTATCAATAATTAACATAACGCTTAAATTTTCTTTCTTGAAAAACATTAATAAACACAGAAAATAAAGTTGACCGGCGGGCATAAAAATATGGCTAGATGGTTGATTCACAGAATGCTAAAACAATCATGTTTTAACCTATTAACGGAAGGCAAACGTTACACATTTCCTTAAGATCATGTTGTTTCATATCTGCATCACAATTTAGCTCTTTTAGAAAGGAACAAATGCCTCTGGAGTGATACTAAATGCTATGTTGCATATATGCTACACTACGTGCTGTTCCAGTATAGCAGGGTTAAAGATATAACCACGATTTAATTTTTGTTATCAGTCAATATCATTGAAAAAATCTAATTTATGCTGTTTCATCTGTTTTTAATGATAGTTCTCGGTTTCAACGGGTTCAACTATCATGATTTACTAACTACATTCTTTACAAACGTCACTAATCAGAATTCTGTCTGTACTCAACTACCTTACGAATACAATGGCTTGCGGCAGCTGGAAGGCAGAGACAGCCAATTAGCGTAGCTCTCCGTTGCTACTGTTACTTACCTCTAAAATTTCCTGGCGTTTCTCAATTTCGCAAAATATTTTCAATTTATATTTGTAATTATTTGTAATGATGTACATCTGACAATTATTAACAAAACACAACCTTTTAAGTGAAAAATAAATTTATGAACGAAAAAAAACGTTTCGTCACTATTTGTAGTCTCTTCAGCTACAGGAAGTTTTACACAACAAAACAAAAAGGCAAACCAAGAATTAGCATAAAATTTCTTCCATTGTAAACCGTACTCAAACAATGGAACTGAGCTTTTCACGTTTCAATTGTGGTTATCGGTCACAAAATCCAGAACCTCTGACTGTGACTATGCTTTAAAAATGGTAGCATCAAAATATTATGTTAATTCTTGTATTATGCTCCTTTTGTAGTATAAAACTTCATATACCCGAAAAGGTCGTAAAAAGCGGCAAAACATTGTACTTTTTTTAATTTGAAATCTTTTTCAGAATGTAAAAGACTGTGTTTTCATTCAAAATATTTTATTTTCTCATTATTCCCCTAAAGGTTCATTAAAATACTACAAAATTATACTAACGGATTAACTTAAGATTACACTCGTATGTTCTAATGCATGTATAACGCTGACAACATGACCGAAAATTACACGTTCATGTAGTTACACAAAAATATTAACAATTCATGGTAATAAAAATAAATTAGTAATTAATAGAAACCAACCTTCTATAACATCAACTTTATTAAAACGTATTCACCAAAAAATTCAGAAGTTCTCAACAAGTATTCAATATATATGTGGCTAAAGTAGTCGAAAGATCATGGTTTTTTTTATTCGTACTATTTAATAATGTTGATTTTTTTTAGGGTAACAGCTACACGCGGGTACTCCACATGGTGGCAGCTGCCCCTTAACACAATAGGAAGTGATTTGAAAGTAGGAATTCGGAATGGTAGAGGAAGGTTTCCAATGGTTAACTACGGCCCCCGAGGTATAGTTTAAGGATCCTTGCTAGCAATTCGCCTAAAAGTGATGCAGGGAAAACCCTAGAAAAACCTACATCAGGTAGGTCGGGCATTTGGTACTTGTCCTACGCCGATGGCGGGAGAAGAGTTTCCTGTGGGGGTCTCAGCATTCCCTGATCCGTACCTTGACCAGTTTAGGAGGCAGCTAGCCGACTATTTCAAAAGTAATAGCGGACAACTCTTACGGTATGCCCAACATACACTTTTCGAAGCAGGCCGAGGTGCCTCGGATTGTGGGATCCTTAGTTCAAAATACCAAAGAGATGAGAAGGCATCCCTAAAGGTAGCCTCCTTCAGAGGTCTTTGGGAAGGTTCACCTGCGAGAGAATGCTCTCACATGCTTCCTTGATAATGATGAGCACAGCTGGTTTCTAATAATTAAGTTTACTGCACCGTTGTGGAGTGAGAAATATTAATAATCTAAATACTAAACTCAACTTACTTCATATATTAAAACCTCTTACGGATTACGTCGTGTACAAAATATAAATTATTTTTACGTCTGTAAGAGTGAACAAATAATTAAAAACTTAGGCAAAAAATAGATTATTAAATGTATAATTTAAATATTAATTTTCCGAATAAAACAGTGTAAAATATTTAATAAAGATGTTACAAATTTATCGTAGGCAAACTCGACGTTTTGTCTTTACATCACTCTATTCGTATTCGTTGCCATTAATAAATACCTTAAAGGATCTTAATTCCTGGCTGGGACATTAATATTTATATCTTTCAAGGATATCTAATAATTTTCAAATTAAGGACAATATATTGTAATAATTAAATAATATACAAATGGCTGTGGCTAAATAAAAAGAACTATTACGTGAAAACTACAAACAACATTTATTAACAATTTCAAATACACAATAATATTTGGGATCTCAGGGTCTTAAACTGGGTTTGATAAATGGGTGAATTTATACAATCAAATTACATTTAGCTTTTATGGAAGTTAATGCGTCTGAAACATAGACGAACTTTGTTGTGGAAGAAATAACACTACAGATTGAATTTAAATGTAATAATTAAATAATTAAAATTAAAAAACGATCTGACTTTTATCTTTTAAAAGTGGTTTACAAGATGATTTTAAAGTTTTCTACTTACGGCCGCCCAGGTCTCATTTTAGGTTTTTCGTGCACAAAATTTGGGGATATTACTGATTCTAATACTCACAGACTCTAAATGTCAACAAATTCTAATTGGCGTAGTTTTGTTAGTTGGTCTAACACAAATTAGTAGATTCTCGATGCTTTGCTGCAACCTGGATTTGCAGATCTCGTGTAGTTGGAAATGTACTTCCTTAGTTTGTCTATGGCCAGCAGGTTGAATTTATGCTCGGCCACCGATTACAACATTAGTTTCACTCTTTCCTTCCCGACTGAAGATTGCTTTAGTTTTCAATATTTTAATGCATGTTTGTAACTGCTATCAAACTGTTCTTTACACCTCGCTGTTCTATGCCCGACTGCACATTCCTGACTCTACTACTTTTGTACAAAAACTTTGCTGGTCCTTATGCCTCGCCGTTCATTGCCTGACTGTCCGTTCGTCTCGTAGATTTTGAGCGCGTAGAACCTCAACAATGTTTTATTTGCTTCGCCGAATTGTTGCGGCGTCCGCTCTATATCCTCTAATAATGAGTCCTCTACAATCCAACTTTCTAATTAGAACAATGTCTTAATTACCAATTACTACAATATGGTTAGAAATGTTCAGAAACACACTATGCTATGTTTTGGCAATCTTTGTTTAAACTAACCCAAAATATCTTATTTAAACTTGAGAATGAAGTAAAAAATATTACCGAAATTTAACGTAGTTGGTAGAAAATTGATCAACTGAATTACGTGGTTCTGTCGCGTAACATCTTTAAAATTAATGAGACCGATGATTTACCGATGTATTTAATGATTTCTTTCAGTTCTTTATCCCGGATTTTAGATGGAATGATTTCAAACAAAACCACCGAGAATCTAATAAGTATTTGACACGGTAAAAAAAATAAAAATATTCTTGGATTTTACATATTGCATCATATTCCGATTTTCATTAGGAACCTCGAGTTTTAATCTTGTCGGTAATAGTAATTAGAATACAGGTGGATTATTTGTGCCAAAAAAATTCTGTGGATTTATTGTATTTATTTTGATCTCTCTTCTTATCTTCTGCTCCCGCTTGATTGCAGATTTGCATTTTAAGGATGGAAACCGTCGTGGCAGGCGTAACTGGTTGTCATTGCGTGACGTGAGGCAGTAAGAATATTTAAAACACCGTATCTACAAAACAAAACAAAAAATGTGACGCCCTCTGTGTGCGTGGTCACGTCAGGTCAGGGCGAAACGCAAACACCGACTTTCACGCAGGTGTCAAGCTGTCACTCCCCAGAGGACGTAATCTGTCACTAAAAGGTCACAAGTTATCAACACACCGGGAACCCCTGCCCCCCCAAAAAACATTTGTCATCCCTGGGCCGGCAAATCGCGATAGCTGCCAATCAAAGCGACTTAGATAAACCGTTCTGATATCAATGATGAAGCTGGGCTAAAACAAATCGCGCGAATTTAATTTGTCCCCCATCCTCAACCCTTTCCCCCTGTGTAAGAGAATCCTCCGCCCCTTTCGACCGGTGAATCTAATTCAGCTGTTGTTCGAAATTAAATCAGTTACACTTGCATATTGTCAATGGAGGATTATTAGTCACCCAGACGATTATCCAGATTCTAAACTTGCATGACAAAAAGGACGAAGAGTTGTATATTTATATTTTAACAAAATATAAATATTCAACTCTTCGTCCTTAATTTAGCACTCAATCACGTGTACATTAAACTTGGAATGTAATAAATAATTTGTATACATTGAAGTTCTTGAATTAATATGTGCAAAAAATTTATTTATAAAATATAATATTTTTCGTTGATATTAATTAAACTTATCATTATATACAAACTATTAATAATAAACCAAGTTCAATGTGTACCTAATCAGGTCCCAAATTTAGTGCGTAGCGTTGTATAATTATATATTTTTATTTATTATTTTTCTCTGAATTTCTTCAATTAATATCAAATATTTATTTATATAATTTTAATTTTTTGCCGATATTACTGGAATAACTTGCAAATGTATACAAATTATTTATAATAAACCAAGTCATGTGTTCTAAACTAAGGACTAAACGGTCTGTAGCTTACACATGTCAGTATTAATTTTATTTTACTTATGGCTAATTTATGTATAGAAAATACATCGATATAAATTCATTAAAATCACCTCACGTATTTTTCAAATAATTTTTTGGTATATTTTCCACTTAGTAATTTTGATTTGAAAAAATTAACAAGTATTTCCAGACTTTCAGCATCTAACATTAACTTATATTTTATACGCTTTTACTATATTTTTACGATATTGTATTTATTATTTTCTGAATTTTATTTTCTTTCTAATTGTAAGATGGCGGGTAAAATATAAAACGTATGGTGACAACAAACGACGACATTAGATAGTATTTAAAAATGTGTCATAATATCGATAAACGGAAAAGTCACGCGGTAATAGTGAATAACATGTAAATAGGTATGTTTTTTACGTCGGTAACGTTAAACAAACTCACCTGTCTAGATCAATATGAAAAAAAATGTACTCGTAAATGGTTATTCTTTGAAAGATTCTGGACGATTATACTCCCAATTATGGGTCACAATTTTCCATTCAAATATGTTTTTCTTCGCAGCGTCACATCAACAAATTTATTGAAGTATTCATAGACTTACGCTCAAAAGTTTTCCACGTAAAAATTGTGGTGTCAGATTGGAGAAAAATATTATAATTTGTTTGCTTTCATATTTTCGATTTCTTTTTGAAATACCAAATCTTTTATAATTGAAATATCCAATTATATTGTAATAAACACTAATGATGGGACTTTTTAAATGATAAGTTTATTTATAAACAAAATATTTATTGGCAATAATTTAAAATAATTACAAATTTAAATATATCTCAGTCTCTCAGGGTCATAACTGCGTTTGATAATGGCGAATCATTATATTTATAATCTTATCAATAATTTACAATTAAAGAAAAAGAAAGTTGTTTGTGAATTAAATACGAACAAAATTTAATTGTGAACGAGGTTAAACTAAAAAGATTGACTTTTATTAACAATTTTAATCAATAAGAAGAGAAAGAAATCTGACGGCTATCTTTTAATCAGGTTTACATAATTAGTTGTTTTTATATTGTTACTCACGGCTGCCCAGCATTCCAGGATACCTTTAATTTTTGTAAACACTATTACGGGTTTTGCACTGCTTCTAAAACTCACAGATTCTAAATCAATATTTTATATGTCGACAGGAACCCGGATGAACCTCCTTTCGTCTCTATCGGTAGTCCGCTCGCCTTGGGTAAATTCTGCGATTCGTCGTTTGGTTTGTCTTTATTGTTCTGCTAACTCTGGCCGGCTATGTGCACAAAAACTGTTTTTTTTTTACTTAGCAGGCTTTGTCGTTATGTTGTAGTGAATGTTTATTTTGTCCTGAGAAAAATTTTCAGGGACCAATCAACTCTGTTGAATGCTAATTATCAATATTTCTCTCCAAACTGTAGTTCACCTTGCCTTCCTGCTAGCTGCTCTATCGTCTCCAATTAACAGTTACTACTTCGACGACGTCCCACTGCAAACTCTATCTCATCAAACCTTGCGAACTGTATTTCACCATATCATAATGCGAACTGCATCTCAATATCTTAATGCGACCTGTATCTGACCAAACCTTCCTGACAACTGAACTCTCGTTTTGCCTTTCAGCGCGTGCATACGCCATTTTGCGGGCCTTCCGACAAAGGAAACAGTGCTTGGCTTGTCTATTGTTGTTCAAAGCTCTTGCCGCAACAAAGGATTTCTCTAAAAATTTAGATTTTCAAATTCACAATTAATGTCTTAATTAATTGGCATTACAATATATTAGAGAGATGCAGGACTGATTTCTACAGTAGCTTGTTTGTGGCAACAAATATTAATTATATCCTTGTTTCATGACTGGATGCATGAAAAACTGTCACTGATCATTTCATTGTGCGAAGTAGGCGGTCATAAAATAAGAAGATATCATAATCGATCATATTAAATATCAGGAGGTCAGAAGTTTTACATATCTTGGTTCTAAAATAAATGGAACTAACACTATTGAAGAAGAGAAATAAGAGAACGTATAGCAGCTGGACATAGATTTATTTAGAAGTAGGCTCTTATCAAAAAATGTCAAGTTGAGGTTATATGAAGCAATCATGAGACCAATAGTAACGTATGCATCTAAAACCTGGGTTATCAAGGAGAATGATATGCAAAGACTGTTGATTTTCGAAAGGAGAATTATGAGAAGGATCTATGGACCAATAAGGAACATGGATGATTCCTGGAGAAGCAGATATAACCACGAAATTAACAGACTTATTAAGTCCAAAACAATCGTAAGACATATCAAAGACCTAATGTTAAGCTGGTTCAGCCATCTTTATCGAATGAGTGTCGACAGAGCAGTAAAGAAAACCTATAATTGGTGTCCTTTACCAGCGCGGGAAAAAGGAAGACCAAAGGTCAGATGGCGAGATGATGTGCTGAAAGATCTAAAAGTGCTATTGGTCAGTCCAAGTACAACATCGGAAGAGCTGGAAGACTGTTGTGGAGAAGGCGAAAATGTTCGAAGGATCGTTGTAGACCCTCAGAAGAGAAGAGAATTTTATTGGAAACAGGGCATAGGGCAAACTAACCCCCCTTGAAGACCGAACCTTGTGATCGAGAAGGTTTGAGAACCTGATTTTGAAGTATGGTTGCCTCAAGCTCTTTCTGTTTTGGTTGTCCCCTGAGTTAGACAGCACGTCGTCCGTTCTCAAGGGGTAAGTGGGAACTTTTTTTTTTCTTTTCAAGTCTTGTTGTATTTTGTTAGTCTCCTTGTCGGCGAGGCTTGCTGCACAATTAGTTTCTCTCTTCTGTGAGGGAAGGGAGTGGGGGGGGGGGCGTCTCCCTACGTTCGTTCCCTTATCCATCCACCACCCCACTTCCCCAACCCTAACTAACTAGCTCAGCTTCAGCCAAATTAACAAATGCTCTCAAATTTTCTTTTTCCCAGTGTCTTATTGCATTGACGAAGACTTACCTTAAAATAAAAAAGCAGCACCGACGGGGAATAAAAAATCTAGGGGAAAAGCAAGTAATTTTTCAAGGCTTCTTAAAGAGAATATAAATTTCTAAACTATCTGTAAAAGAGGCAGAGTGGCATCATTAAAGTTGTTAATGACGAACTCTTAAAACAAGTCACGCATTTGTCTCTTTAATTTATTTACGTATTTGCTGCTGATACGGGACTTTTAATTCAATTCCCTTGCATTCTCCTTAGCTATTTTTCCTTCCAAGGAAGATTAAACCAATCTTTTAAACTATTTTTTCATCTATTTCCATTAATCTTTCGCAATATTAAGAAACTCTGCTCTTATAAAACTTGTCACTGCTACAACATTCAACCATATTGCTGTACTATTCATAAAAATTTTCACTATTTATTATTGGATAAAGGCTCCTCGGGATTCTAGCCGGTAACACGCGACGTTTCTATGACATTCAGCATCATCGTCATCGTCTTCTAAGGTTTATTGTTGTAGCAGTAAATATTTGTATAAGAACAGAGTTTCCTAATATTGCGAAAGATTAAACGAAAAGAAATTAAAGGGATAGTTTAAAACACTGGTTTAATTATCTTTGCAAGGAAAAACGCTAAGATGTAATGTAATACAAATAAGTCCCCAGGCGATGATGACGCTGAATGTCATCGAAACGTCGCCTGTCATCATCGAGTTTATCCGGCTGGGAACCCAATAAAATTTTTCCACTTTCTACGGCGGGAAAACCTTCGTTCTACAACTTTTTATTATTTGTTAAAAATAATTAAAAATGCCCATAAAATAGTCATATTTAATATATTCACAGCGTTCAATGAAATTTATATTAGAAAGTTTTCGGTTTATAATAATAAAAATTGTTTTCCCCCTATTTTTGTGACATCTTCAGTGGTGTTCATGTAAATTGTAAAGAAACACTTCAAAATTAATTTCAAATATCTTAAATACCAAACAATTTATGAATTGACGTATAGTGTATATTTTAAACACTCTTAAACAACTTTAAGAACCGAAATATAAAGAATCAGACCAGAAAATTTGTCAAGAACGTTTAAATAAAATGATAAAATTTGCAGGACGTATTTTTGTTTCCTATTCTCTTCACGTGGAAATATATAACTTGATTATTACAAGTCTCAATATCTGTAAAGAGGACAATTTTTTTATTAAAAAAATCTGAATCAAGGACACTGCAGTACTAACAACTTTACAAAATAAAACTCGTCGTTTGACTTCACGACTATACTCTCTTTTTTTAAAAAGAGAAATTTTCAGAGAAGTCGATTAGAAGGTGGTTAAATGCTGAATGTAACGTTTGGAAGGAGCCACAACAACAGAATCCCCCCCCCCCCTTTTGAGAACTGAATTAACATGAGAGACAACAGCTTTACAATTCTACATGCACCGGAGATGAGGTCCAGACGCTCGCAGCTTCATAACACCCCCACAGACACACTGTTGAAATTTTGCCAACTACCATAAAAATATCTTCCCCCACCCTTACACTTTTTGTGTTCTATTCTCTGTTTACTAACGCAATTGTGCTTTCATTGTATTGGAGAAATTAAAGAGCCGTTGTTGTGTGGACCGCCGCTCTTCATTAAAAACATGTAAATGCGATTTTTCCCCACCACGACTTTCCAACGTTCTAAAGTACTGTCAAAAAAATTATTAGTTTTTCTCTGCAAAAGCAATTTTGTTATTATGCCCCCCCCCCTTTCTATTAATTTCAGTCTGTTGTAATAAATTTGCAAACGAATTGTCTATGAAATTGATTTTCGTTCCGTATTTTACTATATATTTTTTATGTATTTTAATATTTAATGCTGTCGAACAATACATTACTCTAGAAAATTAATATTTTTTTCAATGAATTTCCTTTTCCTAAAATTGCGATCGGTGTTTGTTATTTTAATGGTGTGAGTAGATTCTTTTTTGTCGGTTTAATTGCGTTTCGTGTGACGTCACGACGGACGTTCCGATAAATTTTTTTTGTTTGATCTATTGTGACGTGTTTGGTGTAATCACGGACAGTGGAATATTATTATTCCCTGATAATACTGGGAGGGGGCTGAAGTTTATTGTTTTACATGTCCCAAAAAATATTCTTATAGTTTTCCTTGCCCGCAAAAAATTATGTACTCGTAGTTCGTAATTTTTATTTACATAATTTAGATACATTACTTTCTTATCTATATAATAAAAAAGGATGTATATTTGTATGTATGTATGTATGTATGTATGTATGTATGTATTTACGTTGTTCTTTATACAAATTTTATCGCGTGGACAGAATGCAACAAAAATAGGTATACGTATTCTGCCAAAATCGAGAACCGGTACTGTGGGGATGATAAACCTGTAGCATAAAGGTGTAAAGAATTATAATTGATAATTTTGTGTTAAATTAATGCGCGTCAAGAGATCATGACGTCACTGGACAAAGAGAGACGTTACTACGCGAAGAACAAAGCAAATAGTTTCTTTTTCCGTAATGCAATAAAGCAGAAATATTTCCATTGGATAAAATTATAATTTTATCCAGTAATTCTCCATGGAATAATAATAATAAAACAATACAATTTCCGCATGGATCGTAAAGTATTCGTAAGTTAATTTTCGTGCCATATTAAGTGTCTCCAATATGGCGACCATTTGTTTACATTGTGAATTTATCAAACAATTTAATAATTCGTAATATCTGAAGACTGAGGGACAATTATATCCTGCAGTACACAATGAGTTATTAGGGAATAAATTCAGAGGTATGTTTGTTGCAATATAATTCAATATATTTTATAGCACCGGGGATGGAGTGTTGATGAAATTACCACTGTTTCTGCATACGTAAGTAAAATCATTTATTGACTAAAGATTAATATAGAATTAAATACTTTTCTGGTTTATATAAATAATTACACGGGCAACGCCGGGCTCCCAGCTAGTCTATATAATAAAAAAGGATGTATATTTGTATGTATGTATGTATGTATGTATTTACGTTGTTCTTTATACAAATTTAAAAGCGTGGATAGATTGCAACAAAAATTGGTACACAAATTCTTCAAAACACGAGAAACGGTACTGTGAGGGTGAGAAACGCCTAGCATATATGTGGAAAGAATTATAATTAAAAACCGTGATCATGAAATATTAAATTACTGCGCGCCAAGAGACAATGACGTCACGCGAGAGAAAGACGTTACTACGCAACGAACAAAGGAAATATCTCCTTTATTAGGAATGAACTAAAGCAGAAATATTTTATTTAAATAAAAAGTATAATTTTATACAGCAATATTCCATCGAATGATAATAAAGAAGAATACGAATTACTTTACCATCCTAGCGGAAAATGTAAGTTAATTTTCGCGCTATATTAGTTGTGAGTCTAGCTAACAATTTCATCAATGTAATATTTCGTAATGTATGAAGACTGAGTGACGATTATATCCTGATATACTCAAGGAATATATTTAAGTATTCAATTAAATACTTTTTCGAGTTTATATAAATAAGTACACGAGCAACGCCGGGCACCTAGCTAGTGATTATATAAAGTAATGCGGCAGGATATGAATCAAATTTACTTTCAACCCTGGTAAAGTAAATAATTGTAACAATTGGTTTTAAATATTGAGTCAAATTAGTTGAAAACGCAATCACCTGTGAAAGAAAGTTGCTTTTAAATAAAACCAGTAGCATTCAGAAGACAAATTTCAAAGGTTTATGTGATTTTTTTAAAAAAAAATTGTTATTTTGTTAAATAGGTAACTGATAATAGAGAAATTAGGTTATGTTTAAAGCCCTAAATTTTTCAATTTAATACACTATTTGAAAAGTGTTGACCTTGAAAATGGTTATATAAAAGAATGGTCAAATTAATTTATTTTCGTAGAAGCGAATATTTTTTATAGTTTTAACTCAATCGATATTTTAGTGTCCGTTTGGCGTTAAAGCTTTTTCAACATTATTTTTTTTATAAACTGTGTAAAAATAACTGTTAAATGTACTTATATAATTTCCAAATTTAGAGGTCACGTTCAAGTGAGAAAAACATCTTCATTTTTTAAATTGGAAATGTCTTTTCATTTTCGTTATTAATTTAACTTTCAAATTAATCCATTTTATACAATTGTTTTTATAGGTTTATGCACATTATAAATATATTTATATTTTTTTTAAAATTTAAAATTCCCGCGATTTCTAACCTAGTAATGTTTTGTTTACTTCTTCTGTCATCAACTTCCTCTAAAAGTGATATTCTTTTTTTTTCCATAAGAATGGTAACCAATCAACTTTATTTTATATTCCAACTGCGAATATACTACACTGAAGACCTTTCCCGAGTTGTCTACAGTTCTCTAACCGGGTATTTTTGTTTGTATAAAATTATTGATGTGTATTGTCGAGGATAATTTTCTACACATTGTTCATTTTGCCCTCTAAATTGTGTGCACTTTGTAACTGGCTAACTGTACACTCAGTTTAAAATTAAAGTGGACTATTCTTAAAAACATACCTAAAATCAAGGTGATTAAATGTATTTGAGGATTTAAAAAACATATAAATAAAGTAAACCGAAGTTTTCCATTTAAAAAACAAAATTCGTTAGGCAAACCTATAATAATCGATTATGTTTTCGTCATTAACAGAAAAAAACACAGTTGTTGACTTATTGAGAGGATTCGCCCTTAAAATAGGAGGCGAATTTGACCGATTACACGAAAAAACAGATTCTTTGCGTCATCCAGAAACGCCTGCGTAATAACCTCCAGACGTATTTGCACTTGACAACTTCTTCCTGCGATTTATATTTTACCCCCACCCACACCCCTTTTTTGCCTGCGATAAGATGAAAGACCCTTATGTACATAAATCGGGCTCTGGACGGAGGGAATAGAAAGATGAAACGCCAATAAATTTTGCTAAAAGCAGAATATCGAATCAAATATGAGGGGTGGGTGGAAGGGATGGACTGTAGACACGATGTGCCCTATGAATTATAGAACGTAGAGGGGTTTACATAGGCGGGAACTTTCCAGATTTGCATTTGTCGCAGAGAATATTTAGCTCGCGATATACTGATAATTTATTTTTTGGGTTCCGTTAATACTGTTAAGATTGGTGAGTGTGGACTAAAAAACATTTATTGTCACACTTCCATTACTACATATTTTGTTGGTGTTTCAAGATTGTGTAGAATATTTAATTTTGGGGTGAAATGATTTATAATGTTTTACCAGATATAAATTCAAATTTTAATTCCAAGTAACACGAATTTGATTCCAGGATATTATTAACAACTGTATTTACAATTACGAGTCATCAGAATTTTTAAAATAATTATTGAATCATTTAAAGTCTGTAACCTATGAAATTTGGTGTGGTTGACGGTCATAATAAAGGATAAGGAAAAACATGCAGAGATTAATGAAAAATCGGAGTTAGGAAACCCACAAGGTTCATCTGACAGGATAAAAATAATTTTAGGATTGTTAGAAAATAAAATAGGTATCTCCTATCTTATTTCGATCCAATAAAACACAGAGAAATGTCTTCAGGTTTTATTAATATCAGGGATATGATTTTGAAACATGGATGACGGTTTATTCTGTATAAAATTGCACTTTTAGGCCGTAACTGAATCAAACGATTGGACAACCAGGATGACCGGGCGTGCTTCGCTATAAAAAACAAGAAAATAATTTTCTAAATATAGGCGGGTAGTATACAAAATATCAATTAGATATGACAATAGATCCATTCTTTTTCATAAAGAGAATTAAGATGGAAAAAGATGGTGAGTTGGTTAAGATAGTGTTGTAATCGTGGAAGGAAAATACATTAGTAGAAAGTGACTATATTTTAAATAAATAAATGGTCTTTTGACTTAAATTATTTTTTATTCTAAAAGTTTTTATATTTTTATGAAAAATATGATTCAATTAATGACCAGTTACAGATAAATTATTTAAATAATTCAAAAACAACACCTACATAATTATTTATCTTTCTTGACGAACTTAATGTTTTCCTAGGCTCCTTTGACAATAGCAACACTTTTTTCGTTGAAAAAAAATCTGATAGTTTTGCAGAAATTTTTAAGTTTGTCGTGTCAAACTGTTTTAACATTATCTGATAATTATAAAATAAGTTGCGAATTCAATGAATTAATTAAAAAATATTGTCTGAAACTGGTTGTATTTTTAAAGCTCTTTTTCTGAAACATCCTGCTTGAATATTTTGTGACTAATTAAAACAACTATTATTCCCTTTTTACCTGAAAAAATTCATCCTAAATTTTAAATAAAGGGTCGAGCTGATAATTGAAAAAAACGCGTGTGAATTGTACTCGGCTGTCGGAAAGTGGTGATGTTGCTGATAACTGAGCATTAAGTAGCCGTGGAGGGGTACGCTATCAATTACTGTAATTAAAAAAAATTGAAGGCATTTTCAAAATCCAGTTGGTCGATTTATCAAAGCATTTATATTCCTCCTGGTACAATATGTACAGAAAATATTGGCCATGTACTCTTTAAACTTCTCATGAACGCTTTTAAAATTTTTAAAAATATTAGTATTTGTTGTTCACTATTGTACATTAATATAGAAGCAGGCATGTTTAGTATTCGAACAAAAAAAATGACACATAAAAAATTTCCAATCAGGAACGTAATTGAGATGAGTCTCGTTCCGTTCTGACGATTCGGAAAACAATTTACCCGTGATATAATTAACATCCCGTTTTAATTGTACGAATAACACTAACACAAACTACCCCCTTTGGTTTGTTTTAACATGACTTGTAAATATTAACTATCCACGTTGGCAGCATTGTTACGGGCAACTGCAATAGAGAAACTTCCGTCGGAAAATTAATAATTGAAAATCCCCGGCTTCCAGCAACAAGCGTAGGAGAGAAAACTTTAACCTGAGTGAGGAGCGGAAATCTCTACCCAATTATGTGAGGAAAGCGTGTATTTTGTAAGAAGGGGGGGGGGGGTTGTCCATGAATTCACCAATTGGCAATAAGCTGCTGTTATCTCAGGCAATTTAAAGTTTTAAATGTAACTGTGAAACTGGTCACTCATTAATGGTTTTTCTGTGTATAACAATAAAAATTTATTTATTAATAAAACAGGACTAAAACCAGAAAGTTTCATGCAGAACGAACCAAAGAACTTTAAAAACTGTTCTAGCGACATTTTCTTTTATTTAGAAACTTCTTAGATTCTGTTAAGGAATTTCTAGACCTATAAAAAGTTATTTATCATCATCCTCTTAATAACGTAGTCAAGATGTAAATAATTGTCAATATCACACTACTGTAGTCTCAATAAAATCTTTATTATTTTGGACTGAGTGAGTCATCCACCACATAAAGTACACGTATGAGATACAGTCGCAGAAATAATGTATATTTAGCCATCTTGTTAGATTTGACAATTAGATAATTAATTATAAAGTAAGAACCAATACTGTCTCCGTATAAAACCCTTATAACATATTCTGTCAAATTCAAAAAATATTTAACACTTGAAACATCAACTATATCAGGATATAACATATTTATATATACACATATCTTCTTCATATTATTATAGGTGGCATAACGTACCTTACGATTTCTTAATCTAACTCAAACTGCCTGGTCATTTCTTATTATTCAAATCATCACGTCATTTTGCTTTTAAATTTTGCAAAAAACCAATTTTCACCAGGGACAATTTTAAACGACATTAAAATAAAAATATATTCCATTTTAGAAAATAATAACATATTTATATATACACATATCTTCTTCATATTATTATAGGTGGCATAACGTACCTTACGATTTCTTAATCTAACTCAAACTGCCTGGTCATTTCTTATTATTCAAATCATCACGTCATTTTGCTTTTAAATTTTGCAAAAAATCAATTTTCACCAGGGACAATTTTAAACGACAATAAAATAAAAATATATTCCATTCTAGAAAATAATTGTACATACAACCAAAGATACTTACATATAATTATAAACAGAGTTAAATTATTTCTCAATTTGTTCGAAATATCTCCAAAGTGATGCGCTACGCCACTTCCTTCGTTCCTACTATTGATAGTTTTAGCCCTATTGATAATAATAAGTATAGAATCAGCTGTCCTTAATTATAAACCATTGTTTCATTTGTATGAAATAGATGTTTTCTTCAAATGAAAAAGAATGTTTCCTTACTTTGCATTGGTTACACATTGACGGAATCATTTAAAACAACATTTCTTTGTGCAAGTACCGTTTTAAAAAATGTAGAATAGATTCGTACTGAAGCACATAAGCGATAAATATTAAAGAAGGTACTGTATATCGGTTTAGGTGTAACAAAAATAGAAAACAGCATCTTCCCCTAAAAATCATTAATAAAGTATGGGCTAGAAATCGTAAAATAGAAAATAATAGACGAAGATAAAATTGTTCAAATTTTACCTGAATCCATGCATAAGGAAATGTTTTGTAATTTCCAAAAAAAAACTTCCCAAATTGACACGAGATAATTTTCTATATTTGAATTGACAATCAGAATATTCTACAGGTCAATCTTCTGGCTTAGGAACAGAGGTGTCATTTATTTTTACTGTAGTTAGGAAACTCTTCAGTGATAGGATATCTGTTGATGAGAGTGGAAACAATCATCACAACATCCAAGACCTCACAGAGATTCGAACCCGGGGCCTGTGTGATGTGAGACAACGACGCTGACCACTACACCACAGCAAGAAGGAAGGAATGTATTTGATGTTCCGTAACATTTTGAGGTAAATTGTACTAATGTGGATACGCAGTTAAATAACACAATTAATTGGGTAAAACATCAATTTATATGTTTAACACATATTAAAAATATAATTAATAAAATTCAAATCATCGAAGTAATTAAAAACAGTATTGTGTTGATGGATTCCATTTTACATTTAACCCTGTTAATCATATTAAGAATTAGCTTACTGTAACGAAGGAGAGAATTGAAATGATATATAAAAAATTATAGCTATTAGTTCAACATTTATTAATTAGTGGTGTTATAAAATTCTTAAAAATGTTTTTATAAAATTATATTTAGATAAAATTTAAACCTATCTACCTCATTGAAAAATTGTTAGCTTCATTGAAAGACGGAATATTTACAATGGAAAAAAATTAGAATATCATATTCCTCGCTCAAATTATAAAAAAGGATAATTGGATTCACTTCTACAATTTTTTTTAACAAAATATTCAGTTTGAAGTCTAAATCTCATTATATGATATTCAACACTTGTTTTCATTTTATTACATTTATTTTAAACCAAGAAAACAATAAATTAAAATGGAGAATAGCTCTGGCTTTATTTATAAGCATCAGTAGAAACAAAATAATCAAGGATAAAAATTAAAGAAGTGACGTACTCGTTCACTATTCCGATATTTGAAACAAATTGAAAAATAATTTAAATATATGTAAGTATCTTTTTTTGCTGACCTCCTGTGGTGTAGAGGTCAGCGTGACTGCCTCACAACACAGTGGTACCGGGTTCGACTCGTAAGAGAAACTCTTGTCAAATCAGTCCCCCGACAAGGAAAAATTAAATCCCATACTGAGTCGCCAGTACTGTTTATTCGACTGTATATAAATCAATATATAAAAAAATATTTTCGACTCTCTTTCAAAAAATTGGGCGATAAAATCGGTTACAAATTAAAGTAATATAAGTAATCATACCTTTATAGCTTTATATTTAAAAAAATAACGAGGCCAAGGTTACTGAAAATCTATTCACGGGTAAAAATTTAGGAATACCTTTATTTTGCTTTGTAATCAAACACTTATTACCGAAACACCACTACGCATTCAAAAAGAAATTCTTTTACACACCTGATGTATTCGCTCAACTTCAAATCTGTGTGTATTTTAAGACATTTTGCTTCGCAATGAAAAACAATTTTTAAATAATAATTATTGGTTTCATCTACAAATCTTCGATACGCAGTCAATGTTTACAAGTCATTTGACGAGCGTCTTTTGAAACGGGTTTGTTAAGTTGTCTCAACTGTATTTCAAGCTCTGAAACCTCCATATTATACATTTCTAGAAAATATAGTTTAAATATAAAAGTGATTTTATTACGGATCTTGGGGGAAAGTATCACGAATTACAATTCCAGAATAAAATATCTAAAATAAACATATACATATACATATACATATATATATATATATATATATATATATATATATATATATATATATATATATATATATATATCAATACACAGACCGGTCTGCATTTCCGACACAGTGTAGAGACCTCGAGATGTTGAGTCGAGGAGAACTTTTAGCGTCGTTGAGGGATAAATCTCCTAAAGCAAGTTGTCGGGCAGAAAGTAGATTACCAGAGATCAAAGAACAGGACCACCTCCAACTCACCCCTCCCCCCAAATCCACAAAGAAAGAACAAGGAAAAACAAGTGTTTGAAGCGAGGTGTAAGTCAGAATCATTTTCTAACACGGAGCTCACGCTAAGACTCAACAATTTCTCGCAAGTAAAATTTTGTTCATGCCAAAGCAAAAAAGTAAAATAAGAGCCATGGATTTAATTAAAATTAAACAAAAGTAGGTATTGATCCAGATTTAATTTATTTACAGTAAAAAAACAGATTCATAGAATATATTTTTTCTCTTTTTCTAAACCACTAACATGTACGGTTAAACCTCCACTTACACAGTTAATGCAGGAATTTTGGAATTTTAATGAAAGAAAAAATAAAGAAAATGCTATAAACAGAATTTAATTAGAGATTGAAAGCTTTCCCATTTGATTTATTTTAATAACACTTCAATTATTTTGAATGTTTATGCATCTAGTTTTTCCCTCGTCATATTCATCATCGGATTAAACTACCAACATTCTTCACTCCTTCTTGTTTTAACTGAATTGTTTTTTCTTCACTGATTTGAAGGGGAGAATATTAGGAAATATTTATTTTTTAATAGAAACAGTGTTTATTTTTACCGTTATTGGATTATATTAATTTAGCAATTTTAATACGTCATTCATAATTAATATTTTTTTACAAAACACTAAAAATAAAATGTTTTAGTTCGTCCACCAAAATTCTATGAGGAAAATTATGAAACCTTATTAGTAATTTTAAATCCTAAAAACTCTACTCGATACAGAAAAATCACTAACATATTTTTTTTTATCATTTATTATTCAATTTTCAAGTACATCATGAAATCTTTAAGTCAATAAACTTATAAATAAAATAGCCATCATGCCAAAAGCAACTTAATAAAACTATAACAACTTTTCAATGGTTTTATTAAAAAAACTTCTTAATGTAATATAAACTAAGAATTTAATACATTATACAGAATTAATTGAATCAGTAAATAAATAAATCGGTTAAAATGACAAATAATTTCATAACATTGAATAAAATATATCGCCGTTCCTTTCATTTTCTTTTAGATCCTCGGCTACATTTAGAAATAATTTCTCTGCGAAAATATAATTTATTATAATATTCAACACTACCAAAATTTTATTGTTTTATAACTGTGCGACTGACGAGGTTTCAAGGCGTCAATTAAATTGTTTTTTGGCGTGTTGACTTGTTTATTAATGAATTCTTCAGCATTGCTAACTCCATATTATAATTAATACTCTGATTTTGGAGACTTTAGTAAATAAATGTGCTCTTCATAAAAACTATCCGTAGAGTTTGGAAAGACACCATTAGATAATGACACTGTTTTAGGGTTTTCCCTCTTAAAAATTACCAGAACCAGAATATCTCTAAACCTTTACTCCTACTCGTGGGGGTTCAATTTTTTATGTGTACACAAGGGCTCGTGGAAGTCACGGGAAGACGAAGGGAGAGATCCAGATTAGTCATCCATGATTCCTTCGGGCGGCGACGCTGCAAAATACTGATTAGGGCGTGGTGTGTCTAGAGAGTTATTAACAAGGGGTCGAGATAAAGACTAGAAATATAAGAGATTTGGTGAAATTAAAAAACACGAAACGTTAATATATATATATATATATATATATATATATATATATATATATATATATTGTAATACCTAGTTAAGAGGGCCATTATATTTGTTTAAATTTAATAATATTTTGATTCACGGCACAGACTAGAGGTGGACGGCCATTACTTAAAATCTGTTTACCAACTCAGACTGGGGATCTTGTAATAAATGATGATTGAAAGCGGATGAAGGCTCACAAAAGGGAGAACTATTTTAATTTGGGGGTCTTAAGCGGCTCTTAGATCTGGTGTCTGACGGACATCGGAACAGGAGGCTCAAAGGAAAAATGACAATAGTTTTTTGTTGGCATCCAATTATGGGATAAGGGAATGTTTATCTAACAATATTGAGTAGCTCTCTGAGTGTGAGAAAGCCGGATGAGGTCCGAACGTGGTAAATCAAAACTGTGGGAAAAAGGAATATTCTGAAGAGGGGGAAACTGATAGAAAAGAGTTGGATGGCAGATCTCAAGGGAGAAGGAGGTGCAAGCAGTTGGATGTCAGAGAGAAAGGGAGGAGGACGTGGTTGCAGAGAGCAGAGTTTGGTCATCGATAAGAGATATGGGCATTAAGTGTACGGTTTCGGCAGTAAATAAAGCAAAAGTAATGAATAATTTATAAGTTGGTGTTAGAAGTGAATAATGTTTGTGTAAGAGATTTTAGGGGAGTAAGACATAGAAGTTGATGTCATAGCTGGAAGGAGAAAGGAGTGTTAGGTTGAACACCAGTTTTAAACTCGGTCTTGGTGAAGGTTGAGAGATCCAGAACTTTTTAAATAAGACAAAACGCAATCAATTTGTCAATCATACTAGACAAATTTATTGGTGACCGCGGGTGAAACATCCATACGAGTAGTCGGAAGTCTGCAGTCTGGAGTTTGGATACTGAAAGGATAGTGTTGTGTTGTGAAACGATGTGTCAGTAAAAATGCCTGTGTAAAATTTATGCACAGACTGGCCATTATTAAAGTGAAGTGTGTTCCCGAACCCAAAAACTTGTAAGTAGCGATTTAAAATAAATAATTTTGTAAACTGTAAATTTAAAGGTGAAAGGTCAGATTTCGTTTCTAGTAACTTCAATAAATTGATATTCTATATTACGTAAAGTTCTTTCAAGTGTAATTGGATTTTTTTCTTTCTATCAGGCCTAGTGGAGACCCAGAGATTTTGAGTTTCATTCTTTGTAAAAAAAAATAAAGGTATAAATTTTCTTTAAAAGCCACAAAAGGTAAAATTAATTGTCAGTAAAATTTTATCTAAATGTGGTGAAATAAAGTAGAGATCTAAATTGTATTTTGTGTGAATAAATTTGTTTTGTTAAATTTAAATTTTTGTTTAATTTTAATTTCCTTTCGTTAAATATTTTAAAGTTATTTATTACAAATTGCTACCACAACGTGGGGTAAATCTAATTTAATTAAATTCTTTAATTGGTAATTTATTACAATATATATATATATATTTAATGTGTAAGGTTTTTTAAAAAAATTTAATAGGATTGATAATTAGCATATATAATCCTATGTTTGTTTAAAAAATTTTATTGCTAAAAGATATAAAAATAACTTTTTTCGATATATTTCGGCTGTTTTAGCCTTTTTCATCTGTAAAATTTCCAATTTATAGGGTTATCATTGGAGTTACAATTTATTTAATTCGTATATATATATATATATATATGTATATATATGTATTGTAGAGATTAGCAATGTGTAATGTAATGTTTTATTTAAAATTTTTATTTTATATTATTGTCGGTGTAACTTTGAGGACTGACCAAGGTAAAGAACAGTCAGGATGGCGAAAGAATGCTGAGTCTGTAATTGTTGATACGGAGTATTGTTGAAAAGCGTACCCACACAGAAACATTTAGTGTGTTGTGGGAACCGGACTAGTGTGTTTTGGGATGCTGAGAAGATTTTTGGGGAGCCTGACCATGGTAGTCATGTCGAGAGTTTGATGTGGCGAACCGGTCAAGGGTGGTCGCATTCAGCATATGTATTAAAGGTTTTTCAACAGAAAAATGACAGTAAAGTTCGTGAAACAGTAAAGTAGAATTTCGCCGAAATTGTTATCAAGTAAAATTATATAGCAATCAGTGCTGTAGACCTGTAAAAAAATATTTTTCTTCAAAATTAAAAGAACCATAGAGCAGTTCTAAATAAAAAATGGTATGTAAACAAGTAATTCGGTAAACCTTTACGTAAATATCATTTACCACCAGATTTCTATAGGTTTCTCAGATTTCACTTGATTTATAATTTTTCTCAAGTTTTTGTGATATTAGATTCTTATTATAAAATATTGTTATAAAATATTAAACTCGTATTTTTCTTTTGTAACTTTTGTGAAAATTGCATATCACTATCTTTATTAGAGACCCTGTAAGTGGCTCTGTAAATTTTGGATTCTCATTAAAGCTGTTGGCATTTACTAAAAAAATAAATGTACAAATTTCAATGTAAAATCGAAAATGTAATTAAATAATCTTTTGTAATTTATTTTAAATAACTTTCTTCCTTTGTTTCATTTAAATAGACTCTGAAATGTGGTGTATAATTTTATTCAATTTGACTCCATAACGTGGGGCTTGTTTCATTGATTATTGATTAACTTGTATATTACGTAATTTGGCTTTCCAACGTGAAGTTTGTAATTTTAATATCTTTTTTATATTACATAATTTGGCGCCACAACGTGTGGTAACTTTGTTATCTTCCCTAATAATTTCGTTTTATGTTTTGTATATATATATATATATATATATATATATTTCTACATATAGTACTATTTTTTACCAATAATTGAATATATAAGGTGATTTTGATTGTTCGCAAGAAACGAGTATATAAACAATATTGATATGTTTGAATAATAAACATTTTTAAACATAGGACTTTACATGGTAATTATCAATCTTTTAAAAAAATTCAATTTAAAATTGGAGTTTAATAAATTACCATAAATCGTGACTTAATTAAAAGTTTTTACTGCATTGTAAAGAATACTTTATTTGGGATATACAGAAACAATTCAGTTAATATGTCAGAAATTTTTATACTGAACTAACTGCAGAAACTATAAAATGTGTGAAGTGTCATCTTATTATTAGACAATTATATTTTCCATATGTTATAAGGGGACTAAGAATTAAAACCGTGACGTTGGTAAAGTTGCTTGAAATTATATGAATATAATATATATATATATATATATATATATATATATATTGTAGTAATTGGTAATTAATACATTGTTATAATTGAAAAGTTGAATTATAGAGGACTCATTATTAGTGGATATAGAGCGGACGCCGCAACAAACCGGCAAGGCAAAGAAAACCTTGTTGATCAGTTGAGAGAGTTTACGCGCTCACAATCTACGAGACGAAGAATTCAGTCGGGCAGTAAGCAGCAAGGAGAAAAGACCAAAATTCCAAGTCATGAAAATTTGAACAGTACAGTCGGGCAGCAGACAGCGAATAGACCAGACGAAAAGTTTTACAGTCGGCAGTCAGAACGAAAGAATGTGGTCCAGTTACAAACATGCTTTCAAATATTAAAAAGTAAAGCAATATTCAGTCGGGAAGGAGACAGAGCAACTAGTTGCAGTAAAGCATCGAGAACCAACCAATTTGTGTTAAACCAACTAACAAACAACGCCAATTAGAGCCTGTGAACATTTAGAGTCTGTGAGAACTTAGAATCAGTGATGTCCCCAAAATTGTGCACGAAAAACTAAAAATGAGACCTGGGCGGCCGTAAGTAGAGAAAAACTTTAAAATCATTTGTAAACCGTGTTTAAAAGATAAAAGTCAGATCGTTCTTTAATTATTTTATTTTCGATAAAATGAGATCGTTAATTCTTGATAAAATTGAAATTGTTAAATTCAATCTTTAGTATTATTTCTTCCGCAACAAATTTCGTCTATGTTCAGACGCATTGATTTCCATAAAAAAGTAAATGTAATTTTGATTATATAAATTCTGCCATTTATCAAACCCAGTTCAAGACCCTGAGATCCCAAATATTTTGTGTAATTTTATACTTGTTTTAAAATTGATAATAAATCTTGTTTAATAACTTTCACTTAACTTCTTTCATTTAGAAACGCCACATCCATTATTAATATATTTAATTATTACAATATATATATATATATATATATATATATATATATATATATTTGTATACACAAATGCGAGGTTTGTTTTCTTGGCCCGTCATGTTGACCAGGTTGAGAATCGGTCACAGGGAGTCGTGAAAGAATATTCCTCTATATGTCCTCACCCCCGGGGTCAGAAAATCCCCCGACTCCCACATAAATCGTGCTTAATACCCACGCATGGTCGTCCTGTCTTCGACAACCGGTTACGCTTGCGGCGCGGGACGATCGGTTTGTTTTAGGACGGGGGTTGAAATGTCCACCCTCGAGCGAGCGCTCGCACATCTCGACGCAAACAGCACAAGAGCGAAGGGAATCACAAACCACCCCGCCACACACACACACCGTCGTCCACAGATACGTAGCAATTAATCAGGATTGCACATCACAGCAATCAAACACAGCAATATTTCGTACTCACCCTCTCCATATCGCTGGGGGGAGGGGGTGGTGGGGGATGATGCGTATCGAGCCTGGTATTATAAATAGTGCGCTCTAGGCCAACGCCGCTCGTTCAGCAAGCTCCGTATTAATTATGCAAATGGCTGTCATCCACGGCAGTGCTGCCACCTGCCTCCGGGGACTAAATAATATAACATTGTTCTTCTCTTCAATTCCACACGACAGTAAAAAAATTTTTGGGGTATATAGAATCCACACCTTTTTTAAAACACACACACACACGAGCTACTAAAATATTACTTCGGACTTGAGGTTTCTGGATCTTTGGTTAATTTTACAATTGTGTATACTTTAATTTTCAGTCTTCTCCTTTCGTGCACGTGGTAGAATTTGTTGAAATTGCCAATTCGTGTTTCACATCTCGTATTAATAATACTTAACAGTTTCATAAATAGCCGATGTTACGGGATGAAGTGCGTTTTGAAGAAAGTGTAAAGTACTCATATCGAATACCAAAAACATAATTCTCAAATGTTAATAATTAATTAATAACTGATATATTGTATACAACTGTTACAACTTAGTTTTTCAGCAATCAAACTTAAGAGTTTATCCTTATTGTTATGTAAGAAATTAAGGCTTTTGTAAATATTCGCGATGCGGCGTTGCTTGTAGTCAACCTTTGTTTATACTGGCTCAATCCCTTTTTTTTGTTATTTTACCTTCGGTACATATCCGATTAAATTACTAACGTCTAATTTCCTTTATGAAAACCATAAAACCATATTTTTATCGACTAGAATCTATTCGAAAGATTTCTACCAGATTTCCTGGGTTTTTATCGACATTTATTACTTAAATTTGTATCTTATCTGCTAATTTATTACACATTTGTTAAATTTCATGTCTGAAGCAATCCCACTTATAGAAGAATTTTACTTTGCCAGTCCACGAAACTTCCGAGTTTATTTAACACGTCGCAGTGGTTCAAAAACCCGAAAATATTTCCAACAGGATATTCAAAGGATAATTATTCCGTTATGAATCTTTTAGGGGTAGTTTTCATCTCATTTTTAGTACGTCTGCTTAACTTTTCAAATATATTACGTTTTAAAAACATATTCTTTAAGGTACGTTGCTTAACTGTGCCTCTACTTTATTCTAAAGTTGTAAATAACAATTATTTTTCCAAACTGAAGTCAAAAAAAAATATTTCCAGGAATTTTACGGATTTTTTAAAATTATTGCCTTTATTTTTGTTCTCAACCCTTCAATTTTAAATTAATTTTCCCTTCCCTACTTAAAACAAATCCTTAAATAATTTTATTTTTTCCGCAGCTGAAGTCAAAATACTTTTTTTGGCGTAAATGAGAAGGAGTTTTTCTTTTAAATTGCCATCAATTTTGATCTAACCCTTGGCTGTTTTATTAATTTAATTTGAAAGCAGCCGCTTAATTTATGTTAATTAATTATTCAAAATTATTTAAATAATTCTCTTTATCTACAGCTGAAGTCAAAACAATTTTTTTCCCGAAATTTGATTAACTTTATTTTTAAAAAATTCTTGATCTGAACCTTTGGCTATTTTAATATAACTTTCAAAGAATTCGCTTAGTTCCTATTTGACACTTATTCAAAAGTTTAAAATAATTTTATTTTTTGGCACAGCTGAAGTACAAATTTTTTTTTCAGAAATGTGACGCAGTTTATTATTTTAAAATTTTTGATCATTCTTGATGTGAACCTTGGGCTATTTTAATATAATTTTGAACGCAACCGCTTAATTTCCTTTCTATACTAATTCAGAAGATTAACATAATCCTCTTTTTCCACAACTGAAGTCCAAACAATTTTTTTTAAAAAAAATTATAAAGATTTTTTTAAAAAAAATTGTTTGCAGAATCTTTTGATGTGAACCTTGGAGTATTTTAATATTTAAGGTGGCTTAATAGTGTCGCTACGTATTTAAAAGATTTAAATCATCTCAAATAAACTTTCATCGGCCTATTTTTTAACTTTGCATATCAGACAGTGAAATACTATGACTCCATCCCTGTTCGTGACGAAATACCAACGATTCGCCACAGCCCGTCATTTTTCCGTCCAATTCATTTACCGGAAGAGATAAATATCTGAGAAACACTGGAACCCCTCTCAACACGCTACTACGGTAAAACTGAATGAGGCGATGAGGGGGAGAGAATATTCAATTATTCAAAGTTATCACGCTTGTCGCAGACCCACACCCTTTCTCCAACCCGCAGAGGATATTAATTAACACACCCTATATGAGTAGCGTGATGGCACAAAAATCTATTTAGATGAGGCCGGTGGGGATGGAGACTGGTCATCAGAAACCCCCCCTCCCTCACAAACACATTGTGGTGCTGCTGCACACTTTGTTCTGTCCACGCTAAAAAGTTTCCAACCCCCCTTCGCGTTCTGTAAATAAGGAAATTAATAAAGGCACGACAAATTGCATTGTGACGATCCATTGGCCAGTTAATAATTTTTTCGCCGGCAACAATAAGGGGGGTTTTCACCCTCTCACACCGCTCAGGCAGTGTTTTCAAGTCAATAAAATTTTCAAAAAAGCAATAACGCTTCGTTTCGGAATTTCTCACGTCAGTTCACAGAAAACGTTTCGAAAAGTTTAAACTGTAACTGTGCCACAATCCGGAATTTTTTTACCAGGAAGGATAAATTATAAAAGACCACCAAGGTACGTTTCAAAGTGCAGTCATAATTTACGTCGTTGTTGCTAGAATTCTAATATACATCTAAGAAAAATGTGATTTACTATGTTACCTGCAGCTCTTACAGAAAATTATAATAAATGTATAGGGCTCCGAACAGATTTATTTAAAAATGGCGATCCTTCGAAGTGCAATAAAGAAAAGATTTTTGCAAAATAAAATAAATTATTATACATGTAGCGCAATTTTGTGTAAAATAAATGTCTAAAATATTATCACACATTATAAGAAATTGTCTTTAAAGAAACGGTTTAAAACATAATAAAAACAAATATGTAATATACACTTGACTCAGAGTTAACGCTAGTACGAACCAATGTAAATCCGTACGTCTAATAGAATCTTTTACTGAGGTTCCTAAAATGTTTTAAATGAGTTTCTTCAATCGTTTTATGGCTGTAATCGAAATATATAAACGACGTGTAGGTTTTACGTGTAAAATAGGCAAAAAAATTGATAATCAAGGTGTTTTAAAATTATGTTATATGATGTACTCAAACGTTTACACAAATATAAAGTGTTTCTATCTATTTTACCAGTTAAATGATATGGAGAACCGTAACAAAACAAAAATCTTTACAGAATATAACTTGAAAAAAAATCCGTGTAAATGAACAAGAAAGACAAAAAGTTAATTATAACTGCACTACGTTAAAGTTAAAGATGAAGCCAAGTTAACTGACAAAATAAACTAAAAAATACCTCCTAATGTTAATCGCAATCCTTGTTGCTTTTGTCAGGTGATTCTAGTAATTGCATTTCGGTTTAATATGATGTCTTTTTAATCTAAAATTAATTTTAGTATCTCCAATAACTCACACATATTTTTGTAAAGAAGTTTATAATTTCAATAATATTTATTTTTATATTTTTAAGTCAACATAAACTAACTCAAATAATAGAATAACACAGCACGAGCTGATCAATTAAGTTTATGACATGAAATATATACAAAATGGGCTAAAAAAAATTGTTTTAATAGTAAGTACGAGTTAATAAACATAATTAATGTATGAGTAAAGCCAAATCTGTCAGAAAAAATTTATTAATAAAATTAACAACAACTTTTCGTCCTCTATATATGATTTGTTCAGATTTACATTGGAGTACATAATTTCTACACATTGCCAAAATTCTTCTATAAACACTATCCATATTAAATTAATATATTTATCTGACTTCAATGTGATTATAAAATTCGTGACAACTGTCAAAACAGTCATAACAAATTAATTGACAAAACAAAAGTAACTCAATGTTTCATCCTCAGTTCAGGACATCATCAGGTATAAAATGCATTAAATAATTTCCGTCCATTGTCATATATTGTTATAGAAATAAATTTTTGTATAGGATGTCCAAGACATTCTATATCTGCCCATATTAATGGAAGAATTTTGGCAATGAATGGAAATTATTTACTCAAATATACATCTGATGACGTCCTAAATATAGAAAGAAACGTTGCGTTAATAGTTTCTTTATGTATGATTTTTATGTTAATAAATTATTTTTGATAGATTCTGGCTGTGTTCTTACATTTATAAATTTATTGAAGTCAGATAAATATAAATATTAAAAAACACATATGGTTCATTATAAATAAACATCAACCTTTTAACGCCAGAAAAATATTTTTTATAGGAATTATATAACTTTTTCTTGGCACCTGTTCTGGGAAGAATTTTAACAAATTTTTGATAGTCAGGATCGTTCTCCGCTAACTGCTTTCCTGACTATTAAAATTATGTAAATCTTCTTACCTGATGAAGTCGTAAATAGGAACGAAGTATTGAATAATTCCTATTTTAAATAATTTTCTGACGTTAAAAGGCTGTTTCTTATTTATAATTTAAGTTAAATAGTCAGAACTTATATATAATTAATAAATAAAGTTCTTTAAAAATAATTCTGTCTAAATCAAGTAGGATAATTTCCGCAAGGGGAGGGAATGAAATTTCGTCTTTAGATACATTTGGTGAATTTAGGTATTGGAAAAGTTAAGTCCAATTATTTTCGATCAAATAAAAGACTCGGTGGATTTTTTTAGTACGTCAAAAAGTTTCAATATCACGGCTTTAGAGTTTCAATTTTGAGAATATTTCTCTCTTCCTTTATTTCAGGAGATAGTTAAGTAGTGAACGGTTGAGATTATCGTTGAGCTACGACACTCAAAGGAGTTGAGGATTCCCAAAGCTTTTGATTGAGGCATTGTTCGAGTAATGTTTGGCAAAGTCTTGAGCCCCCTCCCCCCCCCCCCCCCCACCGGGTAGCATTTTGCGTCGTCGTGTCTCTCCCCCACTCCCCACCCCACACAGAAAATCTCTTGAGCTACATACTAAAATGTAATAAATCTTAAATCTGAAAGTAATTACAGACGGGTCTGAAACTTTGGCACCGAAGTTGCCCGCGCCCTGTCTTTCGAGTTTCACTTCGTCTAACTTGGAACATCAAAGATGGAACATGGCAACTGAGCTCCTTTGGAGTTTAATAGCAAGGTGTTGAACGATTCCTCCAGAAGATGGAATACGACGTGGATGGATAGTTGGATGGGAAAACGGTAGCGTGCTAAAAAATAAAAAAAAAAGTTTTATCTGCCCGTCATACCTGGGTTGTATAATCAAGGACGAGGAAATTTCTGCAGAAGACGAATTTGCTATTTGAATAATCACACTTTTGGACTTTTCAGTCAAAGACGTTATTCCACTGGAAACTTTTGCCAAGGACGATTAAAAAGTACTATTCAGAAATTCAGATTAGAAAAGCCTTCTTTACTCCACCTTCATGAAAAATTGAAAGTGTAGCGATTATTTACTAATATTAAACCCGTATCATTCATTGTAAATTCACCAAACAGTTCCATTAGTTATATCCTTAAAATTTCATTCATCCCGAAAATTCTATAATATATGAATGAAACACATTACTCCATTAGTACGAAATATTCCCGTAAAGTTCGTAAATACCCGCATTCCCCCTTTCAAATCCCTTCCTATCCACCACGTGGATTACACTCTTGTAGCCTGTTACTCTAAAAAAAATTCTAAAAGATTGTATTTTCAATGGATGATACCTTGGCGTAGTTTCTATTGTCTTTGTAGGTTAAAATTATACTTGTTATCGAGAGAATTTTGGATTGATAAGAGCAGTTGTTTAAACCGTATTATTATATTAATTATGAAATCGGAGACGGGTACAGTGAAAATTTTTTATCTCCAAACCTACTCTTGATTTATTAATTAAAGATTAAAAATAATTTCCTTTTAATACTTTTGAAAATAACACACATATATATGTAATATTACTAACGCTTGCATTTAATGAAAAAGGCCACAAAAATCTAATCGAAAAATACGAGGAATCTGGACAATTTTTTTCTCAGAAAGATAGATTTCCTTTACATTTTAACGTAATTTAACTTTAACTTTTGTGAAATTTGTGTATGATTAATTAAGAAAACTTAGAAAAATAGAAAAATAAAATTGTTTTATAAAATTCTATTTATGATAAAATTATAAAGCTCAATTTTTAAAGTAAAGTATCCTGAATTTTTTAAATGAGATTGTGACATCAAATTACTGTTGTCGAAGTTTAAAAAAATTTAACAACGATATGGCATTAACTTTTGGGCACGTAGTTGTTATAATTTTAAAAATATAAAATGTCTGTTAAAAGTTTTCTTATTAAATTGAAAAACCAAATAATATACAAAAGTGCTAAATAAATATTTTAAAAAGATAGTAATTTTTTTACTCTTATTTGAAATTTTTTTATTTAATAAATAAAAACTTCTTAAATTTGTTGTTTTCTTTCATGTTTATTTATATTTGGATTATATTTTAACAGCGGTTGTGGTACTTTGTACCGCACGTTCTCTATTATTATAGAAAATCGTTGCTTGTATTGATTTGTAGTTAGTCTACAACAAGTCTTTTGTTTTATCTGCTTTCGTCTCTCCACAGATATGAAAGTTCAATAAAATGTCTTTATAAAGGGGAAAGTATTGACGTCTGTGTCAAGCCTTTTGGAAAAATAATGAAAAAGCTCGGGAGAAGTTGCTCGTCTTACTTGCCAATTTCTCGCTATGACGTCATCGTAAAGAGGTGCGGGGTCGGGGACTGAAAGGCCTACCCATCCAAAAAAAGAAGAGAACTTGACGGCGTGCCCTTACGATCTGTCCAATTACCATAATCACTCTTGTCTGTGAGGATTTTCGTTCTTCTGGAAGCCGGCTGGTGCTTTGTTTCAAATGTATTGGAATATTTACAGTTACGCTTATTCTCTAAGGTTGTAGATTTGTCCTAATGATTTTCTCATCTAAATAGATATAACCGAAACAGGACAAAACTTGTTTAAATATATTGGTAAAACCTGTTCATCACGAATAATTTTTTACTTACAGACGTTTAGTTACTTTTTTCCAAAAGTACAAATGCTTATAAGGAGCAGTGAGACTTGACCGTAAATATTCTAGAGTTTTTTCTGAATATTTTGTCTGTCGTGACGTCACCGAGTCGCGTTAGATCTCTACACAAGTGTCACTTCCTTAAAAATCCTCTAGTTGATTTATATATTATTATATTAATATATATATATATAAATATATATATTGTAATACCCTCGTATTGATAACTATTCTTATAATTTTGAAACTTGAAAATAAATTAATTTTCTCCCATTGAATACTCAAACTATAGATAATTATGATTATAGGAATTTAAATTAAACAAGTTATTAAATTTTATTAAACAAAACAATTTTATTAATCTAGAATACAACTCAAGAAAATCTCTGTATATTTTTATATCCTTTTACCTCAACAATTAAATTACACTAATAAACAAGTTATATTTTATAAATCAGACTCTGTACCCCAGGGTCTTTACTGGGCTGATAAGGAAACGGAAAACTAAATTTTACTATTTCAACAACGCAATTAAATAATATGAAAACTAAATCTGACTGATTACCCTTATTTAAAAATTTACAGAATTTATTACTGAATGTCTACTTGCAATTTTATTTGGGGTTTTCAGGAATGCACTTTAATTTGCAATGCCCTTATGTGCACAGACTTTTACACACGCTTCACAGACACGTTCACTTTATCCTTTTCGATATCCCGACTTATGACAGCTTGCATGTACTAAAATGTTCATTCTACTTTTAGGCACGGCCACCATTCAATTTGACCGACTATATATCACCGCCTCCACGTCCTCCTCCTTTTCGGTCTACATTTAAACTCCTATGTCTTTCTCGTTAATATTCTGGCACTACACTCCACGTCCATCTCCTTTGAGATCTCCTGTCCAAATAACTTTTATCTGCATCCCCCTCTCCAGAATATTCCCTTTTTTTCACAGTTTTTTAGTTTCCATGTTCGCCAAACAAACACCAACTGTTGGCTTTCTCACGCTCCGAGAGCCACTCAATACAATTAAAATAAATATTTCCTTTTAATATAATTGGATGTCCACAAAACTTCTGTCATTATGCCTTTAGGGTTTCGTCCCGATGTCTGTCAAAACCATTAGCTCAAAGAGCCGCTAAACGTCCAATTATAGTCCTCCCCTTCTCTAAGAGCCGCTTATCCATCATTTTATTATTATCTTTTTTATATACAAACCACTCAAGAATTCCCAGTCTGAGTTAGTACATAAATCTGATGAAATAAGAACCAAAATTTATGTTCTTCTTAACTGGGTATTACAATATATATATATATATATATATATATATATATATATATATATACATCTGACAATTTTCTAGATTAATGGATTTGCAGCTTCTGAAAATATTACACGGCAATTAAGGCTTGTAGCGGACTGAAAACTAAAACATACTGATGGGTTTATTGTAATGACTGTTGATAAGATTAATTTGTATGAAAATGGCCGAATCGAGCAAAATTAAAAACCAAACTCAATGTACGTACTTAAATTACTTCAATTTATTTTATAAATATAGCAGTAAAAATTTACTTTAAATAGTATACATTATTTTATAATATTATTTCAATATTGGGTTTAATTTTTGTCGTGGAATTGGAAATTAAGTACGTTAGAAAATATTTTATTTTAGCTCTTCTGATTTTAAGTACATATAGAAAATAAATTGGAAACGTGTTGGTAAATTATTTTTTTCGTGGTCTGCTCTAATTTTTCCTCTCCTGTTCTAATATTTTAACCTCTGTATAACTATTACTGCTGACATTCACTTTGATTTTGCCTAACTTATTCTAGCTTTGGCCTTTTCAATTTGAATCATACACACACACGATTCACCTTAATACTAATACCGTCGTGCTTCAAATTGTTGTGTATTAGTCTGTCATTTCTCTTTTTATTTGTTCCACGTGAATGTTCCATCCTCACCAATTCCGATTCAGGACTTCTACCTACGGTCTGACTTTCAGAATTCTTCTTTTCTCAAAACTTTCTGTCCTTTTCTATTTTGCACTGCCTATTGTCTCAAGATTTGCTTCCCATAAAACGCCAAGCCTCTAGAAATAAAAACACTTTTCAGTATCCAAATAACGGTAAATTTCTGATATTTGTGATAGGTTGTGTTATCCGATTTTCTACTTAGATTTTGCTTCTACCATGAATTATTATTCCGCTGCCCCAAACAGCACAATTCACTTTTCGTTTGACTTGAACACTCCATTACTTAACTTTTATTTCTATTAAAGATCATATCCACCGAGTGGTGGACAATAAATCCTGGTCTTGTTTAAGGATATAATTTTTATAGCTTTAAATACCGTCATATTTTTGCGTGAATATTAAATTTTTCGATCTACGTCTAGGTCGAGCAGAATCCTTGAGTTTTCTGGGACGTCCATCAAAATGGCCGCATTTCTATGAACCTGACCTTCCTGTTATTTTCGTGACAGCGCACGTGTTACACATTGCAGGAAGTTCACGTCAGTCACATTGCATCAGAGTTGACAGGTGCACTTGAAAAAAAATTTACTTCCGAGTGTCTGTACGAAACGTTTTTCACAAACCCCGTTGAACTACTTCAAAGGCCGTTAGTTTTTTTCTTCAAGTGTGTATACTGAATACAAGCTAATGAATAAACGTTCCCCGCCCAAATGATGTCCACTGTGGGATTGGGATTCCCCTCTGCAAGGTTTCCAGAGACACTGCCGAGCGCGCCCGACAGTCTACCAACTTTCCGCACGCATTACCGTTCTGCCTCCCAAGTTTTACCCGTAGGGCGCAGTTTGGAGTCCATACTTTCTTACAGTTATTTAAGTTTCTCAACACAGTGCCAGCCTGCCTGCCCCCTATTCCACCCCCCCTAGTCTTTGTGCGCCACCCAACCCCACCCCTCACACAGCCTCATTCGTTCTCTCAAAGTTCGAGAGATAAAGAGAATGGGAATAAAAAAAAGAACTCTAAATACACCGAATGTTAAAAGAAAGTTCCACACTCCCACTTTTTTAAAGGACATTCTTAGGCGAAAGAGATTTTCCAATGCAACTCCTTTCAGAACGAAATTTAATATTCATAGATGCGTCCTTTTAAAAATCGTTATCAGTGATGTTTTTTTAAAACGTCAACTTTTCCCTCCAAAGTGCCTTGAAATTTTTCGTTTTTGATGAGCGTCACTATTTATTCGTCCTTTATCTCAAATATTTATCGAAAAATTTATCTTTGCATATTTGACCAAAACTGTTAAATACAGTACTTTTATTAGGTCTAAATAGGTAATTAGATTAATGAACATTTATGAGTGCAGTTGAGGTTACATCACGTTTCGGAGTTCCAAAACACCTAAATCAGGATTATGGGAACAAAAAATACAAAACGGTTAAACTAAACTAAGTACGAGACTATTAATAATTCCACCTCTTAACGGTAGCATCTTGATTATTTAAAAACAAACAGGAGAAAACAAGTGGAATGCATCAACACAGCCAAATTTATTAGAAATAATTTATTAACAAAAAAAAACTTAGAAATTAACAACTTTTCGTCATTAATCCAGGACAATGGAGGGACAAAATAGGGCTAATATTTAAAGAAGAATATTTTGGCATTGTATGGAAATTAATTATTCAATTTCACACCTAATTAAGTCCTACATTGAGGACTTGCATGCTTCCTTTTTTTATAATTAATTATTTCTGACTAATATTTGCCGTGTTCATACATTTATAATTATATTGATATGAGATAAATGTAACTGTTAATTATAACATAAAAAATTCATGAATGTTAAATAAACATGTTCCATAGATTTTAATTGTAACATGTGCAGATTTTTAACTGTAATAAAATAAATGTCAAAAGACTGTGAAAAATCCTAAATATATGCTTAAGTGCTATATAAATTTGTCTTTTTTCTCAAAATGTTATCCCTTCATTAAATGAAATTTTTTAGATTACTATACGTTAATAAAATTCTGACAGTTATATAATTATGTTAAGAATCGTTTTAAATAATTCTTAAATATAAGAAATTATGTTTCAGAAAAGTTTAATGTCCCGATTCACCGGTCGTGAAGCTGACATTTTTACAGAAATAATAAATATTTGTTACAACTATTGAGAATTAAGTAAATCTATTAACCAGCCTCTATAAATGTTATTGATTCTATTAATTAAATATTTAAACACTTGTCATTATAAATTTGTAGTCTTTCATGAATGGTGTTCTCTAAAATTTAGGTAAAAAGGGAGAATTCGAAATAAAAACAATTGAGTTTCAAAATTTCATTTTCACTGTTCACACTATTGGTTGATGGTCAAAGTTCTTTCAACTACTTTCAAGAACATAAAGTGATTACTTCCTCTCATCCTACAAACCTGGTGTTGCTCCGTACTTCAGCAAATATAAGTTATTATAGAAAAAAGACTCAATTATAAATATAAATATATATATATACTGTACCCAGAGTTTATTATTTACGAGTTATGATTTCAGGCGATTTTAAATTCAATCTTCTTCCCAAACCAAAATTTTTTTGGAGTAGTATCAGATTTCTGAATGGTTAAAAGTATTATTAAACCTCAAAATCCTTTTAAATTAAGATCATAGAAGGACGACAAAACAATATATTCCATTTTACAGAATAAAAAAATTCTATAAATAAATTAAAAACCTTCATCCGTGTCAGAAATTTAATATAAAAAATTTAATACAACTCGATGTTTCATCCCTAATTTTCTTAGTTTTTTAGAATACGAATTTATCATTAATTTAAAATAATTTTACTGTAGAAGTCCACAAAAAATTAGGGATGAAACATGGTGTTTTTATTTTATTATATTGCTTTAAATAATTTTAAAAATAAACTTCTGACTTGAAAAAATAATTAAAAACACGCTAGGAGAATTTCGATCCCCGCATGGAAATTTCCAATTTAAGTCAAGAAAAATTTGAGGTGGGTGAATATCGAAAGCTTAATAAATTAATTAATGTAAAATAGTTTAATAACTACAGAAAAATAAACTTTCGTTTCAAATAGTGATTTATTTGTATTTCTGTTAGTGTTAGTAAGAAAAATATTGAACGACTATTAAAATACAGTTTTTACAATTGAAAAAATATTTAATGGTCCAAAAATATTAATTTAGCTACAAAACAACGTTTCTTTTCATCATGTGTACCTCTCTTCTTATTATATAGCAATTTAGATCATAAATCACAGTTACAATTAGCCACGGTTAGAAGAAACGCAACTCAATTACAGTGGGTTTACAGCTTCACAAACGTTTACCAATTGATTATCGTATACAAATTGCGGTGTTTAATTAATGTCCCATGTATACTGACGTATCGTTTAATATGTGAATAACAAAGCGAGTTCAGATACGACAAATTGTTGTGACATATACCGCATAAGTTCACATTTGTTCATTTAATAATAAAATAACCAAATACATATAATAGTAAATACTGCATATGTAGAAGTAAGTAAAGTCCCCCCTAGTTTTACTTCTACATCTGATGAAAGAAACAACGGTATCAGAATCGTATTGTGATGTTTCTCATTTAATCTTTCGATTTTGTTTTATTTAATTGATTATTTTCAAATTATACAATGGTACTGATTAACAATAATTTAATATATGAATGCGTGAATATCTTCATGGTTCTTGGTGAATCCGATCGGCAACATGATATTTGCTAAAGCCGCCATGAACAGAAGCGCTTCTGTGGTGGTAAAAGAAGCGAAATATAGGCAACATCCCACTACCCCTGCCCCCTAGGATCTCTGGGGGTAGCCTAAGCGAGGTCCTGCACTACGCATTTCACAACAACAAAGTAATTACCACGACGCAAACAATTAAACCGTGAAGTGCACGCAACACCGCCTCTGGAATTCAGAAACACGCAAATGCTATCTCTTACAATTAACATTTGGCTTCCATAAAAATACCCACACACACACATCGGGGGCAGGAAAAAGACAGCCCCATCCGCCCGAGTCATTGTTTCCTTTAAACGAAAAAAAGGAAACGTACCTATTTGCACTAACTTACAGTGAAACGGGACAGTTTTAAAGATAACACAAGTAGTTCCTTTTTTTTAATTTTTTAAAATAAAACTGTGAACGTGAACGTGAATACAACTCTGTAATTTGTTAAAATAATTTTGTTTTCCCTCAAATGTGACCAATAAGAGTTTTTTGTGGGGTTTATGAATGTAGCTACATTTTGCTCCTCACCATAAAAACGCAACATGCGACACATATTTTGGTTCGGTGACTTTATTCTACACTGATTAGCTACGAAAGAGAAAACAACAACTTGTCCTTTGCCGTTTCACTAAATTCTAAAATCAACTTGTCTCTCATGCTCATATTTTAAGGATATGCATCACAGAATATTGTAGCCGATAACCAAACAACGATTTTCCCGTATCTTAGTGGACAATTTTACTCTAAATGGGGCTGATAGATCCTGAGAGGTGAATCTTTTGAAGTCTTTAAAACACCTGTCTAGTAAATTAGTATGGGTGAAATCTTACTGTTTGGAAGACGTGTTATGAACATGAACTTTTGTATATTTAACGAAGTACATACTACCGAAAATCACATAAGTTTTTAAAGAAAGTTTTGTACGAGAATTTTTTATTCACAACTAGGAAAGATAAGAAATGAATGTGTCCAACTGTAGTCCGAAAGCTTCCGAGTAAAATTATTTTCTTATAACCCACTACAATGTATTTGTAACAAAACAGAAATGATAAACTGATAGACTCTTAATTTCCAAGAAGTAAGTTAATATTTCCTAGTTAAAAACTCTGCTATATAAAATATATCTAAATTTCAGATCCCAATAGACTTCAGTCAGCACTCAGCGAGAATTAGACGCAAAAATTTATTTCAACTGTTTTGTAATCAAACACTTCTTACGGGAACATGAATTTATTTCAAACAACTTATTTAATCACCCATTAACATATATTTAATAATGAAAATAGCTTTGATTTTTCTTAAGATTTTACTATATATTTTGTTTTCTGTTTTAGGTACAAAAGAAACATTTTATATTCTTAAGTAAACAAATATTGACCCAAACAATTTATGTTTTAATATTTCCCGCCAACTTTACGAAAAACTTGCCACACTATGACGTTGACGGTCTAGTCTCGTTGTTTACACGAGTCTAGAACAAAATGACGGAGACCCCCTTAAAGTTTTGGAATGAAAGTATTGAATGATTCTATAAGAAAAGGTATCAAATAAATATTTTTAACTAATCACGATAACATTGATTTTACTTGAGTATATTTCACTTAACTCAACAAAATTGTTATAACTCAGTAACTTTGTCCTTTTCCGAACCGCCCTGTTTTTTTATAGCCGACTTAAGTTTGGAAACTAAATTTAGCATTTTTCTTTGTATTTATGATACACATCTTCAAAATAATAACAATAACGGTAAGTGAATATTCGAGTTGAGAAACTCGTGAGACACTTTTCACAACTAAACAGGGTCAAATTACTTCTCTGAATCAAAGGTGTATTGCGCGTTGCATTCAGGGATAGATCCTGTTAGTTTCTGACGAGGAGTGTTGATTCATTTAATGTTCTTCTTTTTAATATAAAAAGTTATGGATTTTAAGATTTCTTATTTGCCTAAAAATTATATTTCCCTTGACCATTATTTATTCAGAAAATAAAGTCACTTTGCTTCTCTCTGTTGATGACACTAGCCGGGTTTGGGGCGTGAAACGTAGTATACTAACGTTGATCTTAGACTAAGAGATGTTCAGCGCGTAAGCACAAAAGTTGTCTATTTAGCAACGGAACTACATGTTTGTTGTTGGAACCGTGGCGGAGGACTACTTAACGACTCTCCCATTAGCAGCTCCAAGGCTTTGTTATCCTTGCCGCCGCAGTAGTTGGTCAAAGTTGAACTTCCCGAGAGAAGCACCGACGACCGCTCAAGCCTTTAAAATAATACCAAAATTCTCAGCGAAACATGTGGCTCCGCGAAACGTAAACCTCGGCGGCGGAAGTTGTTTTGTGAAGGGCGCACGCGGGGGCGTGGCGGGACGGACTCGTGTCAAACATGAGAAAAGAGAACCTTAATTCATATTTTTATTTGCAATATTTCTCTTAAAATTTGGTTTGTATTCAGCTGAAGCTACGAACAAAAAATTCGAATTAACCTGTTTTTTTAATATTTATTTATACAATAACAGATACAAAATGGCTCTTTATTGGCTTCTTGATGTTCAAGTTATAAAATCATCCCTTTAATTTCTATATAAGCTATTCTTTTTTTTCCCACGAGTTTCAAAATTAAGTCCTGGTGTAATTTAACCTAAAGAATATTGCGATGCCCGTCACCAAAACGTCGTTACCCGGTTCGAAACCCGAGAACTCTTCATACAAGCAGTTTCAATCTTTTAGGAATCGTTTTTTAGTTCAAAATGTATTGGGTATTACGATTTAAATTATTTTTGTCGATCTAAGCCTGTTAATGTTTTTTCATCAATTACTGAAAGACTCAAAAATACACGCAGTAAATTTCATAACTTAAGTTACCATTTTACTTCAGTTAAAATTAAGATTAAATATTTTTTACTCACACTAGTAGGTAATATTTAACTGTAAAAATCCTTTTAATAAAGTAAAACCTATACAGCCCATAAAATTTTCCACTTTCTGGGGAGGTTTTTAAAAGGAAAATAATTTTCTGATTCACGTTAAGATTCTTTCAAATTTTTCCAATAAAGATGTTATTTTTACTCTTCTTTTAAAATGCAATGTATTTCATTTCTTATCATTGTAGCGTTCTATAAAAATAAAAAGGGATTTTTTTGAGTGTTCCCTTAGTAGTTAGGGAACCGCTTACATATAATATACATAAATTTCTTGCTGAAGGTGTAATTGTAGAAGTCGTTGAGGAGACAAGCGGCAGTGTTGCGAAATCGTGAAGTTAGAAAAGTGATTAAGACCTATGACTATTGAAAAAAAAAATTCTCTTTCTCAGGCCGACACACTATGGTGCTTTGTGTTGTGGTCACGAGGGAATCTTCCCCGTTTCGTGAACTGTGCGTGGTTTTAAACGCTTGCAGGTTACCACCCTCCTGATACAAAGCCTTCTTTCAGTACCTTGTCATGGGATTAGCGTTGCCAACCGACGAGAGGGTAAAGTGTGCGTGTGTGTGCGGGGTGTCTCTCATTTGCGCATCCACGTGTGCTTGCGGGGGGGAATCCACCCAACCCCTCTCATGGTCAGTCTACCGGTGACTCATTCGCTTCTCCCTCCTCAACAAGAGCGATTGTGCGTGGCGACGTCCATTTACCTGTGTGTGTGGGGGAGATCTAATTGTTTTAAATTATTGCACAATAGCCCGTGAGGCGTCGCGATAAGACGCCGGGAGATAGTGGCTCGGCGCTCTTGACGTGACCGCTGTCAATGTTGTCCGTGGCGTGTGTGCGGTTGACCACGGAGAGGGGGCTAATGAATTCCCTTCCTATATCGCGTCGACGGTCACGTGCTCCCAGAACGTCATTCTGATTATTAAAAAAAAATCACTTTTGAAGCCGCTATCTTACATTCGTGTGGACATAAATATATAAATTACATTTCCTGGATACTGCCATGAGGCACGTGATGGGACCCTTCTACCTTCTACACAATTCTCAGAAACCAATATCACTCTGACCGACAAAGTACACGAACTGTTCACAGCCGTTTAAGTCAATAAACCGCAAGCAGCGTAGTTCATCACCGATATTTTATATATATATATATATATATATATATATATATATATACACGTTTTTAATATACATACACACTGGTTATTTAACTTTTCTTCCCGAAGTTTTCTAATACAAGGACAGATAGTTTTTTTCGTTAGTTCTCTTATCACAAATTTAGATGAGTAAATACATAGATAGTTACTCAGTTTCGAAAAACAATACAAGAGTATATTTACAATAACTGACATACGAATGAAAAATCCTAATCTATCTTATAATATATAAAAGTCTATAAAATAGACTGTATGTTTGTTTGTATTAAGTTCCGCATACAAATCCACATCCGTACAGAAAATTTGACCAAAGTTCGTACAGTTGATTGTGTCGAATGGGAAACAAACACTGTGTGAGTAAGACACGACTAAAACCGCATAGGGCGGGGGTGGATGGGTGTGAAATTTTTTAACTTGCTTAAAAGGCCGATATTTTCGGTGAGAATGAGGTTGATAGTGTTTCTCCCGATGTTGTACGCATATCTGTATTGGATGTGAACCCTTAGCGTTCATGATGGTGGGGTGTTACAAAAGTAATCGGGAAGACAACCGATATTGCAATCAAATCCTGGGTTATTGATATCACTGAGTTCAATTTTCACATTGAAATTTCCGTTTAACCCTCATGAACGGGGGTGGAAATTTTCAAACATGCTCAAATGCGTCGGATTAATATTTTTCGGTATCAGTGACCTTGATAGTGTTTCTCTTAATGTTTTCTGTGTATAATTTTAAACCCTTTCGGCATGGGAAGGGAGCATCCTTAGGGATGGGGGGTCAGAAGTACTTCAAAAATATAACTAGTAAAGAACTGATATTGGAATCAAATCCGGGGTTATGGATGCTGTTGAGTTTAATTACGACATTCAAGTTATCGTTTAATCCCCACCGGCGGGGTTTTCAATTTTTTAAAAACATCTTAAAACGGCCTATAATTTCGTCGAAAGCAAATTTTTCTTGGTCAACGACGTTTCTCCAGATATATTTGTGTATAATGACAACCCATTTAGAAATGGGGTTGGAAGGACGTTATAAAGATCAAACGCCAAAACACCGAGATTGAAGTCAAATCCGGCGTTATGGGTGTCACTGGGTTTAATTATGACAACCTGAGGCAACGCATGGCACTCAGTTAGACATTGTAACTACTACGACAAATATTATACACTTTCTTCTCATCTCAAGGTTTACGTGACGGTTCGCAAAAGTTACTAAAGTTATAAATATTTCTTCCACGAGTCTGAATGGTGCCATCGCTGTATTGCAGTCACCGATTGGGCTGGAGTCGAAACTGGCATACTTGGTTACAGCGTCGTTTGAATAATCTACCTCCTTAATTTCGGTAGTTTTTTATCCCATGCTGCTGGAATTGACGTCGGTTTTTTTTTCCAAACGGGTAGTGTCGTCATTAGTCAACAAACGCGCTTTGGAAACACGAGAACTCATCCACTATTCTATTCGAATTAACCAGTTGTGGGGGTGTTGAGTCAGCTCCTCCACGAATATCAAGACTTTACAGTCTCCCGTGGTCTATATTCAAATACAAGGACCACTGGACTCAATCCAACAACGAAAAAGAGAACACTCGTCGTTGTAACTCGGTCACCTTGAAAGAATTAGTCGTAGCGCAGTTTTTTTTAGGGCAACAGGCTACATGAGGTTGATCCACATTGGGCAACTCCCCTTTAATAGCATAGGAAGGGATTTGAAAGGGGGGATGCGGAAGGGTAGAGGAAGGTATCCAAGGGTTAACTAGGGCCCCCGGGCTATATTTTAAGGATCCTACCCGGCATTCGCCTAAAGGAATGCAGTGAAAACCTTAGAAAAACCTGCATCGGGTAGGTCGGGCATTGGGTACTTGTCCCACGCCCTTCCAATAGCGGGAGAGGAGCTTGCTGTGGGGACGCAGCATTCCCTTCTCCGTGCCTCTACCAGTTTAGGAGGCAGCTGGCCGACTATTCCAATGGGAATAGCGGACAACTCTTACCGTATGCCCAAGGTCTGTACCCCGGAACATACACCTCTCAGAACAGGCCGAGGTGCCTTGGCTTCTGGGAATCTTAGTTCAAAAACGGAGAGGAAAAGGCATCCCCAAAGGTAGCCCCTTCGTATATCTCCTACAAGGATCTGCCTGCGAGAGAAAATCCCTTGCAGGTTACCTGCGAGAGAGATTCTCTCGCAGACTGTGAGTCGTAGCGCAGTAGGAATGGGGGAATATTAAACAAACCACAACCAATCCCTACTGCGATGTCAGACGTCGTCGTGACGACTGAACGCAACCGGTTACTTTTCGCGGCGGCGCTACTGTCGCAGGCAGCAGCAGCTCGTCGCGTACAATTGCAATAAGTCGCTTCTCCGACGCAGCCAGCTGTGCAGGAATAAACACTCAGCTGCGCAAACACTCGCAGGGAAAAAATTCCTCCTCCTCCTCCGAGAGTTGGCTGAAAGCTATCCGACGCGACACAAAATAGAAAAATATATATGTACTCTAGTCGACAGGCCGACTGACAACCCCTCAACCCCCGGTATCACCAGTAGAATCACACACTACGTCGCAAAAGTTACATAAGTTCATAGAAATGAAGATTCAGTTTCTAAATTGTTTTCAGCCCGCTTATTCTCTTAATCAAAACATTAATGTTCAATCATCTCCCAAATCCAAACATTAAAGCGAATACTGGATTCTAGATTCCACGAAAAGTTCAGTTAAAAGTTAGATTTCTAGGTTTAATTCAATGTATATATCAACTACATCAAAATATTATTATGAATTACCATTGGAATTTCTTTAGAAAGTGTTATTAATCCAAAGACAATATGGAGATCCGTTGGAAATATTTCCAATATGTCTCAGACTTTTCCTCGAAAATTGTGACACTCTATTTTCAAATTCAGTGAAAAATTATATAGCTGTTGATATCCCCTTAAAGACAAAGATTTCAAATTAATTTTATTTAAAAAGACTGCTCACAGGTTAGTATTTCAAGGAAAAAACACTTACAAAAAGTCTAGTGTATTTTGCTAAAAAAATTAATAGGTGGAAAGTTTCGACCTATTTGGTCATTTTCAAACTCATTTAAAGACGTTAGTCTTTAGGTTACGCCGTTTTTTTTTAAAAAAAAACATTCAACCAACATTTTTGATGGTTTTTGAAAAATTAATATACACGATAAAATCTTAAAATGAGGATGATAATGACCAAATAAGCCTAAAGTTTCCGATTATCACAACTTTTAACAAATATAAGAATTTAGAAATCATTGATATTTGTCCATCCGTTTTTAGTTCATTTGAAAAGGTATCCCACCAAAGATAATAATTAGCCTGTTATTTTCAACCCCTTAATGCAAGTTGTGTCCATGCATTTGTATAATTACTATTATTTATACTTCTTTTAAGTATTTGACTTCACCTAATTAATGATAAAAAATTTTATATATTAATTAATTTGAGTAAAACAAGTGTTTGTTGATGACGTCCCAACAGTTGTGACGAAACATTGCATTTATTTTTCTATATTTTTAGTAATTTCATGAACTGTTAATTATAAAAATTAATTTTGTTAAGCAAACCAAAACTTTTAAGTCTTTATTGGCTATTTTACTCATACTTTCTCTTTCAATTTTGATTTACGCTTATTAATTAATATCGATTTAGAGTCATTCACTGAAAATTTAGTAAAACGTAGACGCAATTTATTAGTTTAATAATAACAATTAAATATATTGTGTTAGTTCGTGATGTAACATTTCTGATTTTGCAGAATTAATTGAAAAAAATAGAGGCAACATTTTTTTATTATTATTATAGTCAAAATGAAGTCTCGACGATCATAAAAATTTATTTTTTACCATACAATAAATTAATTTTCTTTATAATTCGCAATATAAAATATTCCCCAATGCATCATAAACCGTAACAACCAAATTGTGATAGGATTTACGATAATTTCGACTACTGCGATGTCTTCAAAGGGGAAAATCCCTCCCAATTCCTCCAACCAATTATTCTCTTGACGTTTCTGTGCTTCTTTCGATTTCAATCATTCCCCATTCTTCCTCACACAAAACACTCAACCTGCTTATAAATAAAAAAAAAGCCACCAAGAAAATCATCAAGCAGACTGATTTTTTCGCCTTGTTGTTAGAATTTCTTGCAAATTAATACCGTTACTTAGTTCACATGCGGTCGATAAGTTAATCTAGTGAGCAACAATGACAAGAATAGATACTCTGGGGTCGTGGTGGTCGGTGTTGGTAATAGAATTGCAACGACAATGAGATATTAGCTTCATTGAATGCGATGCTATGGGGATGTCTTATCTTTCTCAACGTCACAAAGCTCACTTAGTAAATTGTTTCATTAATTTTCTTTCCGAAAAATTCATTATAAATACAGTTTCTTATTTAATTTAGAAGAAATAAATTTTCCCTTTAAAAATTAATAATTACTCCAAAGTTCCAGCCTCAAAAAATATTGATTTACATTTTAGAACTATTTTACACGTTTGTTTGCATTTTGTGAGAGAGAAAACTGAATCGAATTTTAATCTTAAATATAATCTAATAATTACCTTTAATATATAAATAAACTATTCAGCCAATAAGTAAGATAATTTATTAAGAAATTAAATAAAAAAATGCGTTTGGGACTTTTTCAGACAAGTAATGTGCAGTTTTGAATATATACATATATAGGCTAAATTAGTCTTGAGTAATATGATAGTTTTAGTCCCAGAATATGCTGGACGAAACGTTGTAGGAACGGATTTTTTTGTTTAATTAATTAAAACATTTTTCTGACATATTGGCTAATTGTTTATTTATTTATCAAATGATAATTGTCAGATTGTGTTAATATTTAAAAATCATTAGAATATTATTACGTTTCTTCCACAATTTAGGGGACTTCTTCAGGCAGTCAATTAAACTACAGTTTTGAACCACGTCTGTATTTATTATTTTTCCATTAAACGATTTTTACTCTGAAAAGTTGAACGACCACTTTCTTTATGACTCCATTAAGTCAATTATATCATTATTTCTTTTAATTAAAAAATTTAAAACGTCTTTCTTAAAACTTCACTAATTATATGACGAAATAGCCAATAACAGATGCTAAATTAAAATACCAAACAACGTCTCTGCGATCTTTGTTGCATTACTCAGGCGGCATGTTACAGGTTTGCTTTTGCGAACTGTCGTTCTTACGGCGTTTTTTTTTCTTATCACCTGACGAAAGTAACGAGTTTTTTCCGAAACGCCGTGTGGAATTTTATTTTATTACTTATTTTTGTCTTTTACTTGGCTATTTTTTTAATCTGGAGACTAGTTTCCTCTCGAGTCGTCCAGAGGGTTTGAAACGATTAAATTAAATGATCTTTGGAAACATTTAACAGTAATTGAATTACATGGGGAAAAAACGTGATGAATAATCTCGGAGAGAATATAAGTTATGAGGTTGGTAACTCCGTTCTACATTTACAAGGGAAAAATAATTGTTACTTGTTAAAAAGAGAATTTTGATCATTCACAAAACGTTCCAAATTTGTCGTAATAAAATAAACCTGATAGATCAGAATTCACCACGCTGTTGTTTTGAGATGTTTATTTTCTCACTGCGTGTATATTATACGCCTAGTCGCCTAACTTTTCCGATATAACATTATTATTTTAGAGGGTTGACAGAGGACCATGAGGACCGGAGGTGTCTATTTCTTCTCAAAGTGTTTCACTCCTTCCCCTATCACCTAACTTCAACAAAAACACACCGTAAAATCCCTAACAATAAAGCCTACCGCAGACGACAGCTAATATTTTCTATCGCAGACCTAAAAACTGCTCCTTCTTGCGCGGGTTGTGTCATCCTTAATTATAGCCCGGGGGCCCTAGTTAACCCTTTGCTACCTTCCTCCACCCTTCCGCACCACCCCTTTCAACTCCCTTTCCTATCCTATAAGAGGGGAGTTGCCACTATGTGGATTACCCTATACATAGCCTGTCTTTTTTTGGGGGCAACAGACTACATGAGGGTAATCCACTTTGGACAACTCCCCTTTAATAGCATAGGAAGGGATTAGAAAGGGGGGATGCGGAAGGGTAGAGGAAGGTAGCCAAGGGTTAACTAGGGCCCCCGGGCTATAGTTTCAGGATCGTACCCGGCATTCGCCTAAAGAAATGCAGGGAAAACCCTAGAAAAATCTGCATCAGGTAGGTCGAGCATTGGGTACTTGTCTCACGTCCTTCCGATAGCGGGAGAGGAGTTTTCTGTGGGGACGTAGCATCCCCTTCTCCGTGCCTTGACCCGTTTCCTTCGTATCTCTACTATAAGGTTCTGCCTGCGAGAGAATATCCCCCGCAGGTCTTTTTTTATTATTATTATTATTTTTTAGGGCAACAGGCCACATGAGGGTGATACACATTGGGAAACTCCCTTTTAATAGCATAGAATCCTCTCGTAGGTAAACCTTCCCAGAGTGCTCTGGCGGGGTCTACTTTTGGGGATGCCTTCACAACTCTCTGTTTTTTTTAACAAAGGTACCCACATACCGAGGCACCTCGGACTGTTTTAAGAGGTGTATGTTCCGGTGTCGCAGAACTTGGGCATACGGTAATAATTGCCCGCTATTCCTATTGGAATAGTCAGCCAGCTGCCTCCTAAACTGGCCAAGGCATGGCGAGGGGTAAGCTGCGACCCCACAGAAAACCCCTCTCCCGCCATCGGAAGGGCGTGGGACAAGTACAAAATGACCGATCTACCTGATGCAGGTTTTTATAGGGTTTGTCCTGCATTACATTTAGGCGAATGCCGGCTACGATCGTTAAACTATAGCCGGGGAGCCCTAGTTAACCCTTGGCTACCTTCCTCCACCCTTCCGCTTTCACCCTTTCTAATCCCTTCGCTATTCTATAAGAGGGGAGTTCCACTATGTGGATTAGCCTATACATAGCCTGTCTACATCCAAAAAAAGTGGATTCATATTGCGCAAATGTAGACACTTAAACGTCCTTACAACATCAGTAAAATAAAGAAAATGTTTGATTATTAAAAATATAAAACGTAGATAAATCGAGGAATTTGTATTCTTTTTAACCCGGAAGAAATCCGCATGTGTATTTTCTTATTTTTATTATTCTTATTACTCTTTGCGATATAGATATTGACTTGTAGACTGGATCTTCTCTCCATGAGTTAGCCTCCCACAATCTAGCCTAGTCTAGTCGTCACTTTTAGCATTTCCCGAAAATAAAATAGATAAAATGTCAGCCGCAACACGACTCGAGCTTATATATTTTTTTAAAAAAAATTACCTGTGTAATTTTTTTTTGACTTATGGTATGGGAACATTTATATTTTACACATGATATCCGCATGGAGAATTTCAGTATATGTTTTAATTAGTTTTGCAGTAGTCTGCGAGAGTTCTCCTGAAGCTGTCGTACAGACAGGCAGACAGTCTGTGAGGCATGAAAATAGAATATGAGGGGGAAAGAATCACCGTTGAATACGATTCTATTGTATTATTCTTTTCATATGTTGATATTCATTATTATTTTAATAATGGTATCGGATTTATTCTGTACTGCTAAACACTGTTCACTCCAGACTGTTTCATAAATTCGACTCCAAATAAAGTTCATAGTTTGAATTAAGTTTAATCTTTTGTGTAAAAAAATTATCTTTCATTAAGAAATAATTATCTCAATCTATAAATTTGTCTTTTTTTATTAATTCAAAAATGTCTATTCGTAAAATAAAGTAAAAAGTGGCACTCTTATGCAATGCTGTGTTGCCTCCAAAAAATCTTTAAATTTATTTTATGACTATTAAAATAAAATTACACAATTGTTTACTACAATTTAATACACATTTTACCTTAATAATACAATATTCTTATTAGATAAAAAATTATACAAATTTTACGTTAATAGTTCAATATTCGTATTATATATAATTTGCTATTCATACTTAATAAATATACAATAATCATTTAATAAATAAACAGAAAAAATGTCCAATTTGTTAGAAGAAAATTTAATATTTAACTAAAACAAAAATATTATAAACATATTAAGACGTTTCGTCCACAATTTTGGTAAATTATCAGGTAATATAACTGAATAACCATACTTTTAAAACTGAGAGTCTCTTATAATATATATTTTAACGAAATTAATTCAAAACTTTAACTTTCAATAACTTATTTATCGAATAAAATGTTCCTGGTGAAGTCCCAAAAATTGTGGACGAAACATCTTAATCTGTTTATGATTTCTTTCTTTTACTTAAATATTAAATTTTCACTATTAAGGTAAGATGTGTCTTTATTTGTAATAAACAATTGTGTAATTTTATTTTAATAGTTATAAAACAAATTAGAGGACTTTTCGGAGGCAACACCGCCTAGCATAAGAGTACAAATTTTTATTTTACGAATAGATAGTTTTGAATTTATAAAAAGACAGAAATTTATAGATTGAGATAACTATTTCGTAAAGAAAGATAATTTTTCGTTTAAGGAATGATTTTTAAGTTGATAAAAACATAATTTTTGTTCTGAAAAATTGACCCTTTATTTCTCATTATTTAACAAATCTTAACATTTAAAGTAATTTAATTTAAACAAATTAATTAATTAGAATAAATTGTATTCAACAATTAATAATTCATAGTTAACTGATCACAGATATTTTTACCCTACTAACGAAAAAAATTGAAGTGATAGAATTAGTTAATGAATAACAAAGATAGCCAATTAAACAAAAAAGTGATAATTGTGTAAATTGTCTATCTTTCTTATTCATTATGTCAATCAGACGTAATTTTTTTCATTTTAATAGAATTAATTCTTCAAATTTCATTTCCATAGAAATCACAAGAATCAATTGGGATTACTATTTAACATTCAATAAATTATATTTAAAGTAATTAATCGACTGCTTCATTATCCTTTTAAATTAGTTAATTATAGAATTCCATTTTTATTTGTGGAGCAATTTAACCTTGAAGTCACTATATATATATATATATATATATATATATATATATATATATATATATATATATATATATATATATATATTGTAATAACCAGCTATGAAGGACAGGAATTCTGTACTTATTTTTATCAGATTTGTTTATAAGTCAAACTGGGAATCCTTGAGTGGTTTGTACATGTAAAAGATAATGATAAAATTATGGGTAAAAGACTTTTAGAGAAAGGAAGGACTATAATTAGGGCTAATAGTGTGACCGACATCTGGACGACGGAATCCTAATGGCATAAATGACAGAAGGTTGTTGGACGATGCAATTAGATTAAACGGAAATAATTTAATTTAATTGATTGAGTGGCTCTCGGAGCGGGAGAAAGTTAACAGCTTGGGTTTGTGTAGCGAACATGGAAATGCAAAAAAACTGTGAAAAACAAGGGTATATTCTGGAGCCCGGAAGACAGTTGTACGAGAAAGAGATCATTATCATTTCGTGTGGACGGGAGACGGACGTGTCAGTGGGGAGAGCGTTGGTGCAGGTCCGCAGGGCCAAGAAAGTGGCCGAAACTATGTTATGAACAGTTGGGTGTTTGCATTCAGGAGAAATCATCGGATGGTAGGCCAAGCTAGGTGGCCGAGAGTAATCAGTTGGACATCAGTCATCCGAAGTCGGTGGTAGTTCGTCCTGGAAATCTGTCTGCCAGCAGAGTTGTTTGAATTCGTCGTGATGGTAACGTCATCGATAAGAGGTGGCGGTGAAAGCAGAGTTTGAGCGCAACCTGGTGCCTTTTATGCCTATATGAAGTAAGTGTGTGGACCAGAGACCTTGTAAGTTTATTTTTCTGAATTCATAGTTGTAAATTGTTAAATAAGGGTAAAAGCCAGATTTCGTTTCATTCGTTTCAATCATTTAAACCATTTCATTTCGTTTTTCATTTATTTTAACTGTTTTGTTTAATTGTAAAAAATTGTGTTCCGTTTCCTTATCAACCCAGTAAAGACCTTGGGGTACTGAGTCTAACTTATCAAATGTATTCAAGATAAATAAAATTGTTTTGATTTTATAAAATTTCATTAGATATGTGTAATTGTAAATTATTGTCTTAATAATTAATAATTGTTTGTTTAAGAAGGTAGTTTTATTTGAGGTATTACAATATATATATATATATATATATATATATATATATATAAAGTTATTTTAAACGTTTTTATACCTCTGATGTATATTACTTGAGCATGAAACTGGGAACTTTAGCTAGTATGAATATAATATTCATTAATAAATATTAAAAACTTGAGTTTTACATTTTTATTCATTTGGAAGAACATTCACTGTATTACAGGCAAATATTTTATCAGATGTTTGATTTTTGGAGGGTTCAATTCATGTGTGGGGAATTTTTGTGACTGACGTCATTGTAACGAAGCGACAGTAGAGCCGCCAAACGACTACTTGTATAACGAGCCACAAATTTAGCACGAGTTTGAAATACACCATTTACCACTCTGTGTGCGTGTGTGTTATGTTGTTGATGATGTTGTGCAGTAAACGCCACAACTATAGAACGCGATGCTATTCAGAGGAGAATTAGTTGTACAGGCCAGTGAACCATTGGATGTTTGTATCTGCCACTGATGAGCTGGAGCAATGCGCGAATTACGTAACGAGCCCATTTGCATGATGAAGCACTCTTGTATGATATTGGTTTTGGCACAGTGAAGCGCGACGATGGATTTACTAATTAATACCTTACAAAATTTACACTTTAGTAACCTATTTTACTTAATGTCAGCGATTCATTTGCTGATGATTCTGTATGTTACAATTAAATTTTGCGTCTGTGTCAGCAAAACTCCTTCTACAGGCGGTAAAAATGGACGATTCCTGGCTCATGATTAATTATTTTCCGGCCGTCCACATCTCAGGGCCACTGTGTGTGTCTGGTAATATTCGTTCTGATCATTATTCACTATAGTTTTTACTTTACTATAATTACGAATAATCCGTTCACCGTTCATCACTCATCAACAATGAATATTATTTTTCTTTTCCGAAAAACCGTAGCGAAAGTTCAAAGCCGGAATATAAAGGACGTTCCCGATGCCAAATCTGCAACACACTGAACAGTTAATTTATCTTCAACATTATTACTGTTGACGTGGCCATTAACACATGTAATAGTCGACAGTACTCGATAACGTTAGCAGCTATTCAGCATTATTTACGTTTCTTGCGCTATTGATGCACATTCTACTCCTGTGTTGATGTTACAATTCGTGTTTCGCTTCTTTGAACTTCGGGAATCTTCTGACAGTCTTCGCTGATTGCGGGTTTTCAATTAATAGTACAGTTTTTAGTAATAGTAATTCAAATTCTTCCGTTAGTATTCTGCTATGAAAACTCGTAGCAAAGTTCAAGACGACATATAAACGACACAAAAAACAGTTCATTTATCGGAATAATTATTTCTGTAGGCGTGATCATTAAAATATATAAATCGACAGCACTGGAATAGTATCAACCGCTAATAAGCTTTATTAACAGCTGCTCCCCACTTAGTTACGTTTATTCTACTCTGGATCGTAGATCGTGGATTAATTCCACTCATTAAATATATTTTTCCTTTAAAATAAACAATGATTGCTGTTTTCTTTTTAAAAAAAATTAGAATATGAACGTATGCTATATTCTTTGGAAAATATAAACTTCTTTGGAATAAGGTTTTTCTTTATTAAATAAATTAATTAAATTCCATTTTGATTTCGTACGGTCCTGATTACAATGTTTCTAACCGTTGACTCTACGGTTCGTGTTTCCCTTCGTTGAAACTCGGGAATATTCGGAAAGACTTCGTCGCTCGAGATACTGTGATTAATAGTAAACTAGTTTCCTTTAAAAAATTTCTTAATCAATCTGTATTAGTCAGGTCGGGCATTGGGTACTTGTCCCACGCCCTTCCGATAGCAGGAGAAGAGTTTACTGTGGGGACGCAGCATTCCCTTCTCCGTACCTCGACCAGTTTAGGAGGCAGCTGGCCGACTGTTCCAATGGGAAAAACGAACAACTCTTACCGTATGCCCAAGGTCAGTGACTCCGGAACATACACCTCTCAAAACAGGCCGAGGTGCCTCGGCTTGTGGGAACCTTAGTTCAAAAACGGAGAGAGGAAAAGGCATCCCCAAAGGTAGCCTCTTCCATCTCTTCTACAAGGTTCTGCCTGCGAGACAACATCCCTCGCAGGTATTGCCTGCGAGAGAATAGCCCTCGAAAACAGTCGTACAGCATTAGTATGATGTTCTTTAAGCTTAATATATTTAATATATCAATTAATTAACTATAAGTGATATCGGATAATTCTTCGGGTCGAACCTGACCATCTACTATCAGTTGTATCTGCTGGTGACTTGACACCCCGGTGGAAGAGGTGCTGGAACCCGGTTTTAAGGGTTTCTTTTTCTTTAACAAGCTTGCGTATTCTCCCCTTTTGCGCCTTGTTGGCCAGTGTGTTTCTGTCTCCAGGAAACGGCGTCGCGGCACTGCAGACCTCAAGGCGTCGTCGCTCGGGAGAGGGAGATAGGCGGAGGGGGGGCGTCGGGAGTCTTTGTGCGAGGCCTACTAGCTTACATCATTAGCGTGTACTCACTTGTCTCGTTGTAACGTTGTTACGTAACGAGCGACGAAGAACTGCCCCCCCCCCCACACCCCTCGCACACCACCCCCGTCTTTCCTCCCCGAAGTACCGACAAGAGCCTCTTTACTTCCAACCCACAAGCATTTTACCATCTTTGTGTGACGGCTTTGAAACCTGGCAAGGTGGCGCTTGTTTCATGGCAAGTTTTAATGTTGCCTACCTTGTTCCTACGGCTACGCTTTCAATTTTCATATTTTTTTTTATCCTCGGCTCCTTTTTTTTTGTGAAAAAAAAAAGTTAACTCCGGTAGCAAAGAAATGATGCACTAATTAAATATACCTTTTCGTGTCTTGCACGTCTTTGTGTTGAACCTTTTTAACGTCACTTTGGGAAAGCCGGTTTTTGAAATGTGATATTTTATACTGTTTTTGCTTGTTATGGGATCTCTGAGAGTGTGACCAGCAATTAACGTAATTTGTGTAGCACTGGCGAGAAAAAAAAAGAATTCGTAAGATGCTTAAAATACTGGTGTATCCAATTTCTTATGGTAGTGTAACTCAAAAACAGTTAAATTACTGAAAATTATCTCATTTAATACAAATATAACCCCTGAATAAATTACTTAAAAATTAATTCGTATTACGGTTGAGTTAAGTAGGCGAGAAAAAAAAAGTATTCGTTTATTCGTTAATTTGGAATATTAATAAGTAAAACACAAATAACAGAACTCAAAATGGTTAATGGAGTTATAGAGTGTTAATCGTTCAATGGGAATTGAAATTATACTTCTAGTTAGAGTTACAACTAGGAATATTGTAAATTATTAAGGCTGTCAATTCGAAGCAAAGGTAAATGTTAAAAAAACAAAGAACTTCCCGACTATTGCGTGGCCTGCCAGATATTTATTGAATTATTTTCAAGATTGTGAATACGAAATTAGGAAACACTATGCTTCCTTGTTTTAAATAATCAATTTAGTGTCTTATAAAAGTTATTTCCATTGTTACTTTAAATTTAACGATACTGCCTCTACATTTCAAGTATTTAAACATAAGTTCTGTAAATGTTTACATAATTATATAATAAATTTTCATGTTTTTTTAAAAAAATCGCAATTTTTTTACTACAAATTTTTAATCATATCATTTATTTGAATTTTACAATAGCTTAAATGGTCCCAAAAATTATGGGATGGAACGTCGTGTCTTTTTTATTGATATTTTTCTATTATAATGTTTTAAATTATAATTTGTAATTAAATTGTGACTTAATATTTTTGGTGTCATTGAAAGGAGGTTAATTTCATATATTTGGTCCAGAAGAGAAGGTATTGGTTCCTAGTAATTGACGTCTTCAGCAAAAAAAATTAAACAATATTAGTTTTGAACTACAGAATCATTAGGAAATACTCTAAAAAATATTATATTTATTGCTTGACCAATTGGTATGGATTAACTCAAAATAAGATTAATATAACTATAGTTAAACGTTAATTTTTTTAAATTCTCTCTTAAAAATCCTTCATATTTAAATAATGTAACACGCTGCATAACTGTTTGTAATAAAATTTACGATATTTATAAATCATATTTCCTATTCCATAGTTTGATAGTTTAGAAGTAGTCGGGACATTCAGTATTATACTATTTTTATTCCCAGTATTGCGTTCTGTATTTTAAAATACTTAAATACTTTTTCATAATGCTATATTAGGCAAAATTTTAAAAATATTATTTATTTATTAGCTATAGAATATTAACATGGAAATATAAAAATCATTGGTGAATATTATTAGATATTCGCTTTCACCCCAATATGAGAAGCGGGTTTTAAAATAACTTGTAATTGTAAACCCTGTTTTCTTCAGGCCGCCAATTCTAAATGTATATGTTAAAAAATTCCCATCCATTTCGAGGCCCACCAGATGTAACATCATATTAAAAGAAACTATAAAAGAATATGTATGAATATTAAATTATATTTAAGACAGTGAATATTAAATTAATAAACATTGATAATATTGTAAATTATTTATTTTAAAATATATTTTTCCAAAACCTTTATATTTACTCAATTTTAAATTACCGCACAAGTATTCCTAATAAAATTTACGGTATTTAAAAAAACATATTTTGTATTGGATAAAATTTTCGTACGTTTATATTTTAGTCATTCTGGATATGTTCGTAGAAATGTAAACGGCAATTTTTTAAAAAATTATTATCTATTCATTAGCTATAGCTTTAAAAAATTGAAAGGGAAATATTAGTAATATAGTTATTAAATATTTACTCCCTCCTTCCCCCCCCCCACCCACAATATTTTTTCAGATAGACATTTACTGGAGTTTATTAAAAAAAACAGTGGATAGGGAAACACTCGCTAGCTCATCCTCACCCCTTTTTCTGTTAATTAAAAGTCACGACAGATAAATATACATCTGCAGAGGATTGAAATTAATTCAAATATTTGCGCAAGACAACATTACGAAATGCCGTCACGCTGCCGGTCGTCGTGGCGGATCTTTATCTCAGACGTGCAATTATTTTTACTTTTTAACTCTGTAAATCGTTGGAAAAAATGTAATTTTTTCTTCCTTCCCTCGTCGTGTGGCAACCCGGTATGACTTCAAAGGACGAGTTATTCCTATTCGACCTCTCGGAATATCGTTCTGTTAAAAGAAGAAAGGAAGGCTACGCTTTAAAAGTAAACGTCTAACCTGTAATTGAAAGTTAAAAAGTCTAGACTTTGTATCATAATGAGAAAAAACTTAGTTACGTAAACAAAATTGAGCTCCGCAAAGCTTTCTACGGAAGAAGAGGGGGAAGAAATATCAATTTATGGTTAATTTTTCGTGTGCTTCAGAGAGAGATTTGTTGTGGATTCTGCGGATGAAAGAAATAATCAGAAATGAAGACATTGAGTAAACTTTTATTACCTTATCGTAAGTTAATCATCTATATAGTGGAAATATTTTTGTAACGTTCAGGGAAATTTCAAAATAAAATATTTTAGAAAAATTATTCAAACACAATCAAGCATAAATCAGTCGAAATAAATTTAAATTGCTTCAAGAAGGAAAAAATATATATTTAAGTTTTAAGTAGTAGAAATTATCCATCAGTTAGAATATTTATTTTAAATATTCACAGCTAGATATATTAACTAAAATATACCTTAAAGTTTATTTCCTCTAATTTACAGCTTATTTAATGTTTTAAATACTATTTAAATAATTAAACAACCGTTAAATTTGATTAAATAATTTACGTTAAAAAGTTGAGATATTCTCCAACGAAATCCACGGTCGAAATCTACTTTAAATTAAATACAGGTCAGATAAAGTTTTATTTTTAATATTTTGGTTTATTACAACAATGTCTTAACAGTCGATAATAATTAAAAGCAACCAAATCAATTAATATACAAAGAAATCCACATAGCTTATTCAAGCGTCAAATTAGAGTTAAATTTTAATTCAGGAATATGGATGGAAAAATTCCTTAATTTAAATATAACTATTAAAGATATACGAAACTACAAAATAATAACTATTTAAATAAAACTGTAAAGTGTCGTTCCAACCTAAACGTAATAAACTGAAAATCGGCTGAAAAAATTTCAATTTTTTTTAAGATTAAGATTAAGATTAAACAGAGGTTATATGGGATTACTGAATGTAAAATATAATCCATTAAATAGTTATTTTAGAATTTTTGGCTGCGGATAGCTGCAATGTATTAATAATTCTTTCTCTAGAAATACTTATGATACTGATAAATATTTAACACCCGTTCAACTATATATGTGCACACATTTTTTCTAAAAGTGAATGTTGACGTACACTGTAGAAAGATTACTATTACACCCTGTTGAATAATATTTAAATCCTTCACTAAGAAATACTTAAACTGAAAAAAGAAATTCTAAAAATTAAACCAAAAAACATATTTCTTCAAGTAATCTACTGGTTTCTCAAATTATATGGAAGAAAATGATTGAATATTATATAAAGGATTTTTTCATATCACCTACTGGTTTTTCGAATTATATTTATTTATGACAACAGGCTACCTGAGGGTAATCCACGTTGGGCAACTCCCCTTTAATAGCATAGGAAGGGATTTGAAAGGGGGATGCGGAAGGGTAGAGGAAGGTAGCCAAGGGTTACTAGGGCCCCCGGGCTATGATTTAAGGATCCTACCCGGCATTCGCCTAAAGAAATGCTGGGAAAACCTTAGAAAAACCTGCATCGGGTAGGTCGGGCATTGGGTACTTCTCCCACGCCCTTCCGATAGCGGGAGAGGAGTTTGCTGTGGGGACGCAGCATTCCCTTCTCCGTGTCTCGACCAGTTTAGGAGGCAGCTGGCTAATGGGAATAGCGAACAACTCTTACCGTATGCCCAAGGTCTGCGACCCCGGAACATACACCTTTCAAAACAGGCCGAGGTGCCTCGGGTTGTGGGAACCTTAGTTCAAAAACGGAGAGGAAAAGGCATACCCAAAGGTAGCCCCTTCGTATCTCTCCTAAAAGGTTCTGCCTGCGAGAGAAAATCCCTCGCAGGTTACCTGCGAGAGAATCCACTCGCAGCCTTTTGGCCCTGACCTTCGAATTATATTTAAGGTAATCGTTGTATATTAATAAAAGTCAAGCCTGCGAGAGGATTTCTCGCAGGTGAACCTTCACAGAGAGCTCTGGCGGGGGCTACCTTTGGGGATGCTCTCACATCTCTCTGGTTTTTTTGAACTAAGGTTCCCACATGCCGAGGCACCTCGGTCTGTTTTGAGAGGTGTATGTTCTGGTGTCGCAGTCCTTGGGCATACGGCAAGAGTTGTCCGCTATTCCTATTGGAATAGTCGGCCAGCTGCCTCCTAAACTGGTCGAGGCATGGAGAAGGGAATGCTGCGTCCCCACAGCAAACTCCTCTCCCGCTATCGGAAGGGCGTGGGACAAGTACCCAATGCCCGACCTACCCGATGCAGGTTTTTCTAGGGTTTTCCCTGCATTTCTTTAGGCGAATGACGGGTAGGATCCTTAAACCATAGCCCGGGGGCCCTAGTTAACCCTTGGCTACCTTTCTCTACCCTTCCGCATCCCCCCTTTCTAATCCCTTCCTATGCTATTAAAGGGGAGTTGCCCAATGTGGATCACCCTCATGTAGCCTGTTGCTCTAAAAAATAAAAAAAATAAAATAAAAAAATGTATATTAATAAAGGGTTCCTTCAAACGACTTACTGTTTTCTGCAATTATGATGAAGTTAATGATTTAAGATGAAAAAAGGATTTCTTTACATGACCTACTGGTTTCTCAAATTATCATTAACCTTCTGTAAAGGTCTCAGTGACATCCAATTTTTTTTAGACATATATAATGATCGTTCTGGCACTGTATAACTCAGTAATATTTATTTTTTAAAATTTCCAACCATTTAAAAATGTTTTCTTTCTAAACTGTTTCAGATTGTAAATTGAAAATGACGAGGAAAATCGTATTAGTGACACGATTTCATAAATAATTTAGTAAACGATATTGGAAGCACTTTAATGTTGGAAAGACGAAATATTTTACGCATGCAAAAGCACGACATGGGAAATCGTGCGGTGCATCTGCAAACTAGATTGATACCTCAGTATTTTAAAAGTTTTCGCCTTCGCTTGGAAACTCCCCCCCCCCCTTCCCACCCCTTGCCGCACCATCGTCCCCGCCACACAATGTTTTCCTTTTGGGAGTTATAAACGCATCAGTATTCCGCGGAAATGATGGAAATCTAGTTATAGACCGCCCGGTGATGGATGATGCGTCAGGCCGGGATTCATAACGTCTGGCTCGAACGATATTGCAGGAAAAAGAGAGAGAGAGAGAGATGCAACACACGCGCGCACGGTGGCGGCGGTGGTGGTGGTGGTGGTGGCCATCAATATCTCATCCTGTGGGAGAGATTTAGCCTTCGTCACCGGCACCGACCTGTCTTCACTTGTTGGACGCCACCTGGCGAGCACAAACAAACGACGGCGGCGGCGCGAAACTCGCATTGTCTCCTTAACAAGTGTTCATAAGCCAAACACGTCGTCGTATTTGATGGTCTACTTGGGTCGTTAGGTCAACTAAAATGTTTGCCGACCAATAATCGATTAATTTTCACTTCATAGGCTGACTTGAGTAAAAAAAAAAATTCAAGCGGCCAAACTTATTCGTGTCATATTTTAATTTTATAAATCGCTATGCAACGCTGGACCTCATGAAGAGACACAGCGAAGAATAGTTTGTTTGTTTATAAATCACAGTAATAAAAAGTACCGAAGATTGTATACAATTACTCGATGATGGACTTGAGTCAGAAAAGTAATTCTAATGTTTATTACCCGAAAAAATTATGCAGTTTACGACGTTTCATCGTCTTTCGGGACCTCATCAACTTTTTGTAATATTTTATTCAATTCATGAGTGAAATATAGAGGGAAGGTTCTGCTGCCTTGTCAGTTTTAACCGGAAAATAATTACTCCATGTTATGATGGTGGATGTTGATTGGCAGGTTTTGTATAAGCCTACTACGGTACCAGTAGCTGGTAAGTAACGGAGAAGAAGGGATTTTAAGTATGAATACATAATAAATCTATTACGGTTTTAATACGAAATATTTAACGACAAATTAAGTGACATTTTATTACTCCAAAAATTGTTTTCATGAATAATCCGCCAACTATAACGAAAAGTCGGTATCTGAAAGATTAATATCCAGTTAATGAGTTACGGTTTTAAATAAGAAATAGTTAACGCCTGATTAACAGTAATTTGATTTAATTTAAAAATGTAAAAAAATTGTGCACAAAATTCAAAATTTCATTTATGATTATGTGGTTTGAAATTTTAAAAATAATGTATTCTTTCATTTTTTTATTGTTTAATTCTAATGTTATAAAAAATTCTTATAAATTTATTTTTTTCTGTTTAATTATTAAATAATATTTGTCAAATCAACCTAAATATTGAAAAACTGAATGAACTTCATCTTCTGGTGTATTTGTGAGATACCTTGATTTTTTTCGATAAGGTTAAATCAATGGTGGCAACGATTCATATGAACATATGAATACTTAAATAATAATAATAACAGCGTTTTCGTCAGAAATTTATACACGACGTTTCGTCATTGATTGGGACCAATGACGGTGTAAAAACATTTCTAACGCAACATGCAGGCGATCCGCAAGTTTAAATTTTTTCTCAATTTATAATTGTAACATTTATACACCTTAACAGGTCCCAATCAGGTACAAAACGTCATGTTTACATTTTGAATATTAAAAAAAACTGATTAAAATGCTGCTATTATAAATTAATTTTTTAATTTAAACATGTAAAAATTGTAAATTGTATCTTTGTTTGGCCCATATTTGTTCATACACTATTGATCCGATTGCGATGAAACCTTGGTGATTTGTTACGTCCGCAGAAGGCTTCCGTCGGCCTCTCGAAGCGTTAAGTCACTTAATTTCTACCAAATTTTAAGCCACAGCTTGCTTCCATCGGCACAGTTACAATCGCGTGAGTCGTTACAGTATTATTGAATCCCTTAACTGAAATATTTTTAACTCCGGTACAGGGACTATTTTCACTTCTGTAGGGTATGACGTGTATTCTTCACTCCCTTCTGAGTACCGCGGATGATTTTTAACTGCATTAATGTACCTGAGCGAATTTTTTTCTCACTGTCTTAGTGCTTCAGGATTTTTTTAGACTCTGTTAAGGTACCAGGAGAATTCATTACTCGGTTAAGTCATCATCGTGGATAATTAGAAACTAACGACGTATCGGCATAAATCAGGAATTGTCCGTAAAGGAATAAGTAGTAAAAAAAGTGACGTGTTACCACAAAATTAATTTAGAATTAATTACTTATTCCAGAATATATCAATTAATTCCCAGGCAACGCCGCAACATCCCCCAGCACGTCGTATAATACGAAATTACTGATCTAAACGGAATCTATGCCGTGTGAACCACGAAAACCAAAATGTTTACTCCAATAAATAGACGTGTGTGAGTGTTGCAGACAGAGAGAGTGTTGAAAACAAAACAATTACATGAACTGCGTATTTACCGTGTCAGAGATAACAAACACCGGAACTACTTAATAAACAAACTGCTCTGGGGTTAATTGCTTCCGTATCCCTGCGATTAGCTATAACTGATAGAATCTAATACGATCCTAACCACTGCAATTACGGGCCGCAGCTGGGCCACCAAGATACTGTCAATCTGGAATTACTACTGATGAGGAGGACTGATAAAGTATTTCTGCTGTTTGCGAGAACTGACGGGGTGGGATTCAGTATTCAATCAATTTCCAGGGGGGTGTAATGGGGGTTGCTCGAATCTGAGCTATTGGAAGCTGCGAAATTCGAATCGGAGAGGGTTTATGAAGACCCAGCTCAAACAAAACTACCTGTTGGACAGGTTCCACGGAACAAACATCGACTTAACCGGCAGTTAGTAAATAAAAACTTATCAGGAATAATAATGAAACTAAATTATCCTCACTAAAAGTAATAAACACCGTCCACACAAACGGATATAAAAATGCATGTAAGAAAAATAAATCTGACGTAAAGAGATTAAATTCAGCGAGGTTAAAATTAGAAGACACTTCAGGTTTCCACGTGGAGTATAACACAAGCCGTGGTCGGCTCACTGAAAACTGATATTTTTCCTCATCGCTGATTGTCCCCGTCCCTTTCATTTTAAGCGTACCCATTGGTTCGATTCAAAGATCACATCCCTCGTCGTAGGGGGAGAGGAGCGGGGGGGGGGGGGGCGTAAAATAACATCCAACTGTATACTAATTTATATATGGTAAAATATAAATAGAGTTGCCAGTCAAAACCGTTTTTTTACCCTGGCAGGCTGCAGTCCAAAGAAAGCTAAACCATTAATTATTAAGACAACATCAAATAATTTTTTTCAAGAAAAATGAAGAAACCTAATTGTTAGAAGAAACTGACCCCTGCCGGTTTGTTACTAGCAGAGATAAAACAAGGTAAAAATGAAAAAATATATAATCATATTAAGTATTTAAGGCATATTTTAGATGAAAATTTTACGAAAATGATTTTTTGAGTATATCATATAGATGCGGGGTGGATCATTTTTTTTATTTAAGTGGCGGTGTATATAATACTTTTTCAGAAGTACAGAGTTATGTAAATTGTAGATGATGAGGTGTAAAATTTAAAGAAATTATAAATTCGTAATCTAGAAAATCAGAGAAGACAAAAATTTACAATTTTATATCAATTTTCCTATTCTGCATATTTTTATTATAAATATCTGATTTGTATTTCATTAAATAAAATGTCTTATAAATATAATCCATATTTTAAAATTAAATTATTTATATAAGTACTGCTTTTATGATAGTGAAATTATTATTATTATGTACTATATAATAAAATGTGTAAATTATCCGTATATTTCAGAATAACAGTTTTTAATAACAAGAGTATATTTTTATTAATGTATCTGCACATAAATTTCAGGGTATATCTGAAAATGTAATTGTGATACAGCTGGTACAGTCAGAGGTCTGTTCGCTTCCTGGACTCTGATGTTTTAATGTCCGGAGGTTTAGATCCGAGTGCAATGTCTAGGATTACAACTTTACGATGCCCGCCCGGACGGGGGCGGTTTTATCCTTTAAGCATATACGAGGACAATTTACACACTGTTCGTTTTTTTTTGTATCCTCCTCCGACGCTTTGTTTGTTTTTCAAGAGATTCCATTAACAAATGTTATTGTTTCCTTATTTTTTTTAAAAAAAAAGGAAAGTCACATCGCGACCTAATTACAATATTTATATTTCGGTATCCGACGTAAGATTTTTCAACGAATATGCGATTTTATGTTCCCAAATCGGTCATATGTTACGTTTCTAAAAAGTAAATTAATTTTATATAACAACAACAAAATATTAAAGCCCCAAAATAACTTAAAACTCCATTAGAATTTTTTTACTAATTATGAACCAAGGAGCTTTCGGCCAATAATTTTGCGATATTAATCTACAAAAAATTCAGTTTGGAATCGATACACAAATATATATATTGTAATTTTTGAAAATTATAATTTTTATATTTTAAAAATATTATAATTTTGTTTTTGCAGATGAATGTAGCTAAATCGTCGGCGAAAGTTCCTTGGTTTATAATTAATAATAATAATATATATGTATGTATATACTAATTGAGTTTTAAATTATGTTTTTAGAAACCTGTTGTGTTATATTGCATGAATACCAAAATTAAAAATTAGTCATATTAAATTTATTATCCTTTTAAGCATACTTCTTCGTTATTTTATTAGACTTACATTTAATAGAGTACAGTTAAAACGCTCTTATTTACGTTAACCGGCCAATCTTTGTCTTTGATGCGTTAACTATTATAAAATTATTTATACGGACATAATCTTACCATTGGGTCAATTCAGAACTAATTAATTTTTTCTTGAAATCGTAACAGCTTGAACATTACCTTGGAAATATTTTCTGATGACAACGTGGTCGCTAGATCTATACAGAAGTTTTCTGTTTTTTCCCATCCGTTAATATATGTAGTGTAAAATAATTAATGCGGTGATTAGCTGGCAATAACATAATTATTTTATCAAGTAACATTTAACATGTAGCTGTAGCCATGTTCCGCACTTTTTTTTTCACTAGGACGCGGGCACGTGCTGTAGTAAAACGAATGCAATTGTCCGGGGAGTGTGGGAAAAAAAAAATATATATATATATACACACACACTCATATGACAAAATCTGGCGTCCGTCAGCCCGACGCGATGCGCCGATGAAGCTCGTTAGTGACGGACAGTCGGTCCAGTCAGCAGCATTGGACGACGTCGAGACGGACGCCGAGCGTCGCGTCATTACGCGGGTCGGTCCGACGCCTGCTTACGTATGCCAAAGCAAATAACAGTTATTCCTGCCACCGTCTACGGACACCCAGCATACATTAATTTCGACGGACGATATTTGAAATTCAAGCTTACCTTTCGGAACACGGTCGACAGATTTTTTAAACCGTTACGAATCGTAACTATTCGATCCAGAAATCAACGAACCTAAATTTTAATAACGCACTGATTGTACTGTTGTAACTTTTTTTCCATCAAAAATGAAAACACCAGCCAATTAATCAAATCTATATTTTTATAAAATAATTTATAATATATTAATAAAATAAAAATTAGCACTAGGCACCGTTCGTCTTTGTTAGTAAAGTGTTTAGGTGCTTATATAAAATTATTATATAAATCTGAAACTAATTTATTACTCGTGATATAAATGCATTATTAACTTGAATGATTTACAGATACATGGAAGCCGAAATGACAGTAATATATCCTTCTATTCACTTCTATTAAACAAGTGAGAAGCTACAGACGAAAAAGATGAAAGAAAAAAAGAACAGAAACGAAGACTTAGATTTTTTCAGATTTAATTCCTGTGCTGAGGGAAAGTCAAATAATTATCAAATGCATCGATAACAAAAACAATGATGAAGTACAGGTCGTGAGGTTCAGCAAGTCTTGTCAGGTGCACAGTAGTGGAACAATGTCGTCAATTGGGAAATCTCCATTGCGGAGAAGGCGGAACTACGCCACTACCATCCTTAACAACAATAATTATACGAACGCGGATATAGAGACAGAAGGAGGTTCTCTGTACTAATCAATTGAGATTTTTTCTAACGTTTAACGTATTCTGAAATATTCTGAAATGAACACAATAGATTTCCTTACGTGGTATAGTTTTTATGCAACCAAAGTTGTAGTAACAAAGGTTCGTGTTAAACTGAGGAGCGGCCTAACCTTCATAACAATTACAGGAGTAGTGAACCACTGCGCATTTAAACGTGTCTTGCTATATCTCGCGACCTATACATAACATGAAAATGCACAATTCAAGATCGAAGACATCACACACAAAATAATAGTAACAAAACATTGTGAATGGTGAATTAGTCTAATTTAAATAGATAGAATTGGGAATTTTAAAACCTTATTAATCAGTCCAGTCGTTAATTAATTTACATTAATGAAATTTTAACTTTTAAATCATAATCATTCTAAACCCCACCTCAATGGTGCATTATTTCACAAGATTGAAACAGGTATCTTCGAGTTGATTTTATATCTGAAATAATAATATTTTAATATAACGCACCATTGAGGTGGGTTTTAGAATGATTATGATTCCAAAACATAAAGTTCTCTCTTGTAAATTTTGTAAAAACGAATCTTGGCTGATTAATAAGGTTTTAAAATTCCGTATGCTCTTCCCTTACACATATAAACGTAGTAAAAAATACGCAAATAAAAATGTATATAAATCAGTCAAGTTGTAAATGAGAAAGCATACCAAAATAAATGAATATGTAATTGAAAAATATTTACCAATAAACGAGTAGGAAAAAAATAAATTTCATAAATGTTGAAAAAATTATACATAAAGTATTGAAATAGAGTTTATAATAGTTATATTTACCTTACTTCATTATAATAATAAATTTATGGACAAGTTAGTCAAACAAATGTTTTTAAAAACAAACAACCCATAAGTTGCACACAACGTTTCGTCCTCTCTATATCATTATTCTTTAATGAATAGCAAAAATAATTTTCAAAGTATAGAAAATGTTAAACTACACGTCATGAATCTTATGTAAGGATAAAAGAAAACAGCTTTGGTAAACAAAAAAGGTTAAACGATCAAGATTTTATGGATTGAATACGAAGTTGTAAGTAAAATAAAAATAATTGTTCTTAAAGAAAACTTTATATATACATATGTTATTGTAGATTAAAAATGGTTGTTTCTGATGGTTCCCAGATGAATTTAATATATTTTTTGCAATAAACATTATTGACTCCAGGCCATTAATTTATACATGGTCAAATATTTTTCTACTTCTCACTAACTTAATAATTTTTTTTTTCAGTGCAGTAATTTTATTGTTACAGAAATGCATGTCTGCATTGGGAAAGAAGATATGAAGAATTTTTTGTAACAGTCCAATTGTGGATGTGTAGCACATTGGCAGTGGAGATTGTACTCTTTACGAGTCTACCTGGTCGGTATCAGGAGAGAGGCGGTCGTCCACAGTAATCCAGGGACACAGTTCCTAACGTCGTTAAGTGGGCTGTAACTGAGCCTCCTCCTGGGCGGCTTTACAATCCTCGTTAAAGTGATATTCCACGGGAACTTGCGCCACTTGTGAATATTATTACCAGGCTTCGTGAAATTACGGGCGTCTTCCAAATTAATCTCTAATCTCATGCCCTCGGGGAGGGAGGGGGAGAAAAGAAGTGAAGTTAAGATGGATTAACTGGTCTTTGGTGAACCATGTCACGTCTTTGCTCAGGAAAGGTGTCTTCCTCCATGACGTTCTTTCTAGCTTTACAACGTTGCTGTTTCTGTTAACGCGAATTTGATGTCGAAAATGACAATATATTTTGGAATGAAGTGGCCAATAATGATGAACCTCCGGTTTTGAACTCCTTACCGAAATATCGAGGAAACGCATTTCATTCCGACAAAAATCCGTCGAAAAAATTTATAACCAGTTGAAAATTGCTCTATATGGTATGTATATATATATATATATATATATATATATGGGAGGAGAGCACCATTAGGGCTGGGGGTGGAAGGGCGTTACATAAAGAACGCGAAAACAACCGATATTGAAGTCTAATCCGGGGTTATGGATGTCGCTGAGTTTAATTATGACGTTCAACTCGACATTTGACTATCAGGGACGTGAATGAAAATTTTTAGACATTAAAACTACCGATATATTCGTCAAAAGAAACTTTTTCGTGTTCAATGTGATAGCGTTTCTCCAGATATTTTTGTGTATAATTTCAACCTCTTAATGGAATAAAATCTGGGCTTATGGATTTCACCGAGTTCAGTTATGACAACCAGGAAAACGCCGGGCACTCAGTTCGTTTATAAATAAATATCTTCACTTTTGACCATTTTTCTAATACTTCAAATATAATATGAGCCATATGTAGTTGTCTGAATGTAATAACGATAAAAAAAAGACTTGAATTATCCATTTAACCACGGATTATTAGTTTAACCATGAAAATTTAAGTTGTTGCCTTGGATAAACGTTTATTTATATGTAATATAAATTTATTGTTTTTATAATCACTTTTCCAAAAATGCATTTATCCCTTGAATTAAAAACTAATTTTCTAAATAACTTTCTGTCCAAAAAATTACTGACAGTTTTAAAATCATATTAAAATTTTAATAGATATAATTCAGAGAATATGTACGTTAAAAAATTATTTATGAAATAATTTTATACTTCATTGAAGCTTCTACAGAGTTGTAATGGCCGCAAGTGTCATCGGGGCTTGAACAAATTAACCTAACGTTCCTGAAAACTTGTAATTTCAGTCTTTTTAACGATCAAGCCCTTTTTTCCACACACAGACCAGTACGAGTCCTCCGCAAAGTAAATTTTAAGGCTTGTAAGTGTTCCAGGTTTACTTAAATTGCTCCAGACAATCCAGAGCTCCCCTGGAACATGCATTACATACACAAAAAGATTCTAACTAGTGGTTTTGATTTACAGGAAATTGAAATTGAATCTATATTAGCTCCGTGAAATGATGATTTTAAATTGAAACTATTTGGCCAATCAGTGTGCAAAGCATTGCGTAATATGTATAATTCCATAACTAATCATCTCCTCAGTAAAGTAAGTAACTGTAGTATATTGAATAAGGTCGTGATACAAAACTGCGTCTAGAAAACGGTCGCTCGTTCGTGTATAATTAGTCACCCAGTTATATCATGCAATTAAACGATTGGGGGAGGTTGAAACCACTCTGACTGAGGGTGGGGGGGGGTTGAGAAATGACCCGGCCTTAGGTCTTTTATAGCTGGCCGAGAGAGCGAACGCCCCCTTCCTTGATTGCGTCCCTCCACCAAAGAGCCATTGTTTTCCCCTTCAACGTGACCCGCTTGACAAGTCGATCTCTTTGGCGAGAAGTCGATTTTGTCGTGACTGGACTTGTTGCACGCTCTATACTTGGCGACGCGACAACTTTTACCCCCGCATACCTAACTTACTTATCAAGCTGCGAAAATGTTTTCGTCGTCAATATATGATGCCGGAGATTGAAGGTTTGGTGTGGAGGGTGGAAATTACCATCATTTCGTTTCAAAGCGCTCTAAAATAATCGCGTGTCCATTGGAGACACGCATAAAATGTTATACGGCCATTTAATGGCCTCTGTACTTTTAGGAATGTTACGACCGAAATATGCTCTGGAAAACAAACACAGAGGAAAAATTCTGGTAAATTTTTAATGCAAAATGATCCACATTTCTCTATGATCTATATACGTTTCACACGAACCCTAACATAACCTCTCAAAGGTACCATTCAGCAGCATATATTAACAGGAATTATTGTTTCCTGATATTCTACGAGGTGTCTACTTTCCGTATAAGCCTACCCCGCATAATTTAATTATTTTACCTCAATAAATGTTTAGATCACTCCTAACTCAGCTATTTTAGTCTCTTTTTTTATTTTATTAAGATGTCTTCCAACTTACATTTTGTATTCAAAAGTCAACGTTTTATTCAGAGCGAACTCGTATTCAAACCACTAAAATATATAAAACTATAGTAGGGGTCACGAACGACAGCGGGTGACGCTAATAAAGGCAAGGGAAGTAAGTCTTGCATTGCCTCGGTGCGCGCGGAGTAATCACACACACAATGATCTAACGATGTCAAGCTCTAAACGCATCCTGATGTTTGTTGGCTGCGCACGGGGAGGCGTGGGTTTTTCCACCTGCGCGAAAAGACACTAAACTGGGGTGCTATCTAATTTGCAGAGCACTATATAACCCTTTATAATTTTCCTCTGTTTCCTTGTTTAGCAGAATGGCCGATAAGTCCAAAAGTAATGAACTCTTTAATGATATATACATATATATATATTGTAATAATTAAAGGGTAATTAATATTTAATAACTATAAACTGTTGAACTCAAATTGATACCGACAAACAGATACAAAGACACACAAGAATAGACGATAATGGTACAGGCCAAGGCATTGTAGAACAGTTAGCGCGGAGAACGTGGCAGTTGGCGAACAGAAACGACAGAAAGTGGTCGTATAAGAAATAGACGAGACGATTTCAAATATTAAAAAGTAAAGTTACGTAGAAGCAGTTGGCAAGCAGAAACGACAGAAAGTGGCCGTATTAAAATAGACGAAATTTTCTTTTAAAAAGTAGTGTTGTACAGAATTCACCCTGAGAGTGCTGCAGAAGGATTGCTGAACTTTCCGGTTTACGCCAAATAATTTAAAAGTCTACGAGGAGGAATTATCTGTATCACAAAAATTGGCATAAATGGCGGAATAAGTCATCTACGAGGTACCGCCAATCTCGTAAATAGAACAGTGAAGTGTAAATTCAGTGAATGAATGGCCTGTTAATCATTTTTTTAAAATTGAAACTGTGTGTTGCTGAAAGAATTAAATTTTCCACGTACCTGAAAAAACTGTAAGTACCTCATTTAAATTATTATTGTGAATGTTAGAATAAAGATAAAATCGTCAGATTTCGATTTTTTTTGTTGAATATTGTAAATACTAATTTGTAATTTTTCATTAAAGTGTAATCGTCGTAGAAATTTGATTGTTTGAAAAGGGAGTAATGCCTTTCTTTTTTTAAAGGCCCCATATAAAAACCTGAGATAAAGAGTAAAATTTGTTTGTTGTATTAAATGTTGAAAAAGGTCACAGAATAATTATTTGTAATTTGAATTATTTTGAATGTAATAAATTAATGAGTTTGTTAATTAAATAAAATTTTATTATTAACATCCTTTCATGTAAAGTTAAAATAATGCAATCAACGCGGGCTAACTATTGTGTTTAATTGTGACATAGTTAATTACTACATTTTGGCGTGCCAACGTGTGGCGAATATTATTTCATTTTAATTTGTTACATCGTAAATTATTACAATATATATATATATATATATATATATATATATATATTGCAATTTATGAAATTCATACATACATCCTCCCCGCCCGTGTTCAAATTTCTTTCAACCCCGTTCCAGTGAGTGACGATTTCGTAGCATGTATTAAAGATGGCTGCTGCAACATGATATTATCGAATTTATTGGGCATGTTAGAACGAGATGGTGGAGTAACTGTCCACAAGTGGTTTAAGTACAGTTGGTCACGGTGGGGACATGCAGATTACGTGGTGAAAGAGGGCACGCCAGTATTCTGGATACTTCTGACATGGTCACAAAGATTTAACGATTTGGTTGAGAGAGATGGGATTATATGTTGCTAAGGGATGAATCTGCACACTATAAAAATATATTTATCATAATCAATGCATTACTTTTGGAGTGACACTCATACTATTAATTAATTGCAGTCTTACGCTCCCCGAGACTCCCGCCTGTTCTTTCTTCTCCTACTTCAGTAACGTTCCCTGGTTTCCTTTACCATATTTATCTTGTTATTTAACACACACACTGGCAATGCCTTAACTGAATGGTCTTCACACGTTATAAAATGTATATTTCGGTCCATGGACTTCTTGCACCAACTCCTGCATTTAAATTAATTTTCTTTTGTTTTTGTAAGGATAAAATATGCTCTTTTGAATTTTGTTTCGAAAGATTCACTCTCACGCTTTTCCAATCTGTAAAAATAGATTCCTGGTTTTCAGAATTCAAAAATTATCAGTAAAATCAATTATTTTGGTAATTTGGATAAATTAGATTCATCAGGTTAAAAATTATTTTGCTTCTTGAAGAGGATAAATAGTTTCCACGAAAAAAAAGAATTTTTCTGTCGTACTAATTGTTTGCAACGACAGATATAAGTCTTCTCATTTTATATTTCTACTCTATGACAGTCGGAATTTTTTCCCGAGACAACGTACCCTTTATTTTTCTTGATGCAGTAAAAGAATGGACCTAGACAGTAAATATGACTCTGAATTGTTTTGTAGCATCTGTCAGAACTTTAAGTAGACGGAAAGTGGAATAGACTCGGCGGTTTAAATTTCATAGTAACGTTATGGAAAGGGAAATTTACAACCCTGCAAGGCCCGTATTATGCAATCGTTTTAATTGCATTTTCTGCTGCAGCTTCATTAGCGCGTGTGACTAGAGTTATTTAACAAGACAACGGACGAGCTTCAGGTAACACGAACACGTGGGGCAGGGGGGGGGGATGTTCATTAGCCTATCTCACAGTTAGGACTTAATACCACTTCCATAATTTCCCCCCTGAGAAACACACGACACATGGGCCAACATGGCAACTGGTGGCGCCGCTGCAGTACGACGAGGGAGGAAAACCGTAATTTACGGCTTCTGAGTACAGTGGCAAGAGGCAGAGGAGAGGCAATTTACAATCTCTAAATTTATAGCTTCCCGTTTCTTCTGTAATTAGCGGAAACCTTGAGCTCTTCTTACTACTAGAACGACGTCAAAACTTTTTGGAGGCGCTGCAATGAAAATAGCTCTGGGCGCTAATAGTAACAGCTTTCTTTATTAAAAACACCCGCAATATCGGAAATGCTATAATGGAAATTAATTAACGGAAAACAGTCGTTTAAACTTTTCAGTTCACTTAACCACTCCCCGAGAACGTTAGTTCACGATGAAGGCCATCAGAAGTACTTCAGACGACAATGATCACCAGAGGACAGCAGTAATCCTCGTTACACACGTATTTCAGGTGTAGCATTCATTTCCTTTATCCGTTTTTAACATTATACTTCACTATTCCTAAGCGCCTTTCCAAAACCCCGACGGATATATTGTCAATTTAAACGCAGAAATGATAATACGAGGGTGAATCAAATATAAACAAGACTTATTTTTTTAAATATTTATTTTGATTTTAAACGCACAAACAATCATAGTTTATTTTTCTACATAATATCCTGATTTATAAACACATTTTTCCCAGCGTATAGGTATTTTTTTAATTCCTTCCTCGTAAAAAGAGTCAGGTCGTGTTTGTAGCCAATTGCGCACATATGCTTCAACCTCATTATCGCTGTGGAATTTTTGCCCTCCCAAAGCTTCCTTGAGAGGACCAAAGACATGGAAGTCGCAGGGAGACATGTCTGGACTGTATGGAGGGTGTTCCAGTGTCTCCCAACCCAGTTGCTCCAATTTTTGTACGGTCAGGGCTGCTGTATGGGGGCGAGCATTGTCATGGAGGAGAATCACTTTTCTCATCGGAAGGTCTCGTCTTTTGCGGCGATATGCAAGTCTAACCTCAGTCAAAATTTGGCAGTAGTATGACGCATTAATTGTTCTGCGCTCATGCAAATAATCAAGGTGCAGCAGGCCACGCTGGTCAAAAAAAACGGTAGCCAAAACCTTGCCAGCCGATAATCGTGACTTGGCTTTCACTGGTCCGGTTTCTCCTTTCTTCCTCCACTCCATACTCGCTTGTTTCGACTCAGGGGTGTAGTGATGCACCCACGTTTCATCACAGGTGACAATGTGAGAAAGAAATGGGTCTCCTTCTTCCCGAAATCGTGCAAGAAGACGCTCACACACTTGAAAACGATTCAGTTTCTGGTCAACTGTGAGAAGGCGAGGAACCCACCTGGCACACACCTTGCGATACCCTAGCTCCTCTGAGAGTATAGAGTAAGTGCTCCCATAACTTATTCCAACCTCAATTGCAATATCCGAAGTTGTTAGACGCCTATCACCTTCAACAAGTTGACGAACACTGTCGATGTTGCCCGCTGTAATGCTGGTGGGGGGTCTGCGGTCATGGCTCTTATTTTCAACACGTTCACGGCCCTCCACGAACTGTTTATGCCAAGCAAACACTCTAGCTCGCGACAGCGTCTCTTTCCCGAACTGTGCAGTCAATCTTCTCAAGATTTCGGCCGGTTTTACACCTTCTGCAGCTAAAAACATGATAACAATACGTTGCGCAATAGAGGGAGGTACCTCCTGCTCGGACATCGTAACGATGGACACTGAGCGAGTCTATGATGATGAGTCACGTGCTTCTCCCACTCCTGACAAACCAACCTAACAGCCAATAACAGCGGAACGTTCTTCCATCACTATTGCGCGCGCAGGTCCAAAAGTCTCGTTTATAATTGATTCACCCTCGTAATAATAATTGGACCCTTTTAATCTAATTATATTCATGTTACAAATTAAATTGATCACGATAATGCGGGGAAAAAGTCCCTTAAAATAAGGTTTGGAAAATATTCTACTGAATCGCGCAGACGACGACTTCTAAAAAATATTAGAAGTTATCAAATAAATACAGGTTCTCTCGGAAAGTCATCGTCTCCAGTTAAGATGCAATTGGTAGATTTCCAACTCCATCCCTCCCAGTTTAATCCAATTTTGAAAATTTTCGACAGTTAATTGAAAATGGAACTTAGGTTTTACCAGTGTAAATGAAGGATATAATTTTCACTGGATTTCAACCAGTTGACGACGTTTGTTTGCCACAACGTTTGGATGGCAGGGCACTGTAATCTTCTTCAGGTGAAGTGAATCCCAAAAAAACTATATTCAAACCTAAGAGAAATATTCATTGAATATTACATTTTGTTAGTAAAAGATAAAGAAGAACGAAGCAACGAAAAATTTATCAAAGATTGACAACCGAAACGAATGTGAACCAGCAGGGGAAAAAATACAACATAAACAAATGATAAGTAGCTGAAGACAGAAAAACGAGAAGCGTATAAACAACACCTAGAAAAACCAACAGGAATAAAAAGTTCTGAACGTAGAAATAATTATTTTTAAACGAAACACGTTGAAACACTTATAATCTTTGAACATTCATATCTCTCTAATTGTGACTTTTAAAAATTTATAAAACAATATATTTAATCTAAATTTAAATATAAAACATTTGTGTTAAAAGTAAAAGATGAATAAGTAGCCAATAAACAGTCAAAAACCGTTTATTTATGACTTATTTTTGTTTGTTCTTTCTGCTAATTAACATACTAAAACATTGAACATCTAATTTTAAAAAAAATAAAGAACTATATGCAAGTAATTATAAAAAACAATGTATATTTATACCATTTAAATTAATTAACTATTGTTAAATACTATGAGGTATTACTTAATTTGAAAAAAAATTATTTCTGTCAATGTGGTGTGGGCGTTTATTTTAATAGTGATGTGAATATTTAAGAAGTTATAAATTTATAACAATATGAAACTCTTTGTATAAATGTTTTAAAATTATAGTTTTAGATGAACTTAACTTTATTAATAAAGAATAGCAAATACACACAAAAGATCTGATGATATAAATAACATATAGCGGTTCTGGAAACCTTGTTCATTTTTTCAGGGCAAAAAACAACAACGAATACCCTAGAGCGACAAAACCGCACTTATATTGTTAGTTTTCTTAAGACCTGAAGAAACGAACAAGGTTTCCAGAAACTTTCTGTGGTATTTATACCATCACTTCATTTGACTTTATTTGGCGATTTATCTCATAAATAATTTTCAAAACAGACGTATAATTTTTATTTTAAACTTAATATTATTTAACAAACTTATTTTTCAGATTTCAATGCTCGATATATCGGTCAAACAAAACGTTGTTTTAAAACTCGAATCAATGTACATTAAAAAAACAAAATGAAATTTGACTTCAACATTTATTCCCGTGTGTCTGAAACATATTAATTTAAAAATATATATTACGATTGACATAATATAAATTATTAGATGAAAGATGCAAATATTATTCCATATTCCTTGTTATTGTAAATATTCGGTCACTATGTGTGTGAAAATCTCACAATTGAAATGTTCTTCTGCCTTTCATGTAATTAATTTTGAGTAATGTTCTATAGTTTTCTACATAATTATATTATGAATTATCATGTTCGTCATCATCATATTCTTGGAATTATTAGATTACGAATTTATCATTTACTTAAAATTTCCAACATCTAAGAAGGTCCCAAAATGTCAGGGTTTAAAGTCGTGTACGTTTTTATTATAATATTTTTTTAAATAAATTTCCGACTAATAGGCTGTTTTTGTTTTACGAAAAATTAGTTAATTTAAGGGTTCTGCGGGTATATTAATTTTATTAATATTTCTCTTGAAAAGTTTTTGATAATTTTTTTACAATTTACAATTTTCTATAAAAGACTGTGAATGCCTCAAACGAAAAATATAAAGACGTTCAACTCCAAAGAGGAAGCGGCGTCTTCTTCTTTTTCTCTCTCTGTAAGTTTCACTGAAGTTGACGCAAAGGGAGGGGGGGGGGCGTGGAAAAAGGGAGTAGATTATCTTCGTAAATGTGAAATAATTTTGTTAATGTATCAAGTGCCTTTGTTCATAGCTACAGAATAAAGACAAGAAAAGGGATAGACCCGTTTTTTCTTCCCTCATCGTGGATCTGGAAGTGCGTGTGTCTTTCTCTCAGGCCCGTTAGAGAAGATTTAATTTACTTCTTTGGTTCAAAAGAATCTTTCCTTGGTCATTACCAGTGCAATCGTCAAAAAAAAAGTGTTTCGCGGTGATTAATCTTAGTTCATATAAGATATCTGATCCCTGTAATTTAATCTGAGCTAAGAGCTACAAGCATCACCGCCGCATAAAAATTTATTTTTTAAAAAATATTATGTTTGCTATATTCATAATGTGGAGTCATTATGCATCCTCCATATTTCAAACAGTGTGTTTTTTTTTTCTTTCCGAATGATTCGACATTTTAAATAATAGTACATTGATAAAGGAACAAAGAGAAACGATAATCCATCCCCCGGCCTTTTGATCGTGTGTGTGCAATGTGGAGAGATTCGAATAATAATTCACTAGGCGAGTTTTTAACGGCAGAAGGCTTATGGGGGGGTTCGCCGCCTAAATTGGCACGAGCTGTTAATGAAGAGTTTCCTCGCATTATCCGGCGTTTAAATCAACAGTACGGGCACAAAACATAACTCATCAGTTTTTGTGCGCGTGTGTGTTTCTCTGAGTTTTTTTTTTGCACGTTGTTCTCATTTATGCCTTTGTAACAAGCACGCACAAGTTCGTTGACCGGAAACAGTTATAATGCTGAAATGATAGATAGCGAGAAGTTCGATAAGGACTTTTGAAGGCAATATAATCAAATTCTTAATTTATTATAATAGTAGGAAACAGAACAATATAATTTTCGCTGAGCTAATTTTATGTCAAAATAGCATAATGGTGAATCCATCCAATGACGTCTTCACGTATAAAGGATTTCTTCTCCTTTAATTTTCAATCGGCCATTCCATCTTTCGGAGTCTTCCGTAGGGAGAGTCAGGCTGCAGAATCAGCCCCAAAGCTCAATTCAATACGCCAAAATTGACTTTATCATCATTTAGTAAAGTAGGATATTGTTCTCAGGACATAAACACAATATGGTATTCCATGACCGTCGACTGAAAGTGAGCGAGGCAAGCAGACAAGTTAGATGTTGCAAAATGAGAAAGCTGTCTGCAAGTCGAGTGCCGCGTTTGCTTTCAGTTGAACAAAAAAGCGTCGTGAAGATGTTTCAATCGAGTATTTGAATGATGTAGAACAATGTGGTCCATAACTTCACACCTGAGACTAAGAAACAGTCAAAAAAACAGATGTATCGATGGAAATAGACTCCAAATAAGACTAAGACAGATTCATCTCCAATAATTGTCATGACGACATTTTCTTGGAGCGAAGGAACAATCAATACAATGGCTTAAAATAAAGAAACGGCTCCAAAGAAGATAAATACAGTTCCATCTGCAGTCACGGTGATGTCACGTTCTTGTAATGAGAGAACTGTCAAAACGTGTACTGAAATTGGAGAATCAGCTCCAAATAAAACGATGACAGTCCATCTGCAGGAAAAATCATGACTTATTCTTTGGAGGGCCGAACGAAACGTCAAAACTATGACAGTTCCATCAGAAGGCAAGGTCATGACATCACTTTTTTGGGATGATAGTTGATTAATTTTCATGAATCTGCTCCAAAAATGGATAAAAAACAAACAACGGCGAACTTATGGCGGTTGATGGATCTCAATTATTTCTCAATTTATACAGGGTATCGAAGCTATTGGATATCGCTGGGGAAAGAATATCGAGCTAAAAGGAAACTACGTTGAGATATAAATATATTTTTCTCCATTATTTTTGTTTTCTATTTCGTGTATTTCTGCGCCTACTCTTGTCAGTAGTAAAAATCAATTTTTCTCTTACTCATTCTGGTATAGATTTTGTCAGAAATTTGGTATTCATGTTTTCCAAGCACATAATTGTCGCCCACTCTATGTTTCCATCGTAGTCGTGACGTATAGGAAAATTAATTCTACAGCTTATCGTCTTAATAGCCCAATTGCCATCAAAGAAGAATTATTAGCTTATTTACGTCAGCCCACGCTATAAATAATTGAGTGACTTTCGTTTGTGAAGTAGAGATAAGATTGCCTGTGACTTCGTAGAGGGTTAGGTTACGCCCACCCCCGCCCCCTACCATTCAACGAAGCTCTGGCTGAATTATCGCACAGTCTGCAGTCAACGGAAAGTTACTGCAGCCATGGATGACCTTTAATGAAATAATCGGATTTCCGCCACTTAATCTTCATTTGCTTCACGCCGGCGTCGCCTCCACCCCCACCCTCCATGACGACGTCACGCCGCCGCTGACACCCTCGTCCCCGTAATGACAAAATTAAGAGTATTTATAGACTCATCTCTGGAAGTTTTATAGAGCGATGTGCCGCCGGAGTGATAGTGTTGATGAAAGGAGAGTCCTTCTGTAGAAAACTGAGGAGGGGTAGAGATATGGGAGGGTATGAAATTGAAAGTGCTGGAAAACAATGTCGCCGACGCTTCAACGCGCGGAACGTTATTAAAGAAAGGCGCTCTATCCGAGGGTTATTAGGTGCCACGGAGCGTGTACCGTTCCTCTGACCTTCGGATAAAGCAAGGCGAGGTCCGTCCGACTATTCTATGAAATTCTTTAACGGATTACAAACAATAAAGGCAGCCTGTAACACACGGGCTGAAAACCCTGGGATATATTTCTTCCCAAATGCAAATAAATTTTACACAATGTAGGTCTGTATAGTTATATAATTAAATAGTTCATTTCAATAATGGAAATAATGGAAATATTTTTGTATATGAGAAAACGTGTTTAATTTGAAATTTCTTTAAAATAATTATATATTATTAGTGCGTGTACCGATAAATATGACAACGTTGCCGAAAGCTCTAGATTTTCAAAATAATATATTATAGAAAATTATTAATCAGTTGCTCATTATAAATGGCGACTGATACGATATATTTGGTATTGGATAAAAATAATCTGATATACCTGGGAATATCTCAGAACAACGCCATGTTTTGTATCATTTATTTATGTAATTATATAATTATGTAGAATACTATAGAACATTACTCAAAATTAATTACATGAAAGGCAGAAGAACATTTCAATGGTGAGATTTTCACACACATAGTGACCGAATATTTACAATAATAAGGAATATGGAATAATATTTGCATCTTTCATCTAATAATTTATATTATTCCAATCGTAATATATTTTTTTAAATTAATATGTTTCAGACACAAGGGAATAAATGTTGACGTCAAATTTCATTTTGTTTTTTAATGTCCATTGATTAGAGTTTTAAAACAACGTTTCGTTTGGCCGATATAACGAGCATTGAAATCTGAAAAATAAGTTTTTTAAATAATATTAAGTTTAAAATAAAAATTATACGTCTGTTTTGAAAATTATTTATGAGATAAATAGCCATAAAGACAAATGAAGTGATTGTATAAATACCACAGAAGGTTTCTGGAAACCTTGTTCGTTTCTTCAGGTTTTAAGAAAAGTAACAATATAAGTGCGGTTTTGCGCTCTAGGCTATTATGTTTTTCGTTGTTTTTTTTTTTTGCCCTGGAAAAAGAACAAGGTTTCCAGAACCGCTATGTGTTATTTATATCATCAAATATTGTTTCACGCGTGAGTATCGATGCAGCTTGCTGTAACCTGATTCTTCTAATTGTCTGGTCAAGAGTTTCCGCGTTCCAGGAAGAGAGTGATACTTCCTCTCGTCGGCCTGAAACACGGACTACTTCAATTCAAATTTCACTTACGACTCTCAACTTTACTGTCTCTCGTCAGTCGCTAATTAACTACACGCCAACTTCACGACTTAAACCTACTACCGAATAACTTCATTAAATCATAGCAACTTCATAGCTTCCTGAATACGCCATAACTTCCTAACTTCAGGATTAGTGTTCAACTATTTTCTTCACTTATTTAATTGACGCCTACTTCATGTATCCTCTATAACTATCCTAATACACAAATTCTAAAAAATATTATCTCTGACTTGCTCTACTGGTCACCTCCACACATCGAGGACCAAAAGTTTTCCACCTAAAAAATATTGAAATCTGGATGATGTTGGTCAATGAGAATGTGATGAACGCCACCACACAAAAATTAATATTCTTGTTAGCCACTCCCATTACATAACTAATTTAAGTCCTTTGGATGCCACACTCTTCAAGGTGCCAATTTGACGGCTAACATTTTCGGAACGAGCTAAAAACATTGACACTAGAGATTTGTTTCTCTAGATCTTTATAATTAATGGGGGCTTATTTTGCTCCATTCTCTAATCATTTTTCCTTTTTCCTTCATTATTCTCAGTTTCCTGCAATGACGTGGCCAGTCCAAAGACGAGAATATAAATTACTGTGAAAAAAACTAATGCCAATTAACGGGGTATTTTTCAACCAATGCCTCGATACATTTTAGCACTGATTCTCCATCACTCACGCAGATTAGCAGATTTATTTCGGAATTCCATTAGATTCCATCTTTCAGTGGATTTGTTTCCGTTTCATACTACGTGTGTGAAATATCTGTCATGAAGTGCTGCCGTTTCCACCATTGAAATATTATTTGATTATGTCACTTGAGGACTGTTAAATACTTAGACTAAGGACCTAGCTTGCACAGTCTACTTGTTGGATGTTACAAATTCTCCAAGGATTATCTGCGTAAAAAATAAAATTATTTACCGGAAGGGAGAATTTTATTTTAAAAAATCGATTGCACCCCTCCGCCCCCACCTCCCTTTTCTTCTTGTTTCATTTCAAGCTAATGAAGTTTGAAATCTGCTAATCACGAGAGAGGGAGAGATCCGGGTAAAGTAAAATGGAATTACAGACAAGAGGGTGTGAGTGAGGTTGGTACCGATGGAATTATTGACATCAACAGTCCATTAATTACAATTAGCGCGGGAGCCTGTTTCCAAGCCCGCCGGGAAAAGTCGCGCACTCCGATGACGAAGGGGTGTGAGAGGTCCATGGAGTGGCAGGCTTTAGTTCGAATTATTCTATATCCCGTGATTGGATCCGTTCCATGGCAGAAAAAAATTTCGTTCGCATTTACTTATCTCGGTAGCGTATTCGTAGACCTCTTTGGAATCAAGTTTTATACCAAAGTTACGCGAAAATCGTTATTAAAATGATAATTTATGAATGTTTAAGTCAATATTGGTTCCTTCTAATGTACAAAGATTGGTGTGAATTAATTACAATTCAAAAACATTTTTTGAAAATCAATCATCAATCCTGTATTGGAAAAACATAGTTGCAGTGTCACATAAAATAGCAGTTTCCGACCAGTGTACGGACATATTCAACCTAAGAAGACAAAAAAAATCATGGCAGTTATATTCTCACTCTAATAAATAACCTTTTATCGAAGGAGTTGTCTTAGTTTTTAAAACGAAATTTATTAATAATTATTTATTATTAAAACAATACGGAAAAAATATCCAAAAGAATATTAAACGTGGCCAAAGTCAATTTGGCTCATAATGCTTCACATATTCAAAATAAATATAATTTATATTAATTGAATAATTAATATTTCAGTGAAATTAAAGTACCCTGAGAATGTCGCTGTAATTATCTTTCTTGGATTATTTTGGAGTTGACCGGCGAGCAGAAAATCTGGATTTGGGGGTTGACTTACAGAAAGCTAGAACAAGCATGTTTTAAAGTGTCAAAAATTTCACATTTCCTTACGTGCATGTTGTTTTATACCTGCATAACAATTTAGCTCTCTCGGGTGATACTATAAGTTAAGTTGCATATATTCTTCACTATGCACCAGACCTTGGGCATACGGTAAGAGTTGTTCGCTATTCCCATTGGAATAGTCGGCCAGCTGCCTCCTAAACTGGTCGAGGCACGGAGAAGGGAATGCTGCGTCCCCACAGCAAACTCCTCTCCCGCTATCGGAAGGGCGTGGGACAAGTACCCAATGCCCAACCTACCTGATGCAGGTTTTTCTAGGGTTTTCCCTGCATTTCTTTAGACGAATACCGAGTAGGATCCTTAAAATATAGCCCGGAGGCCCTAATTAACCCTTGGCTACCTTCCTCTACCCTTCCGCATGCCCCTTTCAAAACCCTTCCTATGCTATTAAAGGGGAGTTGCCAAACGTGGATTACCCTCATGTAGCCTGTTGCCCTAAAAAAAAATAATAAACCCAGGCGTTGCCCCTAGCGGATAAATCAACAACTCAGCCAATAAATTATATTTAAGGAAGTAAATTAAATCAATTACAGCATATAATTATATAAATATATATTTGGGTATTTACGTGTATTTCGTACAATTCAGAATTTTCAATCATAAACAACAGTTTGTCACTAACCTTAAAAATCTGAATTCACCAAAAAAGAATCCAATTTTACTCAGTATATTAATATACATAGGTAATTCAATTAAAATCATAGATATTACATAGTTGTATCTCAAAACATTAAATTAATTTATATTTCCTGTTATAATGTATTGATTCTAACAACCCCAATTCAATTCTCTTTTTTGTTTCATTAAAAATAACATTAATTTGCTATTCTCCGTACACGTTTAGATTAGATTACCATTCCCCAATACATGTGGATAAAATTATTCGCGAAGGACGCACCACCACTTGTAGAACTACTAAGATCATAATTTTAGGAATTAACTCTAAAGCTATTCCGTCGTCGTACTTCTGTAATTGTGATGGATCTTTCGGCGAGCTCAGAGATTAGCAATCAATCTCAATAATCCTCACAATTATGCCTTCGAACTTTAAAACGTTAGTTAAGTACTGGCTGGAGTGGGAGAGCGAAGCCTTAAAGGGGTTACCTCCCTCTGCTGTCAATCATCCAACCCTACAAAAGATTTATAGGCTGACAGACCCTCTCACATTCTTTGCATTACTCAAGAAAAAAAACCTGTAAATATGCTCGTCGTTTTAACTTTCATTTACTATGAATTAAGTTTGAATCCAAAAAATATGTTTGCTAGTGTAAAAGTATATGAAAATAAATATTATAACAAATTATAATAATTAATTCGCTGATAATTCGTTTAATGCATTAATATTCATTTAACTGAAAATAAGGGTAATATTATCAAATTTCCCCAGTTACTCCAAAAAGAAAAATTAAGACAATGTAAGTCTTTATATAAAGAAATACTAAAGAACTTAAAAAATACGCTAGAAAATTACAAATAAATACGTAAGTAATATAGCCTATACATCAGCAAAAGTTACGAATTAATTTAACCAAAAATATCAATTCAATACAACGATTTGTTTGTAATTTTGGGACTTCGTAAAGTAATATAGTTTGTCAGAATATATTGTAATGATTAGACTTTATTACTATATATAAAAAAACTTTATTACTTATTTATAAAAATACATTAAAAAATTTTATTGGGCGCCAGCAGATAAACATATAGTCTGCAAAAAAAAACATTAGCTCCGGCTTGGTTATAAAATCCTCCTCTACAGGGTAATGTGGGCGGTTCGGTAGCTATTCAAGAACAGAGTCTATTTCCGTACTGTGTAAAAAATCTTTAACTTTTGAAGGCACTTTACAGAAATGGTGATCCTTACTTTAACTTGTGGCGTCAGCCGACTTGCAGTGGATCACTGGTCTTGTAGTAAGCAGCACCCGATCCTCCTTCTTCGGCCTCCCCGCGATGGACGTCTCTCCAAAACCTTTTGTTGCTTACCGCTCGCCAAATTTTCCACCCTATCGCCTCTCTCACTCCACTTTCAGTCCTCTCTCTGTCTGTCTGACTGCGTCTCTACTTTCACCCGTGTTTGGAGTATATATTCTTACTCCACCCCCCCCCCCCCCAAAAAAAAACGATGCAAAAAAACGGACGCGTAATCCCGGATTCTTAAGAAGCCTCTCGGACGCACGTGACCGTTTAATTTATTCCTTCTCAGGCCCGCGGAGAAAGGGCGGCCATTTACCGATGTTATTCACTACAATATATATGCCAAATTAGGATAAATATAAACTTAGAACCATGGTATAATTAATTGATAAATTTTTCTGACATATTGTCTGTATTATTTTAAGGTTTTTGGTATTTCTGTACATACCCTTAGGTTCAGATCTACACCGAAAATCTAAACAAATTATAAGAAACAATTACGTTATCCTTAAATTTTGTTTAATAACTGAAAATTTGGCCACATTGCTTAGCTAAGTATAATATTTATGCATTAAATGAATTCTCGGAGATTTAATTAAAATAATGTGTTATAATATTTATTTTTGTATTTTTTTTACGTATAATATGTTAAAATGCCGTTAGAAGGAATTCACAAAGTAGTATCGAAACGTCCTGCTGTGTTTTCAATAATTCTCATGTGAAATTGTGCGTTAAGTTAAATTCTTCTGGAAACTAAAGTTCTATTATTAATTTAATCTGACGTTGACTTTAGAGTTAGAGATGGAAAGAAGTAGCTTTTAAAGCCTGTGTCTCTGAAGGATGCTACGTATTTTACAGAGGTTGCAGTATTTTATGATTTTGAATTGATTAAAAATGGATTCTATATACTTTAAAGATATTAAATACAGAAACTCTTCGTTTAAAGTTGTATTGAGAGAGAGGGATGGAAAAATTAAAATCCGGCAACTGGCGCATTGATTCTTTTTCTTCCCCGTCGTCCCTTCTCACTAAGAAGCTGTGTCCCCGAAGTGCCGCGGAGAGTTTAAAATACTTAAAAGTACTTGCACGCTCTTACCCCTGGCGGCATTAAACGCAGCTCAAGCAGATAACGAGCGGAAGTTTAGAGCCTCCCGGGGGCCAACTCGATGACAAGGGAGGCACAGGTAGTAGCAGTCCTTCCTCGCCAATGTCCTCTCATTTTAGAAACAGGTAACAAGCAGACAAAATATTTCCCTCGGTCCACAATAGAGAAGAATTTAGACACTAGTATTTAATCCTTATTATTATACCACATGTATTTATCAGAGTACAATAAATCCTTTCACTTCTGTTCCCGTACTGGTCCTTTTTCTACTTTGGAATACCCTCGTTGTGGAACTTCGTCCTCCCCCAATCTCGAACCTTCAACCCCCAAAAAGCGAACAAAACTAATGTTAGACTTCTTCCAATGCCGACACGAGCATAAATTCTGATTCCATCTCTAGTTACCCTTAAGAAAGTAGTTGGAAGAAAAATAATATGTACCTAGCAATGTGAGCCAAGTCCTCGGGAATTTTACAACGTTCACTGACGACTATTAATAATATGTCAACATAATTGTATTAGGAAACCGATCAATTATCTTTTATTTTTAGGGCAACAGGCCACTTGAGGGTAATCCCCATGGAGGCAACTCCCCTTTAATAGCATAGGAAGGGATTTGAAACGGGGGGTGCGGAAGGGTAGAGGAAGGTAGCAAGGGATAACTAGGGCCCCCAAGCTGTAGTTTAAGGATCCTACCCGGCATTAGCCTAAAAGTGATGCTGGACAAACCAATACGAAACCTGCATCAAGTAGGTCGGGCATTGGATACTTGTCTCACGCCCTTCCGATGACGGGGAGGGGTTCGCTGTGGGGTCGCAGCATTCCGTTCTCCGTTCCTCGACCAGTTTATGAGGCAGCTGGCCGACTGTTGCAATGGGAACATGGAACAACTCTTACCGTATACCTAAGGTCTATGACCCCGAAAAATACACCTCTCAAAACAGGCCAAGGTGCCATGGGTTGTGAGAACCTTAGTTCAAAAACGGAGAAAGGAAAAGGAATCCACAAATGTACCCTCCTCTGTCTCTCCCAGAAGGTTCTACATTTGATATCAAATTTTGAGTCCAAGAACTCATTTTTTAAAAAAAATTCCACATTGACTGACAGTGACAAAACTAAAAACATGTCTTTAATAGGAATTTTCACGAAAAAAAAATTACTAGAACAATACTTTAAATCAAAAGTTATCTCTAGGGTAATGAAGATTATAAACGGATTATGATAGAAAAAATATCGACTACTGTGTTTGATTCTCAGTCTGGTGAGAATTTGTGCCATTCTAAAAAGAATTTTTGTAAAGGACTTGATAAAATAATAAATATTTTTGTTTCGGTGAAAAACCATTTTTTAACGCAATGCTACTTTCCAACTTACGTCTGTAAAATAATTACAAAGAGTTTTGGAGCAAATGATTGATTTTTAACGTTGATAACAACCCTTCAAAAGAAATTATTGGAAAAACTCCATTTATATCTGATTAAAACCTTCAAGTATCACCTGAACCTTTTCCTAATAGTATTGAATAGGGTTTTAAGACTTATTTATAAGCACTTTAACCTTTTTTTTAAAAAAAAATAGAATGTACAAGTAATAAAAAATATTTAAATGTAATAACATTTTTGTAGATTTATAAAAGGAATAATGATTTTCAGAAAAATAAGTGGGCATTGACTTTTCGGTTCTTCTATTTCATTATAAAAATTAGATAAAAAACTCAAAAATATTAAAAATTCACCTGTATTATAACAAAAATGTATTAAAGTACAATATATAACTAAATTTCATAGTTCTTAGATCTATAAAAATACTAGTATATTTTTAAATAAAAGATTTAGTAAGGTTTTACGTCTATATTTAGCATTAAAAAATATGTTTAATTCAATTATCACCTGAATCTCTTTTCTGAACTTGAATAGGTTTTCTACAATTTATTTCTAATAACGTGGATAGATAGATTTATTCTCCATTACTCCTCTTATGAGGAAATAGGATTCGTCACAAATGTTATATAAGTAAGTACATATATAATAAATAAGTAAATAGAATAGACAAATTACATATTAAATGAATGCATATTAATAGTAACAATCAATGAAGTTTCACAAAAAATTGCTAAAGAAATTACTAATCATTTCACACATCATAATTTTAAAAAATTGAAATCTCAAAACATTTTTGATGCATTTAATAACGGAATAATGTTTTATAGAAAAAAATTAAAATTTGTTTGCTCAAAATATTATGACGTAACCTCCAAGAATTAATGTAATTTATAAAACATTTTTATCGTTAGAAGATCAGTAAAAATACTCGTATATTTATGTAAGGAAAAAATTTTGATATGTTTACGTCAATATGTAATATATATTTAAGATACTCTGGAAGACTGATAATTAGCATATGAAGTTCTCTGTTTGTTTAAAAATATTTATTACTAATACATATCAATAGATCTTACACTTTTTTCAATAGCTTTTGGCTTTTGTTTTAGCCATCTTCAACTGTTTTCTACGCATTCATAATTTTCCCAGAAAATAACCTTTAGCCAGGGAAATATATGATTAATTACTGTATTTAGGTGTTTTAGAAATATACATTTTAAACAAACGGGACTTTATATGGTAATTACCAATCCTATATTAAATATATAAATAAATTTACAGTTATATATATACCTTTTACTTTTTCAAAAAATTTAAAATAAAATTACTTGACTCATGTAATTATTTTACGGTGTTAGAATAATATACTGTAGACTAATTAAAACTGTAGAAGATTTTTAGAATTTTTTTGTTTTCTTAATTTATTAAGAGAGAAAATATAACAATTGCCATTTTTACCAATATCAAACTTTAATTAATAAATGGAAAATCACGTCAGCCTATTAAGTCAGAAATTTATTATAATACAGTTTTAAAACATTTTATAATAGGCAACAAATACTTAAACAGACACGAAGTTTCATTCCCAATTCTTTTTACGGGAACATTTTCAGGTGAACCTTTAAAAATGTATGTTCCTCTACTTTTCAATATAATTAATTTAAGTAGTGCTATATAATTTTTTACGTAATTTTATTATGAATTTTCATGTTTGTAAAACATTGATTTCTTCGATATTTTATATTACGAATTTGTAATTGTGTCGTCATATAATTGAATTTTACAACACCTGAGGCGGTCCCACAAGAAAAATTAGGAATTTAACTTTTTGTGTTTGTCTTAAGTTTTTTTCTATTATATTTTTTTAAAATTTTTATTCCTTGATGACGTAACTCCTGAAGGTTTTTATTTTCTGCATTTTTTCGTTACTTTGTGTGTCATCTTAACACTGTACATAATAAGACCGAAATACACACTTCGTAAAATGTAGTACCTCGTAAATGCCATTTAGAAAGGCAGGGAAGGGGTTCTCATAGTGAGACTCTTCTACCTTTAATGGTAAATTTCCCTTTATAGTTACCACCGACCAACCCTAAGTGCTTTCGAGCAGACTCCTTCTTACAGTGTGCACTTTTAACGATCTCTCTCGAGGTAATGGACTTTGGGTTTTTTTACATACAGGGGATTAAGCGTATTCGTAAATGAGTTTACCGTCGAGGTCTCCGGTAATGTATATTTCAGAAAAAAAAGAAGGGGGTAGTCTGCCGTCGTAAAAAGAGGAGGGATTTTTATGATCCTCGTTGAAGCCTCTCAAACACATGTCCTTTGACATGTTGTTGGATGAAGCAGTAGTATCTGGAAGTATACTCCATCCAGTATTATGCACAGAATAGTGACGGCACTTGGTCGCAACAATAATTTTGTGAGGTTTTAAATTTCTAGATTATCTTTTTACGTATATCTATATGAAAAATATAATGAAGTATATGACTAATATCAGACAAGTATTTATTTAAATTAAAAGTCAACGTTTCGGTACGTGTTTGTTCCTTCTTCGGAATTTTCTCTAATTGATCACTTAATATTAAAAACTATTTAACACTATATTTAAAAATTTCAATAAATTTTGGGAGATATTCCTATTTGATTTCTCAACACATTTATTTTAATTTAATAAATAAAATTTCTGTATTTGTGTATAAACTGCAGTATTTATAAAAATAATGTTTGAGCAACCATTGTCGCTTTCGTCAGGTATTTAAAAAATTCCTTAAAGAAAGAATCAAGATTTAAGAAGTTTCCCGGGTTGTCATAATTAAACTCAGTGACATCCATAACCCCAGATTCTACTCTTATCTCGGTTGTTTCTGCGTTATTTTTACGCAACGCGCCTCGGACCCCATCCGTAGCTATGCTCCCGTCATATGCCGAGAGGGGTTAAAATTATACACAAAAAATATTGGGAGAAACTCTATCAATTTCATTGTTCACGAAAAATATTACCCGAAGAAAATATGGGCCGTTTTAGCAAGTTTGTAATTTTCCACCCCCGCCCGAGAGTTCGTAGCCGTGTCTAACCCCTACATTATTTGTTTCTGGTTCGCAAGGAACCCGTGTACGAAATTTTTTGAAATTTTCCCACGGGAGTTGACTTGTATACGGGTTTTAATTGAGCATTTATTTTATTCTCTTCTTTTGCTATGAATGTATCTAAAATATTAACACAGACGTTTTATTCGTATTTTATCATTTCAGTGATCGAAACATTTTGGAGACTCAGTTATTCCCTCAAAAGTTCGACGTTGAAAATAATCGATTCTAACTGAATTCCCTTAATTAAAATGTTAAAATTTCAATTACGTACGTCTTTCAAATTTATTTTACAGGACAGTCAGGCCTTCCTGTATTTATTTATGTTATTATGATAATTAAATGTATGCCACACTGTAGACAAAAAAAAACAGAATTAAATTAAGAATAAAAGTTTTTGTTTTATGTCTGTTTTTGAATTCATAAATCAGACCGTAACGATATAAGGTTTTCTAACAAATAATTATTCATATTAGTTTGTTATAATAATCTGGAAGAAAACCTGGCGAAGATACGAACATGTATCGAAACGCCCTTAGGATCTAAAGAAAATAATAAAGTGTCTGTATAAGGTCAATAATTAATTTATTATATTATGAATAATTTAGTGTTAGTATCAAAGAAATAAGACACAAAGTAAAATTAATTATATGACTATTTAAACCACTAAAATAACAGGATCAGACATTTGATATACTGGAGTCGACAAAAATATAGTTTGACGGTTGTTAAGAAGAAAATTAATCGTTAGTCTTTAACTACTAGTTTTGGTAGTAGGAATACAGGTTATGTTAGGAAATGGACAGTAATAATAAAATAACAGGACCAGACTAACATCTCCATTTTTTTTAAAAAAAATCACTAATATAAACAACACTATATACATAAATAATAGGGAATATGTTAGAAGAACAGAACATTTCAAAGACGAAATACATTAAATAAATTACTTTACGAGAGCAACAAACAAAAAATTCCTATATCACGTCTATATGTATGTTCCTTGGCGATTCGAATTACTTCTTTGTCCTTAAGTGAGTCAGGTAAAAGTTGCATTAAAAGGATAATTTGTCTTTGTTCGATCATGTTGGTGTCTGCAAGGTCTGGTTTATGCATCGTGATATTGATATATAAACCTATTTTATAAGATAAAATGTCTACGGTGAATGATTATCATCATCAGACGAATTGTCGTCAAAAGTCGCGTAGTCCGGGTTGCTGCTCGCCCCGTACTGTTCCAAAAAGGTAGGGGGGACTCGAAATTAGATATTCAGATCGACGAAGTAACCACGCCATAACCAAAACATAACTCCACAATTTCCTTCCCTGCCCCTCTAGGGAGAGATGGGAAGGTGAAGTATAATAATTTCCGGGGGCGAATTACTGTTAAACTGACAGGACTGGCGGAAGGGCAATTCCGAAATTGCGAGGGGAAGACAGACGCGAGACGAATTCCCAATTGCGAATCTGTCTGTCGCGTTGGTTGGTTGGCCGATGTAAAATGGAGGCAGGCCAGATCTGTGTCAGGACGGACGTGATTCGCAAGAGAAGCTTCGTGTCTCTGAGAGAGAGAACGTGTGTGTGTGTGCGCGCGCTTTCCTTCATCTGCGACGGACGCGGAATAAGTCTCATCTCCCATTTTGTACCATAGACCCTTAGGTACTCAATTTTTCACTTCTGAAGGCTTATAATTAAGAAACCACATATTATTCAAGCCCAATATCCTAGTAAAAATTATACAAGAGGATTATTAAGCGAATTTATACTAGAACCAGGTTGAAAAACATTTAACCACAACCTTAAACAACACGAATGTGTTCTTTTTAATTTCGCGTGGACTGCTCCACCAGAAGGTTTGTGATCGTTGAATTTCTCGTAAATGTACTATCGTGACTCCGGTCCATTATATTTTCTATTTATTCGTCTATTAATTTTATTATACGTCTATTATATTTTTTATTAATACCATAAATTAATTATATTAACAACTAATATAGCAGTTATTTTTTAAACACACCAACGACGACGTTCCTGTACAAGTTTTGTACTTTTATCAAGGTTGTTATTGTTATTAACCCAATATGTTTGTAATACGGAATTTTAAGGCACCACTAAGCTGTTTCAAATTTCTTAAACGAAAATTGTGTGTTAAATGCAACTATCTTACTCTATATTGACGCGATTTATCTTTCACACACTAATGACTAATTTGTTATTGGAGCAAAATCAAATCTACTAACAGATTAAGCATCTTCAAAAAAAATCATTGTTCCATTCATAAAGAATACTAATTTTAGATTAATTGAATTATTTTAATTGCTCCATATTGATAAACCATCAAATGACTTACCGTTTATTATAAAAAAACCTGCCCTGATTATACAAATAATTCAGACAATGAATGTTTGTTACATAGGACGAACAAAAAGAGCATTAAAAACACGCCTGAAAGAGAATATTTCTAATTTAAAACGATCTTGTGATAAACGTTGTTCTAAGTGGCATGCTTACTCATATAACCACAGTTTTTATTGTAGTAATGTAACAATGTTATATTCTGGAATTAAGAGATTTTCTGAAATGTTACTCATTAAAAACAATTCTTCGTCTATTAATAATCAAAACGATACCAACATATATGACTGTATTCTCAAACAACCTCCTCTTTGTTCTATCGTTGTTTCAGTTTATTTATGGAGGCACACCTGATGAGGTACCACACAAACGTAGTGTGTAAGAAATTTTTGTTAATATAATAATCCACTTTTTTTAGCCTTCTTGAATTGTAAGGTAGTTATTATATTATTTCTCTGTTGATGTTACTCTTTCGGGCCCAGGGACTTTGTCGAGGAGATCTTCTCCCGGCGTTATTTAGCAGAATTGCTATTTGCAGTGAAACTTGTTGTCGGATGAGCGACTTATCTGTTCCCCCGCAGAAGCGACGTAGGCTTTCGGTCGGGGAAAAGCAAGCTTCTCTCCCATCATGTTTCACGTCGCATAAGTTTCCGCCAGGGGGACAGATTGCTGTGGTGGCAACAATGAATGAATGCGGCAAGCAATTTCACGCTATTCGTCGTGTATCTGTCGCCAGGAGCTCTCCGTCTATACCACAATGCCTCATCATATCTTTTTTTTTATGGTTCTTGTTCTTTTCGGCGACAATTTACTCACTCTACTTAAGAGGAGATGCACGACACATGCAACACGCTTCTCCATTCATCAAGAATTGCAACAATGTTACTCTAGTAGACGACGATACAAAAGGGGATAGTAATAAATAATCCTCCCTCTGGGGGTTCTTTTATTTTCTTGTCTTTCTCTCGTCCCTTTATTTCGTTAATGAATGACGTTGCTTGAAATATGAAGCGTCAATGTTTATACTGAAATTCTTACGACAGAAACGGACAACTCTCAATCAAAAATATATTGTCACACAAACTAAATTTTTTTTAAAAAAATTCCAAAATGTTTTTCGGGACAATTGTTTACAGAGATCTATGAAATATTACGAATATATAAACGAGAGGAAAATTTTTAGAGGGACGACAAACCGTGGAACTAAATATTTTCAAGATTTGCAAGTACATCTTGCAACGAAACGAAAATGAAACTTTACGAAGGTAATTCTTTGGATTTAGGAATTTTGATGTTGTAATTCAAGTAATAGTTTCTACCTTTTAATTAAGTTATGTTCTAATCCCGACATTTTTTTTAATAGAAGACAAGATCAGTTGAACAATTGAAACAGTAATTTCATTATTTTTGCTATAATTTCTACATTTTAATTACACACAATTTTTAATTTCAAATCAAGAATATAAGAGAAGATGAAAGGCAAATTAAATATTCTTGTAATAATTTCTACATTTTAATTCATATATCTGCCTCACCCAGATAAATTCAATATTTGTGGCGCTTGTTTAAATATTACTGATTTCTTCAACTCCCCATTTTTTGGTTCTCTTTTATAAATTTCTACTGATATTGTAGCTTCTTACCAATATATACTTAAATTATACTGCTAGAAGGTGATCCAGAAATCAATTTATCTCTACAATATGAAATGGAACGTTGGTATCCCTGTCAAGACACTTGGTCAACTAGAACACTGTGAGGAACTCGTAGTTTGTTTTACTCTCCCGTTCAAAGAAGTGCTGGTATCGTAGTCCGCATCCCCCCATAGATCCCATCCTATGCTATTAAAGTGGAGTTGTCACCATGTGGATTACCCTCATGCAGCCTGTTACCCTAAAAAAAAGGTTCCCACAAACCGAGGCACTTCGGCCTGTTTTGAGAGGTGTATGTTCCGGGGACAAAGACCTTGGGCATACGGTAAGAGTTGTTCTCTGTTCCCATTGGAACAGTCGGCCAGCTGCCTCCTAAACTGGTCGAGGTACGGAGAAGGGAATGCTGCGTCCCCACAGCAAACTCTTCTCCCGCTATCGAAAGGGCGTGGGACAAGTACCAAATGCCCGACCTACCTGTTGCAGGTTTTCTAGAGTTTGTCCTGCATTACTTTTAGGCGAATGCCGGGTAGTATCCTTAAACTATAGCCCGGGGGCCCTAGTTAACCCTTGGCTACCTTCCTCTACCCTTCCGCATCCCCCCTTTCAAATACCTTCCTATGCTATAAGAGGGGAGTTGCCACCATGTGGATTACCCTATACATAGCCTGTCTACACCTTTTTCTTTCCTCGTATAAAATTCCAAAAAACTAATGAATTTTATATTTTAAACTAGTTGCATAGTGCTCTGAAAATGTAAATTTCACGTTTATTGGACGAATTCCAATGACGTGTATTGATACAGTAAGTCTACAGATAATTATCACATATTGAGCCTGTTGGATATTTTAGAGTGTTGAATTAGGTTTTAATCCTTCCATTTACTCTCGGGTGTATGTCATATTATTTTACTGAGATTCACAATATTGAAAGGAAATCAGCCTAAATCTCGTGTTTCTAATGACGTTTAAATAAAATGTTTACCACGAGACTGTGTATAAAGGATTTCTTTTAATTGTAATACTATTTATATTGAGTCATTTTATATTATATATATATATATAAACTGTTATTTCTCTTACACATATAAAACGTCACGCTGAAACAAATATGTAGCTATAAATCATAAAACGAAGTGTTTATAATCAAGGTTGTAAGCCTCGGTGCAAAATCAAGAAAAAAAAATTCCTGTCTGAATGTCATTGTGTTTATAAATGTCAGTAATAGTAATATCTGTGCTTTCTAGAACACGTAAAAAATTGATAAAAAAATACGATTTTACGACGTTTTATCCTGAATTTATGGACTTTATCAGAGGTTACATTGGAGTCGTTTAGGTGCTTGGAGCAATATAAATAATTTTTTTACATTACATAAATGTATATAATTTTTATAAATAAATGAACTGATCTGAAAATACAGTTAAAAAATTAATACTTGTCTAAGCAATTGATAAAAATATAATTTCACGAGGTTTCGTCCTAAATATATCATTTCAGTTATTAGATTTACATTTATTATTAATTCCATTGGACCTCGATCAAGGAAATAGAATACGTCTTACTATAAGATTACAAGAAAAATTAAATATTACAATTACGAAGTTTAAAAAAAACAATGTACTTTACAAAAAAAATATATAATTTCAAGCAACGCTAAAGATACTAATTAAAGACATGATCATTCGGCGGAGTTTCCTACAGCAACTCTTACGTCGATTGCCGATTTATATTAAATATAACATTAATTTTTTGGCAGATATTACTGGAAATAAGTGAGCAATGTCTGCAAATGAATTGTACTACAACATAACATAATTATATTCCTTGATTATTTTCAGGACGTGGAATGAGTCAAAACGGTATTACGCGAGTCATATTACATTATTAATTAGACGATTGTTGCATCACTAATTGCATTTGATTAATTCATGTAATTCGACCAATATGATATTATTTCAAATATAAATTATACATGCTTACATATTTGAATGTATGTATATATATTTTAACGAAATGAAATTCAAATCTGTGAATTTCAATAATTTATTTATAGATGTTTAATGCTAATTTTACATTTCTAATGCGTTATTTAAGTATACATGAAATCCCAAAATTGTGTAAAAAAGTCGTATTGTAATTCTTTTTTTTTGGCTGATTAATACACCACGTTATACGATTATTTATTAAATTATTTACTGTATTTTCGTAACAGTTAACGACTTTTTAAATATATTGAAATAAATATGTGGTAAAAAGTATTAATATGATTCTATAGTCTTATTATAAATCTATAAAACAGACCTTAAATTACAAAGCCAACTAAGTCGAAGGATCCTCTGTACTTTACTGTACTAAGGTAATCAGTTCGCTCTATTTGTCAGTTTTCAAAAAAAAAAATATATATATATATATATATATATATACTGAAAATAGACAGAAGTAAAGCTGCGTCCCCACAGCAACCTCTTCTCCCGCTATCGGAAGGGCGTGGGACAAGTACCAAATGCCCGACCTACCTGATGCAGGTTTTCTAGGGTTTGTCCTGCATTACTTTTAGGCGAAAGCCAGGTAGGATCCTTAAAATATAGTCCGGGGACCCTAGTTAACCCTTGGCTATCTTCCTCTACCCTTCCACATCCCCCCTTTCAAATCCCTTCCTATGCTATTAAAGGCGAGTTGCCACCAAGTGGATTACCCTCATGTAGCCTGTTACCCTGAAACAAAACAGAAGGTTTTATTTTGACGACTCCAAACACAAATTAATTAAAATTCCCGAAACAAAGGAAAAGGAGAGTGGATAAAAAAACATTTCCACAATTCCTCAAATAGTTGACGTCGTTATTGACCATTTTCAGTAGCCAATAACACAGTTCCATTCACAGCAAACAAGATTACTAATTCTTTTAATAAAACAATCGCCCAGGGCAGATGTAATTAAATTGCCTTTACCAACCACTGGGGGGTAGGAGTAACAAAAAAAATAAGCTCTACCGTTTAATTACTCACCGGACTAATCGGCTTTTCAATGCAGTTCACCAATTCGTTAATCACCACCCCCCCCCCTCCACACCCAAAAAAATAAAATAAAAACAAAGGCCGTCGCCGTTCACAACGACCTTGTAATTTGTATCACGAGACAAACAGTGGCGCGATCTTTTTGAGTGGTGTCGCTGTTAACAACTTAATTTACAATCCTGTGACTAATTGCTGTTGAAAAACCATTTTTTCCCTCCCAAGTGATAAAAAAACTACGGATGAAACTTCGCGTCTGCTTAAATGTTTATTCTACTATAATAATTTAAATTTTTATTAATAATAAATTTCTGACTTAATACGCATAAATTTAAATGCATACAATTTTTTAAATTTAATTATAAAGACCTTTAAATACATCTATTCTAACAGAACAAAACAAGTTTTTTGGGTCAAATATGTCTATATTTAATTATTAAAACTTCTTTTAAAAAATTTTATATTGCCCCATTTCTTTTGTGCCTGTTGGCATTGCATTCTTAATGGCATCAACCTTTGTGGATCGCAATCGCATTTCTTCAACCACGACACGCTGAAAATTTTACAAGAGAAAAATTATGTCTATAATCTTTAAATTATTGTATATGCATGGCTACAGTCATTCTTATTTAATTTTCCATTGAGAAAAGAAATCAGCAAACGTATATTTTTTTTATATTTTCTGAGCTGCTTTAAAATTTTTGAAAACCAATACTTTAAACACGTATTGAAACAAAACATCGACGTTACTAAACAAACTAATTTCTGATTGTTACATGGAAACATTCTTCGGTAACGTAGCAGCATTTCAATCAAATTAACACTGCAAATTAAATTAATTAAATCATTTTAATTGATGTCAGTTATGAATTAATTAGATCATTAACTGTTACTAACTCAATTAGAGGGAAGAAGGAAACGTGTTCGTTTGTGGCAAACGCGTGTGTAATTTACGATTTTGTTTAATGTTCCAAGGACAATATATTTCATCGTTTTACACAATGTTGCAACTTCTCTACTCCACTGCTGATGAAGATGTCAGAAATAAATAAATACTTAAACGGTTTTGACTGAAGAAGAGTCCAGTAATATCAATGACATTTTTTACATTAATTGTATTCAATATTAGTTCAATAAATGCAACAATAGATACACAAAATTTATGATTTCAAATAATTCATTCTCATAACCTAATTCTTGGATTCCGAGATATTCAGTTACAACAATGTAAGCTTTGTTAAGTGTTTTATTTTTCATTGTTTATCCCTCATTTAGGTCATGTCTAATTTTTCTGTTTAAATGTTTCATATTAAAACGATTTTAATTGTCTAAGTAACCATATTATTCTTAATTTATTTATTTGCCTGGGGTTAAACGTTTCATTATTGTGTTTTCGTTATATTCAATAACTCGGGTCTCAAAATTAAGGATGAAACTTGTAAATTTTAAATTTTATAAAGAAATTATGACTTTTAACCAATTTCCACTAATCATGTCATTAATTTAATCGTCCCATAATTTTTTATATATCAGTCACAAGTTCGTTAATTTTTCTGAACCTACTTATTTTGGAAGAAAATTAATTATTTGTGTAGGTATGTATTATTTAATCTACAAATAGGCAATTTGTCCAGTGGTAGATGCATGAAGTTTTAGAAACCCGAAATGAAGATGTTTCCAGTAAGTTTAAAACATTAATAATAAAAAATATAGCCAAATACAGACAAAATAAGTGATAATATATATAACACACAACATTTCTTGGATCTTTGTTCCTTTCTTCAGGCGACACAACTGTCAGTTGACGAATGCAGTTGTATATCTCTAGGCAAAATAACTGATAATATGAATACCACACAACGTGTCGCTCTAGGATTTTCTTAGCACCTGAAGAAAGGCACAAAGATTCCAGAAACGTTGTGTGTTATTTACATTATCACTTATTTTGTCTGTATTTGACTTTTCTTTATTAATAATTTGAGACTTAATATTTTACATTTCAGTTTAAAAATTTATCATAACAGTACATTTTCTTGAGTGACCTCTGAAATCTCCTTCTCTGTTATTTTTTCGTTTTTTCCCCCGTTTTTCCTTATGAAGACCAGTCATTCGTTTCTCATCTTGTATTCTTTTTGGAATTAACACATTCGTAAAATCATGAAAAATATTTTATCGAAAAAAAAAATAACGTTCTCCAAAGCTCGAAGGCTGATCCACCGTTCTCCGTGTTAGGGGATGAACCACGAGGTCGTCACGATCCTCGTTGCTTGTACAGCAGAAATTCTATGGAACGTTAAAATATAAAACGTCCGTTTTAGAAGTATAAGGATTAGATAAGCAGGTAACCAAACAACAGAGCTAAATAAATACCACACGACGTTCCTGTAATCCTTGTTGCTTTCGGCAGGTGATTCCTAAACCGCAGGAGGTGTAAGTGGTTTAGCCTGGCGTCCGACCTGCCCGAAGTAGGGGAAATGAGATGATGGGAGGCGAGTTTGGTCAGCGGTGAACTTCTCTTAGGGAACTACCATTTTTGAAAACATTCATTGTGTCATTTCGAACGGGATAAACAGGCACTCTGTACTTATCAGCTCTTAAATTTTACGGATTATCCTGAAACTTTAGAATTAAAGTTATTTCCCAGTGGTGGAATGAAGCTTGCAAAGATATTATTCGAGTATTTCATTTTCTATAAACTGCAAATGAATAAGGAAAAGGAATATTGTGCATAGCAGGTTAATAAGTGATTGATGATATGAAATGGTTGCAAAATTGTAAGAGTAAAAAATTCTGTTTGAATTTAGGTCGCCATCTTTGATAAGAACTATATTTTTTTTTTCATGCAACAGATCCAAGCGATTGCTTCTCTACATTTACACAACCAAACAAATTTTTGTGACGCTTTGGAACAAGTAATTGATTTCTTAGCTTTACCCAGAGCAATACAACAATAAAGGAGAAACCATAACAGGACGGTCGCATTGTTCACATTTGCAGCTAACAATTAGTCCAAGTAGATAGTTAATTATTGGCAGGCGACTGTTTACGTTATATACGGATCCAATAAACTAACTTCGAATGTGGTTAAATTTACAAAATCATTAATTACATTTTAATACATTTCGTAGATGATTTAGGACATAATTAATTAAAAAACGAAATTTAATGACGCCAACCAGCAAGGCTGTAGTGTTAACGTTTCGGACCTTTCTAAATCTACGATTCGTTCCGACAAAAACTTGAAATGTCCCAGCAACTGAGTAAACAAAGCCTGTCACTCTCACCCCCGAACCTTATAAATTTAACAAGTCCCAAACTCTTTTGTCAGACGCGAAGGCCTGGATAGCAGACTGTGAAGTAAGCTGAATATAATAGATTAATTTTCATAACATAAATAAAGATGAAACTTACGTACACTGAGTACAATATATTTCTTTGCGTCAATGTTTTTAGAATAGTATTCTATCAACTGAGCTCATCGTTACCCCTACTACATCCTAAGGGGCGAGGACGACTGCGCATCTTTGGTGGACATGACACAAACCGCTCGAGCTATACTTACGTTATGTATGAATGTGTAAACTAAACGATGACACTTTAGTATTGACAAAGTATTAGTCAGTTAAAGGTATATGAATCGTCATCGCGGAGCATATTCCACTTGGAAGGAACTCCGACCACCAGACTAGAAGGCGGGACCACCAGTTAAAAGTCACCGATACGCTGCTGCTAGAAGACCGAAGATTGTATCTTGTATATTGATTTAATATTGTCCCTGATAAGTGGAGCTTGCCTCCTACAAAACTATTGTATAATATTGCCTCTTGGCCAGATTGTAATCAAATAAAGGGTTAATAAATGAAAAGTTTGTAAACCAATTGCTTTAAATTATTATGTAGCGCCTAGAAGACCCATAAAATAAAGTATAATTAATGTAATTATCAAAATAAGGCTTGTATGATGACCATAAGAAAAATATTCACAGAGGTAGCGGTGTGTGAGGAACAGACAATTATATATTCAGAAACAGGTAGACATCGACAGTGTTCTAAGTGTTTGCAAACAGTAATAAAGTATAATCAGTGCAACTGGACTGTTAGTGAAGAGTGAATTTAAAACAAAAAATTAATCAAAAAAGAAATTACGTGAAGTCCACACAACGGTAAGTAATGAAAACAAATTTTTTATCTGTAAACTTTATATGTAAATATCTACCGTCAAATTTAAATCAGAAACTGATAAATTTATTAAAATATTTCAGATTGGGAATAATTCTTTTGTTGTAAATTAAATTCATATTTTTGTAATATATTTGTTAGAGGCCCGATAATTGAGTTCTGACAAAAGCCGAGGGATAATATTAAAAAATTGTTAAAACGGGATGGAGAACGACAAGAAATACCACATTAGCGCAATACGCGTACTTTAGCTGCTGTGTGTTACAGGTGAAGGGGGAGGTTTTTGTATGAGTTCTAAAGGCTCAGTCTGCATCGCAAGCCAGTGGCTGAGGTTGTTAAATACTGGACACGTGTATGTGGAGGTTTCGGGCTCGAGCCAGGCTCACAGTGCTAGTATTTTTTCTGTTCCTCACGGTCGAGGTTTGCAACTTAAGGGAGATTCAACCATTCAACCTTCACCTCACTCAGTAGCTCTGTGGTTAGAGTTCAGGTGAGTGTAAGTGAAGCCGAAGATTCCGGGTTCGAGCCTCACTCACAGCATTCTTCTGTACCTTCCTGTTCTTTACCCGTCACGTCGAAATTTGGGACTCATAAGAGAGATTAAAGTTTCCAAACTTCGAATCGTCAGTGGCTCTGTGGTTAGATTCTGTGCGTAGCTGGACTGGGTTCGAGTCTTGGCGACTTCGCAACTGTTTCTAAAACATTCTTCTCACCAATTTCGCTCGGCCCTCGGGGTCGGAGAAATTGAGAGGCAGAGATGAGTTAGAAAAAGTTGCGAAGTATGGCTTTTTGATTTCTTTCCAATTTTCGCATTTTTATTTCTTTCATTTTGCTAATAAAGAATCGGTTCGGTTTTGCCTACAAGTTTCTTATTTTTATATTTCTTTCATTTTTTTTTATTTATTAGCAAAACTTTCTTTTTTAGAAAATTGTAAAAAAATCAAAAGGGCCATCCTTCGCAACTATTTCTTACTTACTTTTTATCTACCCCTCAACCTCTCTCGACCCCGAGGGGGCGGCCGCCATGAAAGAAACACTCGGGGTAGAGAGAAATCGAAGGACAGATCCTTCAGAAATAGTTGCGAAGTCGCCAGGACTCGAACCCATAGCCGGCTACGCACTGCGCATTTCATTCACCGACCTGGATTCTCAACCACTGAGCCACTGGCGAGGTGAAGATTGGAAGCTTTAATCTCCTGAGTCGCAAACCTCGACGGTGACTGGTAACGATCTGCAAGAAACAGAAAAAATGAAAACTGTGAGTGAGGCTCGAACCCGGAACCTTCTGGCTCCAGTTACACTCACCTGGACTTGAACCACTGAGTTAGATAAAGGTTGAAGGGTTGAATCTCTTTTAAGAGTCACAATACACGACGTGACGTGAATAAATACGTATGAGACAGAAAAAATTAAAGCCGTGAGGAACCTTCAGCTACAGCGATCTCTTACCTATAAATTTAACAAGTCCCAAACTCTTTTGTTAGACGCGAAGGCCTGGATTGCAGACTGTAAAGTAAGCTGAATATAATAGATTAATTTTCATAACATAAATAAAGATGAAATTTACGTACACTGAGTACAATATATTTCTTTGCGTCAATGTTTTTAGAATAGTATTAACAGTTCCTTGTTGTCGCAGCAAAGAATCGTGTTCAACTGAGCTCATCGTTACCTGCACTACATCCTAAGGGGCGAGGACGACTGCGCAGCTTTGGTGGACCAGACATCTGAAACCTCTCGAGTTACGACGCAGAGCACAAAAAACAAAAGCGAAGCTAAATCGAAATTATAATGCAACGACAACGGAGAAGCAACAATAAGAGATGATATCCATTGTTGAGTTTCACAGTATACTATAATTATAGTGATGTTAGTATTTAATATGAAGTATGTCGGATTTAATTTGGGGGACTAAACCTGGTGGTGTCAACATCTAAAATCTTATTAGGAATTTGCCAATAAAAATAAATGTTTTGAATTCTTTATATGTTTGGACATTACTGATTGTTTATCAATGAGAAGTTTGATGTTAGACATCTGTAGTATGTTCATCTGTTTTGAAAATTAATAATAAGAAAGGTAGTCAAATACAGACAAAATAAATGGTGATATAAAAACCGTACAACGTTTCTGGAAGCCTTCTTCCATTCTTCAGGTGCTAAGAACACTAAAAACGCAAGAGATTTTGAGTTTTGTCAAGTGAATTGTGCAGTTTATTTCTGTATGCTCTTTTGGTTTTTTAGTTTTCTTAGCACCTGAAGAAAGGAACAAGGTTTCCAGAATCGTTGTGTCGTATTAATATCATCACTTCTTTAGCTGTCTTTCTTATTATTAGTAAGGTACTTATTTATCTAATTTTCATTCACATCTCCAAGCCAATGTACAAGGTAATATCATTTAATTTTTTAAGTAACCTTCTTATCTTCGCCGTAACTTCAACTTTTATATTTAGATTTATTATTCATTCCAATAGTCCCCGGTCGAGGAAATAGGACACGTCACAATATAATATTACACGAAAAGAATAATGATTACAAATACACAGTTCAAAAAACAACCATTGTATTTTACCAAAACAATATATGATTTAAAACATTGTACTTAAAAAAAATATGATTTAAAACTAAGTTAATGTTCTTAATGTGACAGTAATTAGTAATTAAAGAAATAATAAGTGTTTTAATTCATTTTCAATTTCCATTCGACGGAGTTTCCAGAAGCTTACATCGATTCCCGTCGAACATGAAAAATAAAATAAGTCAGCAGTTAAATTCAAGAATATTATCATCGTAAAATAATAGCGTAACTTGATAGGATACCAGAAAACTATTTTATTAAAGAGGATCTAATCTGTCCTTCCTTTCTACGAACTCTTTCAGCGAGTAATATGCTCCATTAATTAAAAGAGATTTACAACTCTTTATAAATAAATTTTGTATACTTAAAGTTTTTAGTTCGTCCGGAAGACTATTGTATAGGTTTATCCCGGAATAACGAATGCTTGATTCAAAAAGTTTTTGGCGATGTTTTTCTATGCGGAGTTGAGAGCGATTTCTAGTGTTGTATAAATGATTTGCTCCGTTTTGGGCATATAAATTGATGTTTCTCCAGACAAACTTTAAATTATTTCTAGAACAAGGCAATGTTAAAATCCCAAGATTCCGAAACAAAGGCATTACAATCCGCACCCGATATGATTCGTACGTCCCTCCTTTGAAGTTTAGAAATTTGAAACGCGTGATGTGAACGACCCCAGTTTGCTATGTCGTAAGACATGACATGAAAATTTGCATGATATACCATTTTAGATGTAGATATGTCGCTTTCCCGAGCTGGCACTCTTAATGTGAAGCTAATTTTGCTAAGTTTTCCCGAGAGTTTATTTATATGATGATCCCATTTCAATTTATTTTCAACCAACAGACCATGGAAATGTTCTCCGAATTAGAAATTAAACTATTTTTCTTCGAAGTGAAGGTAACGATTTTAGTTTTCTCTAGATTAAGAGGGACTTTGTTTGCAGTGAACCAGAGATTCAAACGGCTCATCGCTACTTCTACTTTCTCACGAAACGCTTCCGAGTCGCTGTCCGTGATTACAAAATTTAAGTCGTCAGCTTGAAGGACTGATTTTGAGGGATCTAAATAATTCGGTAGATCATTAATGTAAATGATGAAAAGTAAGTGTCCCAAAATTGAGCCCTGAGGGACACCGCTGGTATTTCTTTCCCATTCTGACAGATGATCATTCCCATCCGAGTTTACAATCGCTACTTTTTGGCGCCTATTTTGCAAGTAAGATCGCAATAAAAGATTCAATAGAAATCTAATTTTCGGAGTAAAATGTCATGATCTATTAAATCAAATGCTTTGGAAAGGTCAGAAAAAATTCCAGCCACTTTAAATCTTTCGTCGAGTGTCTTGTAATACTTTTAATGAAGTCGTATAAAGCCATCCTGTGATGTGGAAATAATTTTAAATTTTGTGAGAAAAGTTGCAAATCTCTTATGTATTGCTTTCTCGAGAATTTCGGAGAATATTGTCAAGAGCTAAATAGAGCGGTAATTTGAGACGTCTGTTGTAGAACCCTTTTTGTACTAAGGTATAACTTTTGCGTCTTTAGATGAGCCGGATGAAGACTTTATGTGAAATGTCTTGCTGTATTCTATTAACGCTATAAATTAACACAGCTGTAAATATATTAGTATATGCATAAATGTATCTACAACGATCTTGTGGTGACATTTTTTACCTCGTTCATATGAAAGTATTCTTTATCGCTTGGATAGAGTGCCTGTTCCAGAAAGTTTGAGGTCGCCAGCATTATGAAAGCAGGTGTTAAATCAGATCTTGGCGTTGAAGGATGTTCTGCAAGGGTGGGATGGGGCCGAGGACCGAGGACCGAGGTAACTAATATTCAGCGCTTCTCTCCTCACCATTATTAACCCCCGACGCCACTGTATACTCGGGAGCCTGGGCCCCACAAAGGCTGTCGCCATGTTATGGCCCTCTTCATTACCCTGGGGCCATAAGGTGTCGCCTTACGCAGTCTCGGATATCCGATCGCCGAGGTTTACAGCTCTAGCCGAGAGCACCTGCTATATGGAGCCCGTCCCGGTCTTACTTTATGAACCGTAGTCAATTTGCCCCCCGTCCGCACCCCCTTTACGGGACCGCGGCGCTCGGTTTTTGCTAATGTCGGTGTCACAAGAATTAGGGAAGTGCCGACGAGCGGACCCCCCTTTTATTCCCAGGACGTCATCCCCTGCTCTTCACGCCCGTCTCCATTCTGGGAAGCCACACACTGGGTAGAATGTGACACCAGATTCAGGACGACGTCCTCCTCCATTTGCAGCTTCCCACCACATCACAGGGGAAACAGTTTTATGACAGAGTCGCGTACAAACTGTCTACATTCTTTACAATATCAATATACGTACAAAAATTTCAATGAATCTATATATTTATAATACATAATATTTATATATGTATGTAATGTGTGTGTGCATTTTTTTTAACGATGGTGGGTGAAAAATCTTCAGAAATACACCGGTAGTAGTCCGCACTAGTGTGGGATTCTTACCAATTAATAAACACCTCCCTATCCATCGATGACCAATTATTGATTCCTACGTAACTGCAATTAATTATTACTTTGTTGGAAGCGGTCTTAGCTGTGGCTAATCCTCCTATCACCTTGGCCAAAGAGAAATTCTTACTTACGTAAATGGAGAAAGTTCAAACTGTTATCCCATTCTCTCCGGGGTGCCACAGGGCAGCATCCTTGGCCCCCTATTATACGTCTTATACACTTCCGAATTGCCAACCTCAATGGACCTTTGCTGATGATACAGCAATACTGTAAACACACACAGACCCTGATTCCGCATCACAGAAACTTCAAGAACATCTACAAAAAATAGAAACCTGGGTAAAAAGATGGGAAATAAAAGTAAATGCATCGAAATCATCCCACATAACATTGTCCTATAGTAAAGCTCAATCAGGAAGAAATTCCAAAAGAAAAATCAATAAAATATCTTGGTCTTCACTTGGACACCAAGCTGAAATGGAGGGATCACATTAATAAAAAGAAAGAGCAAATAGAAATAAAAACTAAATTATTAAACTGGCTGATAGGACGAAAATCAAAATTATCAGTAGAAAACAAATTACTTATTTACCAAACAGTGATAAAACCTATATGGACGTACGGAATACAGCTCTGGGGATGTGCAGCCAAGTCTCACATCGCTATTATGCAACGAGTACAATCAAAAATCCTCCGCACTATTACAAATGCTCCCTGGTATGTATCCAACTTCAGCTTACATACTGACCTCAATACACCATATGTAGCAGACGTCTTCAAAAATAAAAATCGTAAACACCATACTATACCTCAAACCCATCCCAATCGACTACTAGAGCAGTTACTACAACCAACTGACAACCGAAGACTGAAGAGATGCTGGAAGATAGACTGCAATAGAATCTGAGGTGGCGTTGTTGGACCCTCACCTCTCCACGTCATCGTACAAAACACTTTTATTAAATTGTACATGTTATCAAATTAGCTTAAAGATCATACGGAATCTGATTGCTAATAAAAAATAAAAAAATAAAAATAATAAACTTTGCGTAGCTCCTTTATAACCATAACGGCGTGTTTTCTGATGGCCTTCCATTTGTCTGCTGACTCCCGCATCACAGAAACCAGATTGGCAGGTGTTATCTCAATCTTCGCTTCGTCTGTATATATGCGTGTATGTATGTGTTATCCGCATACAACTTTAAAGGCGTGAAACAATTTCCTCCAAATAGTTTTTACACATGTTCCATTCGACCGGGAAACAAACCCTATGGGGTTAAGACTCGACGAACATCCCTAGTGGCGGTGATAGCAATTTTAAAACATGCAAAAACGGCTGATATCCACATCGAATAAACATTTTTCAGGGACCAATGACATTGATAGTTTGTCCTAAGTTTTTTGTTCTGTATTATTTCAACCCCTTTCAGCATGTACAGGGGTGGGACTGGATGATCGTAACATAAAAACAAACGCGGAAACCACAGATATTGTTGTCGAATTCGGAGGTTATGGAAGCTGCGCAGTTTCAGTCTGACATTCAACTTTCTTGATAAGTCGTAGTTCATAATTTGATATTTTCACCTTGGCTGTTGTAGACTACCATTCTTTAACACCTATTGTCACGTATTTATAAACGTCACTATTATTCCTATCCGATAGTCAGTAATGTCTTTTCTCAACCTTTGTGGATTGTAATAGCATTTCCTGCGGTCTCCTTCATGAATATTTTACAAGAGAATAAACATATTGTCTTTAAATTATTATAAATTCATTGTTATTCTGTCATCCTTCTTGAATTTGGCATAAACAAAAAAATAGAAAAAACGTACTATCCTCGCCAACAGAGTTCATTGTAAATATTTTCTGAGCTACTTTAAAAATTATGATGTCGTTTGTATATAATTTCAACCCCTTCTGGCATGTTAGGGCTTGAGCCTTACGGGTGGGAGGGGCGTTACAGGAAAATAACACGAAAAGAACCGAGACTGGTGTAGAAACCGGGGGTTGTGGATGTTACTCAGTTTCAGTCTGTCAGTCTGTTGACCCCTAGGAGTGGGGATGGTAGGGGGTGAAACACAGTTTTGCGTGCAATCTACAAACACGTATTCTACCAAATTTTGTACATACGTTTCCTACAATCCAGAAACGAACATAGTTTGGTTAAAACACCCCTAGTTCATTATTATTATAATAATAATAAGGCATGTTCCACTGATTATGTGTAGAAGCGATGCTTCGAGGACATCAACTATGTCAGGGTGTACAATTTTTGTTTATTTTATTATGTAAATAATTTCAAGAAAATTTTCTTGTAAATTTTTACTTATTAACTAATTTATTCTATCAATAGTGCAATCCTTTTATTTCGCAATATTAACGTAGTTGGTCTCTAAATGTAAGTAAATAGGCTTCATTATTAACGTTAATTAATATCCTATTGACAGTTATTGGTGATTGCCTTTTAAGTGGAACTATACAACCCTTTTGAATTGAAGATGACTAAACACAGCAACCCCGCGCTATCTGCCATCCCCACATCCCGCTCTTTTGTAAACGGTGTAGAAAGAGGAGCTTTCGGGGATAACGCGAGCGAGCCCAGCATCCAATTACTAATAACGCCTGGCAGAGGAGAATCTGCAATGCGTGATCGAGGAATTAACATGGGTGGGGCGGGGGGCGAATCCGTGTGTTGTTGAATTTGCAGTAGCCAGCAACAGCCCAGGGAGGGAGGATAAGGGAGGCCCTACTGGCGGCGACGTTAATGAAGGGCACCGCACCCGACTGCGACATGAGACTGCCGAGATTGAGTTACCAAAGCGGAAGACAAACCCAGTTTACAGAAAGGCTGATTGTTATTCATAGCCACGCTGTCCCAGCCAGAGACAATATCAATGATACGCCGATAAAAAACCATCAAGAGTTCGTTTACAGGGAAAGAAACCCAAAAGATCGACAGAGGAGTGCAGCCACAAATCACAAATCAAGACGCTCATTCAATTTTGTTTCGAGTCTGTTCCTTTTTTACAAAACAATTAGAAATAAATTTAGCCAATTCCACGTTTTATGGAATTTAGTTAAAGATTTACGATCTGTAATGCAATAGATAACATGTTTGGTTGTAATTTATCATTTCAATAATCTGATACAGTCTATACTCGTCAGGTTATGAAAGTGCTGAGAATACCATAACGTGTCTACCAGAAACTGACCCATAATTGTAGAAGAAACGTTGTATTCTAATGAATGATGTGCTCGAAGGTATTTTGAAGGACAAATCGTTTCGTTGTCGCTGTAGCGACTACTATAGAGGGCCTTGGTCCATTTGGCACATCAGAAAGGAAGATGCGGCAGGCTGAAAGATTACCCTTGACACTTTAAACATCCTCCAAGTGTTAAGTGGAAATATGGCATTGAACCAATTTAGAGAAATCAGAAGACAGATTATATTGAAGAATCTGGAGCCTGTGTGTGAAGACAAATTTCTGCTAACGGAGAATAATTTTATTAGTTCCCCAGCTCAGGTCAACCAATGGTATTTGAGAAGATGTAACACTAATTGGCTAATTTTGAAACTAGAAATAAGAGGATATTTGACAACCTGGTTCAAGTCTTGACCAAAGAGAAACCCCGTTTTTAAAGTCTGTACGTTCATCTGAACGACGCCCAACAGCGATGACCCAATTCAGCCGATCAGCATGACATCACGACCACCGTGCACATCCTCCAGCACGAAATCGTCATAGAAATTTGTTTCATCAAGCAACACAATTTCCAGTATCCTAATTTGTTTGGAATGTTTAACCGTTTTGGTTCGCCTCACAATTTTTCTTTGTTCAACCTTGAAATGAAGACCAAATTATCATCATTTACTTAATATTTTTTTTATTTATTTCAATTAAAATATATATTTTTGTTAATAAGTCCTTATTTCTGAATTAATTAAATTCTTTTATATTTTCTGTCATTTATACCCCACAAATAGAAACCCCACCCAAAATGGCTTATTAAATTTTACAGTTTTATTTGAATTACTGTTCAACAAAAGTAAAAACGTCATTTAATTTATCTTTTTTAATTTGTTATTCAATGTGCGTATTTTTTAGATGGTCACGAATTGGATTATATGAGCACCAGGTATGGATTAACAGTACCGCAAATCATTAAAGACTTCCCGTCTTGAGAGAAATTAAAATTACGTTTACGACCGCGCAGTTACCATATAGCGGATTTTTAAGGCCGAAGAAAAAGTTACTTTTTTCACTCCCATAGGGATGATTTCCCTTAATGACGAAACCCCTGCCATGAATATAAGGACACCCTGAGGACTCCCATCTTAGAGGTTGTTGCTCGATATCTCGCGACCAATCGGGAGAGCTCCAGGGGGAAACTTCCCCAGCGTCCCCGGTAGTGATGTTTTAGGAGTCGTAAAGCGAGCGCAGGCATCAGGCCAGGTCCCCCTTTCCGGAAGGACGTAAAAACCGGAAGCCGCGCCAAGCTACACCGTCAAGGCGCCGGCTCCCACCACCCCCACATCGTTACGTCACTTACATGAAAAATGGCGCTATTTCCCCGCGGCAAAGAGGGAATAAGTAATCCAGCGGCTGTCGAAACTTACCGCAGATAATGAAGTTCCCTTCTTTCTTCTTGCAGTGTTCATCTCCCCCACCCCCGCGTCTTTTTTGCAGGCCGGTGAGCGACGAACCAAACTTTTAATTCCCGAAGCTGCCAACTGGTCGCAGATTTATGCCGTCCTACTCGAGGCCAGTAATTAAAATACTCAGTTATGTTTCCGCGGAATCCTCTTAAGAGCTTACGGCCTCCTCTGATCGCGGCCAATTAGACATTCAAGGAAACACCAAAGCCGAAGAATTTCCTCGTCTCCTCTCTTAGCCGTGAAATATTAATTCAATTACATTTCCATTAAAAGTTGGGAGGCGCGCGCACGAAACAGTACAACGTCTTTCGGCAATTATTCAATAATTAACGGAAGTAATAAGATTACGGAACAGATGACTGTTGTTAATTGAGAAGGCGCTTACAAACAATTCTTATGGCGAGGAGGAGAGAAGAAAATTAAGTGGCTTTCTTTAGTTCGTTTAGTAAGCAGAAAGAAAGCTGAGGCGGTCGGACAAATTAGATACATTATAAGATTTCAGACAACCAAACAAATTAATTTCAATTATAGGCAAAGATTTATATTTGCATTTCCTGTATTGAACAAAACCTCAGATACAAAATTGTTCCATGAAAGTATAGAAATAAAAGTAATTTTAAGTAAGCTAACGTTTTGATCTTATCTTTGTCAATACTAGACCTACACTGAAGGTAACAACATTACAAATAATATATAAATATAGATGCAAACTAACAAAGATTATTTAAAAAGCCATCTAAGTAGCATTTAAACGGGAAGGGTCTTCATTTTCATTAAAATAAAATGGAGCATTTCTGTAAGAGTACTGTAACAATTGAAGGAATTACTGAGTTCCAAACAATGTTTAGCAATAGGAGAATGTTTATAATGTTTGAAATTTGAAATATAGTCAAAAAAGACCGTTACGTCTGGCCAATATAACAAAATAAGCAATTATTTCAACTAATTATTATAAACAACGGTATGAGAATCCAAAAATATTAACACCATCTTTACACTTTTTCAACAAAATATTAGAAACGATTAACGGATTTGAAAATTTCTGTAATATTATTTTTTTAAATAACATTCTAAATTTTGTAGATGAAAAGTCATAAAATGGTAGATCAAAGAAATTTTTTTTAGTAGTTTGTAGAAATAATATATTTTTTAATATTTAAAAAATCAGAAAATTCCAGATTGGCACTGATTAAAATTGAACAATATCTAACTCTTTGTAAAATATAGTCAAGAATACAGTGACAATACTAAATTAATTAGAAGCTACGATTAAAGAAGTCAATAAATTGTAGTGTTTAATAATAATAAGACAGCGTGTCTTTAAATTTTATTTGAAATAGCAACTAATGTAATTCTATTAATAAATTAAAAATAAGTGGATTTTTTCCGTGTTTCATCATTTATTTTTTTACTTAGAATTTTACTGCATTTTACTGAAATTAAACGTCAGTAATAAAAAAAATATTCGGATCCAACACCTGTGACTGATAATAAAAAGTCTTTAAAAGATTTTTCAAACACGTACACACGTTTCAGTCGGAATATAGGGGCCCTATTCAGTATCAATTAATAATTTACTGGGATAATGGGAGAACGAACATTATTATAAGAGTAACAAATTTTAATATATATAAATTTTATTAATTTGAACTTATTTTAAGAAAAATTTTATTTAACGTTTACATTTTTCCTTCCGATAATGTCTTCCAGGAATATTTTTCCGACATTCTTGGAATCTCTTATAAAATTTTGCGAGTCGTCCAATCTTTTAAAGCGTACAGTTTTAATAATTCGCTTATTTTTCTAATTTCAACGCCTAGTGTTAATTAAGATTAATATATATATAATAATCTTATTAATTGAATTCTACGATTATTTTTTATATTTATATAAATTTATTTATATATTTTGCTCCTGTGGATTGCATTTTAAAACGCTTGGTAAAGTGGGAGCGAGCACAGCGGATCCTAAACCGCAATCGGACGACACATTCACGATAGTGCTTCGCACGTTTACGAAGAACTACGGTAATTGAACTGAATTTGTGAAATAATATTATTTTAAATGTTTTGTAATGCATGTCAAAGTTTCATTTACGATTTTTTGTGTTCGTATTAACCGTTTTTAACTCATGTATTATTACGTTATATTTTACTTAATAAAACTTGGTGTATTTATTATTTCGTATTTTCTTTTATATATATTTTTCAAATTATTCTCTGCACTTTATTGTTGTATTTTTTAAACTATGTGGGCACTTAAAATTGTCAAAATTTTTCAGTAAAGGTAAATGAATACACCTAATCAAATAAGTTTGAATCCGAGAAACTTGTCGATGAAAAATTGCAGGAGGAATGATTAATTTTCATTTAAAATTTTTTCGTGTTCAAATGGTTTTAAGATTAAAACAGAGCCATGTTTTATTTGTACATAACCTATATATTTTTTTTAATGTAGGATGACAAACAAACTGGACAGAGTCAGTTTCACATAAATGACACACGCTTTTGCCCTTGGCACATTTATTCATAACACGCCATGGCTTTGTCACACGTAATGCTCTCGCGTGTTACCTCCCAAGTGTAAATTCGTAATGAGAATCGCATCCTGTTATCCTCGCAGTTTCGGAACTCTGTGCATATGGTTACGTGAGCGTTTTGCTGATTCAAGTTTTGCAAAATCACTCCCCGTTTTCATTAAAATTGCTTTCTGACAGGATGTGACGTCACTGTAAGCTCGGTACAGTAATTTTAATATTTCCTCTAGCATCGCTTCAGAGCCATCTGTAATGCTTTCAAAGCTGTGTAAATTATTTCCTAACGCAAAACAGGAAATTGGGCTGACTTTTAAAATGTTCTTGAAGCATGTGCTGTAGTATAGTTTAGGCCAGTTAAAATTACGTAAAAATATATGCTGTAAGTAAAGTATTGAATTTGTGACGTATAATAAAGTTGCGCCTTACGGCTATAAAAATTTGCAGAAGTGAATGAAGAATTAATTCTACGATCGGTATATTATTTTTTATGGATTTATGGATTTTGATAAATTTTGAATTGAGAAAATTTTAGTCGTGGTGCTTATTTTTTTCGGCATAAAATTAATATTATATTTATAAGCTTGAGGTTCCTGTCAAACCAGTTTCGGTGTTCCTGACATGTAAATTGCGAATTTTTGTAGGAGATGTTTATTATAGTAATCAGTATTTGTATATCAATTTTTGGAGAATAAATCTGTCAATTTTCTGGAATGCAGAAAACGATTTTTTATTTTTAATAATTTTCAGTTTATGAAGTAGTTCGTCATCAAATGCTGTATATTAGTCCGTAAAAATTCAATTTTAGATATTTTTAAATAAAATTTGGTAATAAAGTTTGTTATTTTAAACTTCTGGTTCAGAATCGCAGTAACGTTCCCTATGAGGGTTATTTATTGCTTCTATATTTTAATACCGGATTTATTTTGCAATTGTATTAATGCGTTTATGTGTGTATTTGGTAAATTATTTTCGGAATACAACGCAATTTTCTATTATAAAGGTGTGGGAGCTAGAAATATCCTCCTGTAGTCCTGGTATCCTCGGTGGACTGGAACGGATGAGAATGGAAGGTACGGGTCAGCAGCCAGACGAAATCAGCTGCTGCTACATACTGTTATTCAGCAGGTTGGCAGAACTGGGCGCGAGGCCGTTTAAGTCGCCTTTAGCTTCGCTCGCTCTCAGCGCACAAATTTCGCAACGAACAGTTTGAAATCGCGCGCGCCGCCCCCCCAGTCAGCCCTCGTAGGCAGGCATGCAAATCTACAGTAATTCGGTTGACCGCTTATTTCCATGCGGGACACGTATTTGGCGAGGCGGTATCCATCCCTTCGGTTCCGCAATTCACCTTGAGCTGGATAAGGTCGGATGTTGTCAGTTAGTTACGTGTTTTGCGTGCGAATCACGTTTACCTCCCGGGGGTTGAAAAAAAAAAGGAAAGGAGTGCGGTGGTTCATCAGCTAACGGAATCGTTAGAGGTTTTCTCTCCGATCAAAAGTGGCTAAAAAATATACGAGGACTGCGGTATACCGAATCTCATAGGAATAATCTAAATGTTAGGCGATGGGACGGAAGTCATCCTGATAAATTTGGAGAAATAAACAAGTAAACGCGGCGGTGGGGGAATTTAGATGTCCGCAGGTAGGTACTTTCATCCTCACCATATAATTCCCCTACAAAATAATAAATCACGCGGGAATAGAATGTAAAATCCTCGCTGGTGTCTGGTGACCATGAGCCTAGTAATTGCTTGCTTTATTAAGAACAAAAACTATTAAAAAACAAAATTAAGTTTCTACTAGAAATATTTGTATGTTGCTCGAGAAAGAAAATTATAGCCTTCATTATTAAAACGTCCTTTTAATATTCCCACTGAGTTAACGGCCAAATCTGGCAACTTTGTTCGTGGATCACCCAAAAATCAATCATTTATAGGTCGTTAAATATAGCAAGTCGCGCCAGATGCGCAGAAGAAGGCCCAGAACTTTTCAGCGACCTCCCGCGCATGTTCCTCTACGTCATACAAATATAAATTTAATAAAAATTTGAGAATTTTTTTGCAGCCAGTAAAAAATAATTATGACGTCATTTTAAATCTGGTAATCATAGAAATAACTGACATAATTTGCTGCCGAACTGAGTGTGTGTTTCTCTGTCAGCATTTGAATGACGATCCGACTGTATTTCATTCGATTTTGCGCAAAGAGCTATGAAATGGATGAGGATTAGTTTACAGCGTCCGCTCATCCGGGTGGTGGTGTGGTGGTGGTGTTCCATGCAATACGCTCGTCAAACCTCGGGCAGAGCTAAATCACGGTGGTGTAATACAGTCGCAGCGATTACGCATTTGATGAAGGCGGGGGTGGGTGGGCTCATAACCTATTTCATCGCGCCAATTTACAGCTCAATTGTATCCGGACTTTTAGGGGGTGTGGGTCGGGAGAAATAATTGGCAACGAAGCATCGGTTAAGAAGCTATACGTTCCAGGCAGAGAGGAGCTGCCGGAAGGACCGCCACGGTGGTTGAAAGGTTTTTCGGGACCGGGAGAAGAATGGATCCCAATTCAACCACCCTGCCCTGCCCCCGCCGCCACCCCCGGTTTCCCTTACCACCACCCCCAGGCACAAACACAATCCAGGGGAGGCTTTTGTAGCTCGTAGAAGCTTTATTGCCTCCGCCGTGTAAATACGGTCTTCGCCGCCACCCAGGCCTGTAGTATTTCAGCGATGATTGTTATTTTCCACTAAACAGATTATTACGAGGAATAAAATTTTAATAGGTTTACTTGATGCAGTCCTGGCTATAAAACACACAATGGCGAACCGTTTCCAGGATGTTAACGTCTTTCCCGTCGACGTCCCTCAGTTTGCACACTCCGTTAAAAACTAACCAGACGTTAATTTGAGTTTTTTAAAAAATAAGGTCAAAACACATTGCAGGATACATTAATTATTGTTGGATGCGGAATTGTGAAAGGGAATGGAGATAGGGAGAGAGAGAAAAAATTGGACCAAACCGGGCGTTAATAATCTTCAGCGACGTAATATATACGGCCGGAGACTTTTTAAAATTTACAATTACAACCCCTTCCGAGCTTCGTAAATTATTTTCACAGCACATTAACGCATTCTTTCGTTTTTATGCTTTTTAATTTCGTTTCGGTGGGGACCCCTTTATATACAAAATGAAAAATGTTGGATTGAATTTATCAGATTGGTCGAAAAAAAACGCGTGGAAGTTGAAATTACCCGATGAATTAATTTTAATAGTTTTAATTTATTCAGAATGGTTCCCCTTCAGTAGTCTGTGATGAAAAACAAGAGATACAAATTCTTGCATTGATTCTCTCTACAAAACAGTAGATGCAACATTAATAAAAATTAACGAGAAATGGCTGTAGAGAAATTAATATTCTGAAAAATATATTATACATGTTTTTAAAAAACGTACCCACAAGACAATAATGAGAAAGTTAGAACACTGTTCAACATGAATTTGGGCCGTTAATATTTAACATTTATCTCATTTAAACATTAATGATTCCTCAAGGAATAATAATTTGGGTGACATTTGATTTATTGATGCTTTTGTATTGTCCCCCAAAATCAAGAAACAATGTTGTTAAATATTTTTATATATGAGATTCTTGTTGAATTGGAAATTTTTTTCAAGAAACGTATACTTTTTATTTCTGTAGCCATAAAATTAAAACGGTGGCTGACCGAAAACGATAGGAATAGAATACAAAAAGCATCATTATTAATTAATTTTTACTACACCAGAAGAAGTTCGAAAAAGAATAAGGAATGAAATGTTTAGAATTGTACCAATTGTACTTGTAATTTTATATTATTAAATGTAACAATAAACACATTTATTTAATTAAAATTGTTTCTCACGTGATTGTCCGCATGCGATATTATTAATTTATTGATATTTAATATTATATTACAATTCAATTATTCTTATATATTTAATATTTTTAAATGTTCTTTATAATTTTAATAAATGATCTGTAAAATGGTCAATTTTGCCACACTTAAAATGAAACATAATTACAATATTTATCGGGTAGTGAACAGTTTTGAAGTCACAGAACCCCATCTGACTGCTACTTTTTGACCCCAACCATTTTAAATTATGCCTCATTTAAATACTAATCAATCATCTACATTTGTCACCTTTTTACGAACGTTTCAAAAAAACAACCATTAGTTCTTCATCGAGAAAATATGATACGTCATAATATAAGGTTACATGAACACAATAATTATTACAAATACAAAGTCTAAGAAACAATCATTGTACTTTACAAAAAATTTATATGATTTAAAACTACGTTAAAGATATTAATATAACAGTAATTAGTAATTAAAGAAATGATAAGTGATAATGATCCTTGAGCCATTTAAATCATAATTAAACATTCAAGAAAGTGATTCATTTTTATACAACCACAGAAATTGAACTATTCTTATATTTGCAGATCGTCGTAATAATAATTTAAGAAATTAAAAATAATTATTTCACTCCAATACGAAGAAACATAAATGAATAATTGTGTATCATGTCGAAAAGATTTATCAGTGTATTTACGTGTAATATAATCTGTTTTTATATATTAATAAAGTTATCCAACAATTATATTGACCATTAATTATTGTTACTTGATTTTATCCTCGTAGATGTAAAACTATTGTGTAACAACTGTAGAAGAAAAATGTTTTCACAAAACTGAACGTGTCTTTAAAATTCCCACAGGTCCTTTAAAGTAAGGCAGAATAACCACTAGAATCAGCACTTGTAAAATCATTTAGTTCATATTTTCAAAGATTTAAATAATTATGAAATCAGTGCTAAAGTTCCCAAGTCTGTCAATAAATGAACAACGGAATTTGGACCGCACCCTTTAAAATATTGAGTTTAATTAAAGCATCAATATTACATTTTTCATATTAAATTTTAATGTTTTTATTATTCTACCATTAATTTTAATTAACGTGTTGAAATTATTCAAGCAGTTTTTTCCATAATTAGAGATACCTAATTAACATTTGTTCATGAATTAATTATGAGAAAAAAATTTAATGTGTTCTCGTTTATAGTTTTTTTCAGCCCTTAGGCTTTTATTTAAATAGATATTGGAAAGTACTTTAATGGAATCATATCCATACGGAAATTTACTCGTTTTTAGAATATTCGTAAGGTAACCTTCAAAATTATGAGCGAATTAGAAATGAAAATTAGTGGTCATGAAATTAATTCCAACACGTTCATTATACATTAATGGTCCTCTTTTATTACAAAGGATATTAAATATATAAGGATATTAAATATATAAATAAAAGTAGGTAATCATTCAAGTTTTTATTTTTTACATCGCAAATATTTTTACGTTGTTAAATAATAAATAATTGTTCAAATATTTCCACCCAAAGGCAATTTCTTCATCAACGTCCTGCGTAAGTTACACTCTGTGGAAAAAAAGTCAAAATTTTACATTACCAGTATTACAACTAGTCAATGAATTATATTTAAATTTAAATTAATAAAAAATAAAAGAAACTCATTCTGTTAAAATTTTTGGTTCCTTGTCAAATATATTTATATTTTAAAATTATCATCTGAATATATTATTTGAAATGTTGTTTCGTCAATAAAAAAATATTGATAAACGATCAGTTTATATTCCTACAAAAATATCTATATTTCTTGGAACCTTTCATAGAGAAAGTAAAAACATTATTTCGGTAATTTCTTACAGTTTTTAATATGACAGGCAATAAAACCAACAGCAGCTTTAATATTTAGTGGAGTTGATTTCTACTGGGGCTGTTGGGGCTTAAAATATGTAGAAGATTATAATTAAATGTCTGTTAATGGTCAGCCAGGAGATAAGGTTTAATATAAAGTACGTGAAGTGATTTCTTAAGAATAGATCATTTCATCGATGAGTAAAATAGAATTTAAATCAGGAAGCCTTTTTTTGACATTTTTTTCTCTACGTAACAACATATCACTACGTCCTATCTCTTAATTTTGGACTTCTTAATATGATATAAAATTAAATTACAATCAAAAATTTTATAATGCTTATTCGATGAGAATTATTTATACAGAAAAAAATTTAAATCGAATATAATTTAACATCTGTAAAGGTAATTCAAAATTTTAATCTACAAATTATAATACAAACTGAGAATAAGATTCTGTTACTATATTTAAGTATAAAATGTGTATTGTTGTTAAAACGATTACAAAGATAATTACCTATGGATGATTATGTTCTCACAGACGTTGAAAACTCCTCTAGGGCTCAACTTAAATAAATATTGAAGCTGATTCTGTTTTCTTACTCAATACATTATACAAACATTAACAACGTAGAATTTTAATTACCAAACAAGACCGGCTTATTTCAGGAGAGTAAAAAAAAAGCATAGCGAGGGGTTTCCAGCCCCGGGTTATGAACGTTTCTTACAGCTATCACTGCCATCTTCAACCAGGTAGACAACGGCACTACTAGCTGTTGAAACGTCGCTGTTCACGGGGTTGAAACCCCGAAAATAATTCACAGGGAAAACTTTAATCGGCTTGATACAGATCAAAGATTGAAGTCTTTCTCGGTGAAATTGTTCAATAAATAGTTCTCGGAATTCACACGGGTTTTACATATTTATATTTAGACGCAACGTTTCGACGACTGAAAGCACTGTCGTCATCTTCTAGGCGAATATGACGACAGTGCTTTCAGTCGTCGAAACGTTGCGTCTAAATATAAATATGCAAACCCCGTGTGAATTCCGAGAACAATTTGACTTGATACTGTTCCGATCCTCAGACAAAAGTATTTCACGTTTCAAAGAAGTAAAAATAGAATGATTTAAATAGCGTAATCCAAAACAATTATGGTTATGAGTTTATGAAAATCTTCTCTGGAAAAAAATTGCCCTGCAGACCTTACAAATACAAATTGAAGCAATTTACTATTCTCTTTCGCTTTATCAACAGTATTTTTAATTTATTATTAGAGTTCCTTCTCCATATCTTCAATTTGATACAGAGGGATAATTTTTCGATTAATTATATTTTGTACTGTTTTCGTTTTGAGTTAAAATTACAAAGTGATTAAACACTAGCATAAAAAATGATTGCGTCTTCTACTGTCCGCAGTAAATAGGATTACACGATCAAGTTTCCATTTACACAAACTCTCACAGTATATCTCTGTATTATGGCGAAAAATTTGTTTGATGTCCATTTTTTATGCCCCCTGGGCAACAGTAAACATGGAAAGTGCATTGTGAGTCTCATATATGTTCTAGTTGTCATCAAGGAAATGATATTGACTGGTGCGTAATGCACTGTGATGTTCATTTCGAAAAAGGTTCTAAATCAAACGACGAAAATAAACCTGTTGGTATGTCTTCATATATGAAACATAACAATAGTGTTTTCTTGCAAAATGGGAAATTATTTGCTCCTACATGATAAAACAAACAGTTTTAACCATTTCACTTACCAACTGTATTGCCCGCCGAAGACACAGGAGTTGCTGGTAAACCCTGTCACAAGTAGCGTTGGTTCCTTGTAACATAAAAAATACCTTATTAAAAATACTGCAGCAATTTCACATAAATTAATTGTAAATTCCCACATGAAAGACAGAGAAATTTCATGGCATTTCTGGATCACTAATGAAATAGTAATAATGAAATATTTAAACATATTTTTCTCCATTATCACCCTAAAAATGCATAACATTAGGCAATATGAATAATAAATCTATATCTGAATATTAATACGAACAAGTTAACTACAGAAATAAGTAAAGATTCAATTTAATAAAACATGGGGGTTGAGAAAAGCTATATATTTGTCTATAACAGTTGAGAATTAAACAATAAAATGGTCAAAAAGCAGACCACTACTTTACGTTTCAATTATCTTTCTCAGATTAAAAATAAAAATTTATTATTTCTCAGATTGAAATGTATCAGAAATTTAATTAAAAAACAAAATTAATATATTCCGACATTGGTTTCGGTTTTAACTTGCAATTTCTACACGTATTTTAATATTTAATAAAAATTTCAAGATTTTACAATTAGGGCAATTGTTTATTAAAGCATTTACAATATGATTTATAAAAGCCTCCATTATTTTACTTTAAATTATGTTTCATTTGGAAAATGTTAATTGAATCTCATACACCAATTCGGATCAGAAAAAATCCTATTTAAACTTCTTTAAATTAATTATAATTATTAAGTAATTGATCCTATTTCTTTTTCACAGTAATGTTTATGTAATACCTGATGCTATCCCAATGTCGTAACGAAACGTTGAGTGTCTATTACGTACACCTAATTTAACTGTAAATGTAATTAATGAACTTATCAAATTTAATATAATTTTTCTTACTTATTAGCTAATATATTTATTTTATTACTAAAATAAGCTTATTCAATTTTACATATATTTCACCTAAGCAGAAAATATTAAAGATTGTCTAATTATAATGTAGTTTGTTTTATTGGTCTGTTTTATTGGCCATTTAATTATTATTCAAGTACAATAATTTATGGCTGCGTTCTTCATATAGGACTGGAATGAAAATATGAATAAACTAGAAATAATCTAGTAAAAATCAAAAAAGAAAACTGAGACTGTCTTTTAAAATATTTTTGATGGATTGAATTATTTAAAAACTTGTGTATTATCAATTAATTTTATAAGTTTCATTTGGGTAAGAATTTTTATTCCTACTGCTTTATCCGCATTCGAAGTGATATAATCTTTAAAATTAATAATTTAATCCTTTTCTGGAATAAATATTTTTTATATGGAAAACAATGTTTTAATTTCACACATATGTTTTTTTATTTAGCCAATAATAGATATTTATAATGTACAATTACTTCATTATAAATTTAATTAAATTAATCTTTTTTTTAGGGCAACAGGCTACATGAGGGTAATCCACGTTGGGCAACTCCCCTTTAATAGCATAGGAAGGGATTTCAAAGGGGGATGCGGAAGGGTAGAGGAAGGTAACCAAGGGTTACTAGGGCCCCCGGGCTATATTTTAAGGATCCTACCCGGCATTCGCCTAAAGAAATGCAGGGAAAACCCTAGAAAAACCTGCATCGGGTAGGTCGGGCATTGGGTACTTGTCCCACGCCCTTCCGATAGCGGGAGAGGAGTTTGCTGTGGGGACGCAGCATTCCCTTCTCCGTGCCTCGACCAGTTTAGGAGGCAGCTGGCCGACTATTCCAATGGGAATAGCGAACAACTCTTACCGTATGCCCAAGGTCTGCGACCCCGGAACATACACCTCTCAGAGCAGGCCGAGCAAAACGTAAGTCGATTTATCTTTAGGGAATCGACGGTGATTATAAAAGGAACATTACACTGTTACCTAACGAGTAGCAATTTTGGCTGAGAGCGTTGTACGTCGTTCCGTCTACAACTACACCACTTTGCCTCATAATTCGAATGTTTTGATCGAAGTAACTGACTGTTGACGTTCTCGAAAGGCTTCCGTTAACGACCTAGAAATAAGACACTACAATTTTAGAAGAAAAATTACTCGGCGTAGTTGGGACGGGGCTTGGGGTTGGGGAAGAACAAGGAAAAAGAGCTTGACTTACCAGACCATCACTCTGCGCCAGGCAGTTGAAGAAACACTGCAATTAGCAAATAGAAAAATTATATATATATACCACTAAATACCGGAACAAAAATTATCACTTAACAAACGGAAAAAAATATGCAATATGCTATAAAAATGCGTAATGATTAATAAAAACAAAAAATCGATACAATAAACTTCATATTGGTCTTTAATTTGAAAATGTAATATCTTTCCTCTTGATTAATTGATATACATTTTTATTTTTAAAATAAAACTGTGTTCTGTTCATTTATTTGTTAGACACGGACAATAAATTTACGGATTCCAATTAAATTATTCAACACTGTTTGTGAAATTGATGGAACTTAGGACGATATAAATATATAATAATATATTCTATAGTGCAATTTATTTACTCACCTTCGTGTCTTGTGAAGCGTTTTCATTCAGAGTTGTCCAATCACCTAAGGCAGAAAGAATAAAACCAGAAAAGATATTTTGTAAAAAAAAATACATAAAATTAACTAATCACTTTTTTATGTTTGTCATGTAATAATTGAAACCCCGAATGGAATTGAATCTTTGTTTCTTTTTTATTTGGCTTTATTATAAAAGTTTTCTAACTCGTCATATATAAGATTAAAAATCATATTAAGGAAAAACGTTTATAACATAATTTAATATGAATGGTATATGATTGTCCCCATCTCTTGCCAGTTTTAAAAAACACAAAAACAAAATAATCATTTTTAACAAATTATTAAATTTTTTGAAAAATTGGAACCATAGTCATCTGTACAGATATTACAAGAAAAAAAATTGAATCGGTCACTTTGACAAATAATAATCGATGTTATTAGTAAAATAATATGGATGTATTTGATACCAGTTGAATTGTAATTGTATTCTATAATAAATATGTAAGTTTTTCTCTCTGAGCAGATGATTTTGGTGATGTTGCCTGGAAGCTCCGTATTTCCCTCAAAATTAAATAATTTGGCACTGATTTATGAAAAATAAATATATGGGCTTAATACAAAAATAATAATTAGGTGGATTTCTTTAAAAAAAAAGTGTGTCATTAAACGATCCTGGAACGTGTCTCCAATCTTTTTTTTTCAAAGTAGCAGGTTGCTTGATGAAAATCCACTTGGTGATAACTCCCCGTTAATAGTATAGGAATGGATTTAAAAGGGGGGATGCGGAAAGGTAGAGGAAGGTAGCCAAGGATTTACTAGGGCTTTCGAGCTGTAGTTTAAGCCGAAAAGTGACGCAGGACAAACCGTAGAAAACCTGTATCAGGTAAGTCGGGCTGTAGGTACTTGTCCCACGCCCTCCCGATAGCTTCAGAGGGTTTTTATGTAGGAACGCAGCATTCCCTTCTCTGGGCCTCGACCAGTTTAGGGGGCAGCTGGCCGACTATTCCAATAGGAATAGAGAACAGCTCTTACCGTATGCCGGAACATACATCCGTCAAAGCAGGCCGAGGTGCCTCGGCCTGTGTGGGAATCTTAGTTAAAAAAACAAGAGAGAGGACAAAGCATACCCAAAGGTAACCTCCTCCAGATCTCTCCGGGAATCTCTCACAGGCTTGACCATTGTGTAGTCATTTTTTTAGGGTAACAGGCTACATGAAGGTAATCCACATGGTGGCAACTCCCCTTTAATAGCATAGGAATGGATTTGAAAGGGGGGATGCGGAAGGGTAGAGGAATGTAGCCAAGGGTTAATTAGGGCCCACGGGCTATAGTTTAACGAGTCACATTTCTAACGGTTCTTTTCGTCTTCAGAAAGAGTAATAGCTGCGGGTATAAAAGTTCCGACTCTTCTACTGATATAAATCCTATTTAATCCGATTTATTTTGAACTGAATTCATCTTGTGTGTCTGGAAACGGAAGACTTGACTGTTCAACTTGTTTAGTTCAATCTTCCATCTTCTTCTACAGTTTTTACCCAATTATTTTTTTAAGTAAAGAAAGGCCAGAAAAAGTTCATAAGCTAGGCAAGAAAGGTAATACTGCTGGAGATAGTATTACAGGATTATTTTTTCTTGGACGAAAACTTACGTTGAGCTCCGATGTATTGCGTCAGACACTGGTTAATATTCGCCGTCGCTTGGCCTGATAAGTATATCTGGAAACAGACAAACACCTTATCTAACTTTCCTGAGATGAAATAAAAATTTAATTACTTTCAATTCTTTTTTAAAAAAGAAAAACAATTCTCTCAACAAGGAGGACTACTACTTGCTCGACAAACACTTTTCCGATATATTTTCTCTCTGCTTTCGAATAAAATTGTATTGTTAGCGGAGGCGCTCTCAAAAAGATAAGACGTTTGAAAGATGGCGTAATGACGTCTCAAACACACTCTCCTCTCTCTCGTCTTTTTTTTATTCCCCGGATATTAAGCGGCGTCTTGTCTAAGGAAGGGTGAGTAAGTGAAAGGGTGTAAGGGAGGGATAAAACGAGGGAGAGATTGGTTGTGGGTGGTGTGGGAATATCAGATTCCTTTTACTACTTAGTATTATTGGAGAGAGCTTAAATGAGGGAAAAATCTAGAAGTAGGCTATTAGATCCTTAATGCAGAAAAATAACGGTCCTGATAAGAGACCACACAGGAAATTAAATCCGTCTTTCTGCAGCGTCGTCGGCGTCGGTGGTGATCGGAGAAGGGAGAACCACTAATAGCTGGCTGCAGTCGGAAAACCTGAAAAATAAAACTGGAGAGAAATTTTTTCCCAACTTTCTCTCCTTTTTCCCTGGCGGGGGCGACCTGGGTGGCTCATCAGAGACCGAGTCACAATCAGGTTGGACAATTCAAGGTCGCCCCGGTGGTTAAATTGCTGATTACGAAGCCGAGGCAATTGAATATCGACCGCGGCCAGAGAGCCGTCACCCGCACGTACCCCGGGTGGAGGACTTTAAGGGGTGGTGGTGGCGGAAGAGGACGGACGGTGCGACAAAAGTCAACGTTCAGAAGAGGAGAGAATCTCTAAACACACCGGAAACTCTAATAACTTCTTTCAAGTTGTGTTAAGTAATTTACCAGAGTTTACTATGTACGTTAACATGGCAACACCGTCCCCTAGCTCGTATCGCCCTAAAACTAATCAAGTTTAGTAAAATCTAGTTACAGATTTTGTTCAAACCTGCGTTAAATACATATTACTACTTTATTATCATTCTCAAATATTTGACTGACTCATTCTGCATAAATGAAGTTACACCAGCCGGTTACTAAGAAATTAATATTGACACTATAAAAACACGACGTTTCATTCCTAAATAGTGTGATCTCTTCAGGTGTAAAATTTCAATCAAAAGATAAACTCGTAATAATTAATTAAATCAAAAATATAATTTCAAAGCTACGTTTTGCTAAATACAAGTTGAATTTTTAGACATGAACATGAAATTTAGGGATGAAACGTAGTGTTTTTTTATAATTCTTTAAATTAAAAAATATACGGATTTGAGTCAAAATAGTGTTTTACTAACAAAAAATTAATTTTACGACGTTTCATCGTCTTTTAGGATTATTTTTTATAAAGATTGTTTATAACTAGTGAATAAAATTGGTGTTATTCAATTTAATTAAGTTGCTAATTATTATTTAAATAAAACGTAATAGCCAATATGTCAGAAACAATGTGTATAACTAATTGAAACAAAAAATTATTACATTAAAGCGTTTAGTTACAAATTGATGCCAAATAATTTATATCCAATGTTAAAAAATTGTAGATTGTAAATAATACATAATTATATGATATCATTATGTGAATTTACTTTGATAACAGTTGTAAAATTTCTGATTAATTCATTTTCAACAAATTTTACTCAATGCTTAAAATTTCAACATCATTATTACAATAAAAATAATTGGTTTCCTACTCATTAATGCGTGGAAAATTTATATAATGCAAAATATATATATTTAATTAAACAGTGCTCGTAATACATTCTGAAAAAAGGTTACCATAAGTAAAGAACCGTAGAGCTGTTTGTATTTTAAAAATTTTCTGTTAAACAGTCATGACATTGAAATGTTATTTTAATTTTTTCTGTCTGTAAATATTTGATTTATATATGGGGAAATATTTTATGGGAAAAATCATTGAAGCAACTTATTGATTTAGGATCGGAGTTATATTTCCAGCCCCTAATCTTATAACTTTCTCAGTTCCTGTTTTGTTCTTATTTTATGAAACAAAAAACGGTGACAGCTCTTACATTCATATTTGATTGTTTCTTAAGAGTTTTTTCCTTCCCTGGAGTCAGGGGGAAACTCCGAGTAGAGAACAAAAAATTTCTGTCGGATTAGACTGACACAAGGGAATGAAGAACACAGGAACGGTTTGTATAAATTTCTGTTGTCCTATCCATTTAGGTGAGTTACTATTTTACCTTACTGAATCCGAAAGCCAGAGCACAGGGAAGCAGAACCGCAGACCATAGAGGCACTCTGGAAGAGCGAATCATATTCTCTCACTCACACAGCAGCAACACTGTGTCACACTCTGCGTGCGTGAGAATAAAAAGTTATGACACGGTGTCCGATGCAGCCGGAACCGGATGACTGCGACCTTGCTGACCAACATTTCCAACAGCTGCAAATAAGCTGTGCGAGAAAAAAATGGCGGCGTCACTGCTTTTCAAAAAAAAACAAGACAACAAGCTCGTCACTTGCTTCCAACATCCTGTGTGAAAATCTTTCGTTGGTGCAGCGTTTCATTTTTCCAATAAATCAAACGACGGGAATGATATAGATTATAAAATAAATGTTAATGGACACGTATGCGTTGGTTTACACAAAAAGCAAATTTTCCTCGTCATAAAATAAATAATTATTACATATTTATTATACCAACTCGGATATGTAATCAATTAATAATTCTAACAAAAGTGTTATTAATGAATAAAATTAGCCTCCTTTTAGTTAGAAAAATATTTTAATATTAAAATTAAAAACACGACGTTTCGTCCTTGATTGACACATCTTCAGATATATCTATGTTACAACTTGTGACCATTCCGCACATTAGAAATTTTTATCAATTTATTTGATAATTGTAACATCTATACACTTGAATAAGTCTCAATCAGAAACTAAATTCGTGAGTGTAATTTAAATATTAAAAAGTGTTCAATAAGGCTGATAATTTTATGATTTAATTTATATATGAATTCATATAGTTATAATTGTTAAAATTTTATTAATTCAAATTACTAAGAAACGACAAAAAAGTTTAATTAAGAATTCTATAGTTTTACAAAGGAACGTGTAAATATTGAAAAAAAATTATGTAAACCAGAATGTTTCTTCAAGAAATTAAGTCGAAACTTTAAGATATTAATGATCTTAATATATTTGTTTTTTTCATCCACCAGACTTCGGAAATAATAACACGAAATATAATCCAAATTTATGTATGTTTTGTGAATTGTTCATTAAAACTTATTTTTAAATATTTATTAATGTTTATCTTCCCACCCTGTACGTTGTTTTTAGATAATTTCAAATAACAATTATTGAGTGACTCTATATTGAGGCTCTTCTGAGTTCCCACTTTTTCCGAGGGTTGTTTCGATTTAATGAACTGATTAAAACTCAATTATGCTTTAGAAAAAAAGTTTCTGTAACGAATAGGAAATTTAGGGGGTTAATTAAATAATTTGCAGAATGAAATATGCTATTATTTAATGATGATGTCTCTTTTGTTGTTTGTCCGAAGATGGGGACACCCGAGACCCACCCCCTCACTTCTATATTGAAACGGCACTAATAGTTTTCTAATTTAGTTACCCATGCATCCCCGCCCGCCCAGCACTTCACGCGAAGAACTACTGCCCCCCCCCTCCCCAACAAAACCGGAGTTTGTAAACATGAAACTCCTGTTAGCCCCTTAGGGGTGTATTTCATGCGTAGTCAACCATATTAACTCTCCACACAGCTTTACAAAGTATAACATCCTGGACTAATTTATGGGAGGTCTGGAATGAATATGGAAATAAGAAACTACCCTCCGTAGTTTATAAAGGAAGGAAGGGGAGGGGGCACCGAAATTAAATTACCTAAATTCCGTCCCGGGAGTGTTGCCGTGTTGCCGTCATTTTTCTGTCCCCCTCATCCCTACACCCCACCACCTTCTGTATTGCCTTTCCTTCACCAATTTATCGGACTTTTAAGTTTTAGCCCTCCCGTCCCCTCATTTCCCCCACCACCCTCTTAACCCCACCACTTCGCAACTATTTAATAATATAAATGCCGCATTTCTTTGTTACCTAAAGTTTTTGGTTACGCACGGTGTTCGGAATTTAAACTCACTTTCCAATATGGGCATTCTTTTCGTTCGTGGTTGCGGGTGGAAAAAAAACTTTTCACGGCGCAATTAACGTTGTCACAATGTCTGTTATTAAATTATTTAATTAGGGTAAAAGTAACAAATTACGTAATGTTTACCCTTTTTATTGAAAAAGTTCCTCCAATAACCATCATCAAAGACCTACAAGTCAAATTTGATATATTGACAATTTGTTTTATTAATCACACACAGTGAGCAGTAGACGAAATAAAATGACCGTTACTAATACCTTATTTTTGTCTGTTTTATTAAATTTATAAATTAACAATTATAATATTATTACTTCTTTTTAAATAATTTTTTTATAAAATCAGCTTAGTCTAAAAAAGTTATTATCTAATTTAAATGTTATAATAAATTATTCTGACGCTTTTAACATGTAAAATTATAAATTAAATAAATTAATTACCCTTTTCAGCCATTTTAAAATAGTTTATTCAACAACTTTTCAGTACGTTTTTGTACTTTCATCGCGTTTTTAATCCGATTGTTATTTTACTACGGTAACAATTTTGTGTTTTAAAATCTTTCAAATCACAAAATTGCAGTATATATTTCTTCTCATTCTTGTAATACAATATTTAAAATCAAATAATATATTATTAATGTTAATTTTATACAAACAACACTACACCGTTCTCACATATACGTAATGTATAATTAGGCATCCATTTATTGATGTTTATCGTCATGGTTACACACTTGACGTCATATCCAGCAAATAATAATTTTTAAAAATTATAATTGAAGAATAATTAGAAATGTGTACTGTAAATTTGTGATTTGAAAATTTGTGTAACATGAAATTGTTACATAACAACCTGAATAAAATATTAAAAATTGCTGAAAAGGATCGTTAATTTATTTAAATAAAAGTACATTTTAAGCGATGTTTGAAACACCAGATTGTGTATTGTAACAGATTAAAGCTCTCTTTGGGGCGCCATATCGTAACAGATTGAACAGATAAATAATGATACATTTTTACGTCACATGGTCTTGTTCTCTGAAATTTTTTATTATTTAATATAACGTAATTACGGATTGGGTGGCGTTAATGATAAGTCGTATTATCATTAAATAATTTCATAAACTCGATATTTAAGATTGTGTTAATAATTAAGCTATTTGTTAACTCTTCCGATAGTCAATAGTGGAAATTGGACACCGAAAATGTTTATTGTTCTTCTCTGTTCTGGTTTTACAAAATTATTCATAGCACTTCCATTGTACCGGAAATCACTGGTTATTCTTATGTTAACTGTTTTAATAGATTTAAAGCAATTCACACATAGATTTTTTTTTAAAAATCACTTGAATTATATTTTGCTTTACTTTAGAGTGACTTCAAACGTCACTTCCACACAACCAAATTTTAGCGCCTTCAATCTTGCAACTGACCTTTAAAAACTGTTCTTTCATTTCTACGCGAGCGTTAACAATATACGGCTACAAATTTTTTACTTGCCAGTTTGCAATTTCTGCGATTGTCATTGTACTTTTTTTTGTTTGTGTTGGAAATTTCCGATTAGCTAAGAACATTTTTCTTACCGCTATTTTCCCTTTGACCTATTAAATTACTGTCCAGGTAATCTGGTTTCCCTGTTATAACGTTAATAGCTCCATGTCAAACGACAAGAGAAAGGAAACCAGATCTTTTGTAGAAAATTGATTGTCAACAAAGAAACTTAATTCGAAGTAGGCCTAATGAAATTTGCACGGAAAATTAGCGACTGGTTGATGGTGCACACGAATCGAAGGGGAGGTGAAAAATAAACGAAACTAATAAATGTAACAAGGTTCAGTTGACAGTGAGGATATTTTTCTTTTCGAGGGTGGTGTAGGGGAGGGAAAAAAATAGCTTCAGTCTGTTTTGTCCGGCGAACGCGCAACTGGCGAAATTAAATGAAGCTGTGAAATGCGCGTCAGAGCGATTGCGTATTGTGTTTGGATTACTGATAAAATTGACAGTAGTTTTTATATGTCGTGTAGAATATTTGGGACGAACGCTGATTGCAAATACGATTTTTTTTAAAAACAGTTTCATCCTGTAGCAAAAACAATTGATTAAAAACCAGAATTGTTTAAGTATTAGCGAATATTTTTTATCAATTTTAATCCCCTTCGGATGACAGATGAAGATAAAATTAGTCATGATCAGGGAAAAATGTGTCATTATTTACATTCGTAGATGTCCATGAACTATAAATAATTAAGAGTTATGATCGCATAGTCCTTATAATAAATATTTATTTATTAGTCACCATATGAATAGTTCTGATTATATATTTTATTATGAAAAATTTAAGACGTTGTAATAAAACCCACAGGACTTTTCATCCCTTATTTTGGGGGATCTCCTCAGGTTTTGGTTATTTAAATCAAATGAAAGCTTTCTATTCTACAAAATTCTAAAAACAACCTAAAATTTTCTAAAATGATAATTGCAAATATGTACAATACTACACATGAAAAATAAATTATAGGACATTCTAAAGCAACGTTACATTTCTGGTTTAACTCAAATGTACGTTTCCTCTGAACCTATAAATTTAAATGCCCTTGGTTTGTATTATTTCTCCTTTATTTTGCAAAGGGGCGCGTCTTTCTGTTCATTGTTTGCACTTAGTCATGTCCGTCCCCAGGCGTCTGAACACTTACTCATTCCGGGAAACAAAATGCGTCATATACGCGATTTTCTACAACCCCTCTCTTCTCTTTCTTGGCGTTTCTGAGCCATTTAACAATGAGGATGTTTCGGAATACTTTTAGGTTTTCTTCCCAACCCTCGCTGGAATTTTTTTTTGTGAGGTTCCATCAGCATCTGTCTGTCTGTAGGCTTCTGCAATTTCTTCCCCCAAGATTTGTGGCTGTGGTCATTTTTAAAAAAGGGACTCTCTCGTTAGCACCCAGATAAGGTGTAGAAAAAGTAATTAAATTATGAATGAGAAGGATAGTGTAATAATCACCAATAATACTTTAAATTAAACGTTAAGAATTCTGCCGTCAGCTGTTACGTCTCTGATGTAACCACAACTTCCGCTGTGTCTTTACGATATATAACAGGAGTAATGTTATAAAATTTATTAAGATAATTAAACGGCATCGGATATTTGAAACAAATTTAATAAAAAGAAAACGTTGGGCGCCGGCAGTTTTCATGCCAAATTATTTTAAAACACCTCAATTTTCATTACAATGATTACTACTTTATCGGCTTTAAAGTTTTGACATTTAAGAGGCCACTTTCTTTCATACAGGATATTGTGGTGGGTATCAGATAAATTAATATCAAAACCGACGCGACACCGTTTGTAAATGGAGAATTTTAAATGTGCTTTACAAAACTGGGGACGAAAACATTGAGAAAAACGAGTCCTTCTTTTTTTAACTTACAGTTTGTACGGATTTTCCTCGTAAATAGCTTGATTTGACACAGACGTCTGGTTCGGAGACGGATGCTCCTTGGATCTTGTAAAGATTTAGAATAAAGATATCTGCCACCGAAGTCCAGCGAAGTTGAAATTGGATGATGCGCCCAAAGAGCAAATACAACCAACGACTTCGATAGAAGAAAAGTCTTTAGAATTTTCACTTTACTGTTTACTAAATATCAGGGTTAATGAAACAATCGCATGAAGAGGGCAGTTCAAAGTTCAAAACGAGGATTATTTCTGTTCTAAATCATGACTAATATAGTTCAAAATCAGGACTATAACAGCTCGAAATCAAGACTGATCATAATCATGACTATTATAGTTAAAAATCAGAACTATTAGTGTTAAAAAACAGGATATTACGGTTCAAACTGAGGAATATTATAGATCAAAAGAGTGACTATTACAGTTCAAAATCAGGATTATTACTGTTCAAAATCAGGATTATTACTGTTCAAAATCAGGATTCTTACAGTTCAAAATCAGGATTATTACAGTTCAAAATCATGACTATTACACTTCAAAATCTGGATTATTATAGTTCAAAATCATGACTATTACCGTTATAAATCTGAATGTTCAAAATATAGTAATAAAACTAACAGCCTATTAACCAGAGGTGGTAATTGTATTTATTTAATTTTAAACAATAAAAAATCGAACACAACATGCCAGTACCTGATTGAGACCTCTCAATGTATATAGATGTTATATTCTACTATCTAAAGAAAAAATGAGAAACAATCTAATTAATAGTATGATTTCAATTAAATTCTCGTTAAAAAAGAACACGGTTTTTCCTTAAAAATTTATTAAAAAATCCTAAGAGTAATTATTTATTTATATTCCCCTAAAAAGGAATTTATTTTTCTTGAAAATTTTTCGTTAAAAATGAAAGCAATAATTTTTCTTGAAATTTATTAAAAAAGCCTAAGAAGCTAGTCTTGTATGTTTTTATTGAAATTATCGTTAAAAAAGAACGCGGTTTTTTCTTGGAAATTTATTAAAATTCTCGTTAAAGAAGAAAATTTTTTTCTTAAAATTTATAAAAAAACCTAAGAGGATAGTCTTGTATGTTTTTACTGAATTTCTCGTCAAAAAGACGCTGATTTTTTCTTGAAAATTTATTAAAAAATCCTAAGAGTAATTATTTATTTCGATTCCCCTTAAAAAAGAAAATTTTTTTCTTGAAATTTTAGTCAAAAAAGCCTAAGAGGATAGTCTTGTATGTTTTTATTTTAATTCTCGTTAAAAATGAAAGCATTAATTTTTCTTGAAACTTATTAAAAAAGCCTAAGAGAATAGTCTTGTATGTTTATATTTAAATTCTTGTTAAAATAGAACGCTGTCTCTTTCTTCTAAATTTATTTAAATTCTCGTTAAAAAGAAAGGTTTTCTTCTTAACATTTATTAAAAAAAGCCTAAGAAGATACTCTTGTAAATTTTTACTGAATTTCACGTTAAAATGAACGCTGAGTTTTACTTAAAAATTTATGATTTTATTTATATTCTTGTTAAAAAAGAATTTTTTTTATGAAAATTTATTACAAAAAGGCTAAGAGAATGTATGTTTTTATTTAAATCCTCTTTAAAAATCAATATTTTCTATCTTGAAAATTTATTAAAAAAAGCCTAAGTGGACAGTCTTGTAAGTTTTTATTTTAATGCTCGTTAAAAAAGAAAGAGTTTCTTCTTAAAAAATTATTAATAAAGCCTAAGAGGCTTGTATGTTTTTATTTAACTTCTCGTTAAACAAAGAAATCGGTTTTTTCTTAATAATTTATTAAAAAACCCTAAGAGGATAGTATAGTATGTTTTCATTTAGATTCTCGTTAAAAAAGAAAGTATTTTTTCTAAAACATTTATTAGAAAAAGCCTAAGAGGATACTCTTGTATGTTTTTATTAAAATTAATGTTAAAAAAGAAATGCTTTTTTTCTTAAAACACATTAAAAAACCTCTTGTATGTTTTTACTGAATATCTCGTTAAAAAAGAACGCAGTTTTTTTCTTAAAAATTTATTAAAAAATCCTAAGAGTAATAATTTATTTTAATTCCCCTTAAAAAAATTCTTTTTTCTTAAAAATTTATTAAAAAAGCCTAAGAGGATAGTCTTGTATGTTTTTATTTTAATGCTCGTTAAAAATGAAAGCATTAATTTTTCTTGAAACTTATTAAAAATCCTAAGAGAATAGTCTTGTATGTTTATATTTAAATTCTTGTTAAAATAGAACGCTGTTTCTTTCTTGTAAATTTATTTAAATTCTCGTTAAAAAGAAAGGTTTTTCTTCTTAACATTTATTAGAAAAAGACTACGAAGATACTCTTGTATGTTTTTACTGAATTTCTCGTTAAAATGCACGCTGATTTTTCCTTAAAAACTTATGATTTTATTTATATTCTTGTTAAAGAAGAATGTTTTTTTTTGACAATTTATTACATAAAGCCTAAGAGGATGTATGTTTTTATTTAAATACTCTTTAAAATACAAAATATTCTTGCTTGAATTTTTTTTAAAAAAGCCTAAGAGGTTAGTCTTGTAAGTTTTTATTTTAATGCTCTGAAAAAAGAAAGATTTTTTTTAAAAAAAATATATTAAAAATCCTAAGATACTTCTCGTTAATAAAGAAAGTTTTTTTTCTTTAAAATTCATTAATGTATGTTTTTATTAAAATTATTGATAAATAGAACGCCGTTTTTACTTAAAAATCAATTAAAAATACCTAAGAGGATACTCTTGTATGTATTTACCGAATTTCTCCTTAAAAAATATCGCTGTTTTTTCTTGAAAATTTAATAAAAATAGCCTAAGAGGATAGTCTGGTATGTTTTTAATTAATTAATCGTTTAAAAACAAATAGGTTTTTTCCTTGAAATTTATTTAAAAAGGCCTAAGAGGACAGTCTTGTATGTTTTTATTTATCAGTCCTGAAAAAGTCCATTTTTTTTCTTGAAAATTTATTTAAAAAATCCAATGATGATAGTATTGTATGTTTGTATTTAAATTCTCGTCAAAAATGTACGCAGTTTATTCTTGAAAATTTATTTTAAAAAGCCTATGTTTTTATTTAAATTCGCTTTTAAAAATTTTTTTTTCTCTAAAATCTATTAAATAAGCCTAAGGAGATAGTCTTGTATGTATTTATTTAAATTTTCATTAAAAAAGAACACTGTTTTTTTATTGAGAATTTATTCAAAAAAGCGTTTTATATGTTTATACTGAATTTTTTTGAAAAAAATACCGCGTTCTTCTTTAACGATACTTATTTTAAAATGCCTAGGATATAGTCCTGTATGTTTATATTTAAATTATGCTTAAAAAAGAAATATTATTCTTCAAACTTTTATAAAAAAAGTTAAATTATTATTAAAAAATAACGCTGTTTTTTTGTTTAAACTTTATATAAAATAGCCTAAGAGTATAGTCTTGAATGTTCTTATTAAAATTCTCCTTACAATAGATATTTTTTTGTCTTTAATATTTATTAAAAAAATGCCTATTAAAATACCCTTGTATGTTTATCCTGAACTTCTCGTTGAAAAATAACGGTTTTTTTATTGAAAAATTTTTGAAAACAGCCTAAGAGGATAGTCTTGCATGTTTTTATTTAAACTCTCGTTAAATAAAAACGCTGTTTATTTCTTGTAAATTTATTTAAAAAAGCCTATGTCTTGTACGTTTTAATTTAATCCTCCTTAAAGAAGAAATATTTTTTATGAAAATCTAGTAAAAAAATCCAATGAGGATAGTCTTTTATGTTTTTATTTAAATTCTCGTTTAAAAAGATCGCGGTTTTTTTCTTGACAATTTATTATATAAAGCCTCAGAGAATAGTCTTGTATGTTTTTATTTAAATTCTTGGAAAAAAAGAACGCAGTTTTTTTCTTGAAAATTTATTAGATCAAGTCTAAGAGGATAGTCATGTATGCTTTTATTTAAATTCTCGTTGAAAAAGAACGCTGTGATTTTCTTGAAAATTTATTAAAAAAGCCTATGAGGATAGTCTTGTATGTTTTTATTTCAGTTCTCGTGAAAATATAAAGCAATTTTTTCTTAAAAATTTATTAAAAATCCTAACACGATAGTTATGTATTTTTTTATTTTAATTTTCTTTAACGAATAAATATATTTATTCCTGAAAATTTATTAAAAAACGCCTTGTAAGTTTTTATGGATATTCTCATAAAACAAGAACGCTGATTCTGTCTTGTAAATTTATTTTAAAAAGCCTAAGTTTTCCTTGTATGTTTTTAATTAAATTCATGTTAAAAATTAAAGTTTTTTTTTCTCATTTCAAAAAAGCATAAGGGAATAGTTTAGTATATTTTTATTTAAATTCTCGTTTAAAAATTAAGTTTTTTTTCTTAAAAAGTTATAAAAAACGCCTAAGAGGATAGTCTTGTATGTTTTTATTCCGATTCTCGTAAAAAACGAACGCTGTTTCTTTATTGTAAATTTATTTAAATTCTCTTTAAAATGGAAAGTGTTTTTTTCTTAAAATTTATTAAAAAAAACCTAATAGGAACATCTTGTATGTTTTTATTTAAATTTTCGTTAAAAAAATGTTGTTTATTTCTTGAAAATTAACTACAGAAACTTGTTTTTATTTAAATTCTAGTTAAAAAAAGAACGCTTGTTTATTTTGGATAAATTATTAAAGAAAGCCAAAGACGTTAGTCTTGCATTTTATTTTTTAAATTCTTGTTAAAAAAGAAAGGTTTTTTTCTTAAAATTTATTACATTTTATCCTAACAGGATACACTTGCATGTTTTCATTTAAATTCTCGTTAAAAAATTCCGCGGTTTTTTCTTGAAAATTTATTTTAAAAAGCCTATTTAAATAACTTTAAAAAAATATTTAAAAAAACGGTTTTATTTGTTAAAAAATCTTAAAACCCCTAAGAGGATAATATTGTATGTTTTTCTTTAAATTCACCTTACAAAAATATTGTTTTTCCTGAAAATATATTAAAAAAAGGCTAAGAGGAGAGACTTGTATGTTTTTATTTAACTTCTTGTTAAACTAAGAACGCGGTTATTTCTTAATAATTTATTAAAACATCCTAAGAGGATAGTATTGTAGGTTTTTATTAAAATTCTCTTTAAAAAAGAAAGGTTTTTTTTATTTAAAAATTATTTAAAAAAGCCTAAGAGAAAAGTGTTGTATGTTATTATTAAAATTCTTGTTTAAAATAAAAAGGTTTTTTTTCTTAAAATATATAAAAATAAACCTCTTCTATGTTTTTACTAAATTTCTCGTTAAAAAAGAACGCTGTTTTTTCTTGAAAATTTATTTAAGAAAGCCTAAGAGAATTGATAGACTTTTATGTTTATATTTAATTTCTAGTTAAATTAGAACGCTGTTATTTTCTTGAAAATTTGCCAAAAAAGCCTAAGAGGATAGTTTTGTATATTTTTCGTAAAACAGAACGGGCTTTTTTTCTTGAAAATTTATTTAAAAAAGCCTAAGAGAATAGTCTTGTAAGTTTTTATTTAATGTTCGATTAAAAAAAAATTTTTTTTTTCTTGAAAATTTTTTTAAACATTTACGAGGCTTGTATGTTTTTACTTAATTTCTCGATAAAAGGAACGCTGCATTTTCTTGAAAATTTAATAAAATAGCCTAAGAGGAGAGACTTGTATGTTTTATTTAATGCTCAATAAAGAAGGAAGATTTTTTTTTCAATTTTTTTTTTAAAAAGCCTAGAGGCTTGTATGTTTTTACTTAAATGCTCGTTAAAAAAGAATGCGGTATTTTTAAAAAAATTTATTAAAAAATCCTAAGAGAATAGTCTTGTACGTTTTTATTTAACTTCTCGTGAAACTTAGAACGCGGATTTTTCTTAATAATATATTTAAAAATCCTAAGAGAATAGTATTTTATGTGTTTATTTAAATTCTCAAAAAAAGATATTTTTTTTCTTAAAATATATTATAAAGAGTTTATTGTATGTATTATTGAATTTATCGTTAAAAAACGATGTTTTTTCTTTAAAATGTAATAAAAAAACCTAAGAGGATAAGTCTTGTATGTTTTTATTTAAATTCTCCTTAAAAAATCAATATTATCGTGAAAATTTATTAAAAAAGGATAAGAGGATAGTTTTGTATGTTTTTATTTAAATTCTCGTTAAAATATAACACTGCTTTTTCTTGAAAATTTATTAAATAATCCCTAAAAGGGTGTAGGTATTTATATAATTATCGTTAAAAAACGCGTTTTGTTTCTTGAAAATTTATTTAAAAAATTTTATTTTAATTCCAACGAAAATATAAACATTTTTTTCTTAATATTTTATATTTTTATTGAAATTCTCTTAAAAAAGCAATTTTTTTCTTGAAAATTTATTTAAAAAAGCCTAAGAGGATAGTCTTGTATGAATTTATTGAGATTCTCGTAACCCAAGAACTCTGTGTCTTTCTTGTGAATTTATTTAAATTCTCGTTGTAAGGAAAGGTTTTTTTTAAAAAATTTATTAAAAAAGGCCTAAGAGGATAAGTCATGTATTTTTTTATTTAAATTAACGTTAAACAAGAACGCGGTATTTTTTTCAAAATTGATTTTAAAAAGTCTAAGAGATAGTCCTGTATGTTTTTAATTAAATTCTCCTTAAAAAAGCAATATTTTCTTGAAAATTTATTTAAAAAGGATAAGAGGATAGTCTTGTATGTTCGTATTAAAATTCTCCTTAAGACAAAAATTTTTTTTCTTGAATTTTTATTTTAATTCTTGATAATAACGAAGGATTTTTTTCTCGAAAATTTATTAAAAAAGCTTAAGAGGCTTGATTGCTTTTACTAAATGACTCGTTAAAAAAGGAACGCTGCTTTTTCATGATAATTTAATAACAATGCCTAGTCTTATATGTTTATATTTAAATTGACGTTAAAAATGAACTCCTATTTTTTCTTGAATATTTATTTTAAGAAGGTTAAGAGGATAGTCTTTTATGATTTAATTTATATCCATTTCAAACAAGAAAAATATTTTTCAAGAAAATTTATTAAAAAAACATAAGACGATAGTCTTGTAAGTTTTTATTTAAATACTCCTTAAAATAGAAAAAATTTTTCAAGAAAATTTATTAAAAAAGCCTAAGAGTATAGTCTTGTAAGTGTTTATTTCACTTCTCGTTAAACTAAGAATGCGGGTATTTTTAAAAAAAATTATTAAAAAATCCTAAGAGTATAATCTTGTATGTTTTTACTGAATTTCTCGTATAAACACAACGCTGTTGTATCTTGAAAATTTGATAAAAAAGCTTAATTGGATGGTCTTGCATGTTTTTATTTAAATTCTCCTTAAAAAAGCAATATTATCGTGAAAATTTATTAAATAAGATAAGAGTATAGTATGCTATGTTTTTATTTAAATTCACGTTAAAAAAAACGCTGCTTTTTCTTGAAAATTTAATAAAAAAGCCTAAGAGGATAGTCTTGTATGTTTTTATTTAAATTCTTGTTAATAAAGAAAGGTTTTTTTTCATAAAATTTATTAAAAATAGCCTAAGAAGATACTCTTGTATGTTTTTACTGAATTTCTCGGTAAAGTGAACGCTGTATTTTTCTTAAAAATTCATATTTTTATTTAAATTCTTGTTAAAAAAGAATGGTTTTTTTTCTTGAAAATTTAATACAACAAGCCTAAGAGGATGTATGTTTTTATTAAAAGCCTCCGTAAAAAACAAAATTTTCTTTCTTGAAAATTTGTTAAAAAATGCCTAAGAGGATTGTCTTGTACGTTTTTATTTAAATTCTCGTGAAAATAAAACACTCCTTTTTCTTGAAAATTTATTAAAAAAGCCTAAGGCGCTTGTATGTTTTTACTGATTTTCTCGATAAAAAAGAACGCACATTTTTCTTGAAAATTTAATAAAAAAGCCTAAGAGGATAGTCTTGTATGATTTTATTTTAATTCTTGTTAATAAAGAAAGGTTTTTGTTCATAAAATTTAATAAAAAGAGCCTAATAGGATACTCTTGTATGTTTTTACTGAATTTTTTCGGTAAAATGAACGCAGTATTTTTCAAAAATTGATATTTTTATTTAAATTCTTGTTAAAAAAGAATGTTTTTTTTCTTGAAAATTAACTACAACAAATTTAAGAGGATGTATGTTTTTTATTAAAGCCCCCTTAAAAAACAAAATTTTCTTTCTTGAAAATTTGTTAAAAAATGCCTAAGAGGATAAGTCATGTATTTTTTATTTAAATTAACGTTAAACAAGATTGCGGTATTTTTTTCAAAATTGATTTTATTATGTCTAAGAGATAGTCCTGTATGTTTTTAATTAAATTCTCCTTAAAAAAGCAATATTTTCTTGAAAATTTATTTAAAAAGGATAAGAGGATAGTCTTGTATGTTTGTATTAAAATTCTCCTTGAGACAAAAATTTTTTTTCTTGAATTTTTATTTTAATTCTTGATAATAACAAAGAATTTTTTTCTCTAAAATTTATTAAAAAAGCCTAAGAGGCTTGAATCCTTTTACTAAATGACTCGTTAAAAAAGGAACGCTGCTTTTTCATGAAAATTTAATAAAAATGCCTAGTCTTATATGTTTATATTTAAATTGACGTTAAAAATGAACTCCTATTTTTTCTTGAATATTTATTTTAAAAAGGTTAAGAGGATAGTCTTTTATGTTTTAATTTATATCCATTTCAAAAAAGAAAAATATTTTTAAAGAAAATTTATTAAAAAAACCTAAGAGTATAATCTTGTATGTTTTTACTGAATTTCTCGGTAAAATAAACGCTGTATTTTTCTTAAAAATTCATATTTTTATTTAAATTCTTGTTAAAAAGAATGGTTTTTTTTCTTGAAAATTAACTACAACAAGCCTAAGAGGATGTATGTTTTTATTTAAAGCCTCCTTAAAAAACAAAATTTTCTTTCTTCAAAAATTGTTAAAAAAAAGTCCTAAGAGGATTGTCTTGTACGTTTTTATTTAAATTATCGTAAAAATAGAAACACTTCTTTTTCTTGAAAATATATTGAAAAAGCGTAAGAAAATTTAATAAAAAAGTCTAAGAGGATAGTCTTGTATGTTTTTATTTAAATTCTTGTTAATAAAGAAAGGTTTTTTTTCATAAAATTTATTAAAAATAGCCTAAGAGGATACTCTTGTATGTTTTTACTGAATTTCTGGATAAAATGAACGCTGTATTTTTCTTAAAAATTCAGATTTTATTTAAATTCTTGTTAAAAAAGAATGGTTTTTTTTCTTGAAAATTTACTACAACAATGCTAAGAGGATGTATGTTTTTATTTAAAGCCTCCTTAAAAAACAAAATTTTCTTTCTTGAAAATTTGTTAAGAAATGCCTAAGAGGATTGTCTTGTACGTTTTTATTTAAATTATCGTGAAAATAGAACACTGCTTTTTCTTGAAAATATATTAAAAAAGCGTAAGAAAATTTAATAAAAAAGCATAAGAGGATAGTCTTGTATGTTTTTATTTAAATTCTTGTTAATAAAAAGAGGTTTTTTTTCATTAAATTTATTAAAAAACCCTAAGAGGATACTCTTGTATGTTTTTACTGAATATCCCGGTAAAATAAACGCTGTATTTTTCTTAAAAATTCATATTTTTAATTAAATTCTTGTTAAAAAAGAATGTTTTTTTTTCTTGAAATTTACTACAACAAGCCTACAAGGATGTATGTTTTTATTTAAACCTCCTTAAAAAACAAAATTTGCTTTCTTGAAAATTTGTTAAGAAATACCTAAGAGGATTGTCTTGAACGTTTTTATTTTAATTCTCGTGAAAATAGAACACTGCTTTTTCTTGAAAATTTATTAAAAAAGCCTAAGACGCTTGTATGTTTTACTGAAATTCTCGTTAAAAAAGAACGCACATTTTTCTTGAAAATTTAATAAAAAAGCCTAAGAGGATAGTCTTGTATGTTTTTATTTTAATTCTTGTTAATAAAGAAAGGTTTAACTCATAAAATTTATTAAAAATAGCCTAAGAGGATACTCTTGTATGTTTTTACTGAATTTCTCGGTAAAATGAACGCTGTATTTTTCTTAAAAATTCATATTTTTATTTAAATTCTTGTTAAAAAAGAAAGTTTTTTTTCTTGAAAATTTACTACAACAAGCCTAAGAGGATGTATGTTTTTATTTTAAGCCTCCTTAAAAAACAAAATTTTCTTTCTTGAAAATTTGTTAAAAAATGTCTAAGAGGATTGTCTTGTACGTTTTTATTTAAATTATCGTGAAAATAGAACACTGCTTTTTTTTGAAAATTTAATAAAAAAGCCTAAGAGGATAGTCTTGTATGTTTTTATCTAAATTCTTGTTAATAAAGAAAGGTTTTTTTTCATAAAATTTAATAAAAATAGCCTAATAGGATACTCTTGTATGTTTTTACTGAATTTTTTCGGTAAAATGAACGCAGTATTTTTCTTAAAAATTGATATTTTTCTTTAAATTCTTGTTAAAAAAGAATGGTTTTTTTTTCTTGAAAATTTACTACAACAAGCCTAATAAGATGAATGTTTTTATTTAAAACCACCTTAAAAAACAAAATTTTCTTTCTTGAAAATTTGTTAAAAAAAGCCTAAGAGGATTGTCTTGTACGTTTTTATTTAAATTCTCGTGAAAATAGAACATTGCTTTTTTTTGAAAATTTAATAAAAAAGCCTAAGAGGATAGTCTTGTATGTTTTTATTTTAATTCTTGTTAATAAAGAAAGGTTTTGTTCATAAAACTTATTAAAAATAGCCTAAGAGGATACTCTTGTATGTTTTTACTGAATTTCTCGATAAAATGTACGCTGTATTTTTCTTAAAAATTCATATTTTTATTTAAATTCTTGTTAAAAAGAATGGTTTTTTTTCTTGAAAATTTACTACAACAATGCTAAGAGGATGTATGTTTTTATTTAAAACCTCCTTAAAAAACAAAATTTTCTTTCTTGAAAATTTGTTAAAAAATGCCAAAGAGCATTGTCTTGTACGTTTTTATTTAAATTATCGTGAAAATAAAACACTGCTTTTTTTTGAAAATATATTAAAAAAGCGTAAGAAAATTTAATAAAAAAGCCTAAGAGGATAGTCTTGTATGTTTTTATTTAAATTCTTGTTAATAAAAAAAGGTTTTTTTTCATAAAATTTATTAAAAAACCCTAAGAGGATACTCTTGTATGTTTTTACTGAATTTCTCGGTAAAATAAACGCAGTATTTTTCTTAAAATTTCATATTTTTATTTAAATTCTTGTTAAAAAAGAATGGTTTTTTTTCTTGAAAAATTACTACAACAAGCCTAAGAGGATGTATGTTTTTATTTAAAGCCTCCTTTATAAACAAAATTTTCATTCTTGAAAATTTGTTAAAAAATGTCTAAGAGGATTGTCTTAAACGTTTTTATTTAAATTCTCGTGAAAATAGAACACAGCCTTTTCTTTAAAATTTATTATAAAAGCCTAAGACGATTTTATGTTTTTACTGATTTTCTCGTTAAAAAGAACGCACATTTTTCTTGAAAATTTAATAAAAAGCCTAAGAGGATAGTCTTGTATGTTTTTATTTAAATTCTTGTTAATGAAAAAGGGTTTTTTTTCATAAAATTTATTAAAAAACCCTAAGAGGATACTCTTGTATGTTTTTACTGAATATCTCGGTAAAGTAAACGCTGTATTTTTCTTAAAAATTCATATTTTTAATTAAATTCTTGTTAAAAAAGAATGGTTTTTTTTCTTGAAATTTACTACAACAAGCCTACGAGGATGTATGTTTTTATTTAAAGCTTCTTAAAAAACAAAATTTTCTTTCTTGAAAATTTGTTAAGAAATGCCTAAGAAAATTGTCTTGTACGTTTTTATTTAAATTATCGTGAAAATAGTACACTGCTTTTTCTTGAAAATATATTAAAAAAGCGTAAGAAAATTTAATAAATAAGCCTAAGAGGATAGTCTTGTATGTTTTTATCTAAATTCTTGTTAAAAAGAAAGTTTTTTTTCATAAAATTTAATAAAAATAGCCTAATAGGATACTCTTGTATGTTTTTACTGAATTTTTTCGGTAAAATGAACGCAGTATTTTTCTTAAAAATTTATATTTTAATTTAAATTCTTGTTAATAAAGAATGGTTTTTTTTCTTGAAAATTTACTACAACAAGCCTAAGAGGATGTATGTTTTTTATTCAAGACCCCTTAATAAACAAAATTTTCTTTCTTGAAAATTTGTTAAAAAATGCCTAAGAGGATTGTCTTGTACCTTTTTATTTTAATTCTCGTTAAAATAGAACACTGCTTTTTCTTGAAAATTTATTAAAAAAGCTTAAGACGCTTGTATGTTTTTACTGAAATTCTCGTTAAAAATGAACGCACATTTTTCTTGAAAATTTAATAAAAAAGCGTAAGAGGATAGTCTTGTATGTTTTTATTTAAATTCTTGTTAATAAAGAATGGTTTTCTTTTCATAAAATATATTAAAAATAGCCTAAGAGGATACTCTTGTATGTTTTTACTGAATTTCTCGGTAAAATGAACGCTGTATTTTTCTTAAAAGTTCAAATTTTTATTTAAATTCTTGTTAAAAAAGAATGGTTTTTTTTCTTGAAAATTTACTACAACAAGCCTAAGAGGATAAATGTTTTTATTTAAAGCCACCTTAAAAAACAAAATTTTCTTTCTTGAAAATTTGTTAAAAAATGCCTAAGAGGATTGTCTTGTACGTTTTTATTTAAATTCTCGTTAAAATAGAACACTGCTTTTTTTTGAAAATATATTGATAAAGCGTTAGAAAATTTATTAAAAAAGCCTAAGAAGATAGTCTTGTATGTTTTTATTTAAATTCTTGTTAATAAAGAATGGGTTTTTTTTTCATAAAATATATTAAAAATAGCCTAAGAGGATACTCTTGTATGTTTTTACTGAATTTCTCGGTAAAATGAACGCTGTATTTTTCTTAAAAGTTCATATTTTTATTTAAATTCTTGTTAAAAAAGAATGGTTTTTTTTCTTGAAAATTTACTACAACAAGCCTAAGAGGATAAATGTTTTTATTTAAAGCCACCTTAAAAAACAAAATTTTCTTTCTTAAAAATTTGTTAAAAAATGCCTAAGACGATTGTCTTGTACGTTTTTATTTAAATTCTCGTTAAAATAGAACACTGCTTTTTCTTGAAAATTTATTAAAAAAGCTTAAGACGCTTGTATGTTTTTACTGAAATTCTCGTTAAAAAAGAACGCACATTTTTCTTGAAAATTTAATAAAAAAGCCTAATAGGATAGTCTTGTATGTTTTTATTTAAATTCTTGTTAATAAAGAATGGTTTTTTTTTCATAAAATATATTAAAAATAGCCTAAGAGGATACTCTTGTATGTTTTTACTGAATTTTTCGGTAAAATGAACGCTGTATTTTTCTTAAAAGTTCAAATTTTTATTTAAATTCTTGTTAAAAAAGAATGGTTTTTTTTCTTGAAATATTACTACAACAAGCCTAAGAGGATAAATGTTTTTATTTAAAGCCACCTTTAAAAAACAAAATTTTCTTTCTTGAAAATTTGTTAAAAAATACATAAGAGGATTGTCTTGTACGTTTTTATTTAAATTCTCGTGAAAATAGAACACTGCTTTTTCTTGAAAATTTATTAAAAAAGCCTAAGAGGATAGTCTTGTATGTTTTTTTTAATTCTTATTAATAAAGAATGGTTTTGTTCATAAAATTTATTAAAAATAGCCTAAGACGATACTCTTGTATGTTTTTACTGAATTTCTCGATAAAATGTACGCTGTATTTTTTAAAAAATTCATATTTTTATTTAAATTCTTGTTAAAATGAATGGTTTTTTTTCTTGAAAATTTACTACAACAATGCTAAGAGGATGTATGTTTTTATTTAAAGCCTCCTTAAAAAACAAAATTTTCTTTCTTGAAAATTTGTTAAAAAATGCCTAAGAGGATTGTCTTGTACGTTTTTATTTAAATTGTCGTGAAAATAGAACACTGCTTTTTCTTGAAAATATATTGAAAAAGCGTATGAAAATTTAATAAAAAAGTCTAAGAGGATAGTCTTGTATGTTTTTATTTAAATTCTTGTTAATAAAGAAAGGTTTTTCCTATATAATTTATTGAAAATAGCCTAAGAGGATACTCTTGTATGTTTTTACTGAATTTCTCGGTAAAATGAACGATGTATTTTTCTTAAAAATTCATATTTTTATTTAAATTCTTGTTAAAAAAGTATGTTTTTTTTCTTGAAAATTTACTACAAGAAGCCTAAGATGATGTATGTTTTTATTTAAAGCCTCCTTAAAAAACAAAATTTTCTGTCTTGAAAATTTGTTAAAAAATGCCTAAGAGGATTGTCTTGAACGTTTTTATTTAAATTCTCTCAAAAATAGAACACTGCTTTTTCTTGAAAATTTATTAAAAAAGCCTAAGACGCTTGTATGTTTTTACTGAAATTCTCGTTAAAAAAGAACGCACATTTTTCTTGAAAATTTAATAAAAAAGCCTAAGAGGATAGTCTTGTATGTTTTTATTTTAATTCTTGTCAATAAAAAAAGGTTTTGTTCATAAAATTTATTAAAAATAGCCTAAGAGGATACTCTTGTATGTTTTCACTGAATTTCTCGATAAAATGAACGCTGTATTTTTCTTAAAAATTCAGATTTTTATTTAAATTCTTGTTATAATGAATGATTTTTTTTCTTGAAAATTCACTACAACAATGCTAAGAGGATGTATGTTTTTATTTAAAGCCCCCTTAAATAAACAAAATTTTCTTTCTTGAAAATTTGTTAAAAAATGCCTAAGAGGATTGTCTTGTACGTTTTTATTTAAATTCTCTCAAAAATAGAACACTGCTTTTTCTTGTATGTTTTTACTGAAATTCTCGTTAAAAAGGAACGCACATTTTTCTTGAAAATTTAATAAAACAGCCTAAGAGGATAGTCTTGTATGTTTTTATTTTAATTCTTGTTAATAAAAAAAGGTTTTGTTCATAAAATTTATTAAAAATAGCCTAAGAGGATACTCTTGTATGTTTTTACTGAATTTCTCGGTAAAATGAACGCTGTATTTTTCTTAAAAATTCATATTTTTATTTAAATTCTTGTTAAAAAAGAATGGTTTTTTTAAAAAAATTTACTACAACAAGCCTAAAAGGATGTATGTTTTTATTTAAAGCCTCCTTAAAAAACAAAATTTTCTTTCTTGAAAATTTGTTAAAAAATGCCAAAGAGGATTGTCTTGTACGTTTTTATTTAAATTCTCGTTAAAATAGAACACTGCTTTTTCTTGAAAATATATTGAAAAAGCGAAAGAAAATTTATTAAAAAAGACTAAGAGGATAGTCTTGTAAGTTTTTATTTAAATTCTTGTTAACAAAGAAAGGTTTTTTTCATAAAATTTATTAAAAATAGTCTAAGAGGGTACTCTTGCATGTTTTTACTGAATTTCTCGGTAAAATGAACGCTGTATTTTTCTTAAAAATTCATATTTTTATTTAAATTCTTGTTAAAAAAGAATGGTTTTTTTTTGAAAATTTACTACAACAAGCCTTAGAGGATGTATGTTATTATTTAAAGCCCCCTTAAAAAACAAAATTTTCTTTCTTGAAAATTTGTTAAAAAATGCCTAAGAGGATTGTCTTGTACGTTTTTATTTAAATTCTCGTTAAAATAGAACACTGCTTTTTTTTGAAAATATATTGAAAAAGCGTTAGAAAATTTATTAAAAAAGCCTAAGAAGATAGTCTTGTATGTTTTTATATAAATCCTTTTTAATAAAGAAAGGTTTTTTTTCATAAAATATATTAAAAATAGCCTAAGAGGATACTCTTGTATGTTTTTACTGAATTTCTCGGTAAAATGAACGCTGTATTTTTCTTAAAAATTCATATTTTTATTTAATTTCTTGTTAAAAAAGAATTGTTTTTTTTCTTGAGAATTTACTACAACAAGCCTAAGAGGATGTATGTTTTTATTTAAAGCCACCTTAAAAAACAAAATTTTCTTTCTTAAAAATTTCTTAAAAAATGCCTAAGAAAATTGTCTTGTACGTTTTTATTTAAATTCTCGTTAAAATAGAACACTGCTTTTTCTTGAAAATTTATTAAAAAAGCCTAAGACGCTTGTATGTTTTTACTGAAATTCTCGTTAAAAAAGAACGCACATTTTTCTTGAAAATTTAATAAAAAAGCCTAAGAGGATAGTCTTGTATGTTTTTATTTTAATTCTTGTTAATAAGGAAAGGTTTCATTCATAAAATTTATTAAAAATAGCCTAACAGGATTCTCTTGTATGTTTTTACTGAATTTCTCGGTAAAATGAACGCTGTATTTTTCTTAAAAATTCATATTTTTATTTAAATTCTTGTTAAAAAAGAATGGTTTTTTTTCTTGAAAATTTACTACAACAAGCCTAAGAGGATGTATGTTTTTATTTAAAGCCTCCTTAAAAAACAAAATTTTCTTTCTTGAAAATTGTGTTACAAAATGCCTAATATGACTGTCTTGTACGTTTTTATTTAAATGCTCGTGAAAATAGAACACTGCTTTTTCTTGAAAATTTATTAAAAAAGCCTAAGACGCTTGTATGTTTTTACTGAAATTCTCGTTAAAAAGGAACGCACATTTTTCTTGAAAATTTAATAAAACAGCCTAAGAGGATACTCTAGTATGTTTTTACTGAATTTATCGATAAAATGTACGCTGTATTTTTCTTAAAAATTCAGATTTTTATTTAAATTCTTGTTAAAATGAATGATTTTTTTTCTTGAAAATTTACTACAACAAGCCTAAGAGGATGTATGTTTTTATTTAAAGCCTCCTTAAAAAACAAAATTTTCTTTCTTGAAAATTTGTTAAAAAATGCCTAAGAGGATTGTCTTGTACGTTTTTATTTAAATTATCGTGAAAATAGAACACTGCTTTTTTTTGAAAATATATTAAAAAAGCGTAAGAAAATTTAATAAAAAAGCTTAAGAGGATAGTCTTGTATGTTTTTATTTAAATTCTTGTTAATAAAAATAGGTTTTAATCATAAAATTTATTAAAAATAGCCTAAGAGGATACTCTTGTATGTTTTTACTGAATTTCTCGGTAAAATGAACGCTGTATTTTTCTTAAAAATTGATATTTTTATTTAAATTCTTGTTAAAAAAGAATGGTTTTTTTTCTTGAAAATTTACTACAACAAGCCTAAGAGGATGTATGTTATTATTTAAAGCCCCCTTAAAAAACAAAATTTTCTTTCTTGAAAATTTGTTAAAAAATGCCTAAGAGGATTGTCTTGTACGTTTTTATTTAAATTCTCTCAAAAATAGAACACTGCTTTTTCTTGAAAATTTATTAAAAAAGCCTAAGACGCTTGTATGTTTTTACTGAAATTTTCGTTAAAAAAGAACGCACATTTTTCTTGAAAATTTAATAAAAAAGCCTAAGAGGATAGTCTTGTATGTTTTTATTTTAATTCTTGTTAATAAAGAAAGGTTTTGTTCATAAAATTTATTAAAAATAGCCTAAGAGGATACTCTTGTATGTTTTTACTGAATTTCTCGGTAAAGTGAACGCTGTATTTTTCTTAAAAATTCATATTTTTAATTAAATTCTTGTTAAAAAAGAATGGTTTTTTTTTGAAAATTTACTACAACAAGCCTAAGAGGATGTATGTTTTTATTTAAAACCTCCTTAAAAAACAAAATTTTCTTTCTTGAAAATTTGTTAAAAAATGCCTAAGAAAATTGTCTTGTACGTTTTTATTTAAATTCTCGTGAAAATAGAACACTGCTTTTTCTTGAAAATTTATTAAAAATGCCTAAGACGCTTGTATGTTTTTACTGAAATTCTCGTTAAAAAAGAACGCACATTTTTCTTGAAAATTTAATAAAAAAGCCTAAGAGGATAGTCTTGTATGTTTTTATTTTAATTCTTGTTAATAAGGAAAGGTTTCATTCATAAAATTTATTAAAAATAGCCTAACAGGATTCTCTTGTATGTTTTTACTGAATTTCTCTGTAAAATGAACGCTGTATTTTTCTTAAAAATTCATATTTTTATTTAAATTCTTGTTAAAAAAGAATGGTTTTTTTTCTTGAAAATTTACTACAACAAGCCTAAGAGGATGTATGTTTTTATTTAAAGCCTCCTTAAAAAACAAAATTTTCTTTCTTGAAAATTGTGTTACAAAATGCCTAATATGACTGTCTTGTACGTTTTTATTTAAATTCTCGTGAAAATAGAACACTGCTTTTTCTTGAAAATTTATTAAAAAAGCTTGTATGTTTTTACAGATTTTCTCGTTAAAAAATAACGCACATTTTTCTTGAAAATTTAATAAAAAAGCCTAAGAGGATAGTCTTGTATGTTTTTATCTAAATTCTTGTTAATAAAGAAAGGTTTTTTTTCATAAAATTTATTAAAAATAGTCTAAGAGGATTCTCTTGTATGTTTTTACTGAATTTCTCGGTAAAATGAACGCTGTATTTTTCTTAAAAATTCGTAATTTTATTTTAATTCTTGTTAAAAAAGAATGGTTTTTTTTTCTTGAAAATTTACTACAACAAGCCTAAGAGGATGTATGTTTTTATTTAAAGCCTCCTGAAAAAACAAAATTTTCTTTCTTGAAAATTTGTTAAAAAATGCCTAAGAGGATTGTCTTGTACGTTTTTATTTAAATTCTCGTGAAAATAGAACACTGATTTTTCTTGAAATCATTAAAATCTCGTAAAACAAGAATGCTGGGTTTTCTTGAAAATTTCTTAAAAACAGGCCTAGAGGATAATCTTGTATGTTTTTATTGAGGTTCTCGTAAAACAAGAAATCTGTTTTTTTTCTTTAAAATTTATTTAAAAACTCTAAGAGGATAGTCATGATTGTTTTTATTTAAATTTTCGTTAAAAAAGAATTTTTTTTTCTTGAAATTTATTAAATAAAGCTGTATGTTTTTATTTAAATTCTCGTTAAGAAACGACGCTATTTTTTTCTTGATAATCTATTAAAAAAATCCTGTTTTCATTTAAATATTTATTTAAAAAAAGACCCGTTTTTAGTTAAAAATATTTTGAAAACCCGAAGAGGATAGTTATAAGTGTTTTATTCAAATTTCGCTTTACAAAAATGGCGATGTTTTATAGTTAAAAATATTTTAATTAAACATAAGGTTTGTAAGTTTTATTTAAATTTTTCTTAAAAAAAGACGATGTTTAATAGTTAAAAATATTTTTAAAACTTTAAGAGTGTAGTCTGGAATGTTTTATTCAAATTTCTCTTTACATAAAAGACGCTCTTTGTTTGATAAAAATATTTTTTAAAACCCTATTCAAATTTCTCTTTAAATTATATTCGATGTTTTATAGTTAAAATTGTTTAAAATAACCCTTAGTTTTTTTTTCAAATTTCTCTTTATAAACGACGCTGGTTTATAGGTAAAAATATTTTTAAAATCTATAAGTATTCTATGTTTTATTCAAATTTCTCTTTACAAAAAAGATGTTTTATAGTTAAAAATATTTAAAATAACCCTAAGGGTTTTACGTTATATTCAAATTTCTCTTTAAAAAAATACGCAGTTTATTTGTTAAAAAAATTTAAAAACCATAAGAAGATAGTCTTGTACGTTTTATTCAAATTTCTCTTTATTAAAGACGATGTTTTAAATTTAAAAATATTTAAAATTACCCTAAGGATTGTACGTTTTATTTAAATTTCTGTTAAAAAAAGACGCTGTTTTTTGTTAAAAATATTTTTAAAACCCTATGAGGGTAGTCTTGCATGTATTATTAAAATTTCTATTTACAATAAAGACGATGTTTTAAAATTAAAAATATTTTTAAAACCCTAAGAGGATAGTATTGTATGTTTTTCCAAATTTCTCTTTAAAAAAGACGCTGGTTTATAGGTAAAAATATTTTTAAAAACCCTAAGTCTTATATGTTAAATTCAAATTTCTCTTTAAATAAAGACGCTGGTTTATATTTAAATATATTTTAGAAAACCCTAAGGTCTTGTATGTTATATTAAAATTTCTCTTTAAAAAAAGGCGCTGTTTTTTTTGTTAAAAATATTTTTAAATCCCTAAGACGATAGTCTTGTATATTTTATTCAAATTTCTCTTTAAAAAAGACCCTTGTTTATAGTTTAAAATATTTTAAAATCCCTAAGAGGATAGTCTTGCATATTTTATTCAAATTTCTCTTTAAAAAAAGACGCTGGATTCTAGTTAAAAATATTTTAAAAACCAAGTTTTATTCAAATTTCTATTTACAAAAAAGACGATGTTTTATAGTTAAAAATATTTAAAATAACCCTAAGTGGATAGTCTTGTATGATTTATTCAAATATCTCTTTAAAAAAGACGCCGTTTTTGTTAAAAATATTTTTAAAAAACCCTAAGGGGTTTGAATGTTTTATTCTAATTTCTCTTTAAAAAAAACTATGTTTTATAGTTAAAAATATTTAAAATAGACCTAAGGGGTGTCCGTTATATTCAAATTTCTCTTTAAAAAAGATGCTGTTTTGTTTTTAAAAATATTTTAAAACCCTAACAGGATAGTCTTGTATATTTTATTCAAATTTCTCGTTAAAAATAGACGTTGGTTTATATTTAAAAATATTTAATTAACCCTAAGGGGATAGTCTTGTATGTTTTATAATTTCTCTTTAAAAAAAGTCGCTGTTTTTTGGTTAGAAATTTTTTTAAAAAAACTAAATTATTTTATAATATGATATTGTTTTTTTCGGGTTGTTTTATCCTGCAAGTTTTTTTTATCGAGATAAATATGATGGAGAAAGAGACGTTACTTAACAAGAAAACTCTTAATTTAGATAATAAAAAATATTTTTAAGGAATAATCCTGATCAAATTATATAAGTGGTGGGAGTTAGGAAAGAGTCCTTGGCTCTGACGTCACATTCTCAATTTGTCGTTTCTCCTCGGGAAATATCTTTTTTATGACCAACAATTTTGTAAACAAAGAAGTAGAGGGTGCTGGAAAAGGCAAATGTCGCCGAACGGCGTCTTGAAGTCACTCTCTTTATCCTTAACATGGATTATGTCACAAAATAAATAGCTCTAGAATCGTCATAGACGACGGCAGACAGTAAAACGTCAAGATGTCAGAGCAGCCACTTTTTAGCTTTAAGACAACGAACGCAACACCCAGGAGATTGCAATCGCCCAACAAGTCTCCTCCCGCTCCAGCAGCACGACGAAACTTTTATGAAAGCTCAGACCCCGGAGTCTTGCATTAGAGATAAAAGTGAAATAAAGCTACATTCCCATCCCCCAACGGTGCGCCAAGCACCAATCTGAAAATATAATTCCACGTCGTTCAGCGAAAAAAAAAAGTGAGATAGAAAGAGGGGGTGTGGCGACGGGTTGCTGAGCGCAAAGGAAACAGTCGAAATAAGGGAGCCGGTGGTGAGAAAGAGAGAAAAGCTAAAAGTGTTAAGGGAAGGGCCGAACATGTCTCTGGCAGTAATGCGGCTAACCGAGCTCCCGAAATAAAGCCGCCGGGAATTAACAATTCCTTTAATGATGTGAAACATTTCACTCTTACTCGTTCCGCGCTAAAAAGAGGGTGGAAAAAAAGTTTGTCGGGGGAACCGGCGGCCATATTAACGCTTTGAGGTCCTTTTTCTCTCTCCTTCCTCTTTTCTAACACATTGATCCCTACAAATATTAACTTTTCACGTACTTCGAGCCACGGATTTTGGGGTTCTTCCAGACGGAAAATTGGCATCGAAATTTCTGTTTACTTTACTCGACCCGCGTACCATACCCTCGGGTTTAAACCATAATCACATTTAACAGTTTTATCAACACTCCAATTATCGATACTGGTACTTAGGGCTACATTTTGAGGAACTGATTACATGGGCGAGGTTAAAATAATACCTGAGGTGAGGTATTGCAAACAGTGGAACCCTACCTCAAACAAGTTGGAAAGATTTTTTTTAAAAAAGATATTGGACTTTCATTAATAATATATAATTTAGAATAAAAGACCGGTAATTGATAACCAAATTTTAATACCCAAACGTTTCAATAAATTAGAAATTAAAATGAAAAAAACACAGTGTCTTAGTTTCAAAACTTTAATTTATTGGACTATTTAATAATTAAATAATTAATCGCAGGAAAAATACACCAAAATTAACAGACGAAAAATATACCCAAACAATTAGTTCCATTTATCTCACTTTTGTGTGTTTTCATGTACATTCCACTCGTACAGAAATTTCGACCCAATTTTGTAAACATATTCACTTCAGACCGGAAGCAAACATCTGTCGGTGTAATACACGACTTCCTCCCCCGCCCCGGAGGTGGAAACAAACAAGCTTAAACGGCTGATATTTTGCGTCAAAAGAATAATTTTTTTTAGATTAATAGTATTTCGTCCTATGCTGTTTGTGTTTAATTTCAGTTCGGCATGGTTTTTAAACTTTAAATAATTTATTTTTATTCTTGTAAATTGGCCTTCTTTTTAAAATTAATTTGAATGTTACCACCCCCCTCCCCCCCAAAAAAAAGCCAAATTCTTTTGGATTCTTACTTTTATAATTAGTCACTCTTTCCCACGTTTTACGGCTTCCGCTTGAATATAATTTATTTTTAATTGTTCCGTTGCAATTTTTTGTTTTGGAGGATCCATTTGTGAACATACACACATAGTCGTTTGTAGTAGGACCTGTTGGGCGTTGTTGCGCTAACACGTCTCTTGAGTTGTGTTTAACGACAACCCTAAATCTCCTCACATCCACCCTATTCCCCCTTACCACCCTCTGACGACAGCAGCAAATCCGGAAGCAACACATGACTTTAGCAAATAGCGTTGCTCGCTCCTGCTAAACGTATCCCAGTCCTCATTTGCCACGCAATTATCGATACCATTGAAACTAGTCCGCTTGACAATACAATTTTCAGCTATTTTTAACGGTTAAGAGCTGGGGAAAAAATTGATTTAAAATGTGATTAAGAGTAAGAAGATAAATCAATGTTCCCAGAGTTATCTTCCTCACATGATTTATAGAACTTCTCAACCATTGTTAACATTAGTTCTTGTCATTTTTTCTTTTCTTCGGTGTAGGCACGTATAGATTTACGTCATTTTCTCGTAGATTTTATTTTTCTAAATAAATATTCAAGTATTAAACGTGATAATCTCTTTCTCTTGGATTTTGAACTAAATCCGAAGCATCTCGGCCATTGGTTATCAGTTAGAGACGTCTCAGTCTTCGCATTAGCCCTGTCGGCCAGATGCCTCCTAAGCTAGTCGTCACGGGGAGATAAAATACGGTATAAATAATTATTAATTACTAAATTGTAGATTAAACCTAAATAGGTTCTAAAAACGAACTAAACGGCGTTTATTTGATGTTTTGTTAATAAACATACTTTTCTGACACAAGGCCGTATACATAGTTAAATACTTGGTTTAATCTCCATTTTCAGATCTATTTCCATTGTTCTTCTTTTCAGGCCAGTACGATATTAACTGTTTCATTAACTATTCCAATATAGATCTTTAATTAATATAATTCTATATATACTTAAAATAAGTATATTAATTTATTCTAATTTCATTGTAATTTATTGTATTGTAATTTGTAGTTAAATTGTGTTTTCATGCATCTAACACCGGGCAAACAGTCCATTTGTGTATTAAATAAATAACTACATACATTTGTTTATTTAAATTATAAATATTATTTTAATAGAATTCTTTCCAACTAGAAGGTAATTAGAAATTTTAATATATCCATCTTAAACATTTTTAAGTCATTTTTTTATGAAAGCCTATCCTCATGATGTTTTTCCTTGAACTACCTCCTGAGAATTCATTCCAGTTCCCAGGATGACAAAAGACCTGCTTACTACATTCGATTTTACGTTATTCACTGGGTTTATCGTACGGCCGTAATAAGGAAATTACACTGTATAAAAGTCGATAGTGATGAGGACACTGGTTTCTTCGCTTAGTAAGCACCTAACTCTGTATGCATACCCTCATATAGAAGCAGCAGTTTCCCCTTAATTGAAACGGAAATTGGTAACGTGCACCATTATGGGGAGTGGCAGTCTTTATTACTCTTATAATTAGCATAATGATTACTACCTCACCAGTAGGGTGGGTTCAAAATGGAAGTTTTCAACAAGTTAGGAACGTTAACTCGTTTAAAATACTATCCCTCTACACACTCAGAATATCGTTCCAGCACTTTGACATAAAATTTAAAAAAAAAAAATTTAAAAACTTTGCCTATTCACATCACCTGCTTTACAACGTTTTGACGCTTATTTCTACGAATAATAAATATGCAAATCATTTTTCAAATTAATCTGTGTGTGTCATTTTTCTTCAGAGTCAGCTTTAAAGAGTCATAAAAATGTTTATTAATTAATTATATATAATTTTACAAAATTAACTGACATTTTTTTTTATATTTAAAAAATTAATCATAAAATTTTAATTTAATTAGCCAGAACAACAAAGTTTCAGTACATATTTATATTATCTTCAGGCTGAATTCTGTCTGAAAGGTTTGTCTTGTTGTTTCCTCAGTTTTTCAAATGTTGTGTTGCTGAGAATTCATTGTTTCTTCCTTTACAAAATTTATAACTGGAAAAATACTGTTGATTTTCCTTTAGATGAAATTGTTTTGTTTATATATGTGATTATATTTATCTGAGTTCAATTTTATAATTAAATATGTATGAATTGACCCAAATTTGTCAGATGTAATTTTTAACAAATAAACTTAAAATTCACAAAGTTCCGTTTTTAACAAGGGTTTAATACAGATTTTTTTATTTTAAAAAATAAAAATAAAATAATTTAACTTACAATTTTAAAAGCATATTAACCGAAATTATTGATGTATTAACTACTTTCTTAGAATTTCAATTTTAGCAAGTTTTGAATAATTCTGAAAATACTGTATCCAACAATTCAGAAATTGAATCCAATTAATCACAAATTTTCCAAGTAATAAGTGCCTTATTTTCCGTGAGGAATTATTAGTAAATTCATGTGTTTTCATGCTTAATTTTCAAAATTTCATATTTTATAATATATATATGTGGAAATGTTACCTTTTTTTCATTTCATAAAATGTTAAATTTGGTAACAATTTAACAGGCCACGTCAAAGGTTTATTTGGTTTTTAATTTTCGTGTAAATAATCCCACAAGACACATTTCTGTTTGGTTCCTCTTTTATTATTACAGGCTGCTAAGTCACTAGTATGTGGAAATATAGAATTAATTTGATTCAGGAGCAAAATATGATAAAAATTATTTTTAGTATTCTGAGTAAATTCTGAGCAAAATTCATTTTATATGTCATCAATATTAGGTAATATTCGTCAAAATCATGTTAAATCTACTTTTTAGAATTTTTATACTACAAAATTTGTAATTAACACTTGTTAAAAAACGAAACGTACATTTTCAGTGGTTTTTATACACTTAAAAAATACGGTTGCATTCATACATTTTTAATTACATATTTGGAAGTCAGGAAATTGAAACATGTAAAAATTCCAATTAGGAAAGGTAAGAATACAATATTTAAAATTACAAAATAAATTATAATCAATTCAATATTAAAAAATACTGAGGAAATGTTTATAATATCAAGACAATCCTTTTCAGTCATACACAGTCTGCAGAAGGATTTAAGTGTGTACAGAAACGTTGTTAAGTTGTTAATAGTATATAATAATATTTCTCATTATTAAAAACTGACGTAAAAATTAAATCTCACACATTACATTATGACTGGTCAATAGATCAATTCCTGTGAATATCTAGCTAATTGCCAATTTATTTTCTTTAAATCTTTTAGCAGACAATCAAAGAGCCTTTGAAAAATATTTTGACCAATTCATACCATTATATTTTTTCCAGTTGTATCTCCTCTCATATTTACATTCGTCTCCAATTTTTCAACCCTCAACAATTTAGCCTGCACGAGTCCTCCGCATTACGCGCCTGTCTTCCTTCAGGACAGATTGCTCAGAGATGATTCCCAAATGAGGTTCTTTTTGTCTTAAAAGAGATTCAGAAAAGTCTTATGTATTTCTGATATCTTACTAGAAGAGTCAAGATTCAATTTCATCTTTAAAAAAAAAATAGGATTAAAAGGTTTTTCTAATCTTGGTAAATAATTTGCCTTTGTTCCTTTATTTTTAGTGTCCAATTTCAATAATAAAGGTAGGTATAATGGAACAATTTTTTTTAAAAAAAATAAACGCCTTTAGAGAACAGCATGAGCTTGCACTAGAAGAGAGACGTCTTTTTTTGTGTCGTGTAGGGGGTAGTAGTGGTGACAGCGATGGTCGTTGCGGCACGGGACAAATGTCAAAGCAACCCCCACCCCCGCAACCCCTTTACTGTCAGCCGAAAACTCACGGCCTCCGAGACAAATCCCGACCTCGGATTTGCCAGCCACATTCGCGAATAAAGTGAAACCCTCGCAGCGTGAACACGGATTCTATTTTCCCACGAAGTGAAACAAGAAGAATGAAAAAAAAAATCCGGGAAAAACTGCGCCACTACAACGGTTGAGATATTCTATTCCAGTTTCCGACTAGTGTAACACCTTCCCACCCCCACCCCCATCCGCCCCCCAAGAATTCTCGTTTACCGAACATTCCTAGAAACGTTTTCAAGAGTTGTGGTTCATTTCTGCCAGTACGGCTTACTCTAGCACAGTATCGTGCCTTTCGGCTTTTGACCTAATGGACTCTGAGGTTTCCTGCCATGATACTGGATATCGGAGGCCATCAAATAAATTATAAAAATAGTAATTTAATTAAATAGGGACACGCACCCTTCCGTGGTAAAGTGCATAGGACAATAATGCGAGTAGATGAGAAGATTCTAGAAATTTTCAGTTGAAGGTTTCTGAACTAAGAATTAAAAGCCTTGGGCATAAACAGAACGTCAGTCGATATGATTACTTCATTAGGTTCTTTAATATTGTAAGAAACACTGACTAACGATACAATCAGAAACTACAGAAGGAAATGTAAGGCGATCCTTGGCAACATGACTCCACGAAGAGCAATTAAGGGAGCCGAGAGAGAGAGATCCCGGGATCTCAATCAGAGTAAACGGATAAGGAATCGATTCCTCGAACCCCACGGTTATAATTAGTTAGCCTGGCCTCCTCTTGTGTCTCACGAGAGTCGCTATGTTCTGATTCCCGGGGGCCCGTACGCGTTCGACATATACAGTAAAAACTTCCTTGCACTTAAACCGAGAAAAAATATTTTAGACTTGGATCATCAAACTAATTCTCAGTCTATATTATCGTTCGTTTACCAGTCGAAATACCATCGAAAATATTGCATTTATATCCTCCATTTTGAAGATCCGCGAAGTTCTTGAAACTCCGTCACGTGGTTAGTTAACACCATAGCTATTAATCTTTTACCATTGCAAAAAAAATATTTAAACGCACGGATCAGTTATTTCTTATAAACAATACTGACGTAAGGCTTTTGTACTGACACGAGTTAACTTACTTAGTTACTATTCGGCACTACAGCCCTTTGTGAGCTTTGACCTCCATGCATAGTCTTAATCCTCTCTCCCCAGCCTTTAACCTTCATAGTTCTCAAATCCTCCATTAAACAGTCCATCAACCTCAACCTTCTTGGTCTTCCTCTTTTCCTCGTCGAGTTTATCATTTTTTGAGCTATTCTGCCTTCTTGCATCCTTTCCACATGATCCCACCATTTCAGCCTTTAGGATTTTACAAGTTTCACTATATCTTAATTAGTCCAGTAATTTCTGGATTATACCTTATTAAACACACTCCATATTCCATTGCAGGTCCATAGATTCTTATTGTTTTACATTCAAATTTCATCACGTTTTTCTAGTCTATCGTACAGGTCTCTGTACCATATGTAATAACAGGCCATGTGTATCACTATTTTGGATTTCTGGTTAGCAATTTACTTTTAATTAATTTTAGATTTGAAAAATATTATTTATTTCCGGCATGATTACTTTACCCAGTCGCAAACCCAAACGTAATAGATTATTTAATATAGGTAGTATTTTGATTCTAATATTAACAATAATTCTTCTCAGGCTCACTCTTTCCGAGATATCAAAAATATTATTCTAAGTAATGATATAAATAAATATTTCGACTACTGAGAAAACTAAAAAAAATTACATCAGCCAGAAGAAATATTCATTTAATTTTTCTGGTTTATTGTCCATTTTACTTATTTAATTATATTTAAATGTCAGATTATTATCTAATTTACAATAGGACAAGGTTAAATTTTCGAGAATATATTTTCCACTTTCGTGTGGAATTGTGTCTCGTTTTACTTGAAACGTTAAAAAGGATGTAATGGAATTTCTTTCTGTTTAAATAATTAGACAAACTAAACATTAATCTTATCAAAGAATCGTAATAAATGATAATTTAAATTAAAAACTTGTTTCAGTATCTTTCAATAAAGTTATTAAATTACAGATATAAAGTTATAAGCTCTTAGTCAAAGATAATGAAAAAGAGAAATATCAAAGATAAATAATATAAAAAGGTTGGAAAAATTACATATCAAGGATTAAAATATTATTTAATAAAGCAGTGTGAGCTTTAATATAAAGATAATTTGGTTTTTATTCTTCATGTGTAGCATTTAAAAAAACTTATCCAGACTTTATCTAAAATTTGGTAACTATCCCAGTTGAAAGAATATTTGGTGTCTCAAATGTGTTTGAAAATCTGATAAAGTGAACAAGAATAAATCTATCTTCGTTTACAAAATGCTGCACATCAAGAATAATAAATTTTCTTATTGTCAAAACCGACCCTAATTATATTTAATCTTCAAAACCTTTCATACTGTTTATCTTTGTCATTTATTCTCTTTTAATGAACTTCGACTATCCACTACTACAATGATATCTATAATTTTAAATATATTTGTTGTTAAATTAAATTAATTTAAATTAGAATTTCTTTGATTGTCTAATTCTCACGTTATTAATAATTTAATAAATGCTTTAAGAAGAGCAACAGAAATATTCCAAACAGTATAGGAAGTAAATAAATAGGCAGAATCGATTACGTATCCAAAATCAGTGAAAAAGGCGAAATCTAGGAAAAAAATATTCAAAACTCTACAAGAGAGAAAAGAAAATCCATAACTATAAATAATAGAAGAAATAACACGCATAGTCACAGGACATGGATATTATAACCGTAAAACTCCATGAAATAGGAAGAACAAACACAGAAAACTGGGATAAAACACACAAAAATACAAGGATGGAAAACAAAACCATAAAATAAATACTACAAAATAAATAAGCAACGCAAACACTCATTTAGTAAACAAAAATATATAAAGAGAAAGAAATATAATAAATTTTCAAAAAAACATTAAGTACGCAAGGGGCGCCAACACCGGTGCATAAAGCTAGAGGGCAGTCTCAGAAAGGACCGTAGCCATCTCGTGGAAACACACGGCAAGGTGGTTTCTCCGAGCAAACATAAAACAAACAAATAATATCAAGGCTTGAAGCTAGAAAAAAGGAAAAGAAACAAAATAAAATTCTTTATTATCAGAACACGTGACAAAAACCAAATAATAACCAAACTTTCGACAAAAGTTGCATTTATTTTAGTCGTAGAAACCCTTTAAAAAAATTTTAACTTCAAAGTAGAACTTGGGCCAAAAGAACTTGAGAGAGTTTTCTCTTCGTTAAGGCTTCGCTGCCAGCCGACAGAAAAGAAAAATTTAATTTATGATTTAACAAAAGTCATTTGATTGGTGCATGAAAAGCTAACAACGTCTCATTAACGTTCCCGCTTCCACCACCCACCCCTCCACCTTTTTCCAATTTTAAAATGATAGAAGGGACGTAAGCTGGAAAGTGGCTGCCTTAATACCGTGTTCCCTCTGTAAAGCATTACATCGCAACAAGTAAAAGAAAAACACAGTCGTGTGTACAGCACGGGGCCATTAATATTGCCCTAATAAGGTTTGGAGGGGAAGGCAACAGATTAAAGTCTTTTGTGACGGCGACTTCCGGGAGGTGGCGTGTACGATTGAAATTTAAAAGAAAAACGAATAAAAGAAAAAAAGTAGCTTGTTGTGGTATATTTGATTGAGGACTGAGTACAGACGGTATAGAAAAGGAACAGAAATAGTGATCATTTACCCGATACAAATTACCTTCAAAGAAATTTTGACGTGTAACCCTATTGTGCCACACAAATAAAAAACCATTACTCAACGTGTTAAATACACTAGAAGACGACAGTACTGTTCGTTTCCATCCTCTAAAGTGAAATCGTCATAAGATCAAAGAAAGAAATTATTTCATGCATTATATTCGCACATCTAATTTTTTGATTATTTGTTAAGTTTAGTTTACATTCTTAACAAATTCACGTTATCTCCGCTTTAATTTCATCTATTTAATATATATTTTTATTTTATATAGCCTTCAGACAATCAAAAAATAAAATATACAGACGTTTCGCCCCTTTTTAGAACATCTTCAGGTTATTTATGCAATTTAGTTTCGTAATATAATAAATATTTATAAAGTTTTTTTGAAGTATAACTGCAAAATATTTTAATTCGTCCAATATTTATTAATTATTCTTAAAAAACCTTATTAAAACTTGTTATTAATTTCTCAGTTGCAGATTAAAACTGAAAAGACCCAAAAAAGATTGAAACGTTAGTACATTTAATTTTTTGTTAATAACAAAATTTACGTTTCATCATTATTAGGATTTGAAGCTTTCATTGTTTTTCATTTATGAATTTATTAGTAATTTTGACTTGTCCAATTTCGTAGTAGATTACTAACAGAATTAATGAATAAATCTAAATATTATAAATAAAAATATAAACTTTATCTTAATAAAATTAATTATAAATATAATTCCTGTAAAATGGCCAAAATATAACTTATTATGAATAAACAATAAATTATATCAATTTATTGATTAAATTGACGCAAAAAATGGTTAGGTTTTTAGTAAATACAGTGATACCATTGTCTAACTGACAAGTTCGCATATTTTGAATTTGTTTCTTGTAGTGAAGCAGTTCATATCTAAATATGTTGTGAATAAATTCAATCTGTATAGTAAATGTCTCATTATCCTTCAGTATCTATATAGAGTATTAATCAAGAGGAACTGTAGTGAATGTCACAATACCAGTAATTCTGACATTGTTAGGTAATTATTATGTAAATAAGAAATGGTAATGAATTATCTTACTCTTACATGAAAGTGCATAGAATCAATAATGATATTTTGGAATAATGAAGTTTATATTAATTTATTAAGATCCTATTCGTGTTTTTTAATAAAAGGAAAATCACAATGTATGCAAACAAGTCAGTTACACAGGCCAATTATAATGATGTTACTGTATTTAATAAAACCCTAGGCAACATTAATCAGTTAAAAGGTACAATCAGACTCAAGAAATAGCTAACATATTTTGCTTATCCACACGTTCTATTCGATTAATGAATTGGCATAATTGGATTTAATAAAAAATTATTTAAATATTTATCAGCATATACCGAACAAAGTCATTTATTTTTACAGTGATATAAAAACCTAAGTCTGGCCAGTAACATCCACTGGCATTGACTTTTCCAAATACGTCCGTTATGAGCCTGGTTTCCAAGGTGCTGATTTTGTCAAGGTAGTTAGTTTCACAGCAGGGAAATGCACATTAGGGGGCCAACAGCAAGTTTCGCAGGCCGTAGAGCACAATATCGTGGGTGGCAGTGGCGGTCGCTTGCTACGTAGAATTTATGAAAGTCGTCTAATTGGAGCTCCACTCGGCCCTATCCCTTGTGTATCGTTCGGTGAATTGCGGTTCCCCGCGGCTCCAACTTCGCGCCGCACAGAGATGGCTCAGAAATTTCTGCTACGTCTGGGCCAATCGTGGATGTTGACCTAGGAAGAACCGGGTAAACCACCGTACAGTCCGTCCCCAACTCCTCTAATTACTTGCTCTTTAGCCGCACGCATCACTGCTCCTTCCTACTTTGACAAATATGACCAAAAAAATATATATGTGGAACTTCTCCAAAAACTCATTTCATAGACCAGCGATCATAAAAGCTGCGGCAATAGAATTACTTCCTAATCACACAAGGTAGCTCATTATCCCTTTAATTACTCACAGCAAGATTTTTAAGAAGTTGTTACTTTTATTTAATATTTTAAAATTCAAAGATATTTCTAACAATTTATTCAGAAGTAGAACGCCATAAGCTAAGTGTGAAATTTAAGAATTAACTTGTAAAGGGAAGGGGAGGGGGATATATACAAATTGTAAGGAGATAAAATATCCCTATAATTAAAAAAATAATTTCAGCTTTAGTTTAAGATAAGATTTTTATTGGTCCAGTTGAATCAAATATATGCTTCTAGATACATGACAAGTCACCTTAAACTTGAAAATAACCATTTAAAAAAAATACTGTAGTCACATCACAATATTATAGTTAATTTTCTAATAATTCATTTCTTGAATGATAAAAGTTATTCACTAAGAATATTTTAAAGAAGATATTAAAATTAATACGTTTTAAATGTAGTAATAATAATAATAGGTCTGAAGTATATTTTTCCATGAATTGTATTAATACAATATTATAAATAGCCAGTCTTAAAAATATAACAAATATATATAATACATAAGTTACATAGAACAACACATAATTTTTAATTCGATTATAAATCGTTAAAACTAAACATAACTTTTTCGGATATATATTGTTTTAGTCTACTTTTAAATTGTTCACCCTGTAATATAATTCCTTTGAGAAGTGGGTACTTCTCCGTTTTATTTAAATTCGTCCTAACTCTAAAATAATTATTCCCTCTAGTTTTTCTATGGTTTATTAAACTTTGACCCGAGAGAGATTTTTTTCTTTTTTACCATAGTATTCCATAGACAGTTAATAACTTGTTTTCTCTAAAGATTGTTCTGCAATATTCTCTTTGTTTCATTTCAAACATATACCTAATTGCCTTTTTTGTGCAATTAGTAATAATTAGTATTCGGTAAATTTCAATACCGTAACTTATATGTGGATAAATTAACCCATAATATACCTTAATGAGGTTGTCCCTATCTAATATTGTAGACAGTCTTTTTACATTGCAGTTTACTTTTTTGCATATATTTCCAATGTGTTTCAGCGAGGATAATTTAAAGTAAAGTTGAATACCTAGAAATTTTGTCTGAATTAACAAGCTGGACGTCGGAATGACTAAATAATATAACATTTGTCTTAGAGCCAGTAACTTTCATTTTGTTCATTGTGAAGTAATCAGTTATTTGGTCAATAGTGGAAGTTTATTATATAGTTTTGTACCAAAGTTTAATACAGACACTTGCGATTCTAGTTTTCTAAGTACCTGAAGAATGGAACAAGGTTTCCAGAAACGTTGTGTTTTATTTATAACATCACGTTTTTTTGTCTGTATTTGTAGCTGATCTTGTGTAATGTGCAGTGTATAAATGCAGAGCGCAGTGTGTGGAGTGAAGTGAACACAGACCAGAAGACAACATTGTATAGATTCTAGTTTATAAGTATATAGTTTAAGATTTGTAAAAAGAAAATTAATACTATTTTAATGGTAGGCACAGTAACACGATGATATAAAAATAATAATAACTTAAAAATTGTGAAACAACATACTTTTATAAACTTCAAACCAAGCTAAATAAATTCAGTTATAAGTTTTTAAGGTATTTTAAAATAGTTATATATTGTATTTAATATATCAATATATTCAAATTAATACAATTTTAAACTTAATGTCCCTCGTAGGTCACATAAGGGAGAAGAAATGCCTGGAAAGTTTTTAAATGTGGTGTTGGAGAAGAGTTATAGAATATAAAATTGGCAGAAATGGTAAAATGGAGGAATTGTTCACTGCAAGGACACGTGGACGCAGTTTCAGGTCATCGTGGTGAAATATGAAGGGTACAAGTTAAAAAGTAAAAAGAATAACATGAAGGAAGGTGACGGCAAGGTAGAGAAGGAAATTTACAGACCAGGGACAATAACCTGTCAGTTGGTAGGGAACTGTGTGATGGTTATAATAATAACATTTATTTTATTAGGAATGGCTGTCGAATTAGTCACCTTATAAAAAAATAAGTTTACTTTAAAACATGAAGATCCGTAGAGTTACACGTGTTAATCTTATTCCAAAAATAATATTAACAGCTGTTATAAAAGTTTAAACGCTTATCGAATCGTATTTGCGGAGCAAAGTTACATTAAATATTATGAATGTATTATGAAATACAAATTTCTGCAACACTGAGTAGTACGGTAAACTCTATTACCAAACATTAAAGTTAATGCGAGGATGAACAAACTAAAAAATTGTCTGTTGGTGGAAGCAGATAATTGCCCGTTGTGAAAATTAAAACCTGCGTACCGTTCCCACTGAAAAATTTAGCCATTCATATTTAATGTTCTCTCTACACACTCACACACATACAAACACGAAAAAAAAAACTCCTGCGTAACTGCTTCATTGTGTACAGATTTCAGCAGTTATTTATTCAAATATGGAAGCCTGCATACAGATTATTTATAAATATTAAAGTTATTTAACAGACACGTTTTTCATGCATTAAATAAAGTTGCGTTTCATGCTCGTCGGCTAATTCTTGGCCGTCTGATTATTTTTTTTTTTGGCGATGATGTTTAATTTAATATAAAATACGGGAATATGATTTCAAGGCGAGGGTTGTTGGAAACAGAAAAATAAGCCCTAATAATAATACGAATGTTGGAGAGCGGATGTTTACAACGAAATGATACGAAAGTCTCAAATGGAAGAATTGTCTAACCGATAACTTTAAAATAGACTTTATGTTCTTGTCAATATTTAAAAGTATTACGAAAAGTCTCAATTCTGAATCGTGCTCCCGTCTTACGGATAACACTAGTTAAATTTTCTTTATAATTTTGAACGTGATCAAAGTCAAAATAATGAACACTGTTGGTTATGAAAATAAAAGTCTTCGTTGAAGGCAGTTTGGTTCTTTCATACACCTTCCATGCCGAAGAAAATGAAAAAAAAATAGGTGCGTTATTTGTTATAATCAAGGGTATTCCACACATTCATTTAAATGAAAAATAAGTTCATGTGAAGCAAACATATGCGTCATTTGAGTTGCAAATAGAAGTGAAATGTGTAAATGAGCACTGTTAATGTCAGATCGAGGTGGCATCAAATATTCACTTGCGTAATTACGGCAAAGCAGTCTGATGCGGCAATCTATGCGTCTTCTGCATCATTGAACAGCTCGATTATCTCAGGAACGCGAGATCCCTTACCTGAAAGCCATCCACTTCCTTGTCGGGTCCACCACTGACATCCTTCTATCCCCTCAAAATTAGAGACCACTTTAATTACTATTGATCTTCAGAAACAATAAACAAAATATTTGTTTAAAAATTATTCGCAGTTTTTATTACAGACTTTAATTGGAAATAACAGAATTCATCAGCATTCATAAACAACAAATTAAATTGGGAACATCACATTAATATTCTCATACAGAAACTGGGATTTGACACCTTTGCTGTTAAAATTATGTCAACTTTGTAGATCCTAATGAAATTCATTTATGTACTATGCAATATGTAATATTGTTCTGAATTACTATTCATCATTGGAACTGGGATGCATTTTATGCTTCTAAAAAGGTTATTAGAATATTGTCAAGTTTTATCTAAAACAATTTGTAGTGGGCCTCATCGAAACATTGCAACACACATACTCTTCCAATATATTCAATCATTGATGCTATTAATGACTAATAACAGTCATTTAATCACAACCAACACAGATATGCATAGCTTTAATACAATAAATAATTACTTGCACAACCTCTAGCCATCACACAAAAAGGAGAACAATATAATGCTATTAGTGATTTTAATAGACTCCTAACTGTTAGTATACAACTGAAAAATAATACAAACAAGTTCAAACATGTGCTACCCATTAGTGACTGTAGATATTTGCCAATTAATTGAGATGATTATGAACCGGGGTTATATCTGGAGTGAAAAATAACATTTTGACATCTATCTCCAACATCAACAGGTGTTGACGATGATGGTGACGGCAGAGCTAGCTTACAAAATGTTGTGATTCACACAAGGTATAACCAAGATTAAAACCTGAAAACTCATGTACTACCTATATTTTAATTAACAACTCAATCTACTCTAAATATAATTTATGTAGGTAATGCAGTAGGTACTACAGCCAGACTTAATTGTTATGTAAAAGATAACTTATTATGAATAAATGTAAATAACCAAAACGTGGTATTAGTTGCAATTATATTATTATATAGTTTAACACAAATTTTAATATATAGATCATATTATTGTACAATCTCTGATTCATTTCACATCCTGGAAGTTGTTGATCTAAATGTGATATGTGTAATGTGATTAATTAAGATATGAATGCTAATGTTGAATCACAGTATCTTGCATGAGAGCAAAAGTGAAAGGAATTCAATCTGCTATTGGGTTGCTGTCATTATAAATCGAGAGCTCTCACATTCCTGAGCATTCTGAATTCTACTTTTCAATACAAAAAAAATATTCATGTTTTATTTACAAACATTAAAACAAAAATACAGTGTAATGTTTCTTCCCTTTGATTCAGGTCTGAAAAACAATAATAAGATTGAATCCTAAACAAATGAATAAAATAAGATAAGTTCTTATAACTAATTTATTTCTGTAGTTGTTCATATTTATGCATCGTCTTCTTTGTAAGTGATTTCTCCTTTCTTTACAATTAAATGTGATTTCCTATTTCAGTGTAGGATTTTATTATGTATATATGTAATAGTTCTCTGACTTATCATATTTCTCTGTAGAGGACTAAAAAAATAAATAAATATGAATAATATCATGTCATAGTGGTAGGTGTTGTTGATTGTTGTTGTCATTTATAAATTATTTTAATTATATTACTGTATTCAATGTTAATACTGGAATTTATTTATTTCCACTTTATTATTATTAATTTACAGGTTTACGAGTGAATCACATGCCTCACAATGATATAAATGACCATAAGGTGAAGAATATATCAGTGAGCGTAGACAGTAGACAGTTATTGAAGATTCGTCCAAGTACCATCAATAAATTCAAACATTGTAACATTTGTATGTGTGTATATATATATTTAAGGAACTCAACCATACCAGCAATTAATGTATCAGTGTTTTTGTAATAAAGAAATTGTTTCAGCTTGGGGAGAATTTGGTAAATGGACCTTGAGGAATCTTAAACATATTCAAATTAAAAAGATTAAGAAATATTACAAACACATGTTCTGACATCATATTATTAGTTTATAACCATATAACTTTATGTAAATGTGAAAAATAGGGTATAATCTCATTCGTTTTTCCAAATGATAGCACAATTAACTTACTACCTTAAAAGTTTTCTTGAATGTATGTCTGGCATTTTGTTCTGTTTATGACAATAATCATATTTTACACAATGGTCTAGAATGAATGTAAATGAACACCAAATAAAACTAGTAAAAAGTTCTCATATTATATTGACCCTTCAATTATACTGATTTGTACATGCAATAGCACTCTATGTTTGAAACATCACAAAAATAACTAATCAAATTATAAAGCAAAAACACTGGCATGATTGCTAGGAATTTTTTGTTATTGTGTTGAATTGTTTTGTAATTCACCACTCACTTGTTGCTTGTGTCTCAACTATATGAAAAACTTTCTATATCTTGGTATACCAGATGGATGAAACAATTGCAAATATTTTACAAGAGACATTTTCAAAGTGTACATATAATATTAATGAAAAAACTAGGGATGTGCAATGGATAACTAATTAAGTTAAGATGAAAAAGTGAGAGAAAATTATTGTTTCCTGTAGACACAAATAGCTCCCCCAATCTCAGTAACACATTCACACTGTGACATAGCTTCAGAGAATTTGCAACCAAGCCTATGCCATTCAATATATTGTTCTCGGAGTTCAACCGGGTTTTGCATAATTATATTAGAACGCAACGTTTCAACAACTAAAAGCTCTGTCATCATCTTCTAGTCTTTGCCTAGATGATGACGACAGAGCTTTTAGTCGTCGAAATGTTGCGTTCTAATATAATTATGCAAAACCCGGTTGAACTCCAAGAACAATATATTGAACAACTACACCAGGAAAGGCTTCAATCTTTGATCAAGCCTATGCCATGATTCAAATTTTATAAGACTTTAATATGTCACATATTAGATAAATAAATAGTAAAAAAAAAAGAGACAAAAACATTGTGTGGTATTTATTTATCACTTATTTTTGTTATTTGGCAAACGTGTGTTTTTATGATTAAAAAATCACCACAAAATGCTTTGTATCTGAGCACAGCTATTTCATTCAAGAGTTTCTTAAATTAAAACACTAGACTAGCATCATGCAAATGATGAACATTTATTTTATCTAATCTTGTGCAATCCATGCAGGGAATGATAATATGGCTGGTGTTTGCAAATTCTTAATGGACTGCTTTTGTGATACATGAATACCTACCATTTTATTAAATTTTAACTTGTTGTGAGTGAGATTCCTGTTTTTGTGAAGCTTGTATTTTCTTATATATTACTACACAAATCACTAATGCTAATAATAAAAATAAACATTTCAACTTTTCAATACACATATTATCTGATTGCTTTTTCAAAAAAAAAAAAAATCTGTTGACATAGAACAAGGATTTTTCCTGTGAATTTGTTCCAAATACAATTCTTGAGTTTAAACTCGAATCAATGTTTTATTCAACAATGTTTTGACAATGGTGGAGCTTACTGTCAAAATATTGTTGAATAAAACATTGCCTATGTTGAAGCTCAATAATTGTATTTGGATATCTCTTGGTGTCTAAGTATTTGAAACCTTTAAATGTTTTAATGGTTGAAGAATGCTTTGTTAAACAAAAGAAAAAAACCCTGTTTTTGGTTTCAAATGTAATCAAATGTAATCACTATAATTATAGTCTACTTATTTCAAAAATGCAATGGTTGAAGATTCAATAAATTGATATAAAAAAATGGCATAAGGAAATTAATAAAACTGAAATGAATTTATATTATTCAGAAGGGTGATTTTTAATATGCAGATGTTAATTGTTATTCATCAGAAGGTATTTTCTTTGAATCTGAATTAAAAACACTTCATTCATTTAGATCAATAGAAATTGTGAATGGTTTTAAATTTTTTAATCTGCAGACAGAAATTGTTTCAAGATTTTATTACCTTAATAATTTTAAATGAGCACATTATTTGATTGGTAATCAACTGTCTTTTTCATTATATTTATTTTCAGACACAACTGAAGACGTTCCCGAATATAGGGAAGAAACATTTTGTGGTATTGTAGTAAATGTAAATTTTAATATATTCTGAATATTGGACATGCTATATTAATTATGTTTACATTAATACAAGTCAAATTAAGTTGCCAATTTTATTCATAGGTACATCTTATTATCATCAAGTTAAGTCTTACTTGATATTCTCCAACCAGTTGAGAATAGGCTTGGGCCAAGACCTTTCGATGGTGGTTACTTCCATCATTATGAAGTAATTAATGTATCATGGCCAATCAAGAAACATTCGAGCAACAAATACACTCAGAAAACCTTCGCTCTTTGACAATTTATGTCCTGAACATTTTTAATATGTCAACATGAGTCAATGTCTGAAGTAATTAAATATTTGAATAATATTGTTCCAAATATTTTTCATTTAACAGTGCCTGCAGAAAATGTTTATTCGCATAATTTAAAAATGTCACTTTTCAGGAAGCAGACTTAACAGATATATTAATGTCAGGTTCACAGTCCAAATTCATTGTACATAAGTACAACAGTCAGAAGTAGCCTATATACTGAAGGATCTAAATCAAAGTAAAGACTATGAGGCAATTTTCTATACAGAAGATACATTATATAGCATACACATTCTTCTACAACTTACCATAATTTCATTCTGTCCTGTAATTTTCAATTCTGAATGATTTATATACAAAAATAATTATTAAGTAATACTTTACAGAGAGAAACAACACAAAACTAAACAAAATCAATATAAATAGTGCATAACAATAACTGCAAATCAATCGACATATTGATAAATTATTTTGATAATATATATATATATTTTGTAATTGCAATATTGGTACGGAAAGGACAGAGAGATAGGTTGTGACTTACCTGAAAGTGAAGTGCGGTGTGCCATAAGGAACCAAAGGTTGTTCTTCAAGTTTTTGGAGGCTCTCAGCCTCCTTCTTCAGGAAGGAGTGTTACACCATTCCATGCATCAGGCTATGGAGGTAGCACAAAGTATTAACATAATTTCAGTAAGTACAACATTGAAACCCATTGGTTTCTGTTTTTACTCCAGTCATTGATTGTTAAAACAAATATCCAAGCACCCAAATCTATCCTGTAGCTCAAGTGCTAAAGTGCCTTAGAAGTTTTGTTTTCAATTTCACAAGTTAATGTTGAATGCCTAGTGGTCGAGATGGCGTTACTTCAGACAAACTGTTCAATCCAAAACTTTTTTCGAAGAATGTAGCTCTATCAAAGACATCCTAACTCAGGGAAATAAAGACACCAAAATACTAATCAATGTGATCATTATTATAAATAATTATATAACAATCAAAAGTAATGTGGAAATCAAAGGAATTCGTGAGACCACAACTAATCACAATTTCAGTGTTCTTAGAAAAACCCATCAAAATAAATGTTTTTACAAATTATTATAAAAAAATGGAGGCAAAAAATGAATGACCAAAGCTTCTTGTTGGTTAAGAGATCTTCCTATCGACTATTATTTATTTGATATTTTATTATTTTTTATATTTCCTCCTAATTTGTATTTTTTTTGTGTGTGTAGCCCAGACGGGACTGGGACTGTGCGGACTGGGAGAAAATTCCTGACATAGTATTAGGATAGTGTAAAAAGTGAGGAGGTGATAACTTCATGGAGAACCGCGCCACCTGCTCTTTAAATACTCAACAGCCTCTTCCCGCTTCTACTATTCTAATGCTCAGTTTTATGTCGACGTCCGTAAACGTGTATGTATCATCATAAAAAAAAATTAGAGCATTCATTGGCTTCCTAGCTGCTAAGTAAAAGTGGGAGGAGCTCATTTGCTCACCCCCATATGCGGACATGGAAATTTGTTTAAATATAATCACGGTAATTTATTTTTTTTGGGTGTAGATTGGCTATGTATACATACGGTAATCCACATAGTGGCAACTCCCACTTGTCCCACGCCCTTCCGATAGCGGGAGAGACGTTTGCTGTGGGGACGCAGCATTCCCTTCTCCGTGCCTCGACCAATTTAGGAGGCAGCTGGATAAATAAATAACTCCTGATTATATCAAAATAAAACCAAAATCGTCATGAGAGAAGAAATAAAATTGAGATAAAATTTCACATAATCCTCAGATTGAAGTTAAATTATGATAATAACAATAAGATTAATAATAACACAATAACAGTTAATACTCTAAACAATGTTATTATTATGTTTATTGAGTTGAAATGTAAACCATTTTCATACGTTGCATTTATTTTTAACAATTAGCTTTTTTGACTTCTGGACGCATGAAAAAATCTACTACCTAAAAAAAATAATACTAATATCATCACTTTCATTGACTGTATTTTTGGTTATTTATCCCATTATACATTTTCTGATTCAGATTATAGATATTTCAATAATTAAATCTGATAGTTAACATCCAAGAAAGAGACTTGCAAATTTAATCATATTGTTGTGAAAACGAATTTCGAATTGTTTGTTATTTATTACTATATATATCGCACTTTCCATATTACTTAATTAAACAATTCATGTTATTATTTACGATAGATGTATGTGCTTTTTTAGTGTTTGCAAAGAGTCTGTTAGGATCATAATTCTGTAGATTGAAGATTCCAGGCAGTAGTCAACTGCCATTGCAATGGCGAATGTTTCAGCAATAATATAATAATAATTAATTACTTTTTTGTTTTAACAAAAAAATAATGCCAACAAACAGGCCACGGGAATTCGAAGAAAATACGAGGCGTAGTATTAGGATAGTGTAAGGGCAAAGGAGGTGATGACTTGAGACCCGAGAACCGCATCACCTGCTAATTTTCCTGTGCTTCCTAATAGTATATTCCTCCTTGTTTCTTCTACTATTCTAATGCTCAGTTCTGAAATCCAGGTTTCACGCAGTCATATTTCGCGCCCAAGTATTTTTTTATTTTATTTTTATTTATTTATTGATAGATAGATAGTTAGTTAGTTTGGTTTTAAAATATTTATATGGTGTTTTATTGAACAGTCTACATATTATAATAGTCACAAACACCTATAAATATTTTAATAATTCACTGATATCTCTCTTTTGGTAATTTGTAACATAGTTCAATTTTAACTAGTGCTAATTTTTAATAGTAACTCGCAGTCTGTGAAAAATACTAATATTATTATTATAATGCAAGTAAAAGGAAAGCTGCGACCCCACAGCTAACCCCTCTCTCGCCATCAGAAGGGCGTGGGGCAAGTACCAAATGCCCGACCTACCTGATGCAGGTTTTTCTAGGTTCTTCATAGCTCCTGATGAAAGCAACATTTTCTAAAATCTCAGCATTTTGCCAATCAAATATATGTTTAGAATTGATTATATGTTCGGATACTACAGATTGTTTATCAATAGGAAGTTTGATATTAGATATATGTTCTTTGATACTTGTATTAAGGGAACGTTTTGTTTGTCCTGTGTAGCAGGAATTACAATTAGAGCAAAAAACACAATGTTTGCTGTAGGTATCAAATGGGTCCTTGTGTTTTTTTTATCAAATATGAAAGGGTATTAGGGGATCTGTAAATGATGGATATTTGGTATTCTTTGAATATTTGGACAAATTGGAGGAGGCTACCTTTTCCTCTGGTTTTTTTTTTAACTAAGGTTCCCACATGCCAAGGCACCTTGGCCTATTTTCAGAGGTGTATGTTCTGGGGTCACAGACCTTGGACATACGGTAAGAGTTGTCTGCTATTCCTATTGGAAAAGTCGACCAGCTGCCTCCTAAACTGGTCAAGACACGGCAAGGTGAATGCTGCGACACCACAGCAAACCCCTCTCCTGTCTAAGCAAAGGTGTGGAACAAATACCAAATGCCTGACCTACCTGATGCAGGTTTTCTAGGGTTTTCTCTGGACCAATTTTAGGCAAATTGCTGGGTAGGATCCTTAAACCATAGCCCGGGGGTCCTACTTAACCCTTGGTTACCTTGCTCTACCTTTCTGCATCCCCCCTTTCCTATGCTATGAGGGGGGAATTGCCACTATGTGGATTACCCTATACATAGCCTGTCTATACCTTCCTTCCTCCTCCATTTTTGTTTTGTTTTGGTTGTATCTGTTATTAACCATGGATAGCCTCATATGGATCAAAGAATCTTAACTTTAATTGAACACCTCCTGCAATATGCATTTGATTAAATTTGACATAATTCTAATAATTGATTACTGCATATTCAAAACTTTCTGTTTCCCTGAAATGTAACCAAATGATCATTGAGTTGAAGGTCATTGAAGCCCATAACTATGTAAAGTAAAATAAATTCCTTATACAAGAATCATTGCAACTTAAAATAATTGTAGTGTGACATATTTCTTTCTTTATTAAAACGATCTTACAATTTAATTTATTGTACAAAGATATACCAAAGAATTTTGTGCATTCCACTTCACTTATTATACAATTATCTGTGACTTATGTTACTGAATTGGTTGTAGCTGAACCTATACATTAATGATTTGTTTTTACTGATAAATGTTAATTGAATACCATCTAACTAACTTGATTCATGTTCCATTTGCAGCTTCCTCTAAGTTCTTTTCTTTACTGTTTACTGTATTACTACTACCACCCACAAAAAGTATAGCTTCAGAAAAAAACAGATTTCTTCATGTTATTAAAATTAATCTCTTAATTGGCACCATGGGTATTCAAGGCTGTATGAAAATCTTTCTAATTTGGTTGTCTCCTTCAATTTAAATATTTCTTTCATGTTGCCTAGATAAGTTAATAAAATATTCAGATGTATTTCATGAGCGAATGTGAAGACAGTTTTGTTACTCGAGCATTAATGAAGTAAACAAGGTTTTTGTGTTGAAATTGAAATTACTATTGATATTGGACAAGTTGAATATATCTTGCCAAATTCTTCCATTAATGTCAGATGAACTTAACTACTCATATTCTGTTATTTGTAAGGACAGAAGCATCCAAATTATCTTTTTATAAAAGTGTCATAAAAGATTTGATTATATTAGGAATCTAACTGGGGGATCATAAAGGCATAGTAACAAGTATCTTGCACTGGATCAATCATTAGTTTTCAGAGCAGTTTCCTAACATTTTCCTCAAAAAGTATTTCTTTTTTTAATGTAAACTTCCCTCACATTTGTTTCATGCTTATTTTTGTTCATTATTAGGCTATTTATTTAACTAATTAGGTCAAATGAAGTCTATTTAATTCTATCATACATAACAATTATAATTTTTCAACTTATGGAAATTAAAGTTTTCACGTATTGTACATGCAATCAATGGAAATAAAAAACTTATATAATAATGATTATAGTACCAAACATCAGGAAGGGTTTGCGGGTTCAATTTGAGAGAACTTCAAGTAATATTTTTCAATTATATATTTACAGCTTTACATTTATAAGGAAACAAATAATAAAACTATGTGATGGAAGTACAATAATGAGCAACGAACATGCAAATTTTTAAATTTGCTTAATACCAGAAGTATAATTATGGTATTGAATATTCACACTTCTATGAAAGCATTTCAATGGTACAATTGGTTTATCAATATAATAAATCGTTACTAAAAAGCTTCATTTGTCAATCATATACAATAATCCACTTGTACATCACACTCTCATTAAAGCTCATCATTACATTAATCATATTAGATTTATTTTATAAAAAATTATATATTTGGCAAATTTTTATTTAAAACAAAAATTAAGTAGTATGAATTTGGCACAATTTTCAGTGTATATTGTAAAACGATCTTAAAATGATTTTTTAAATTTCCTATCATTTGTACTTTTTAATAATACTAGTTGTTCACATTTGAGGAATAATCACAAATGACATTTTCATAATAAACCCAACATGAAAACTGTAATGCTTTGTTGAAATGTACTACAAACCATTTGGAATTTTATGGAAGTTTGTTATACGTTTGTTTTATGGAACATTTCAAGGGGACACTGAGATACAATAACTGGGCAAGTTTTACCTATGCTAACAAATTAGAAAGCAAATTGGTTGTTATATCCCTATAATGCCCCATTTCTCAATAAATTATAGCGCAAACTTTATAGTAATCGACATATTTACATTTAAATAGTTTTTTTTATAAATATTTTCATTATATTTTATAACGACAAAATTACTTTATAATTTTTGTACAAATCTTTCTCCACTGGCATTTCAGTATATATATTTTTGTATAGTTACATAGTTCACTCACAAACACACTGTAATTGGAATTCTGGCTTCTTACCCACAGTCAAAATAACAGGCAGTCTATAAAAACCATGTTCCAAGAAAGCCAGCTTATATCAACATTCATACATATCAAATATTTACATTGGAAATATACATAAACACTTTAAAAAGATTAAAATAACAATGAAAGTATGTACACCTTAAAAGAAAGTAACACAGCGCACATTTGTAGAAGCCAAACTTTTGTAAATATTTTCCATTACTAATTAAGAAAAAAATACTAAATCTCACTGTCCATTCTTCAAAATACATGCAGTCTTTTACATGTATCAACTTCAGAAACAGATCACAGAAATTTGGCACTGTATTAAACATTATGACGCAGTCCTTTCAAACTTTCACATTTCCACATTCGACTACTTTCTACAAAAACCTTCATTACAATCCATGACCTTAAAGTTTTTCAGTTTGTAGGCCAACAAATCTTAGAAACACACTCAACATCCAGCTCTACATCCATGGAATCAAACTTTGGTTCTGTAATACAAGTTTTAGTCTTGGCATGTCATTAATATGCACAGCACATAATGTCCATCCTCAAGTCCAATAAAATTTTTAATAAATATTCACTTCCATTATATTAAAAACCTAGTTATACATAATCATTTGTTCCTGGACTTGTTAGGGGCTCATTTGCCTGAAAATAGAGAGCAGAAATTAGTTATAAATCTGACAATGTTGCTACAGTTTGTAAAATGTATAACTGTAAAATACAATATTATTGTAGTAATAATAAAAAGTTTGACACAAAACTACAGACCAGATCCAAACTTACCATAGGATCATACAGTCCTTGCTGTTACAGCATATTGATAGGCATGAAACAAGTGTTAAAAAGAGTAAAAAAAGCATTTAGATCTGATATTTTTAAATGTTTAAAATACTTTGTTGTTTTGTGGGCAATATATTGAAATTTAATGGATACATTTAGTATTATTTAATAAAAATCAGTCTTGAAGAACAGCATGATCAGTTGCCAGTATGTTTTGAATATCGTTTTTAGCATGTTATAAAATACAGGACCAGATGTGTGCACACAGACTGATTGTATGTGTCAATGTTGTATGTATTTATATAAATCACACATTCCACATACAAGTTATTAAATATATAGCATATCAACTAAGTCATGTGATTCTTAAATATTAATAAGCTATGTGATATCTTGTTTCTTTTGTTTGTTCTGGGCGGAATTTCAATATTTAAATAATTAATACAGAAATCAACTTCATTTTTGCACGTAAATATTAAAAATATAATTATATATTCACTTGATTTAAAATTAACTTAGTTACTTGATCATTTATAATAACAGATATATCAATAAAATATGAATTTTGTATTTGGAAGCCAAAGAATGTAGATAAACTGTAAATTTGAAAATAAGTATTTATCTGAGAATACAACTATCCATGGCTAAAGCCCTTACCTCTTCACCTACAGTAGCAGGATAAATTCGCTGAGGTTGATACTGATTCTTTTCAAGTGAGAATTGATCTTCGGTAGTTTTCCTATACACAGGATTATCAAAATTCATACTTGTAACATTTCTGTGAAGATAGTGGCGGTACACTATAAAAGCAATCTGTGAGGAAAAAATATAAATTAAACTTTAAAAGTTTATTTTAATTCAGTGCTATATTAATAAGAAAAGGTACATTTCAATTATGAGAAATCTAATTGATAATTTTTACATAAAAATTATTAATGGAAATATCAACTTAAAATATAATTTACTTTGGTTATAGTTACGCAACATGAACAAGAAAAAATAAAATTGTTTAATTTTATTGTTCTTGTTTCATTATCACAATGTTTGCAAATAACATACTACAAAAGAATTAAGAGAAACATAAATAAAAATATAATAAAATGGTTTTATTAATACAAGGAAATTAAAAAGCAAGTATAACATAGTTCTAGACAAATGAACTATTACACACTGCTGGATGAGTTAAAGACTATCATCTGCACAAGTTAATAAGAATAACTTACCACAGAAGCAAGTACAAGTACAACTGTAACCACAGCTATAACAATTCCTGCTACCATGCCACTGTCAGCTTCTTCAAGAGCCGACACAGTATCCACTGTTTTATTTACATTTGCAATGTTTACTGGAATTTAAAAAGAAGTGTCATTAGACTTTAATTATATCTGCAACATGATTAATTAAATTGATTGAATACCTGTGTTATTAAACATTATGAATTCAGCTCTCTAACACAAACACTCAAAAGTTACACTTGGCTATAGGCCAGTAGACAATCTATTTTTAAATCCTAACAAATCCAACTGTTCTATCCAGAGAAGTAAGAGAGCAGAAGAGATTATATTTGGAAGTAATATGCAGCATATGAAAAGTTTCAGTTATCTGACAGCACACACAAAGTTCTTATTGGTTTAAGTAAGATATCAATTGTCAGAAAATGATAACTGATGTTTGTTCTTAGAATTAATAGATAACTTTGCTGACCCTTGATACTAGGAAACTTAATGAAACTGAATTTCCATTTAATATAGTTCTTTTGAATAATAACTGAGCATAGACAACTTTTTCTTTATACAGATAACTTACTTTCTTCAAATAAAGTCATTTTGCTAAAACAAAATGCTCAGGAATTTCAGAACTGCAGATAAAGAAATCACACTGCTGACTAACACACACTTTCCTTTCCAGTGAAGACAAGAAAGAGAGAGGCCCTGTTAAGGTGGCTAGGAAAGTTCTCATGACTCAACAAACAACTTCAAGGTCAACCTAAGCAGGTTTTGCTGTCTGGCATTGACATATAAATGACTGACTTCTTCAATTTCCTATGTTCTGTCTTATCAGTTTCTAATTTCAAAAATCTTAATCATACATTTTTCCTTATTTTATTATATTTTTCTATGGTTTATTACCAAACTTTATTTAGTTTGTTAATAGAAACACACACCAAGAAAAATATTAGACTAACACTAAAGTTTAGCGACTATATTTTAATGTATCTAGCACTCAATCAAATTTATTATATAAATATATTGAGAGAGAAAGGAAAATTTTGTGAAGTATAACAACAGATTTAGCAGAGAATCAAGAGTTTTGACATACTTTTTTCATAATAGAACCTCCACCAAATTGTAAGAAGTCTAAAAATTCCATGTTTTGCATCCAATTAGAAATTTTTAGCACATATATGCAAATCAGTATTTAATTGTTGAAGTAGAGGAGTGTAAAAACCATAATATTTGGAAAATTTAACATGGAATATAGATTAAGCCTGAACTGTCCTTACTGTTAAACATGAAACAAAATGGAATCAGGATAGGAGAAATAGATGAAAATGTGATGCAGAAGAGTGGTCTCAGTAACTCTGTCATTGTGTTTGTTAAAGCAAATAAAGTACCAACAACATGCAATATTTTGAATGAAAAAAATGACAAACATGCATTAATAATAATAAATTATTCAAATTATTTACATATTAACACACATTTGCATACATATTAAAACACCAAATTATGCCTTGATACGATTGTTTCCCTAAATTATTACATAAACTTTAAAAATATGATTTTTCATTTAATTTTATTAGTCAAGAAAATGAAATGTGACTCCGTTTCAATTAAAAGTATTCTCAATTGCAGAAACAAAAATAAAGAGGGCAGTAAGGCAGACAAAGATTCTTATTTTATTTTATTTTCAAATAGTATTAAAACAGTATGCAAAGTTATTAATTAAGAAAACAGAATAAAAGATCATTATTGAATAAATGTTAAGTCATATTTAGGACAATCCCTGAAAGACTAGCAGATCATAAATGGCTAAAAGCATCACATACAATTTCAATATTTATTATTTGCAATGAAAAGATAGTTATGAAAATTCGTGCTTTTTATCTCACTTGTTAGTAAAAAATGAAAACCTTACACAACATTAAATGGTGCATGCAAAATTATAACTGTAAAGAAGTGTAAACTTTCAAAACTCTTAACGAAATTATCATTAATAAAGTTGTATGGCATACAGATTGAATAAAGCAGATATCATGCACTGTATGAAGTAATTATTTATAAAACAATGATGTGAGGGTCACAAAAATTGATAAATTTGTGTCATGAAGAAATACCAGATTAAAATTATTCAGTATCCAAGACCAGCTTATAATTTCCATTTTATAATTATTACAAAAAATGATATTTAAAAAATGCAGAATAACTGACCATACTAACACACACACACACACAAACACATGCATGTAGAACCTTTTACATAACTAAACACATCAATTACATTTAAAATTAATACAAAATTACAATAAAATTAAATACTTAAATGGAAAACCACTGTTTAATATTAATAACTATGAAATCAAATACTTGCATGCTAATGTTAGAAACAAAATGTCAGAAACTTTGAGGGTTTAAATATTAACAAATTCACAAAATCCATAATGCAAGATTCCACAGAAACAAGGTTTATGCAAACATAAACCCATAATATAGGGACAGGGAAGAAAATCCATTAATAATGGAACAAACTGTTGGTAACAACATATAAATTTACTTTTACCTTTTCGTTCTTAATTCAAGTAAAAGTTACATGCAATTATTATAGTAAGATTTTTGGTTTTCTCATTTTCCAAACTAATATTTAAACATGCTCTTAATTAGTTTGCTTTTAAAAACTGTTCTTTCACATGTCCATTTCAAATTGTGTGTTAAAATATTTATTTTCACTATGCAAAATCAAATGTGGAACTTGCATATAATACACAACTACAGACAATTTGTTAAAAACATCTAAAGCAAATTTTGTCACTTGTCATTGTTTTAAGAAGTGAGACCTGGGATTAAGGTAAAGGTGATTTGTTTTACTCACTGTGGGTTTTAGAAATGGGGTTTTCAGACTCATGATTTTGATTATGACTTGGATAGTCTAAATCCCAATGACTAAAGCTGGCATCAGTTGTAGTGGTAGGAGCTGAAAATATAGTTAATAACTGTAACAAATTTGTTTCTCATAAATGTCAACTCTTTGGTTGTACTCATTTTCTCCAGTTTTTAATACTTCAATTAAATCTGTCATGGCACAAATTATGTCAAAGAAAATATATAAGATCAAATGTTGATGTTAAAATAAGTTCCACAGAATCATATGAACATAAATATAATATAATTTATAGAATAAGTGATGCAAAACAACAATGTATTAAAAATGTCCCCTTATTGAAGATCGTTAATTTGTTAAGTTGTGTGTGCACTTACCAGGCTCAGCACACATTAGTCTATCCTGCATTAGCTGGAGGCCGTCGGGGCATGCACATGAAATCTTTGGTGAATGAGCATTAATCTGAGCTGCAGGCAAACAAAGGTGAGAACAATGGCCATTAACAGCTTGACAATGATTCTCACCATCTGGCTGTCTATATGGATGGTATACATGGATAACCATTGGGTTCTGTAACTGAAAAATAAAAACAGCATTAAATTCTTTCATAAAATTCCTATATATAAAATTAATGTTCTAGTGAGACTTAAATACAAACACACTTGTGCAATGCTAGTAAAAAATATAACCACTTTTACTATGAAAACAGTATAAAAATATATTTTGACAAACATTCTAGTACTTAACAAAAGTACAATTAAGACAACTATATGTTGTTACTAACCATATGTGTAGCTGTAATTGGGGAAACATCTTTGCCATTAAACTTGTTAGCCTTGTAAACTGCTTGCTTATCCCAATCTGTCCAGTACACATAGTCTTCAAAAGTTGTTACAGAAAATGGATGGTGTAAGTGGTCAGGAGAATACAGAATTACTCTCCTTCCGGATCCATCATAATTGCATGAAGAAATAACATTTAGCTTGGCATCTACCCAATATACTCGCTTCTTGACCAGGTCCAGGGTGAGACCATTAGGCCATTTGACTTCATATGATACTATGGTTTGTCGATGTGCACCATCCATACCAGCTCTTTCTATCTTAGGGTTTGTGCCCCAGTCGGTCCAGTACATCCAACTATTGACAAAGGTGTAATTTAGTGTTTCAATCATTACAAAAAGAATGCTAACAAGTATTATAACATGTATATAAGTTATATTGAATACTAAACTAACCCATCTAGAGGATTTACAGCAATTGCTCTAGGTTCTTCCAAATCATCTTTAATTAGAACTTTTCTCATATTGCCCTCAAAGTTTGCCAATTCAATTGTATTTCTACCAGTATCGGTCCAGTAAATATGATTGTATATCCAGTCAACAGCTAGTCCATCTGATGTAGTTAACTGATCTTTGATTACAACTGTTCTTTCACTTCCTTCATCTATAGGTGCCCTGGAATTATTAAAAGTATGTTATAAATTTAAAATTAAATTTAAAATTTCCACTGCATTTGATGAATTATCCAAAGTTAATACCTTGACTAGAAACTGTACTGCTATGTTATGTTTTAAAATAATAATAAAAAACACAGGAATGCATTTAACTCACTTGTAAATTTTTTGATCACCAACATCACTCCAGAAAATCATGCCTGTCCTAAAGACAAAATCAAGAGCAGTTGCACTTTTTGTGTCATTGACAATTGCAGTCATTTCATGATGATCAAGAGAGATTTTCCTAATGTCATGGCGCCGAGCAAAAAGGAGGGATGCATGGCCTTCCATAGCTTTGCATCTTGTTGGATCCCTTGGATCCCTCAAATATCCATCAACACACTGACACTTGTATGTCCCCTTTTCATTTATGCACTCTTGGGAGCAGGCACCAGGTATATCACATTCATTTATATCTGAAATATATATAAATAATAAAAATGGTAATTCCAAAAGAATTTTTTAAAGATATTTTAACTATAGAATACTGTTCACAACTTAAAGTATGTATAATAATTATGTAATTAAATCAAAAAACACCAGCCTATTTGTTAGAATTGTAGAATAAAATTTAAAACATTATAATATAACCATAATGGGAGCCTCTTAAGATGTAAATATCAATTAAACCCATTATCTGAAATTTCCAGGATAAATAATCTTATAAACATGATTTATAATGGCATTATGCAAAAAAATTAAATCATTTTTAACAATTAATTAATTACATGAAAGTTTGATGTACATAAATATCTAAAGTGAAGTTTATACATATGTTGGGCTGAAATTACATAGTATACTTTATTTATTTCCATTAATTTTTAAAAAAATTCCACAATACTCTCACAACAGCTGCATAAATATAAGAGGAATTTCAGTCACAACATGTGTGCAAATTGAACCTTTGAAATTTATTTTTGTCTACATTTCAAATAATTAATTAATTAATTGTAAGTAATGTTTTACAAATTATTTCTCATAATTGTATTAAAAAATTATCGTTTTTTGCAAGATTTTGTTTTCTTCAAATTTTTAGATTACGAATTCAAAATAAATTTACACCAGAAGATGCTCTATGTGGTGATAAAAATGTGTGTTGATCATATTATAATGTTTTAAATTTTATAATAAAGCTCTGACTAATAGGCTGGAATTTATTTATTTAGTGAAATCAGATTGAAATTAATTATATAATTACTTATACCATTTATGTATGACACGCATATCAAAATTATTTGAAGAAAGACCGTAACAAAGTACATACCATCACAAGTATGATTATCAATCAATTTAAATCCAGACTGACAATCACAGTAATATCCCGCTGGTGTGTCAACACAGATTTGTGAGCAGCCACCATTTCTATCATTACACTCATTATGGCCACATTTCGCTGTTGGCTCATCTTCCCAATTAGGACAGTCAGGTTTCTTATCACAAACAGCAGAAAGACTGATGCACATGCCACCTCCACAGTCAAACTGTGTCTTGGGATCACATTTTGGTATAGGAGATGCTGATAAAAAATAAAATTAATGTTGTTAATAGTATATAAGACAGTAAATAGATTTATTAATTTTGGTTAAAATTAATTAGTTGAAGGAGAATGGTAACATACTGCAATTCTCCTCATCACTTTTGTCTGCACATTCTGCTTCCCCAGAACAGTGGAGATGGCCAGGAATGCAAACTCTGTTGCGACATTGGAACTGGTCTGCTCTGCAAGTCATGTTGTGACATCGTGATACATGTTCATCACTTCCATCTGGGCAATCCTTGTCTCCATCACAGACCCAAGACTGGTGAATACATGTCATTCGATCTTGACACTCAAATTCACGAGGTAAGCAATGAGAAACAGGTCCCTTATCAGCACAACCCTGGGGAAAAGAGGTGATTTCATACATGCATATCATAATACATTATCTTAACACTGTTACCCTTATTCTATAACCAAGGCAAGGAACATACTTGTTCATCAGACCCGTCTTGGCAATCGAGATCACCATCGCACTGCCATCGAGCGGTGATGCAGAGGTTACTATCAGAGCAGTTGAACTCATTGCTTGAGCAAGAGACTTTAGCACAGTCTTTTTCATCTGATCCATCCCCACAATCATCATCCCTATCACATAGCCATTTTTGCTGGATGCATTTTCCATTTGCACAAGTAAACATATCTGAACGACATGTTTCATCTGAAAATATTAAAATTGTTAAAATTTCTTCTATCTGAATATAACAAACTAAAAAAACTTCTAACTTTAAACATAGTAAAAATACAAACTGATTGTATTTAAATATGATAATTACTGCTAATATGTATTTAAAAGTTAACATTTTTATGTTATGTAATGAAAAAAGTAAAGGAGTTTACAAATTGTAGTAAGTACAAGAGCACAAAAGCAGGAAATGCAAAAATGTATGAAAGTACAGCTTCAGCTTTAGATAATGTTTAAGATCTTGATTTAATATTAATAGCTTTTGAAAAATGAATAGATGGAGATAAAATAAACTTCTAAGTACAAATTTCATGAAAATATAAACTAACAATACAAAAAGAAAGACTTAGAGAAAATCAATGTTACCTGTGGTGCAGCTAATATACAAATTGAAAAGAATACTTCACTACAGACAGATATGATATGTACTTACTCAGATGGACGAATCAGACGGTGGTGTACTGATCACCCCATTGTTAGTTTGTTTAGTTTAGTTTTGTTTTAAAGCCCTCCATTAAAATTAATTTAATAATATATCTATCAGGAATATAGTTTAGTAAGTTAGTTCCAGATATTCCCAGAGATATAACTTTCATCCCGGTACTAATATATATTTGATCCTAAATAATCATGTTTATGGTTGGATGAAGAAAAATGTAAAATTGTATGTTATGAATTACTGCTGCAAAGTATTGATACATATGTTATTTCACTGTTTTAAGCAAAGTAAATCATATTTAAAACACACTGAGGAGATTTAATTTGTTATCTCCATGAATTTAAATACTTAAGTAAGCTCCTATCATTATTTAAAAATTACATCTTCCCTCTTGTATTTATAAAGTAATTATATCTTTATTATTTACAAATTTTGTTGATAAATAAGGGACTAATGTTAATAAGCATATGTATACATTATTAGACTCTCTGTTAAGGTATACTAGAAATTAATGCCCCCCTTAGTTTGGCTTAATCTTTTCTATGTAATATTTGGCGCCAATACTAAATAAATAAATTAAATAAACTAAAAAATATTTAGAAATTTCAGGGTTTTATAAAAATAATTTAAATTTTCTAAATATTTAGAAACAATTCTGATTAAGTAAAGGTAAATCTCCAATAGTTAAAATTTCATGAGAATGTCACTAGCTTATAGCATATTTGAAGACTTTATAATTTCAAGAGATTTAGAAACATATTATATATTGGTTTGTTATATCCTTACCACATAAAAAAATTGAATATTTCACTTGTTCAGAAAATGGAGTTTATTTGTTAATATAAATTAAATATATAATTTAAATATTGTATCATGCTATTGAAGCTAAAGCATATAATATTCAGCAAATCAAAAGCAGTTAATTTGTCAAGTATCAATAGTTTAATATATATATTGTATATTATTATTTATGGCATTGTAACCTTTAAACAGTTTATTTATTAAATTTCAATCAAAACTTTTTTTGAAGGGGTGAGTACCACCCAAATCATCAGTTAGCCATGAAAAACTGAAGCACTGAAGCAGAAAATATGAGCAGGGAACTATTGGAAAGACTGTGGTATAAAAGATTACTGGTCCAATCCAAATCATAGGATCAAAGTCCAGAATGTATAGAACTATTATTCTACTATTATTTCTAGATCTAATTGAGAAATATAATTGAAAGGGATTTGCCAAACATTCTGTTACAGATTATTGAATAGTCACACTTTGGCGGAGAATGGTGAAAAGAAGATAAATTTGAAAAGTGAGAAAATATGGACAGGTGTTAGAAATGAATGAATGTAACCAGGTGGGACAACAAGAGTGATACTTTTGGAAACAGAACCATTCAGGTAGTCTCTGCTGCATGGCCCAACATCCCCAATTTTACGAGATTCTTTAATTGTTTTATAATGTAAATATCATTTTAGATGATGATAATATGTAATAAAGTGAACCCCTACAAAAATTCATTGCTGTATATTAGTTTTAGGATTGTTGCTTCATTGGGTGAACCGCTTAACATTAAGGTTGTGGAAATGAAAACGGCAGAAAATGTAAAGGAAATACCATTTGTAAACCGTACAAGTGACAATATATTCTTTTGTAATGTGGATTCTGGTAATTCTGAATTTACTAACACTCTGGACTGTGATCTGAGATAAGGATGCCATTATAAATACTCGTTCTTTTCGCGTCGCTTTCTCCTCCCACGCTGATAAATAGATTCCACGAGTCCATTTATATAGGACTATAAAACGTAACAACTGTTCCTCGTTGTAAATAACCTAATTCTTTCCGAAAAGTTTAAGAGTCTGATACAGACAGGAGCCAGAGATTTAAAATGAGTATTTTCAAGGTCTGTCATCATTAAACTCAAGAGGGAAAATTGTGAACAACTGTTGTCGTTTCTTTTTCATTCAAGTATTTCGGTCTTTATTTTATTCAAGAAAACTAGAGGCTGTATCAATGCCCTTGAAAAGTCGACCAACGAATTTAGTGGCCAATTAGGATCAAGTTGTTAGGATGAAATACTGGTCAAGGCAGGGTCGACAAGATAAAAATGCCCCTGACCCAACAACACCACTTCCTTCATTGATAAAAGATCGACCACTTCTTGTTTTTTTTTTATTACAAAGGGGGGGGAGGGGGCGGAACGTAGCCTACAACCAATTAAGGTGGTTTCAGGAAATTATTTTGGTCGGAACAGTCAACCTGTTACATAGAATATCAAGTACAAACTTAATAAATTATTTTATTGAAACTAGAATATATATTCAATTACATAAAATAAAATAAAGTTTATGGCCAATAACGGAGTTTATTCGTAAAATTCAGTCTAAAATAACGTTGCGATTCCTTCTTCCAGTCGTGATTTTACTGATAATTAACTACGTGAAATTATTGACGAGGGCAAATGGGGCTGTTAAAAACTAATTTAATTAAACATGTTTCAGTCCTAATGTGGGACTTTTATCAGGTTTACTATAAAGATATTAAATTATATTCATTGTCAAAGATATTAGCTGATAGTCGAAGATAATGAAATAACAAAGATGAATAGTATAAAAAGATTCAAAGATTAAAATATTATAAATATTCCTTAATAAATTAGTCCGTTTTGAAAATGAAAGAATGTGTGTTTTGCTTAATGTTTAGCATTTATGAAATTAACCTATACTTTTCATTTCTGTCTTTATCTAAAAATTGCTGATTATCCCAGTTGAAATAATGATTGGTGTCTAAAATATAGCTGCATTTTAATTGGCAAACTTCGTTCTGAATCTTTATTTATCAACGTGTATAATGGCGGATACATTATGATAAACGTTCTCTATGAAATTTAATATTACAAAACTTTTTAGTCGAGTTAAAAGATGAAGATGGTTTAAATATAAACCGAAACGTGGTCGTTTTAGATTGAATTTTATTAATTAACTGTCTGTTAGGTGACAAACGACATTTTATTTTATAGGAAATTTAGATTAAGTTACCGTCTAATCTCATAGAGATGTGGAGTGAAATAAGATTCCAGATTATTTTTTCCCACAAGTATATTACAGCGGAGTAGGGTGAAGTAACATAAAATAAGTTTATTCTTAAATAAACTCTTGGATCATCCACTAAGAAAACATAAGTAAGCTGGTATGTTAATGCAACTTGGTTTTAAAAAGAACATTTACTTTTAGATCTATAATTTTCATTTCAAAATTTTTTCTACTTGGAAGCGACAAGTGAAACCTATGGAAAATACTATTTTACATCTTAAGCTTATGAAAACCACAACGGTTTATCTAAACAGTAGTATGAAAACTATTTATAAGCCATAATGTGTACAATTTTAGTGGATCATAAATAGAAATACTACAGATCTAACAACACAGACAAAAAGATAAAACTAACAGAAAAGCACAGAACTACCCCCATTATATGGAATTAAGAAACAATCACAGAAGGGAGACTCGACAAAGAAAGAGATAATAGTGCGGGAAAATTCCAAGAATATTTAATACATGCATAGTTACGGCTACTACAAAGAACATGCACTAAAATACTTGACATGCATTTTTATGTTGTGTCGTCATGACAGCCTCACGTTTGTGAAAGGAATATCTGGGAAAAGGGGAGCTTTCTTCAAACCGTTATGAAGCCTAAGTTAAATTTTTATTGACCTACTAGTGTTCAGAATCGACGAGGTAAAAAAGAAAGAGGGATTGAAGTATGTACCGCTTTCTGGAGACAGATGGCAGCACTTAACGGGCTGCAGCAGCTGTGCGTGACGGACACGATGGGTTCTTACGGATGTAACGATTCCACTAAACGACTGTTTTGCCCTCCCATCACTGAACCCCATAGTTTAAGAGACCGTTTAAGTAAAATACAAAAAAAAATAGAAAGGTTATTACGGTCGCTGATGAGATAACGACTGAGATCTGTAGAGAAGTGTTGTGAACCACACGAATAGTCTGAATTACGTATCAATTATTTAGAGTAACAACTCTTGGAAATATATATTGAAATGGTGGGTGGAGAGTAGGGCAACAAAAACAATTGTGCAACGTGCGTTTCTCAAACGTCAGAAGCGTACTCTTTGATTTGAGAACAAAAGTACCGCAGCTTTCCGTTCGTTATTATTTGGAGAGTACGATATGGTGCCAACCTCCCCCCCCCCCCCGCTCATTATGATATAAACAATTGAGAAACGGTAGGAGTACTTGAGATGCGTCTCTTTGGTAATGAAAAGAAACAATACATCCGTAACTTCCGTGGAAACTATTTGGCGGGTAATGAAAAACACGTTTATTATCGCGGCTGACAATAGAGAACTGAAACGCGCCATTAAATCACGCAATTAGATAAATAAATAGCCAAATATCAGACAAGGTAAACCTTGGCTACCTTCCTCTACCCTTCCGCATCCCCCCTTTCAAATCCCTTCCTATGCTATTAAAGGGAAGTTGCCCAAAGTGGATTACCCTCATGTAGCCTGTTGCCCTAAAAAAACCAAAAAAAAACAAGGTAAACTGCGAGGCATGTTCTCTCGCAGGCAAAACCTTGTAGGAGAGATACGAAGCGGCTACCTTTGGGGGATGCCTTTTCCTCTCAGTTTTTGAACTAAGGTTCCCACAAGCCGAGGCACCTCGGCCTGTTCTGAGGGGTGTAAGTAACGGGGTCACAGACCTTGGGCATACGGTAAGAGTTGTCCTCTATTCCCATTGGAATAGTCGGCCAGCTGCCTCCTAAACTGGTCAAGGCACTGACCACTGTACTACAAACCGTACTACACGAGTCTAAATATTCACATGGATTTTGAAAATTTATAGTTGGGGATAAGGCTTGAAAGGACTGTTATAATGGCAAACTGGGCTGTATTGTCATACTCCAATGGGATTAATATTCCTCGAATAAAGCAAGTTAAAATTTGTGGGTTTTTTTCCATAATAAAAAAATTGTTAGGGTATTTTTCGAATATACGCGAAATTGTGCTGTAATGGTACAAAAAATGTCGAATTAATAGCTCCAATTTTTTTTTTCACTGAACATATAGGTATTGTTATATTGTGAAGGGTGTCCTCAGTGATTCGATCGAAACGAAGCAGAATTGTGAGGCTGTCAGACTGGCATCTTATCAAGAGCGCATGCGCGTGTGTGTGTTTTAATTCGCTTACTGCACGCCTTCTCGTCGGAGCCGTCGGAGCAGTCAGCACTGTCGTCGCACATCCATGTCAGCGGAACGCAATCTCCAGGCCTGGATCTGCACGTGAACTCTTCGGGGCTGCACACTTTCTGTTCTGTAAGAGGACGGACACCCATAGAAAACCCCAGTTGCAATGGTAGAGAGGCCTGGACCTCAACTTACTACAGTTGTTCTCGTCGGAGCCGTTAGGACAATCCAACTGGCCGTCGCACACCCACGCCTTGCTGACACACACCCCTGGCTCGCACGTCCACTGCCAGGGTGTGCAAGGGCGGCTCTCTGTAACACAGTCAATCTCAGCGACCCCAGCATCCACAGCACCTCCCCAGCACCCACTCCAGACAACAGTTCGCGGGGAAATCGTCAAAAGGAAACCTGACCATTTCACCAGTTCTGGACACTACACGGCGATCCGCTGCTTAATCAAGCGTTCGTTATTCATTCGGCGGAGAAAGGAGAAAGTCGGAAGGACTTAAATGGACATTGCCCTTCAAGAACGCAGGAATCTGTCAGGTGTACAGAGAGCAAGGGGACTTTTGCTCTACTTTCGATCCAGATCTGACCAGGAAGCGACCGTCACTACATGATCAAAGTCACACTTTGGAAGAACAGAACGAGGTTATTCAGAGTCTAGGAGTCTCGATACAACAAAGGAGAGACGCAGAGACTGTGGAACATTTTAGTACCTCAACGTGCAGAAAATGTGACGAAACGTCATGTTTTTTGTTCAAGTTCAGCAAATAAAAGTTACGGAACTATAGAAAATTATAAGCTTGGACCTGTCGGTTAAATAATTATCTAAAACGGTTCGTTGGCGTAATGCTCACATTTATATAATCATAAATTTTGTTCCTGAAGAAAGGAAAAAAAATCTCAAAATACAAATTCTTACGGATTATATTCAACACAGTCCTGACAACCATCTGCGGTCATAAAGAAGTGCTTAGGTGTTTAAAAAGGAGGAATTAAAGGAATTTTAAGTTGAGGATGTTCTGGATAATTTTCTTTTGATCTGAAGATCAGAATAAATTTTCCCCAGTGGAATATAATGGTCAGGTTTTCTTACTCGTTCCGCATTTTTTTTTTAAAAAAAGCCAGCAGGTGACCAATTTCAGAGCAGTGACAACATTGCACTCCATTCCAAGTAGTTTTAAAAATCACGAAATGACTGAAATAGAGGATTTTAAAAGTTAGGATACATTTGTATAGAATACAAGAATTGGGGGAAATTCACGGACACCTTCAAGAACAGAAATCTGAAACAGAAAAAAAGCAACATCTGATTCATCACAAAATTTCTTCTTCAAGAAAGAACTTGATACTTCAATGGTTGAATGTCCTCTGGTCCACCACAAGGAAACTAGAACGGTTTTTTTTGTGAATTAGAACATAAGGCTATTTATTTTGAATCTATTATTGCAGTTTTAACTTTCTGTTGTCTGTATCTGAAAACAAAAGTACAAAGTAAATTCGTTTTGAGTTATCTTCCAACAAGACCCCATGTCATCGCCTCTGACAAATACGAGACTGCCGTCGTAGCAGCAACACTTCTGGGACATTCAAAATTAGGAGGTAGATTTTTCTTCCCATTTCTAGATATGATATTCTGGAAAATAGAAATTAGTACATGAAGTCCTTCATGTCAAATAAGTGAGAATAAAATAATTTAATAAATGAATTTCTATTTACATCATATTTGAATTCAGATTTTTAAATTTAAATATTTGTTTTCTACAACTAAAACTGATTTTCATGTTTTAAAGGCCTCTTAACGCCTGAGGAGGTCGTTATGTAAGGACGAAACGTCGTTGTTTGTCTATGGGGAATATATAATATATTTATTAAATATTTTATTGTGACTTATTATTTGGCCAATAATATACATATTATATCTTTAAAACAGTCAATTCGTTTTAAATAAAGTCCGTCGGCAGCTGCCAGGTACAAATCCGCCTGGAAAAATCAAGAAGAAACTCATTGGTTATATCTGTATGAAGTTGATTTTTATCCATAAAAACAGATTATTTATCTTGAAATTATTTTGTAAATGAAACATTTGTATGGAGGTGGTCCAACCAAAGCTACAACCGTTCATGGTATGAAAAATACCGGAACTTAAGAATGAGAAATTTTGATGTCTGGTTGTTGTGACATTCAACGAAAAGATATTTTTACCTTAAATAAAAATGAACTGGCTCTGTACCCTAGTGTCAGTTACAGTAATTACTTTTCTAAAAATTATAAATTTACCTATGCATCGTCGTCAGGAAAAGTAACTTATAAACAATAAATTTTACATATTTTAGTTCTTTTATACAGTTGAACTTGACAATGGACGAAATTTCTTGACAAAAGGGATGTGAGACTTTTATTTAGACGAATGTTGGAAACTTTTCATAATTAATGGAATACCGAGAAAAATGATTCAGTGATACCTAAAGTTATGGGTGCAACTAATAGACCGTGACAGAGATTTAATTTCAAGATATGGTATTAAATGTAGCATATAATATAGATAAAAAATTCTCCCAAGAACAAAAAAAGGCGGACGTGATTAGTTTTTTTACTTTCGTCTGTGTTTATCCGGATGGTTCTTAATTTCATGATCAGTTTTGTTTAGGAATTCGAGGAAGACTGTTTACAAGAGAACGATCCTGTAGCAAAATAATAATGTAGATATTATTTTCATTAAAATTGATCTTTTAGAAAAAATGGAAAATTATAAATTAGTTGTAGCATGGAAAAGTTTGGAGCTACATCGTACTGTGTTTTTCCGTTTTTCTTTTTGTTTAACACCAGTCTTTCTGGTGATGTGAAATACGCCGTTTAAGATATAGATAAGATATGGTATCAAAATGGAGGGAAGCTAAAAGGGAATTACTCCGGCGGTCCACTTTTGCATGTACGCGGTCCAGCGATAGCCGAAAGTTGTTTGACGATAAACGAGGCCATCCCGAGATTAGATATATTCCAAGCTGTCGATAAGAAGAGGCCAATACACAGGGTACAGAAGTATCGAGGGCAGATTGCCATAAGGGAAATTACCGTCGTTCTATTTTAACAAAAGAGAGTAACGACTGTTCATGGCTTTTTCTCTCTACCTTTAATTCTTTTCGGGAAAGTGTAGCCAGGCTGGACCACCGGTTTTTCACTGTAGTCTGACTGTTTTATTTAGGATTTTGTGAAACTTACGGCATATTTGTTTTTCCTCATCTGATCCATCAGTGCAATCCTTTTCCGTGTCGCACAACCAGTGATTAGGAATACATCGGTCGTTGCCACATTTAAACTCCTTGTCGGTACACGGCCGCGTTTCTGTAACAATGAAAAAAAAACACATGATTGAAAATGAAATCTATAGGAAAACTATACTAACGAAAAGAAATTTTAAATTCCAAAAAAGGAATACAAACATAATTTAAGTAAAATGGTCATCAGTCAGAATTTATTAACATTAAAATTTTCTTTTAAATACAAAACGTTTCTTTGTTAATAAATTCTGACCATTCTCAAATTTACATTAATTATATTTATATTTAATACAAGTGAAATAAAGTTTCTATTTTTATTTACGAAGAAATAAAAAACTTGAAAGGTGTGAGAGGTAAATTAATAAACAGGATCCAAGTCTAGATTACAATATTATAAATTCCAATATAATTGAAAATTTTTACCCTAGCAAAGGCATCACACATTATTCAACTAATTGCTTTAAAAGATCGCAATTTGTTGTATCAATTTCGTTAACACTATAAAAATTTTTAAACTTTTTGTGAGACCAAAAAATTTATAAGAAATTGAATCAGGATAATTTTGAAATTATGGCAGGTGAGAAGAAACCGGCGTCAAGAGCGTAAAAAGTAAAATATAAAAAACTTTTATTGGAATAGAAAATTTAACATTTGAATGTATTTTTGTGACCTGCAAATTATTATTCAATCGTGTTACGCGGTTTATTGAAGTGACTTTTCTGGAGTCACATGATATTTTTGTGTTGAATCTATAAATTTATTGGACGTTATTATTCAGGATAAGAGGAACTGAAGCTTCTTCATGTTTTGAATCTGAAGAATCATTGACATTCCATCCCTTAAGGACACTGCTGCATTCTAACAGAAAATTAGTTCCTTTATTTTCGTTAATTTTACATCCTCTCACATTCATCGGTGGCTTCGTTTTGCGTAAGAATATTTTCTTACTCGCTTTTTTCCCCTATTATTTACCGCTAAAGTCCTGAAGTTCCGCCCTCACAGACTACTATTCTCTTTTCCGGCCTTTGATCCATAATGGAACCACAGCTCCCCCATCTCGAGTACGCCATTGTTTACCCTTCTTAGTTCGACAGGACCAAACAACTTGGGAGAACCTAGGACACCCCCTCCCTTCTATCCCGAATCAATAGTGCTTCATTAATAGAGTTATAGACGCTACCAACTTCCCCTCACAACACTAATTAGAACACGAAGCGGCAGGACAACTTTCCGTTTTAATTGTGTTTATGTGAGAGAGATGGAGGCTAAGAATCTCCCGCCCCGGCAAGTTTTAACAAGCGGATGTTGCCGGGTTATTGCTGCTGCAGCTTCGACAAACAGGCGTCAAAGGCGCGCGACAAGGGTGCAATATCTGCGGAGGGCAAACATACCCCCTGCGATATTGCAAAAACCTCGAGCTAGGGGGTAAAAGACGGTGAAACAAAAAGTAGAAAGAAATAAAGTATGGGAAATTTCTAGCATCCAGAGCTCCTGTGCCGGAAGAAAATATCGAGGCACCGGGTAAGAGCGTACGATGCAAATTTACACCTGAACTCCCCCCCCCCTAGTTACCAGAAATTAAATTGGATAGTAGCTTGTAAGAATCAATACAAAAAATCTTTTTTACAGATGCTTGCTGGGTATGAGAAATTAATACGCGCTAAATTGACCTCTATTCAAAGGATAATGTGTGTGTGTGTGTGTGAAAATAATGCTGAATTAGACAAACCGATTTCAACAGTCTATCTGAAGCTATAAAAATTAAAAAACGCTCATTGACGAATCCCAATAACAAATTGTATTACTAAGACTTGAAAAAATTAGGTTCAAATTTAAAGCAGTTACCCCTATTACAGTCCTTTAATATATTATTTTTTAATTTTGAAATATTCTCATAACAATAAAATTACATTGCTCGTTTGACAATTTGTTAACGGTATACGTTAATCTTTAAGTTAATATACAGATCATTATGGCCGAACGGCCCTAAAGCTTCCTTACATAATTTTGTATTAATATATTGAAAACTAGAGACTTTTCGCAATTATAAATTGAATGGGTGATTAATTATATGTGTAAATATTTTACTTTGATGTATATACGACATTTTAAGAGTGAACTTAATTGACGTGTTGACGACATGATGGATTCATGAAGCCTCGTTTTCCATTAATTTAATTTAATTGTGTAATGAGAATATTAAAATGTGAGTGGTAAAAACGAGCCGGATTATATTAAAAAAAAACTTTTATATGTCCCTAAGCTTAATTGATCGGATTGCTGTTTTTTGTGTATGGATATATATGGGCCATTATTTAAATAAATATTGTTTTGTGTGTGTTTGTGTTGAAGTGGAATATGGTCTGTGTAGTACCTACAAATAAATAAAAATTATAATAAGATTAGGCTGACTCCAAGGTAACAGTGAGCTTAAATCGACCACGGAAGACAATTGCAGATTAAAACTATTTGCAATCGGAATATTGAAGTAATTGTTGAACGTGTAACTAGGGTTTGGTGTGTCTGCGAACACGTACTGCACACTTTGATGCTCCACAGCGCCACTCCGGCAGAATCGATAACACAGCGTCCCACGTCATCAGCCAGGAGCTGCCCTTCACTTACGTCTCTAACTTTCAGCGTAGAAACAAAAGGATACGCCCCTTTGCAAAATGAACCCAAGATATTCACCCTCGTGGGGAGGTTAACTACTTCCAGCTACCTCGAGGACCATTGCTTCTTTACAGATCAATTAATTATTTATAATACAAAAAGAGGCTACTACTTCACCTCGATATACTGCGACAATTGCGCTGAGAATTCGAACTAACACAGAAATTTAGGCTGGTTGTATCCGAGAAGCAAGTCTTGCAGGTAACAGATCGTGCTTCGGACAAGGAACCCATTTTATCCCGTCTGAAACATTTAAATCTCACAATAAACCTCTCGTTCCGTATTTTTTTTATCAAATTGTGAAATTTGTTCACGATGTATTACTAATTTAACCGCATTACCAGCACTATCGTCCAGACTGACGCCTGACCTTCCTGTTCCTTGATTGTAAGACGGCGGCGATGTCACGATTTAAAATGTATGATACCGGACGATTTGAAGCACAAATGAAACGTTAATATGCACGTATGAACCGTTACATGTTCCCATGACGGGACTTAACGAATCAAAAAGTTAAATCACGCTTCGGACGAGAGATTACTCCAGAATTAATTAATTTTTGGGGTTAATATAAATAATTACCCGCGCACCCACGTAGTATTTAATAAATTCATTTAAAAACTCAACGTTCTGTGCTCAGATAAGGATATCTTCAAGTATTAATTAGGAGGTCATTAATAATAATAAAAATCTCTGTTTTGCGTGCCAACAAATACTCTTGTATCTTTCAAAACGTCATATCAGTTTTCATTTAAATAATTTAATATTTACGAAACAAAATTTTTTTTCTTTGGCTTCACTTTTCATTTGTAGTTACGTTAAGCAGATAGTCTTTTCGTGTTTTTTTTCTTAAGATTTGTCTTACGTGTAAGATTTTTGAAACAGAAAACTCTATGCTAAGAATGGTTTATATTGAGCACTCTAGTTCCGAAAGATAGCTTTGTTCAAAGGATTAGCGAATAATTTTGACAGAACCAAATAAATTGCGAATAATAGTGAACTCCGAAGTTTAGAGTTTAAGGTTTAGTTTACTAACGAATCAGTTTAGCTAGTTTTCAATGTAGAAATGCGTAGCTACTACGAATACATGGATTCAAATTTCCTTCCCCCACCCCTTCTGCGTTGCAATCTAACCCAACAATTATATACGCAATTAAACACGCCGTATCTCTGAGCTGTATTTACCGCTTAATCTGTTTGTTGATATGTTTGCTGTGCTTGGCGAGATTATTATTCGGGTCGATGTGAGAAGGCGCTTCCGTTGCAAAACAGTAGCACGTGCGTCAGAGACATAACACGAGATTTGAGGCTCCTTGCGACGTAGGCAAACACTTTGCCTCGAGAGAGCAGAGGGCTGCCTACACGTGACAGATAATGCGCTGAGTCCAACGGTCAACAAAACTGCCCCCGTGACGATCTTCAATCTAAATTAATCTCGTATTCAGACAGGCTACGTACAATGTAGAAAACAGTAGTCTTTATGACCCATATTTGTTGAATATGATCGAAAAAGATTTAAAGTCATCCTTAAAGTACAGATAGTAGAATTTTTTAAGTTTGCATTGATTACTAAAAAAAATAATGATATATATAAAAAATACGAAACAGGAATTTTTCAGCCAACTAATAAGAGAACTTTAGTGTTAGTTGTCGTATAACGTTAAATTTACTATGGCGTTAAATTTATTGAGAAAAAGAAGAAATTATATTCTGAAAGTTAAGCGATGAAATGTAAAATAATTTTTTTTTGTATGGAAACTAACAGCTCACAACAACTTCTATTTCATGTTTAGAAATGCAAAATGTATTATACAATTCAGTTTTCGGTATTAATTTAAAATAATAAAAGTGGATTTTTTCTTGTGACTGAAATGCTATAATATTCCCGAAGGACTATTTTTTGTCACTCTTGCAATTTTCTTTTTGTTGTAGTCAGTCCACAAACTGGTTTATTGTACTCAGTTCTCTGGGTGGTATATATGGCATTTAGAAAGTCTTCTGCTGACTGATAAAATTACAATATCATCCGCTAATATTAACGTCTTAATTTCCTATCCTTGAATTATGACTTCTTTCCCCAAATTTATATTTTACAAAATTTTTAAAAAGATTTATAAATATTCGATCGTGTTTAATTAGGGAAAAAATCCCCAAAACTGAGATGTAACGAAAAAAAAAACGTACAGATTTATTTTTACGGGATAACAAAAACCCGGAGCTGCTTTCATTGTTACGAGTTTGTGAAATGACCTTTTGTGTGTGTGTGTGTGTGTGTGTCCTCGTGCGTGTAAGGAAGACGGTGGGGTCATGGTCGTCTGCTGAGAAAGACGCCCCAGCGGCATTGTTATCACAGAAGACGTCGCCAATAAAAGATCTTCCTGTCATCCTGCTCTTTTGTTCTGCCTTGACAACACGGCCTTGTCCTTACAACGTATCTACGTACTTCGTAATAATAGTGCTTTGTCCCCTGAAGAATCCGAAAACAAAAGTGTTTGAATATTTTAAAAATGGGGAAACGGAAGCTCGAAAATAAATTAGGGGTTAACAGGCGCGTAGTTTTAATTTAGAAAATTGATAAATGACTAATATTTAACCATGATTTTTTTCAGTCACGTTTAATTCAAATTCAAACGATGGTTATGTAGTTAATTTCTAGCAAATAAATTAAAAAATACTACTTGGAATTTGTTGAGAAATAAATGACGGCATGCAGCGGAAATGTGAGATAAAATACGTCCTTCAGAACGGGAAGTAACAGATAAGTGACGTTGATGGCATCACGTGTATCGCGAAAGCAAAGAAAGACGAAACTAGTGATACTTCGTGACGTCGACAGTAAAATTAACGAAAATGGAGTTTCAGTTGGAAAATAAACAGAAAAAAAAATACTGTGAATTTGTCAGATAAGAATTCATGTTAATAAAGAGATACATAAATGAGGCTTCAAAAAATTGATCAAACAAAAATTGATCTCAAATTTAAAAAACTATAAATATTTGAAAAAAAAGTTAGATGCTATTATTTCTCATGGCCTAGTATAAAGCCTTGCATATCTCTTTATTAATACACACTTTGTGAGACAAATTTCCTGTGTTTTTTCTTTATTTATAGATGTATATAGTCAGATTTTAATTAATACTAAATTTATTTCGCGTCCAAAAAGAAGAGGCTATGAAGAATTGTTAGCGCGAGTTAGAAGCGACACCTATCCTCAGTCACAAACTGAAAGTTTAGCCTGTCTAACCAAGACGTAAGGTCCTTGTATAAAGCCAGGTGTTTGAAGCAAGTAATCGGATCAGAATGCAGTAGAGAGGAATAAAAACAGCCTGTATGAAAGCGGCCGGGTCTCGAACGCGCGCTCTCTCTGTCCCCAATTAGAAACAATAAGTATTCCGATCACGACCGGGCAGGAAACGCAGACAGCGGCTGACCTCCCTATTTTTTTTATCACTTACAAGGGCGTTGCGGAATGCCGGACACACAGTCTTTCTTTTTGTTGCAAAAACACGTAGAAATTCCGGGAACAGTGGCACAAAATTTCATCGACCAATTTATTCAACGTTATTTTATGTATATATATTATTTGCTGCGAATGGGGATGGACCCATATGAAACAAATATATAAATAAATGCGTAAAAAAATTAAACAATTTTTTTAGATTTAAAAAGAAAACAGTCTTAGAAATTTGTCCACACTTTCAAACACAACACTTCACTTCACTAAATTAAAATATTCGCAAAAAAAACATTTTAAAGGGGATAATAAAAAAATTCACTTCACTTACGAATATATTTAGATAAAATTTAAATTTTGTTTCTTGAAGATTCTTCTTACACATTTTCTGAGGGTAAATTGTTCCAATCGTTTATCGATGAGTTTAATAATAAAAATTCCCTACGTCTTCTTTTTTTTGTTTCTAAATTTACAGTGACCAGGTCCGCGCATTATCAATTTTGGAGCTCCTCCACTTAAGTTTTTTTTCCTAGACCTTCTATGTGGTATTTTTTTACAAGTATCTTAACTACCTACAGAATACTCGAGTATCCGACAAACCGGTGATTTTATAAGCAAATTATTTTGATGTTCTGCTCCCTTTTTATTTTAAAAAAATAAATGTTTTCAGTAATAATTAATGTTGGGTATTTACACGCATTTCAAGTCGCAGAATTTATTTGTTCAATTTTGGCACAAAATCTTTCCTAAATATTTTCAGCCGGTTACTTACGGAACTTTCTCCACATTCTTATAAATTAGAAGATATAGAGTTCAGAATATGGAAATTTTTTGTTCGGGGGTTTATAATTAAAAAAATAAATTATAAACACGTGACGTAACATCGAAGATAATAGAATTTCGTGCATCGGTTTTTCATGTTAATATAAATTTATAAATAGATTCGCAGACATAGATGAACAATTCAGACACTGAACATGCTAATTCTTCACTATCACGACAGATTTTCATATTTTATTTCTGTAATACAATAATGTTTTCAGTAAACAGCCACGTAATTCCCCAAACATTCACTATTTCAGCAGGTTACATTTTCATATATGATAAACACTTCTCTAATTTCTCCTTAGAAACATAATTCTTTTCAATTCAATTGAAATAAATTATTATGCAATATCACATTTTAGAACTTTACGGTTAGAAAAAACGGTATGATAGTGCTAATGCGATAGTTTTTTTTATCATCGCGATGAACTAGATAAAATTTAAAAGGAAACATTAACTAATTACGTTTTAAATTTTATTTTGTTATTGAAATTTACTAACAATGGAACAAGGATTGCAGAAACTTTGTGTGGTATTTAATCCTTCATTTTGTCAGCTGTTCCGCTTCTTCTTTTTTATATTTTATAATTTTAACTACGTTAAACTGTTTCTAAACAACACAAAACACTGAAGCTTATTATCGAGATATTGAATTCACGGCGCAGTCTACTAACGTACTTAAACGCGAGAATCTTTACTAAGAATATTATGAGCCCTGAAAATTATCCTTATTAGAGCGGAAACTTCCGACCCAATTTTCTACGCACTCTCTTTGTGTACCCCTTTTTGGTGCAACGCATTTTGCATCTTGCAAATATTTGCTCGAGACATAAAACGGGCTTAAAGCTACACTTGTATTACAAAGAGAAAAAAAACTTGTAAACACGTTGACGCAGTTTTTACGTGTTTACGCATCACGTTCGAGACTTAAAATTATCATGTTTTGGTATATGTAGAAAACCGCAAGTGAAATGAATTTTGCACCTGACATTTTAAATTAACACGCTAATTATGCTTTGGAGGAAAAAACAGTCAGATGAATTAAATTTCAATCCTTGGACCTTCCGTAATAAATTTTTAACAGAAAGGTGTTCAAAAGCAAGAGCTTTCAATAATAAAATTAAGCGCTATGACAAACATTTTAATTCTCTCATTGAAAGCTATAGTAGTAATGAATAAACTTTGTGATAAAAAAAACTTATATCGACCAATTTTGGATGTTAAAAAAAATCCTGTATGTAATTTGATGTTAAAGTTTCACATTACCTTAAAGAGATTACTAAAAATAATTGATTCCATTTAATTCAATAAATTCTGATTTGGAGACCTTAAAGTAAATTTACAAAATTTTAAAACGGTCCGAGGTCATTGACAACTAATTTTTTAATGAAGAGAATATTGTTACAATTTTCACCAATAACCTAAAAGAATTTTTTTTCGAACGATAGCTAATTCCACAAATAGTGAATGCACAGTTTTATATGGCTTGTATTTTAAATTCTTCTTCTGTTTGTAAGATAAATATTGAAATATTTCCTGGACATTTCAAATCCTTGGAAAGTAGTGAAGAGTTATTTTTGTTGTTGTGTATGATTAGAAGAAGGTAATTTCGTATGTCGGTTGTTATTTCTAAAATGAACTTATTTCGTAAAAATAGGGGTAGTTTAGTTAATTATTATATATGGACAATTAATCATTATAAATATTGCAGTAGGACTTGTTAAAGTGTATCTCTAATTTAATCCCTGATTTGTAGTTTCTATATTATTTTTATTCCCCTAAATTATTCATGCACCATTTAGAATACGAGGGGTACGCGAAGTTGGGGATAGTAGTTACACTATTAAGAGAATTCTTTTGACAGACTTCAGTTTTCTGAGAGGGCGAATTGCGGAAAACAACGGTTAGGTTCCTTATCTTTAGAGTTACAGTTCAACGATTGGATTTGACCTATTTTTCACCTAACTGAATGGCAGGACTTCTCCTAGCTATACTCTCACAAGCACTTTTGCTCCATCCCTAAAAGTGAGTACGTTACCGTCCAGAGGATGCAGGGCCACGGCGGATGCAGCCACCAAGACCAGCAAAGCGGCTGTCATCATCTTCGCGCTCCCACCAGCCATGTGCTTCTCGTGAGTCTGAGTGAGTCGGTGTCCGCAAGCGCGGCCCAGTTTTCATACCCCGCCACAACATTGCGTCACCCTGACCAGAGGCTGCCCATTGGCTCCCCGACACTGAGGAGGGGGTTGTTTGCAAACATTAACCGCGGCCTTCAGGCTTATGCAATGCTTCAAAACGATAACGTCGGTTTACGGGTCCAAGGAGACGAAGGGATACGGCAAAGCAAGGTTTGATAGCAAAGAAAATAAATAAACAGTTAACAGAAATATACTAATCACACTTTCAACGTAAAAACTAACATGTTTAACAAAAAAAAACAATAATACACTAATTGATTAAATATAATTTTATGAGAATACAGAAAACAGTCTGTGAAGGTCAAGATCAGGGAACGCTGGGCGGAACACGTTTCTATACTCCCACGAAGGAAATTTAAAAAATAATTATTTCTGTATATGGAAAGATGTGGAAGAGAAAAATGTTTGGGTAGTGGAAATGGGTTTATATGTCTCTAGTGATGAAACGTGATTAAGAACCTCAGAGAGTGGGTTATGGGAGAAATGTGTACTTGTAGAGATTAAAATATGATAATGAAAAGTCGTGTGCATTAAGGGAATAAAATGGGATACTGACAACTCGTGTGCTTGTAGGGAATAAAATGGGATACTGACAACTCGTGTGCTTGTAGGGAATAAAATGGGATACTGACAACTCGTGTGCTTGTAGGGAATAAAATGGGATACTGGCAACTCGAGTTATTTTAGGGAATAAAATGGTAAAATGGGATACTGGAAACTCGTGCATTAAAAAGGAAGATATACATACAGTCATGTACGTTTAGCCAATTAAAGAACAAACACGTGAACGTGTAGATAAAGTCCAGAGAAGCGGGAAGAAGGAAAGAAGACTGTTAGAATGCCCAGGAGAAAAATGTGGCTATATGAAAACGTCTGACGTTGTGAAAAGCAATACGGACAAGAAATTTAAGGTCTGGAAAAATACGGCAATAAACCTGAGACACCTTGAATTTTTCATTACAGGCATTGCTGATCAGAAAACTCTATTTTATAGTAACGTACATAACCAGAAAAAAATTGATTGGATGCCTATCTAAGAAAATTTTTTCTATTGAAAGTAAAAATGTTACGGTTTATTTTTAATGGAATTCATAAGCATATTATTCCTAAGCTAATGGATAACGTGCGGAAATGGTCAGGGAAAAGCCCCAAAAAGGCACGTGGCGCCCATAGCTTTATTATGATTAATATTTGTGGGAAAATAGATAAGAAAGTGTAGTTTAGAAATAAGACAAACTTCTCAACTTGACCGACTGATTACGCAGTTGGAAAATAGTAGCGGTTAGGCAATGACCTTCTTCGATGGAATATCGAAAACACTGTACCGACACGTGTCGGGTTCATACATCATCGTTGCTATTCTAAGTGTATCTCGGCAATCTCTGTCCGATTCGTAAAAGAAATGGTACAGGAGAAATTTAAAAAGGCGCTGGTAAAAAAAGGTTAATTTTCATGTATCGACAGTTCGTAATAAATAGAAGGAAAGCATTAGGATTTGCGTAGTGTAAATGTCTCTGAACGATTTCCATTGAATCCCAACTTCATGTTCTCGGTGCATCGACAGTAACGGCATGTTTCTACGGTCCGTGGAGCCGCGAGGAGAAAAAACGGACGACAGGTTTGTCGTTGGGGCCTGTTAAGTCCTCAGGTGCGTCTCCGAGAAGGTAGGAAGAGGTGGGGACTGAGTTGCAGTGGTGGAGGAAGGTCTTTGTACCGCATGATGCAACTGGGACAAAGCTTACCGAAGCGAGATGGAAACAACTACTTTGCTTTTTTTCTCCCTAGCTGTTAAAACGTGCAAGAAAGACCAGGAATGGAAGGACAATCCGATGGAGAAATTACAGGTATAGGAAAATGAATAATAAGTCGTTTAGTTAACAAACGACAATCTAACTGAAGTAAACATGAAATATATAATTAAATAAACTCAAAGCAGTAATTTTTCCAACACTAAACATTTTAAAATTGGAAATTTTTGAAGTACCATATAAATCCATAAGTTTTTACTTTATTTCTCACACGTCGCGTTGTCTGGTTTTGTCTATCTTTTTATTTAATAAAATTATATGTCGCTAATAAAGTCAAACAAATTTTATTAAATTAATTGAATATTATACTACAAAATTTACAATGATCGTTTTAATAAATAATGAAACACACAACGTTTCATCCCTAATATTTTGGAAACTCTTCATGTGATGTAAAAATCAATAATCAAAAAATAAATTGCGCGAAGGAAAGATTAAATTTCAAACACAATTTTTTTAAGAATCATTTGAATCACTTACATTAAAATTTCATAATTTCATATTGAATTTATGATTTATGGGAACAATTTACTCCATTTTAGCTTAAAATGAGAGAAAATTAAATTATTAGGATTCGTACTTCTGTTGGAAATTATCAATAGAATTAAAGAAAGTCGAGGAATTAGTTATATAGAAAAACAAAAATATTAGAATCATAACACAGAATCACGGATACGATTTAATTTTTTTATGTCATTTTTTATGTAAATAGAAATTTATGTTGAATTTTTTGCCTATAATTTTACTCAATTATGATTAATTTCTGGTTTCGATGCACACATGGTTTAATCCTGTCTATTTGTCTCTGCTTGTATTGCATTATTATAAACGACGTGATCACCGACAAGCTCACCTATTTATAAATCCACTTTTCTTAAACAAAGTTTCACAATTTACACCCGTTTCAAGCAGACACTACTCGCTTTTAAAAATGCTCCACAAATATTTTATTAACATGGTGCCTTTGTGGTTCTTTCACGCAGAACATTCGCCATGCTTGTGCCTCGGAGCACCAGTAATGATGACAAGACTCCATTCAGAACTGTGCAGATTAACTACCGGTCTACATGCAGATTCAAGTAATTACGCGGACAAATGGAAGTCCATCATCATAGGAACAACCCCCAGTCCCCTCTTCTACCCAAACTCTAAAATATTCCCTCTTTTGCAAATAACGAAGCCGAGGCCAGCGGAGAGGATTTTCACGTCAAAGGACAACTACAGTACTCAAAAGGAAAAGGTTCGCTTTTGTTCGTGATAAATGTACAAATCAGCGTTTTAGCGTACCAAAAAGGGATACAAACATGTTTCAGAGGCGTTCATTTTTTATTATTATTATTATTATTATTTTGGTTCCTGTTCCGAATACAAATTGGCAACATGTATGAAAGAAATTACAAATTAAGAGGAAATGAGTGAACATAGAACTTCAAAGAGATTTTTTTAACAAATATTCTCTATGCGTACGTTTTCCTTTTATTTACAATTTTTTTAATACATTGAAACAGCTGAGTTGTCATAACCACGGCCTACCGGCCTAAATAAAAAGAAAGAACATTTTTATTGACTACCACACAGTGCTTATCATTTCAACAAAGAAAAGTGTCAATTTCGCGTTCTTTGATGAACATTTATCAATGTTTTCTTAAATAAAAATAACATTTTTTACATGATCAAGAATGAAAAAACCTCCAGTATTTATCAGTTAAAGGAAAAATATCAGACAGTTGCTCTCAAGTTCAATTTTCAAAAATATGTGACAGCATTTTTTATTTTTCATAATTATAAAATTTAACTTTATTTAACTTGAATTAAATATATTTTGAAGCCATAGAAGTTGATGGAAGATGCCTAATTTTTTTATGTTCAGTTGTTTTATTAAAATTCACAACATATTTTAATCTTTACTTTAATAATAAGCATCTGAACAAATCCATAAACAAAGGGATGAAACGTTAGGTATTTTAGTTAATTGTAATTTTAGTTCAATTTCCACTAATTATATTTTTATTTTTCACTGAAATTGAGCAACTTCAGACTCTTTATAAAACACGGTTAGGATGATTTTATTTAAGTAGTTAAATAATGTTTCCGTTAAAAAGTTTCTTTTTACAATAAAAAAAACTACGTCTTCTCTTCTTTATTTTTGGTTTCTTCAAGTGTTAAATAATTTAGAGTTTCTAGAACAACTTTCATGGTTGAAATAATATTTTTTAGCTTTTTCATTTTTTGGTGTCCATATTTCACTACTGTGTACCTTTTAACACCCATACAGTAACAAGTGATCATAAATGATTATGACTTTTAAGTGAAGCCTAAAACAACTGTACAGTAACGCGTATTATTGGGTTTCTGCATCACATAAAACTAAATTAGGTTTAAAAGACGGTTATACCAACAGATTGGGTTTAATACTCAGGAGTAGTGTTTATACGACGGATATTCATGTACATGTACTATCGTGACGCATCGACGGTCAATACTGATCACGATGTATACGAAATTTACCTCCAATATTCATTAGACATAGAACTAGACATAAAATAAAAACCACACAAGGTTTCTACAATCCTTGTTGCTTTCGTCAGGTGATCGAAAGGTGACTTTAAGCTGTGTTGACGTTCTTGGGTCTTTCAAAGTTTTCTTCCTTATGCATATCCGTCTTCGGTTGTGCATAAAAAATGTAGCCAAAGGACGTTGATTCACTAAATTTAAGAGAATGGTAGGGACATAAACTCTGCTTTCTCTTTAACAATGTATCATCATATATAATCATCACGATGGATCGGCTTCTACCACCGTAGCCTTTCACCATCCGGCTCTGACGGTAGTTTAAAATTTCTCAGGATAAGGTGCTGTAAACTTTTAAAAATTAATTAAATGAGAATTGTAGATGTGTAAAATTGAACCTGCTGTTATTTAAATATTAATAATTAGTTGTGTGGTGCCTGGAAGAATATGAGAACCGGTACAAAATTGAAAACTATCTCCATATTAAGACAAAAAAAGTTTTACAAATTCTGAGTGGCTATTAAAATTCACCTGCTCAATATTTATTTTTAAACTGTACCTATTTCCGAGGAGATAAAAGAAAAGTCTTACGTAAATTAATAAACAGCCTTTTGTCAGAAATATATTTTAATAAAATAAAAAAATTGCCCATATTAGTAAAATAAAATTAGCACGACGTGTCGTTCCTTTTCTAAACATCTTCAGGAGGAAATATATAATTTTTTATGTTTGAATATAAATTATTTCTTGAAACATCAACTTATTTTAAACGTTGTAGAGAAAGTTTCTAAAACCCACATATTGAAGTGAAACATTCCAATTTTTTAATTTATTAAATATATGTTTGCTAATTTGGTTTGTTTATTAATTTTTAATTAAATGAAATAACATAAATATAGCTATCGAAACTCTTACATTTTAAATTTAGACTCGCGGAGAGCCAACTGAATGAAGTAAGCCAATTATATGAAACACAAACGTTCTTCCGGGAAAATCTGCATAATCCACACAGAAGCATGTAGGAATACAAGTTTGCGATTTAAAAGTTTTAACGAGTTCCCCGGAGAAAAAAAAAGGATAAAGCTCCTACTACGTCAGATTGGGAATTATCTCCGAAAGGATTGTTAACGTCATCTTCACAATTTGCTGAAGTGGAACCAAGTCAAGTAAATTAGATAGGAGAAGATTCGGGGTAAATTTATTCTTAAACTATCTCCGAGGAACAACAATTTTTAATAATGTACGAATTGATTTTTGTGTACATTCGAAGAGTTGTTAACGGCAACCCCGGGAGAATAATTACACTACGTCCAAGTTTGCTAAAGAGTCAAAGATCGCAATCTGGGAGATATTGCCCGTAACTGCAGACTGACGCACAGCTTCCGCAGTAGATAGACCGGTGCATTGGACCACAACACTGATAGCGACTATCATTACTTTGCCGCCCGTTCCCGAGCGAAGCGCCATAGGAACTATCTTCAGAATGCCTCACTACTAAATTTTTTTTCCACTTCGGTTCATTGCAAGTCCCTCCTCGTCGAAATCTACGACGAGTCACTAACGAGCTTTATGTTTAAACATACTCATCCGACAAATTACCCTTTATAATAATCCTCATAATTTTTTTTAAACTTTATAATGCACTGTAGAACAAATAAAGGCCGATTTCGTGTACCCATCCTGCTAAAGAGACGAAAGTATTAAGGTAAGTAATTAAAAATATTAAGGTAAAAAAACTTAACTCATTATGCCTAATGGTACATATTTACAAAAAAGGTTCTACAACAGACGGGGAATTCTGTGGTTGTGATATAAAGCTAAGACCGAATGAAGGCTTTCCCGGCGTAGTTGCTGTAGAAAAATCTCTGGTTCCCACACGGGTTCCGCAGTTACCAAGCCGCGACGTTTCGACGACCAATAACTCTGCCATCTACTTCTAGAATCCTGGAAGCTATCGGTTCATCGAAAGGTCGCGTCTTAGTTACTGTAGTAGCCGTGCGGAAAAATTCGAGATAGATATTTCTAAAAATTTAGACAATGTATCTGAAGTCGTGAGTCAACCCGCAGGCAATTCACTAGAATGGCTACGGCGACAGGTACAAAAAAAACTTTGCATATATTATATTTTTATTTTCTTCTAAAACAATCCACGTATTTTATAAAAGTAAAAAATACTTCCGGTGCTCCACTTCTGTGAATTTCAGAGTTCAAAATACTCCCAGAATCCTGAAAGTAAAAAATACTCCCGGTATTTTGAAAAAATTAGAAACTACCGTCGGTATCTTAAGAAATTCAAGAATAGTTTTGGTTTCGTAATAGAATCAAAAATATTCATCGTACCTCAAGAGATTTAAAAATTCTCCAGTTACCTTAAGAAAATCAAAATTTCTTCCAGTACCTTAAAAGTGAGAAAAATACACACACTTACACAAAAACACAGTAAATTTGATTTATTAGAAATTAAATAAATTAACGATAATAACCTGATTAAAATTAAATCTTGACGAAAGAACACAAAAAAGTTACTGAAATGTTATTATATTGAATATAATATTTTAGCAGGTCAGTAAATAAAGTTCGTCAATTTATTTAATTTAAAGTTAATGTATGTTTCACCAAATAAGAATTCCCTTCATTGTAAATTATAGTCCATTTTTCTTTGCTGATGATTTACATTTAAGCCTATAGCTCCTAAAAATATTTGAAAAATTCTGAAATTATGAAATATGGCCAAGAAACAGTCTCAATGAATTTACTGACTGAATTAATTAAAGATTGCATTAAAAGCTAACACATTTCAGTTTAAAATGACATTTGGGACATTTTCAGGCGTTGTATCTTAAAAAAAATAGTGAAAATTCTAATGAAATAATATCATTCGTAACACTTCCATGGCCGAAATGAAAGCAAATATTATCAATGCATGCAGTTTACAAGAAAGAGAGTAGCTCTCGTTAATAAACCTTGAAATTTTCACCACTTCTGCCACTAAATCAGTTCACAAGATTTCCAACGCTCACTTCAAACGCCGACTTTGAAGTTAATCGCCAAACCAGATCTCTCGGATGACCTCACGCCCTACGACTCTCTTCTTACTAATTTCCTATTCATCGAAGGTTCTCACATATAAATCCCCACACCTCTTAGTGTAATATATTCGTACACCCTCGTCCTTATAGTTATACGATTCTTTTCGCACCTTATTTATTCTGCTCATATTATCATCATGTGTTGGTAGTGAAATTTTATGACTCCAGCCCAGAAATGATCAAAAAGGAACTCTCTAAATTGACCACCCAATTTGTTCCCCTCAAAAAACCTACTTCGAGCTTAAATGCAGATTTCTGGTGGAAGTTAATCTAAAAACAAAAGATAAGGAGTGCGTCGATATCCCAGATCAAGTTATCAGTGACTATTTCAAGTAATCAGATAATCAGTTTCTAAAATGTTTTGTATGTGTGATACTGAGACGAATAGTGTGAATTCCGTGACGTTTCCATGACATAAATAGTTTCCTATTCATAGAGAGAATGACCAAACAGAGCTATCGATAATATAATTTTTTTTAAATCTGAATATTTATTATAATTATCAAACGCGGTTCAACCTTTCAGAATTTTTTTTTCAGAATAGTGTTTAAACGAATGCAATTCTAAAACGACGTCAAAATACAAAAATAGAGACTACTTAAGGAGATTTTTTTTTCGTTTTACGAAGATATCAATGATTTATAATTTATCATAAAATTCTCAGTCTGTCTTCCTTGAGTCTACTAAATTAGAGTCTTCCCTATCACTTGCTTATCATAGAAGTGAAATTATGAAGTCCAAATCCAGGGTAGGCTGCTTCGTTTCGCTCTTCATTAAAATGGCAGAGGAAACGACGAGAAAACACGAATTAATTATTAAAATTATTAGAGAAATGTAATAAAAAATTTCTTAAATTATTAAATAAATAATTTCTATGTTATACAAGTGAATCAACAATTTAAGTGAATTAATTTGGAAATTCTCCATGGCAAAAATTTATATCATTTGAACATATTTGGTTGAATATATTAACTCGGGTGCTATATTTTTGGTCATTTTGCATTAATATTAATAACTGAATTAAAATTATCGTATAATTGAGTATATTAATCGTTAAGACCATCATAAAATTTGATATTGTAATAATTATGTTAATAAAGGAAACAATTTTAATTTATGGTCTGAAAATGTAATTCCGATATTCGAATGATGAAATTGTAAAATACTTGATAGTTAAAAGGTTTTTATATTGTCACAAAAAAATTGTTTTATTAATATTCTGATTAGCGACGTGTTCACTAAAATTACAGACTTTAAACGCATTCTCAGTTTGAAAATCATAGTACAATTTTAAATACATAAAAGTTTATATTATTAAATAATTATATTTCGGAATTTTTTCCAGGGTAAATAAATTGTTTATTTGCCATAGTAACGTCTCGGAAATCACACCATACGAATTTCCCTGAATTCGTCTCAGTCTCTCACATACAAAACATTTCAGAAACTGATGATCTCATTACTTGATATAGTTACCGATTACTTGTTCTCGGGAAAATAATTTTATCTCTTTCAATGATAATTTATGAGATGTCGACGCAGACCATATCTATTTTGTTTTCCGACTTCCACCACAAATCTGCATTTAGTTCCCTTATGGACTGTAGGATGTACTGAATAAGGTTATATTATTAATCCATTTTTCTGTAATGAAGAGAGTAAAGGGAAGGGCCCACTTAAATCCACGCTCCAGGTTCGAGGACGTTTCGCTCCCCTGCGGCGACCGACGGACGAGATAAATCGAAAGACGACGACGACTGTTATCGTCCGTCACTGGAAGCGATGCAGCCACCCGTACGGCAGTGCGGTGCTGGCCCGGAAATTGGAACTTCCCCTTTGACCACGAGATTTATGGGACCCAAAAACAATACGCGCGAGTCGTAAACCCTGCGCTTTCCAGGTACGAAACAATTCCGGTAATATTCCAACGAGGCAAAACCAACAGTAATCGTCGACGCCGTGTCGTAAAAACTTCAATAAAATTTTATTTTAAAAATTAATTACCACTACGCATACTAGAAATCAGTTAACCCACGGCTTAATCAATTTCCGCGAACTACATTTTCTCAAATAATTATTTTAAATTTTATTTTTAGTCTCAACTGTGATTGACTGCCAATTAACAATAAAACTATATCTGACATATTAAATTTAAATTAGTAGAAATTGGCCAAGTCAGAATTATTTATTTATAAACTTTAAAATTTATTAACTAAAATGCATTGCAACGTTTATTCCCATTTATTATGGATATCTTCTGACATAATCTAAAATTTTTTGAGAAATAATAAAAAATTACTTAAATTATTAAAGAAACAATTTCTATACGTTATACAAATGAATAAACAATTTAAGTAAATTAATTTGGAACTTCTCCATGACCAAAATTTATAACATTTGAACATATTTAGTTGATATATATTAATTCGGGTACTAACTATATTTTTGGTCATTTTGCATTAATATTAATAACTGAATTAAAAATTTAAATTATGGTATAATTGAGTTTATGATTCGTTGAACGCATCGTAAAATTTGATATTGTAATAATTATGTTAATATAGGAAACAATTTTAATTTACGGTCTTAAAATGCAATTCCGATATTCGAATAATGAAACTGTAAAATACTTGATAGTTAAAAGGTTTTCATATTGTCACAAAAAAAATTGTTTTATTAATATTCTGAACCATAAGGTATCAAAAGGGGGGAAAACTGTAGTTTAACATGCGATGATGTCACAAGCCGAAGTTGTCCTTTTTATCGTGTTTGTAAAAAAAGAAAATGTGTTAATCATTGTCGGAAAGTTTGGAGAAAAACAGTTAATTCTTATTAAAAATTTTAAAAATGGTGATCCAATGAAAATATTTTTTAAAAAAAATATTGTAATGTGTAGAAAATTATTTTTTCAAACTTTTTTTTGTAAGGAATTATTCATACCAATACATGAAAACTATTTATAAAATCTTGGCCGTGTACCGAAGGGCAGAAAATATGAGTGCGAGTGTTTGTAAATGAAGGGAATTTTTAATTCATAAAGACTTTAGGTTTGGTAATAGAGTTTACTGTATATTGGTGAATGCCGTTTGTTCTGTTTAATTCGAATATCTTAGAAATCTTGCATTGCTGGTTTTCGATGGCAACGGAATAACAGCTGAAAAATCCTAAATAACTGCTGGAACCCTGCCTAAAAATCTTTTCCGTGCTGCGGGGAAAAATAAATGCATCAATTTTAAGCTACGAATTTCGAAGCAGAATACTTTAACAACGATTCAGAAGTACAGGAAATTGAGATTGGCGAAGCGAAGATAATTCTTGTAGGCAAAGTGCAAAGAAGAAAAAAAAGGGAGAAGTTATCGTGGAAGGAAGAAGCGCGCCCTTGGACTACGCAACAGAGTGGTTTGCCCGGCGGAGTTGCCTTCACCCTCAGTCGTTTTAATTTTGCTCGGCGCACAACTTGTTCGGCCGAAACACAAACAGACGGGGCGAAGATTTAATACGACTTTCCTCTCCCAGTTCAGCAGCTTCATTTCCTCCACCCTCCTTTCAGTTTCGTTGCCCTCTAGTTGGCAAGACTGACTAAACGAAAGACGCCGAAAACCATTTCCACGCAGCAAATTGTGTTCAAAAGGCAAATTTGTATTGTAACATCCTTCAGGGTCGGTCGGAGGAGTCTGGATCTGGAGCTTGCTGTAGCGGCAAATCTGCTTCACGCCTTGTTGGCAGAGTGGACCTTTTATCTAAGTGTAACACTGCGCAAACATTTCACGGAACATTTGCCATGTTTACTACAACGCCGTTTATTTTAATCGTTTTTTCCAGAAGAAACGGCGTCTCCACCTCAGCGTTACTCAACAACTAGCAGTGTCATTGTGTCTGACGATCAACACTTGGGGAATAAATAAATGGTTAAATTCAGAAATACGTTAAAAATTTGTCGCTCTCATGAGTAATAACACAAGATCATAGCGATTATTTCATAAAGTGTGGCAAAATAATTCAATTTTTAACCCCTTAAACAATCAGTTCACAAATAGAAGTTACGAGTCATGATAGGTTTCAAATATCATTAGACACATTTCAAGTTCAAAAAAATGTTTTGTTTAATGAAAAATGTTTGAAAATTATAGAAATTCATTAATGTGGCAATTATTTCCGAAAATCAGTTTACATAAAATTATAAGAGGGAATCTAGAACGATGGAAGACAATAACTTATTTCTTATGCTTAAGGAAACAAATTTTAAATGTTTTAGAAAACAAAGAAGTACCATAATATAAGTAACTTCACCGCCAGGTAAAATTATATTATTTAAAAGTGTTACCTTTTGTTTGATTTAGGGAAATATGCTTAATGGAAAATTCAAAGTATACACAGAAAAAACTTACAAATACCAAAAAAAAAATACAAATTAAAATTTTTTTTTAATAAAATATCATTTAAAAAAAATCTTAATCTAAGAATTTTTAAAGTAGCCTTAATATCAAATTAAATTTTTTCTAAATTCCAATATTTAATTTAAAATTACCTCAGTGCCAAATTAAATTAAAAAATATCCCCATTAATTTATTTAAAACTGTCTGAAATTCCAATATATTTAAAAACATTTCTAAACCAATTTTTTAAAGTATCCTTAATACCAAATTTATTTAAATTCCTCGTAGTGAATTTTTTTAGAATTTCTCACTTACAAAATTTATTTAAATTCTTTCTCGTACATAAATTAATTAAAATTTATCATACAAAATTTATATATATATAGATTAGGAGTATGTTTATTTTACAATTTCAAAGTCAAATTGGTTTTTACAAATATCAAAACCCTCAACATATTTTAAAATTGGCGATATTTATCTATAATTATATTTTCATATAATACCTATTTGCGTACTTTTTTCCAGTGCGAGATTTTTCGCCCATTTTCACGAGTTAAGGACATTTTTTTTCATAAAAAAAGACGATTATTTGTTGCAGGTTTGTTTTTACTGAACATATTTTTAGTGTACGAGGAAGAGAACCTATTACGCCAAACGACCTACGCGGGACAAACTCCAGCGCCCTTCCTCAAGGGTCATGGCTTGGCCTGAAACACACAAGCTGTCGGCAAGGCAATTACGCACAATTTCGGAAAATAAGCAAGATAATGCAACGTGGGGTTCATTTTATCCTACTTACCACCAACTACAAGAATACAAACCGTTATCTGACCTTTCATCAAATAATCCAAGATTGGGAATATATTTACAGGAAAGGAACTAATGCCGTTAAGCTTTGAAAATTGCATCTTCCTTCACCGGCGAGACATCACGACGATCTTTTAACAAGGATGAATATCGCTCCGATGGTTTTTTCCCCCCCCTTCACTCTCCAGAGGTAGCAATATTGTATTTGGATTCGCTTACGGAGCTTAACGCGATATAAATTGAAACAAATAATGCAATTTTGTGAAGACAGGAGCGACGCTCGCTCTATAACTCATAGCATCCCTCGCCAAGACCCCGCCCACAGCGGCGCTGCGATCACCATCGCCCAAGACGGTAGGTACACTGGTGGGAAATTTTTAAACTCAACAAATTGTTCGAGAAAACTAATAACCTCAGCATTAAATAATAATTATGCCCTGAAATGTTTTATTTTACAGTTTCAAAATTCCAAGTAGTGCGGATGTGTTTCAATGCGATTAATTTTGGCAGCGGAGGAAAATAAATCTTAAAATTCATATAAAATTAGGAAGTTATTTTTAACCTATCAATATCGAGGTCACTATATCAGAAAATGATTGAGATTTTACATAAACAAAATTTTCTTAAGGAAATAACATAGATTTACCATTTATTGTGTGAACTTAATTTAATAAAAAGTATAATGATCTCAAATTGAAACCACCCCACACATTTTTTCCACGTATACAAAGATTTGAACGACAGGAAATAATAAAAAAATATCACAATTACTTACAAACACCAATTTGTACAATAAATTGGCAATACATTAATTTTGCTTATTTAGGACTATTACAAGATGAAGTCGTAATATTGTACTTATTTTTTGTTTTAGTTGAATAATACATTGTTTCACTTTGTATTTTAATACCTTTTTAAAATTAAATATTCATTGTTGCAAAATAGTGACTAATAAAAACATTGGGGTTATAATACAAACATGTTATAATGTTTTAAAATAATGTCTGTTAAATTGTAAAAATATCATAAACAGGTTTTAAAATTAGAAACGAGACTTGTGGTGTTATTTCAATTAAATAAAGTTTTTTTAATATCTGTGTTTCTCAATTTATTCTGCTATGGAGAAGAAAATATTCGCAACAGTAATATTTGTACTTCAGAATTTTTTTATAATCTTATATTTCTACATGATAATATGATTAAGTATATGTGGCGAGAAAGAGCAAGATAAGTAGCGCAGTAACCACCTACTCGCTACTTTTATTGTGCATCTTACACGAATTTCTATACCTCACAACCTATACGCAGGTCTTTTAAATGTTCTTTGTCTCACATTTCGTGATAAAATATTAATCAATAATTTAAATTCCTCATAAGTAACGAGAAACATCCTCCTAAAATGTTGGGATATTCCACAATTGTATTTTGTTATTTTTGAATATTTATGTCGCATCTGGAGCTGCTCAGGGACCGTATGTTTCTCCTTTCGGGGAACAACCGTACATGTGGGTCTAAAGCAGAGTGCTTCTCAAGGCTAAGATCCGTGGCTAAGAAATGCATTTTCTTGAGCCGTATTTATGTGTCTCCAGGGAGTCATAGGTCGTCTTTCCTTTGGGCCTGTTGACGCGTGTCGCCAGTCGGGTAAATCCTCTGGAGTGTTTGTCCCAGAAGGAGGTTGGTTGGCTTCCTTCAGGTTGTCTCGGATGTGGAATATCTCAAAGCTCAATGGATCGCGATCTTTTATGACTTATCTCTGTTTTGTTTATAAATAAATAGTATGTATTTGGAATATTGAGGCATTTTGTGAAGACTGTTAACGACTGGATTCAGTATTAAAAAAAATTTTGACTTAAAATAACTTGAAGCTTAACATTAATAATTGATTAATAAAGGGGACACTTAGATGATTAATAATAAATACGATAGGACACTATGTAAATTTAAAACTACGTATTTATGTGACGTCCAACAGAAACTATTTATCCACAATAAATAAAACTGCTGAGTCACATAAATACAAGTGACCAACACTTATTTCTGGACAAACAAAACATACAGAAAGAGGCCGTTACCGCATTCCCTCTTCGGGGACAAAACAAAGGAACCTAATCTACTGAAGCTATCTAGGCCACAATTCTGCGTAGTAAACTAAAAAAAAATGGGATGGAAATAAGGTTTGTTGTTTCCGCGACTTCCTACTTTTCAGATGACCCGTGGACCAGTGCGTGGTCCATTCACGACGACCGCCGGCTGTTATTTTCAGAAGTCGTCGGTCAAGTTCCAAAAATATTTTTTCTATTGTTATTATTGTACGCTCTGATATCGATTTGTGACGTACTTATCGCGTATGAGGAAACGTCGATTAGGTAATTTTCCAGCTGTATTTGATAAAAGATGCTTTTCCTGTAAATGAAAACCTTATCAGAAACCACTTTAGCTCTCAATTTATTTATCAGCGCTGTTAAGAAAACGATTTAATGACAATTTGATAAAAAAAAAGGCGGTTAAAAAATTCAGCGAAATGTGCGCAGAATATTGTTGGAACAACGTCACTGAAGAACATAATTTTCATTAACAGACTTGCAAAAAATTTATCTTAGACTGTGAAATAATATTTACTACTCTTTGAATGTTTTCTATATACCTTTTATAGGTAATAATTCTACTCTTCTTTTATGTTATGAAAATAAAATAAATTTATCATGCTGGAGGTTATTTTAATCTTCGTCCTTTCATCAAACGTTATTTTAGTAAAGCAAATTATTCTACTATCACCGTAAGTAAATTTTACAAAAAACGTAGAAATACGATTAATTACTTTTACGACTTAGTTCTCACAGATTTTTTGGACTGTAATGAGGATAAATTTTAGTGAAACGTACAAGAGTTTTCCGCTGTTCCCATTGAAACAGTCGGCCAGCTGCCTCCTAAACTTGTCGAGGCACAGCAAACTAATCTCCCGCCATCGGAAGGTTATGGGACAAGTTCCTTTTGCTCGTCCTACCTAATACAGGGTTTCTAGGGTTTGTCCTACATCATTTTTAGGCGATCCTTAAACTATACCCCGTAGTTAACTCTTGGCTACCTTTCGCGAACCTTCAACATTTGTTTTTCAAATCCCTTCCTATGATATTAAAGGGGAGTTGCCACTACGTGGATTTCCCTCATGTAGATTGTTAATCTAAAAAAATTAAAACGATGGTAAGGAAATTAATTTATCACAGATAAATGAATATAGAGTCGAAAAAAATATTGCTGATGGATAAGTTCCATTAGTTTGAAGGAAACAAATCATCCAATATTTATTTTAATTAAAGTTTAAAAATTTATTTAATTTCGTTTTACGAATGATTTACATCTGACAAAACGTGCTGTAGCAGAGTATTGACATCGATATGTTATATTTAATTGACAGATTAAAAGCTCTCACATACTCGTACTACAAGGGCATTCGCTTAGTAAATTGGAAATAGGCGAGACTTAGCACTGATGAATCGCGATCCAGTGACGTTATGTCAGCCGAAAAAGTTAAAAAAAGAATCGTAAATAATTTATCTACGAACTGAATATGAACCATCCGTAACATTGTGCGTGTCTTGTCGCATATCATAAAAATAGGTGAAAATTTCATGTTTATCCTTTAATGCAGTCGCTGAAGATATTAGAAAAATATTCAAGATTTTATCTTAATTAAGAAATCCAACCAGTTTCACTACATTTTCCGCCGTATACATAAGGTAAAAAATAAAACTAACGGGAGACCACTGAGAGTTTCCATCATGTTTGGTTTGGAGTCGCCTCATTTCTCCACTTCGCTTACCACGTGCCAATGACAGCACTTCCAGCGTGAGGTCACTTTTTCAAGACGTCGACTGTGGCTTGCGGGTGACCTTTCAGTTACTCGTGCGTAACTTTAGTGTTTGTGTATGTGTGTTGTGTGCGTTTCTCACGCAGCCATGACACAGTCGACTCACGTACGACTCGGAATTACACAGTGCGAGCCCCGGAGATTACAGGCTCTACGTAAACAGGTTCGCCTGTCTAATCGCATTCGCGATCCTGGTTAGGTGGTGGTGATCCAATACGCGTGCGTGTGTGGACACACGTGGAGCAGAACAATAATTTTTTTAAATATATGAACCGAGAAAACACAAATATTCCCTACTTTTTTTTAAAAAAAAAATAATTATTTAGTCAGGAAAAATAATACGTGTGTGTGGCTAAACTGTCGAATGACATAAATTCCCTTATCAGTAACTACGTTATTATTATAAATTTTATTATTAACAAATTCATGAAAAGTAGAATTTCAGAACGTTGCGACCATGATTTAGGACAGGTCAGAGCATCCAAATTTATTTATATAATATCAATTGTGGAAGATATTTAATGAAGTTACGAATGCATCAAAATAATTTATAACACTAAGTCGAATGTATGTCTGATTAAGCCCTAAATTAATGACGGAACGTTGTGTATAATGATTTATATTTTTTATACATTGACCAATTTATTTAAGTTAAATTGTTATAATAATTATTAATTTTGTATCCATTTTTGCTACGAACGTTGAAGTGTGATCCAATTCCCCACTCCCTGTCTCGGCCACACTAACCCCATTCAGCATCTCTCAGTAGTTGCGTCAGAATATTTTTTTCAATCATCAAGACCACAGTGTCTAACTTAAGTGCGAGGCGACTAATGAACACACTTCCAACTGTGTGCCTTGTGACTTCACTACACAGGTGAGACTTTATCTCTAAATTTGGTATATGTACCAATTATAAAAACGGTGACATTTATTATTACTCGGTTTACATACTTTTGAACCATTTTATCGGAAATCGCGACCTCCATATAATCATCCAGTGCAGGGAAATGTTTCGTTACGTAAAAATTAATTATAGCCGCATTTAAGTGATAGTTAGAGAAATTATTTCGAGTGATAACAGATAAATAATCTGAGAGCCGTATCAACGAATATAATGTTTCAAATTTCATTACAAAGGCCAATCGCAATTTATTACACAAGTCTGACATATTTGAATAAGTTTACTTTTTCTGAAAGTGAATTTTATAGACGCTCATCAAGGATCATCATAATGTCACGAAAATGAATTACAACCCCTTTCAGTTTATTTATGATACACATGTGCGGACGGGGTAATTTAAATTGAACGTTTAAAACATATTTATTGCTACCTAATTACAATTAAACTAATACTAAAAATACGTCAATGTTTTTTTAAAGTGACTAAATAACACACACTAAATATATAAATAAATAAATAGGCAAATAACAGACAAAATTAAATGAATTATGAGTTCATCACTTGGTTTGTGCAGCGTGAGTCGTTCTTGGGGCTCTTTCGTTCATTTTGAATCACCTGACAAAATCCACAACGATTGCAGAAACGTTATGTGGTACTTAATTTATCACATCGTAATTTTTGACTGTTATTTATTTATGTAACTACTAAGCTTTGTACGTAGACATTTCGTTATTTATATTATCAAAAACACAGCCCCCTCCCAAAAAAATCTAAAATTATTCGTGAGAAGATTTAATTTTATTTAACGAGGCCAGAACAGATAAATAAAATTATAATTTAAACAAGTGAACTGTACACTACGTTTATGAAATCCTTGTTGCTTTACAAAAGATAAATTACGTAATTTAAATTTTTTCATAAAAAGCACAGACTTTAATATACAAGAAAATAAATTAATTTTACATCAAATGATCAGTTATTTTTTTTATCCCATTACTCTATTCCTCACATTTATTTTTTGAACCATTTAATTCCAATTTTCGTCATTTTTTCCTTATATTGCATATCAGAAGTTCGACCGTCCTAACGTGGATATGTGAAGAATGATCAGAGGTTGCCGAAATCAATACATCAGTTTCTTCACTGATTATATTTAGTATAACATCACTGAAATTGATGTGTAAACGGATACACATGTATGTAAATGACAATTCTTATGATCCGTCACTTTCAAGTTAATTTCTTTCCTTTTGTTTATTTCGCTGAAATTGTACGTGATATTCAAATCCTTCCACACCTGAGGAAAACAGCAACGAACGCCGAAACTCAGTGTGGTTTTCATTTATTTAAACATCATACAGATCTATTTTTATTTATTTTATTGTTAAACTGTGATTCTTTTGATTACCTCGTGTTGACCGACATTTTGTGAGTCCACGGGCGGCAGGGGTTACAATCCATAATTAGGGATGATGGGAAGTTCTGAACTGAGTAGTCAGCTGCCTTACTTGCAAAATTGACTCACTTCGCTGAATCCAAACACATCTTCAACTTGCATCCGTCAGTATCAGCTGTGCGACGTAGAAATGTTTACAAACAGAATTCACAACGGAAATAGAAATCGATGGCGCAACGCGTCACATTTTTTTTCCGCCTCGGCATAAACATGAATGAGTTCAACTTTTCTCTCTCCCTCTCTCACATACACACACGCAATAAGTGCGAACGCACAAGAAGACTTTAAGATCAAGATTCCAGGTCAACGTTCCACCATAGTGCGCGACGGGTTTTTGAACTCGAATTTTTTTTTCTCTTTGAAAATGCTGTTTTTGGTTTTCATATTATTGAGAGTCGTCATTTATTAAACTCATATTACAGCCGTTTTAATTCCCTGTTTAAGAACGCCTTGAGCGCCATTATTCATGACCTACTCCAAATAACTGTATTTAATATAGAATCTAAGATGACTGTTGTTTTAACAGAAGGTTACTTAATATTAATGAGTAAATTAGATTTTATGTGACTGATAAACAGGTGTTTTTAATTTCACTATAAATTTAATTTAACTAAAAATTTAATTAAAAAACGATTATTCTAGTCACCCGACATTTTGTCAATTTTTTATTGAAAATTATTTTATATCTTTTATATTTATTTACCTTTGTCATTTTTGGTGTAGAATATTGAAATTACTGGTCGCTCTACACATTTCGACTAATAAATGTATATGATCATAAATAAAATAAATTTCTGAAGAAACAAATCCAATGGAACTTAATTCAGATTGAATTGAAGTATTTGATTACAATGCTTACTAAGAAATCCATCCTTCACGTCATGACAGTACGGAACTTTACATAGCTTTTTGAATTTGATATTATACTACTGAAATACCTATTTTACCGGGCACGAAATACAACTAATGTGTGTGCGCAACTAAGTTGTCATTGGTTATCCTCAGGGCACCACACCCCGTGGCTAAACTTTAAATCGTATCATGTGCACGTAATTAAATTCTGCATGACGGCTTCACGTTATGTTATGTGTCGTGTGTGTCTCGGGGTAGTACAATGCAACGTGGAAACTATCCAGAATTACGTTGCCTGTGTACACCGGATGATTACTAACAACGCATTATTACCCCTCTGCACCAGCTAATCACGAAATGGCTACACCGGAAATTGGAAGCTCCTGCCATGAGCTTTGCATCATAGACGCGCGCATTAATACATTCACGATTAGCTGCGGGAACAATCGTTTGGAAACGAGTCTCGCGAAAGGGAGACACGCGGGAATAAATAACAGTTTCCTGGAAGCACATTCCTCTAAATTATAATGAAAAGTATATTCAAAGAATTTATAGCATTTTCAAAACCAAAAAACGAATTATTTAAAAAATTACATACAATACTCTAATAAATCCCAATACAGTTACAACTCTTACGCCATAGAAAATGTTTAAAAATGTATACCACTCCCATGCAGAAATATTTCCGCTGACGTAACCGACAGACATTCCCTTTTTCTCGTCGGAGGAATAACCTTGCGGAGTAGCTGTCTGCAGTAGAACCAGGCTTATCTTTTACGACAATGGTCTGGTAACGTACACACTTTGGTGGTAGAACAGGGAGGAGTAGTAGTTCCCTTTCCGGACACCTAGCCGCCTTTACTGTTCGCCCGCAGGAATCCAATTTCCCAGAGAGCGGCCACCCCCTGTTCTTATTAGGTGGTCCAACGAATTTTCAGAGTAATGTCTCTGCAGTACGCAATTAAACTGGCTGCTGGAAGTCACGTGTGGGAGTCTAGTTACTATCGGCACCTTCGTGAGTATATTCTGGCACCTATATATAGGTTACGTTTCATAGTCTTCAATTGAGTCTGGCGGAGAAATCGTTACGCAAGATATATCAACTGTGAACACTGGTAGCATATTAATATAATAAATAAACAGATTCAGAGAATATTAATTACGGTCAATTTCGAAATGTCCGTGTGCAATTAAATACTGTCAAAATTCCTAAAATAATCAGGGAAAATCAATGATAAATTTTTTATTGCAACAATATAATGAGAGACAACGATGAAATTCTTCATATACATTGAATAAATTCTAAGTGGAGAAATGTCCAGAATTTTGGGAAAAATTGAAATAATTGCTCTTAAATTGACCTTAACATATAAACCCCTAATTTCTTCAAGATATTAATTTTTTAACCAGTCGTTTTGAGTAAATCTTTGAGGAACTGTTTACACAATGAAATTTGTGAACAACATTACAGAAATTAAATTAGCCTAAATGAAAAAAAACTTATTGAATTTAAATTTAATATGAATAATCTTTTACTTTACGTCTCTTTGCTATAGTATCAGTTTAACAAATTAACGAGATGTTTTACTTTAATTTTAAAAAAAATATTTGATTCAACACAATAAAGTTTCAGCAACTTTCTGTACTTTCATCATATTGTTCTGTTTAAAGGGTAATAAATGAAAGTACAAAATGTACAGAAACGTCGCCGACGTGTTGCACGAAATATTTTAAAATGCCCATTAAAAATTGACGGTAATTTATTAAATTCAATTTAATGTGACTGATATATGATTTAATGTTGACTTTGTATATTTAACCCTTTGCACTCGAGGGCTCCGTAGCTGAACCCTCGAGCTTGAAGACACATTTTAAATGGCTCCGCTCCGGAGCCCTCGAGTGCAAAGGGTTAATATTCTAAATTTATCAGTCTCATTTCAATGACGAAAGTAATAAATAAGTTTCTAAAATATTTAATTTAGAATTATAACTATCAAATATCTTTATTTTATTACACTAATTTAATTTTATAACATTAATTAAAAAATATTTTTATCTGTACTCATAAAATTGTAATATTTTAAAAAAATACTTTACAGCTAAAATATAATGTCTTATAAATAAAAAATATTTCACAACATTAATTCATATAAAATATTTTTATCTATATAAGAGATCTTGTTAAATTGTAGTTTTTTCTACATAAAAAAATTCTGAGGGACATATTGCCGAATGCTCCAGTTTTCTAATTAAATATTTTAGATATTTATTAATTAATTTTATATTTAGAATGGCGACTGATAAAGATACACGAAGGACAAAATACAAATTAATCATTAAATGAAAATTTTTCACATAAAAATATTCATGATTAGAATTTTATTACGTTTATGCTCTCATGGTTTTAGAAACCGATAGATTTCGTCGATCATGAATGTTTTCCAGTCCTTGCACAGCCTTATTTTATGCAACCTCCTTAACCTTACCAACGTGGAATCTGTGGAAACGATTGTGAACGTTTACTCATATATCCAGTAGTCTAAACTGCTGTCGAGAGCGTAACGATTTCGTGTGATGTAAACATTCTTGTTATAAGGAGTTTATTATAATTCTTCTAGCATTTTATGAGCTAATCCTTACTGGTTTGAAGCTTAAAGACTATTATTATGTCATTTTAAAATAATATCTCCATACGACTTTGCGTCTCGCAATGGGGACAGCAAGGAAGGGAAGGCAATTAAAAACATAATAACTCCCTGGTCTGATATTACAGCCACTAGAAGCTTGTAATTGTTGAGTCTGCCAGAAAGTTAGTCCGGCAACAACTCTCGACCCATAAAAATTGGCCTCAGGGGCCTCCGTGGTAAGTGGGACGCCAAATTATGTGGCTTTTGCCGATTAATTTCTGGCAGCAGCAGCAGCTGGTGTTATGGCTCTCGTGGTGGACGTTGGCTGTAAAATAAAACAACACCGCGGTGGATGCTCAGGAGGAGGAAACCTCGATAGAGGAAAAACAAAAAACAACTCATGTCCGAGGGAGTATAACTAGGTCGTAGAGCATATATTGCAATATCGATCCACTGTTGAGGGAAGTGCTTTATCAACACACAATCCTACAAAGAACCGTCTGATTTTTTTTTCTAGCGAATTAAAGTCGACAAAATTTTACAGAGAAAAATGATTAGGAGACACTTGGGTTAAGTGTTACTGTAAATTAATACACGAAAAGGAACCTTATGTAACGATCAAATCATTGAAAATACACACCATGTACCTATTTAATATATATATATATATATATATATATATATATATATAACTGACATATATAAGTCGTTAAAGGATATAAAACAAATTACAAGCAAGAAACATTATTTCTTAGTGGTTAACCATATAGATTTTTAGAAATATTTTCTCAGCTCCGTAGAACATTAAAATATTAAAAGTGCTTCCTGTAAAATTTATCATGATATTATACACGGAAATTGGAAAGTAAAACGGATATATTTATTTTATACTTGTGCACTTGTGGAGGTTCTAAGAAAAGAAACGTCATTTTTGAAAAGAAAAATTTACGTCTCTTTGCTCTTAAATATTTTTTGCAGCTGAAGAAATGAACAAGGCTTCGAGAAACGTTGTGTGGTATTTATATTATAACGCATTTTTTATTTTATGAAATTGTTTCAGACAGTTTTGACGGTTAATTTACTTATTAAAAATAAATACTAAATAAATACAGGTCGGTATTTCCTGAGTGAAACTTTTACGATTTACTTTCAGTGCAATAAATCAATAAAACATTTAAACTGAAAAAATATATTAACAGAAACTTCGCGTAGGGTTTTCTTGAGAATTTCAATATGATTGGAAGGTTAAGTAAATAGAATATGCTAAATATGTATTTTCACGATTATAGATGATGAAAGATGGACGGTTGTTAGGATAAACAAGTATGAGTATCAGGAAAGATATAGAAGATTCTGTATTTCGTTGCTTCAGCCCCACCGAAAAGATTTTCCACCAAAAAAATTGGTAATTGTTAATTTAAAACTTCAGTTCACTTAAATTTATTTGGCTATTATTTCGTTCTAACTCCGTCTAATTTCGGAAAAAATAATAAACGGAAACGTTTAATGGTATTTCTTGTCAATTATTTTTTGGAACGAAGGAAAATATTTACGTCGACATATTTTGGCTTCCACTAGCTGAAGAAACAACCCAATCTTAGGGTTTAACTAATCCATGTTTAAGTCTTCTACGTGCTTATACCAAGACTCCAGACCGGGATTATCACCCGATAAACTAGTGACATGTTTAAGTTCCAACTTGTGAAGGTCTCAACCATTGCTAATATCTCTAAAAACTTTATATTGAAGAAAATATATGAAGTAATTTGTAAGTACCACGCTACAGGGATAATCTCTAGACAAAATAGCGCCATGGTAAAGGTCTCAACCCTTGCCAATATCTCTAATAATTTAGTTATTAATTTACTCACAATATCCATTCTTAATTGAGGTTCTAAAATTATAACTACCAAGTTTGAACCACCTTCGCTCATTGTATTAACTTTGGTTAGAAAAGTAAAATGAGGGAACTCATTCTCAGTCTCATTGTCTTTCTGCGATTGTGGATTGGCGGTGAATAAGGAATTTTAGAAAAGCATAGCAAGAAAATAGAGCTGAAGTTTAAGTCAGCATTTATGTGATGTTGAAGTACAACAATTATTATTTAGCTTGTGGTTTTTGTTGGAGGAAAAGTAAAGAATATCGCGACACAATAATCCAGTTAGACTGAAGTGAAGCTACAGCGGTTGGTTAAGAAATCGATGAAGTGGCATAGGGCATTTGTTTTTGCCTCGACTCTATTTATTTAGTAAATTAATGTCGGACACACAAAAGGACAACATACATTTGTGATGGAGGGAATTACAACGGCTCTGATTCCTACTGCGCTTTGTCCGACATCCTTCTCAACTCTTAATTCATTTCCTCCCCCACTACCAACCGTCACTGCCTCTGCAAAAGTGGGGGGGGGGGGACAGGACTTTTAAAAAAAGGGGCAAAACAACAAGAACCCCCTTTGATATCAGGCTTTCAGTACGCAAGCGCTAAGAGGATCACATCGCATGCTCGCTAATTTGTGAGCGAGAAAAGCGCACGGCCTTTGTAAACAGAGCAACAAAACGAGATCGTCAGTCAGTAGCCGGCGCTGTGCTCAACTCTCTGTGACAGAATGGGAGCTTCTGTCAAAAGGTTACTGGTGCATGTGCCTCAAAAGCAGGAAAACACAGCATCACACACGGAATATATTAACCAACTCGATGTCCGGCAGACTCGTTACTCGCGATTAACAAATAATACAATTCAAAACCAAAGGAAATCATCATAAAAGATTAAGATCACCATCTCCTGGAAAAGGCTACAATAACTGAATCCATCTCTGTCTGAACTAGATGGCTCAACGACGGATATCTCAGAGGGTGAATGATCAATCAATATCAGGGATCAGGATGGAAAAATCTCGGTCAGACCTGGAATCGAACCCCGGGACTTCAATGAAGAATGAATATATGGCTCAGTTTCAATTGTAAACCTTTCTTCTGTTCTTTGAATTGTAATTAATTAATGTGAATAATTTTTTCAATTCATTTCTTTTACTTCACTGCTGATATACATCTCCATTCTTTTTAAAGTATCTTTTACTCAAATTTTATACTGTTAAATAGACTAATTAATAAATTTCCAACGTAAATTTATCTGAAGTTCAACCTTTTTTAAAATAGTCTATTAAAATAATTTTCTTCCCTTAATTAAATGAACCCATGTTTCTTTATCAGCCACATGAAAAAATAATTTTCTTCAGAACCATTTCTTTAGATGTTGAAGTAGCTTTCGGGGCGTTTTCCATTATTAGTTTTATATACTTTTATTTATTTTATATATATATATATATATATGTATATATATGTATATGCATTTAAAAAACGTTATCACTACGAGTTAAATCATTAATGTTTCAAATACTATAGATTTCTCCGCAGAATGTTAACAATAGCCACTCTCCAAAATTCTTAAAAAGTTATTAGCATATCTTCCAAAATATTTTAGACACATCCTCTATGGATTTCTTTTTCACAATATAAATTTTATCTAAGACCGATCTTCCACGTTTAATTTTTTCGACCAAAACCAGTTTCATACTCATAAATAATATGGGGGGGGGGTGCGTAATAATAAAGTAGCAAGAATATGATTAACTGACAATTATTATTATTATCTGAGGTATAATCTACACACAATTCTGAGATTTGGCTCATCACAAATTATGAACGCTACGATGGACACGCAGTTATTTAATTTTTTCAAAAAATATTAACCAGTAGTCATTCAATTCCCTAAATTATAACTTTAGAAAGATTCATTTCTTCTTGTGAAAAACATCTCCACACTTTCTGGATTATTCATTTTGTTTACTTAAATTCAGTTTGCTACTACCCTCAAAAGAAAGAGTTCTGTAGAAATCAGATAACATTTGGTAAACACCGTCCGCCATATTGGATTCAACCTTTTTTCTTCAGATTAGGAATCTCTGATCTCGGAAACCCCTAAAAACGGACTTTTCTTCGAATTAATTTTCTTATCAATTATGACTAAAATCTTAGTGTATACAAAAAAAAATTCTTTCACAAATTTTTATAAAAAAATTCTACTACTATTAAAACTAAAAATCACTTATGTGATGTTCTTACTGAAGATCGTAATTCAGTCCCCTCCTTTCTATTTTATTTTACAAAAAATTATACTAGTTATAATAATTTTGATGTTATGATTCAAATTTGTGCTCAAAATTTCGTTTTTTCAAAAATAAAAGTCTTACAGGGGGCAATCCATAACGTCAGAAATATTTTCCACTGAAACTCCAAATCTTAATAATGTTACATGTTGCGAAAATTTATCAACAATATGCGCCGACTTAACCAGTATCTCTGTGCAAAAGAAGAATTACAGTTTGCTTTGTAAACATGCTTCGAATTTGTTGACACGAGGTTACGTCACTTTAGTACTTTTTGCCACAGTCGGTACTTTGGGAAAATAAAAAAAGCTTCCAGAATCAAATCGGGGAAAAAACAGCACTGATGCAATACGCGGGATGAATTTCACCAGGACTTAAACTTGAGCAGATCCGTCTTGCAGATCGCTGAAGTTCAAACGTGTGTTCTGCGTGATAAACTGACGAAGTCAAGGAAAAAGTCTCGCCAAGGCTGTCTTATCTCGGAGTCAACAAAGCGAATGGAAGTGCGAACTGCGATCTTTCATTTCGTCGATGCGGAAAGATCCGTCGAGAAGAAGCAAAAAAAAAGGACGATAGAAGGGGGCGAGAACGCGATTCACAAGAGCGGGCTGAGGTTTTCCGGATTTTAGCAGTTGTGTCAAGTCTCTGGATCTTAAGACAATAAAAAATCCTTCGGTCTGGCGTCCTCCAGTTCCGAATTTTTTGGCACCGTGTAGACTGGACTATGTCAGTTCCCAACATCCTTACGCTATATAGATATGGTTATTGCGTAGGGAAGTCAAACATATATTGGGTCTGATGCTGTACACATTTCAGTATATCCTCTTTGAGCTGTACCGTTTTCCCTTGTACTTCTTCCACTGCCGACGTGGTTGTGTGGAAGGTGAATATTCTCAAATAATAATGTTCAAGTAATGTGAAGAATTTACTGGACAAAATCTGTTTGGCTATTAACACAATTCACGGTTCTTCCAACACGATCACGAATTTTTCTTAAAAAATATATAATAATAAATTCGGAACTAATTCTGTTATAACGATGCCGTGCATATCAGAAGATGCGATAAGCATTGCCTTGAACTTCGAACGACTCATTGGGTTTCTCGAGGAAATGTTGTATTTATGAACGATGGTTTCAACCACGTATCGTCATCTAAAGTTAAACGAGAAGCCTGTTTGAAATCACGTCAATGTGTATTCGTATCTGTCATTATCCGAAACTGCTTAACCCACTGCTATCGAGTCGATCAATCCAGTTGTACCTAATCACCTGCTAGGAAAAAAGGTCCTGAGGTACTTGCTATTTTTTCCTTGGAAGTCTCTGGAAAATGATAACTGCAGCAGATTTATTAAAATTAAATTAAAATAAAAAATACCCGATTGAGTTTGTTCAAAATTGTTCAAATACTTAGTTTCATTATTTTAACCAGTTGTTCTAAGAGATATCTCGTCAATATATTGAATTTTATAATCCACGATTGTAGATGAAATTTTTATTTTCTTAAGGGATCAGGAAGGAAAAAAATCCAGACCGGAACAGTTACAAATCATAAATACAAAAATTTAAAAAAAGTTATATCTGAAAGGATAAATTGCAAATAAAACAGTTAAAATATGTCACTGTGTTTCGACCCTAATTTGGGAATTCATCAGGTGGAAGTTATTTGAAAACAGGGGAAAAAAGAAAAAACTTTTAAGTAACATCTGAAAACAAAGACCTCTTAATTATAGAAATTACTCGTCTTTTGCCAAAAATGTGACAGTTAAATAGATATAAAAAAATGTGACCCTTCAATTGACACCCAAAATTGCTGTGTCAGGATTTATATAAAGAAAACATTCCAGTAGGTTCAGAGATGGAATTTTTTCGAGATTATGCAAGGAAGAGTTTGTAAACACCTGTAATGTGTCGGGAAATTACCGAATAAATTAATTCAAACTAATATTTCTCCGTCTGGAACGGTGAAGGGTAAAGATAAGTAGAGAAAGACATTATAATTCTAATTATAAAAGGAGAAAATGTGTTTCTTGAAGGCGAAAATAATGAAGGACGATATAGAACTATGTAACTAGATATGCACGGAGGTTACGAGTTCTGCTTATTTATTCATAGACGCGGACTGCTCAGTGTGTAAATTTTACATAACCTTTCTCTACTTTTGTAAGCCCGTAAAAGGAAAGTTTTAAAAAATGGGGCGTGTTACGTAGAATACTGAAAAAATATTATTTCCGCAATAAGAATGTCTCTCTCACTCTGCCATAATTTTAACTTTGAAGAAGTACGTTGTTTGTTTGTTACGCGCAGACGAGGGCGAAGGAAGGAGTTGTGGCCTCGTTCCAGGTAATTGCACCTGGAGCCGGGGCTGGAAGGCTCGTTGCGTCAGCTCAAGAGGCTGATGCAAGTCCAGGGATCCTTTGCGGAGAGACTCCGAGCACTGCCAAGGTTCTCCTTTCTCACAGACAGACGCGGTGCTTATTAAAGAAGACAGGTTTTGTGCAAGAAGTCGTCGCGTCCAGAGGCTTTCACCAATCAACTCCTTATGGTAAATATGTCGATTTTCTATTTATAAAATGTTTATATTACAATTGTAAATATTTAAATATTTTATCTATTAGAGAAAAGCAAACGTGAGTTTCGAAAGGCCAGAAAAAAATTGATATTCTGTACAGTTACTGAAAAACTATTGTGCGGAAACAACCAATTGACCCTCCGTGGTGGTGTTTAATTTTAATGAAAATTATTTACATATTAAAAATAGATAAAATGGGGGTATTAATTTATACTCTAGATCATTTCAATACGACGTTTCGTCCACAATTTCGGGACATCTACATGTAATATAAAATATATACATAATATAAAAGTGTATATATCGTAGAAATTACACGTCATGAAATATTGCTAAATCGTTTATTTACTTAATGAATGCCAGAGCATTGTAAAGAACAGCATTGTTTGGCACAACAATGCAGAGACTATAATGGCTGTTAGGTGTATTGTCGAAAAGGTATACAAGACGCTCAGAACTTTAGGTCTAAAGCAGAGTGTTTTGGAGGATCTGACCTTGGTAGTCCGGGCTAGTCTGTGTTGGTCGAATTCAGCAAAGTATATCATCATTGTTTTTATTATTAAAGATTTTATACAGCAATGTGACAATATGTACGACAGTAACGTAGAAAGGCGCCGAAAGTGATGGAAAGCGAGACGATAATAATGCTATGGGCTGTGAATGAAAATAGCTTTTTATAAAAATTTAAATAATCACGTGTGCACAAAACCAGAGTAGCTCTAAATAAATGTTAAAAGAAAAAGTTTCTTTTACCTTTATTATTATTATTATTATTATTTACCTCTACGTAAATATCGTTTATCACCATATTTCTATAGCTTTGTCAGACTCTTGAGATTTCCATAGCTTTTGTTGTTGGTACAACATTTTGTTATTGTAATTTTAAATTCATTTTTTGCTTTTTTAACTTGCTGAAAATTGCAAATCACTCTCTTTATTAGAGGCCTTATAACCGGCCCTGAAATTTAGATTCTCATAAAAGCCGACGAATTTACTTAACAATATAAAATGTAATTCTACAAAAACCAAATTTGTCAAATAAATTATCTATTAAATATTATTGGTTTAATTTAAACTTCCTTCTTTGTTTGTGACTAATTCAAAGTGAATGCCACAATTTGGCTCTAAAGTGTTTGTATTTTTATAGTATCATATTTTGTATATGATACAATATAAAGTTTTATATTACCTGTGGATTTCCGAAAATTGTGGACGAACCGTCGTATTGAAATGATTTTTTTATTAGTTAATATATTTTTAACATTCTCGTTTTTGTTCATTTCGAAAATGATAATTCTGATATTCTATTAAATATAAAATTATTTACGACACATTAACATGAAGGAAACTACAGAATATTTATTTTTTCGCACACATTTTTGTAAAAAATTTTTATTGTATTCGAATTTGTTCTAACAAGTTTCAATGTCCTTCAATTTTAAAATTTATATTACAAATATTGCTGCATCCATGAATATTTTACATTATATCGGGAGAAGAATATCTATTCCGCAGTACCCTTTTTCGTTTTATTTATATTTTGCTGTAGTCCACGTTAGTAGTTTCTATAAATATTTATATGGAAACTATCCCTTTATACGCACACAAAGGGAGCAATATGTAGAGAGCTGCATATATTTAAAATCAGTTGAGAGGGTTTTTTTTATTCATGGTATATCGAGGTCCGTTGGCTTTTTGACATTTGAAACTTAACTCAGCGAAAAAAGAGGCCAGGTTATTGAGTAGTTCTGTCGAGGTAATATACTTTTTCCCCCCCTATATTCCGGGGGAATGAAATCAGCCACGAACGTACAACGACACGGAACTTTCTGTTCTACCGATCAACTAACAGAAAATAAAATAAAAAAATTACCTTGCACTACCTGGTTGGCTCCCACAAATCATGGAAAGCGTGGGGGGACGGGTTCGGTGTGTGTGAAGGATTTTGCGATAACCACGAGAACAGCGAGAGAGGCCTGACTAGGCTGGGATAATGGCTGGCGGTGTTGTTCTCACCCTGAGGCATCCATATCGCAACCCAACCCTCCCCATCCTATTTTTCGTCGCTGTTTATTACGGCAGCTGTGGAACTCTCCCCCACACCTTCTTTCTCTACCCCGAGCTCCATAACTCACGCCTCTACCCGCAGCACGTGCGCGAAAAATGGAGTTATATCCTATAGCAAATAAGTTCTCCTTACACAAGGACACGTTCGCTTAGAGTTCATTCAAAAGACGAAAATAAATATACAGCAGTAAAGTATCAGCTCTTCCTTACGATATTGAGCGTCTACACTAAACTTTCATAAACCCAAGAAATTGAATTAGCACCACCCAGGATTTAATATATAAACTGACAAAAATACAACTACACAACGTTTCGTCCTTAATTCAGGGCTTCATCAGGTGTACAATGGAATTAGAGTATTATAAATATAACATTTATCTAAATATATTTTTTACTTGAATTTTAGATTGAAATTAAATCCAACACTTGTTTAATCACCATTTATTTGAATTTTAGTCAAAAACCTTGTAAACATGATGAAGTCCAAATTAAGAATTAAACATTTTTATATTAATTCTGTTTCTGACTTGAAGCCGATTTATTATAAATTAAATCAAGCCGCCTATTGTGTCTGTCCTTATACTAATCTGTTGGCATTTTCAGTGGCCGTGCTTATTGACGACATTATTTGTAATCGTCGTACAAACAAGTAATTAAGCAATTTTATTTATCTCTTGTCAAGTATGATGCAAATTTGTAGCTGGATTGTTTCTAAAGACAGAGTATCGTGAATTTAAATAAAGCGCAATTGGAAAAACCGTCACCGAGAACTATTAATCAATTAAGTTGACTCACATTACTTCGATAAAACACTGTTGAAAATTATCGACCTTAAGTAAAATAGCGATCACGGTAACCAGGGTTATGTGGTGTTTCTAGAAGGTTAAAGACCAATTCTGTTTGCAGATAATTTTGTAGAGTGCGTGATATCTCCACGAGACTGATAATTTCTTCCCGTGGCAGAAAACGTGCATCGGAGATCATAAACACGAGCACGAAGAAAAACACAAACGGCAAAATAGAAAATTAGCGACGTAAATAGTCGACGAAAATGGGGCAGCAAAAAAAAAACGGAGTCGTTTGGAATCCACATCAGACATTACTTTCCAAAGAATGATACTACTTTACTGTCTACACTATCTGCAATTCATGAAAAACCTCCCCCACACAGATCCATTAAGGTTACTTGTGGAGTCTTGCCAATATCGAAACGGCCTTGATATTGCCAAAAAATTCAAATACCGCTCGTTTAGAGAGACTCCTCGACGGTATTTTGCGGTATTATCAACCGAAATAATGTGCGATTCTTTTAAATTAATTTAATATAAAATTTAAACATTTTCTAATTATCAAGCATTTTGACGATCTATATTTTATACTATTTAATCGCTATATACGCTGCCGCGCCACAGTCCTAGAACGGAAGATCGCGTTGAGGCAGATAAGAGTGCGAGGCCCCAGTTCGACCCCGACCTCCTGTTGCCCTACATCCATCCAGACGTCTGACCCCTACCACAACGTATGACGCATTCAGCGAGGATTATCGCCAAGGTGGGGAACACACTACATGGCAATGTCGCAGATATTTTCTTAATATGGTGACCTTCAAATATGTCCAAGAAAAACGTCACGGCAATGAGCTTCACGTTGTGTGTGGACTTTGACGCTTCTATACGCCAATCTTTCACTGTGTATCTAAATATAAAAGCTGTTGACGTCACATTACTAAGAAATTTTGAATGCATTTCACACATTTTCCTTACATAAAGTGAGTCACCGGAAAAAAATGTCAAAAGAAGTAGTAACTCAGACAAAAATATTTTACGTTCTATGGATGGAATCCGAAGAAACGTGACATAGATAAGGGAGATAACAGGAAAAATTAAGTGATTAAATCTTTGTTGTCTTCAGCGTAATTAAAAATCGTAAGCGACGTAAGAACGAAAAACTGCACAAGCCAGGTGACAAACTCAAAACGAAATATATATGAGTTCAAATTTTCACTCTCCGCTTTTATAAATACACGTAATTGGTCAGTTTTATGTAGGTATCTTCCATTTAATATCTCCTAAATATAATATAAGAAAATATTAAAGCCTTTCAATCAAACCTGAGAACTGAAGGCCATGAAACTGAATTTTTAAAAAATATTATTTTTGGAAATACACTGACATTAGATCCTCGAATTTTGGCACATGACCGCCAGCATCCAGACTAAAAACTTTTTTGTACCACCTTATGTTTACATCAACACATGCTTTAAGCCGACGTCCATGAAAACCGAAAATTTCCCGCAGAATTTACAGAATAACTTCGCTATAGAACGACAACTGACGAGTATAAGACCTTTAGAGAACCATTTACCAGACCAGAAGACTAAGTAATATTTTTAAAATAATTTTCTTTGACATAGTTTTACGCGTTTCATTTTATCACCATAGTATGAGTTATCGGTGTTATTTATATAGGAAATTACATATCATGCAATATAATTAGAGTTTGTAAATTCATGTTGTGGCTGATACTAGGATAGTTGGTATCTTGAAGATTAATTGATAAATATATTACGACCAGTTCTTGTGATAAGTCACTTGTCAATTATCAAATGTCTAAACAATACTTCTCTTTTTTTAATAATAATTTTTATTCTGCTGTGGCTGGTTGAACGTGGAATTGCTGCTACAGTTTTGCTTTTGCTTTTGCTTTGTACATTTACATGACTAAAATTCTGTTAAAGCCGCCCCCAGCAAATACGTCCGTGTTAAACTCATAGCCCTCTGCCAGCCCCGAGACCTCATTCACATAAAGTACGTAATTAATTAATATTAAGAATAATACGAAAGGATGTTTGTTTATACTTTATAATTATTTAAACTTGTTTACAAATTGTAACAAAACTTCGTACACATATTATTGAAAACCCCCGGAGAAAAACGTTGTCGCGGATACGCCCGTTACACACACGGCGATTTTTGTCCTGGCAATAATTTATCGCAGACTCCGTAACCACAGTAATCAATTGATGTGAATGAGAGCTTGTAAACTGGGCGGTAAATAATCTTGGAGATAAAATTGTCGCGGAGACACCTTGAACGGTCGCTCAAGCCTCTAGCGTTCAGCGATAAATTTATCGAAAATTGAAACAAGTGGCCTACGTAACCCAATGCATATTTATACACAGGGTGGTTTTTTATCACTTGAATTATTTTCATTCTTGAATTGAACTTTCGTCTGGAAAGGTTTTTTACCATCCTATTTTTTGTGTCCTTTTTTGTACATATTTGGAATACGAGTAATTTTGGTTACATCATAGATAATGAAATAATTATTTCATTAATTCAAAAAAGACCTGTGTTCCGGCATAAAACCCTGAACATATTTCACGTCATCCTGCCTCAACTCTTCAAACAGCGTGTAGAAAGCTCCAACATCCTCTTTTTTCATTAATTGGATGAACACAAATTAGTCGATTTTTTCTTCTCATTTTCAGTCGTCGACGAAATAACGGTAATGCTAGAATCTGCTAATTTCGAACAGCACTCTAAACTAAGAATCGTACAACGGAAAATTTACTTCCGCGATAAAAATAGCCGAGTGTGTAACACGTCCATCATCCCTAGGAGTGGGTTGGGCCGCGATGGATATTGTAAAACATGAAAAGAACTGTCGAAATTTCCGTCGAATAAGTATAAGATATTACTGTTGGGCTAAATACTTTTCAAGGCTAACATAACTAATTACCCGAACAACACTCAGCTAGTTAGTAATATAGTAGGTAACGATGCACGAAACTCCGACGTCTGTTATCGATATTTCCGTCTGAGTATGCACGTATTACAGAGGTGCTGCTGATGCATAGAGCCAGAGGATTAAGTGGGGAAGGGAGTTGTGGGTGATTGGGGAGAGGTGTTGACGTGCGGGGGAGAAATGAGGTGTTGAAGCTACTGCACCAGCAATGTATCGCGAAAGTCATCGGTGCGGCACGAGAATGCATTACCAAGTTGCCTGGAATAATCACCTCCCCCCCTCCTCCCCCTTCTAGATAAGAGACGTCCGGGAACTTTCCCTTCACAGAGTGGCGTTTGCATTCAGCGTCACCACAAACTTGGCCCGGGCTTTTGTGTCTGGATATTTACAGCCCTCACTCTGCTAGACTTGGCGGTACTGTGTCGTTTATTACGGAAGTGACTACTCCGCAAACATAAAGGAGGGGGTCCGAACTCTGGCTGTATTGTGCCGGCGAAGTTAGATTGACAAAGTTAGTCCCGCGATCGCTGCAATTAGATTCCTGATTGCGGTCGGTCCATCCAACCCTGCAAGTGATTCTTCAGCCGGAGCCGTTCACAGCAAAACTAGAATTGCGAAACTGTCCGTCCAATCTGACGAACTCGTCTAGTGGATCATCAGCGCACATTCTCCGCAGATTGCGCCAGTCTCAAACGCACACGAACGTAAACAGTACACTCTGAGATTAATCATGTCGGAAAGTAAAGATAAAAATATTACACAGTATTCTGAAATGGAGTCACCGACTAAATCATAATTATCCTTTATAGTCGAAAAATATTATATTTAAACAATATTTTGCCAAAATATAAAGTTTTACGTTTGTGTAGATAAATTTCAAGGTTAAAAAACCACTAACAGACAATGGAAATAAAAATATTTATAAATAGTTATTAAATTGCAACATGTTTCAGTCCTCATGTGGACCCTCTTCAGGTAAGATAAAAGTAAAAAACGAGGCATGTATCTTAAAATATATTATTATAGGAATAATGAATATATAATTATAAATAAGCGATACAGAATAAATAGAAAATTACTTAAAAACTTACGATTCATAAAATATGGGGTTGTAAATAGCATAATGATTCGGTAACTCTTTTCACCTTAATGGTTTTAGGGTCATTTTTAATTTGTAACAATCTGAAAATTTATTTTTACGGAATTTACTTCAAATCAGTGTAACTTAACTATGTTCGGTCAATTTATATTTCTAATTTATTATATTATACTATTTAGGTATTTTAAGTGATTACCTGAAGATAACCTCAAAAAGTGGACAAAACTTTATATTCAAACGATTTTTTTTGTATTAATAACTTTTTCATGCATACTTGCTGTATTGCTTATTTAAATATTTTACCAATTTAGATCAAGTTAACCGAATTACAATCCTCCAAAAAACCTGCAAAAGTCAAAAACGTGTTAAACGATAACACTAAAATTTATGAAGTACGCTAGAAAATTGAGTGTGTTTTTATCTTGATCGTTAGCCTTGTATTTAATTTTTTTGCAGATGATTGTGCAAGAAAAAAACTGGTAAAAAAGCGTTTCATGTTTAATTTGTGACTTTTGAAAATAAACTTTCTGAGTACTGTAATTGGACTGATATTATTGACCGGTCCTTTCAATTAAAAAATGTGTGTTAAATAATATTTTACTTGGCGTCTATTTTAAGCGCAGAAGAATCTGGAGTCTAGTAACTGTCGTATCACCCACTTTCACGTAAAACAAATACATCGTTTTATTTTTCATGCTGATGAAATTTATGTTTTCCGTCTTAAAAATCCAAATAAAAATAATATTTCATTTAACTAATTTTATATTCAGGCCAATATCGAAAGGATATGAGTAAAAATGCCGCTTTATATTTCTTGAAAAAATTCTTCAGAAAATATATCTTTAGTGAGGGTCATTACTTAACTCTTTGCTGTTGAAATTTCTCTCTCTAATCTTACAACTCTTCTAGGCATGAAATTGTCACGAATTAATTAAAATCAAGGAAATCAAGAGTTCGAGAGCTGGAACTTTATTTTATGAATACTTAATTACGATTTCTGAAGAGGGAAAGAAAAAAAAATATATAATCGCATTAGGCTTTGATATGACTTGTTGAGCTTAATTAACAGTTTAATTAATTCACAACGGAATTTATCCTTCGTGCGACGAATTCCATTTGGCGAGGAAGGGTGGATAAAAAAAGGGAGAGGGGGGGGGGGGAGACGAAATTCACAGTGCCACGAATTTTTTTTTTATTCACGGTTAAGGGAGAAATGTTTCCGAATTAATTTTCGTCGTGGAGAGATGTGACAATCGATCTGAAGAAGTTGGCTCTATTCACTGCTAGAGGGGAGGGACTCTGCTTCCAGAATTCACATTTACGGGGTATTGGATCTCTCAATTACCTGCATTCGCAGTCTGAAACGGCTCCATATTTCGGTGCTAAATTGAGAAAAGGGAGAGCCTTACTCACGGGGTTCATTGTCGCTTCTACAAAGGTTTGGGGAGTGGGAGGTAACTACGGTCCCGAGGGACGTAATAAAATCGCAAATGCAATTCTTAGTCTATACTGTTACAGTACATCTATCTTTCCAATTTCGCTACACGTCTATCAAACGTCCCGATTCTCAAGGGAGTGAAATGATTTACAGCCGTCGATGACGTCAGAAGATAATCAACCCCTTTCAAGATTACAGTCCAGCGGATAACGTAAATTCGAAATCATACCAGTCACACGGAATCCGGTCATTTTCCCCACTGACACTGGTCCCGAAAGGTCATTACCCCCCATTATGACCATTACCCCGATTGACTTTTGCTCGACAGACAATATCTCAATAGATAATTTTCCCGATGCCTTTTTGGGAAATAAATCATAATATTAATTCAACACTAATTGTTAGTTCTTATTATACATGATTTATTGAAATTTAAGTTATTAATTAATGTGTGGAACACTTTCAAGCCTAGCTTCGTACATGTCTGCTTACGATCCAGGAACAAACAGTGGGTGGAGTGGGAGAGGGTGGAATTTTTTTTAATATGTGAAAGCGGTTGAAATTGGTGTCGTATATACAGTTTACGGAGTCGCGAAGATTCATAATGTGTTCTGCATCAAATTTCAGCTCCTAACGGCACGGTAAAAACCTCTTAACACGCATTAATTAATAACTTCATTTACAATTACTATCGTGTATAATAAGATAACTAACATTAAGTGTTCTATTAATATCATGATAAATAAATCGCCTTGAATCGGAAAATTGATTATTAGCCAAAAATAAATATAGATAAGTTTTCTTTTTATTTAGGACCTCTTCAGGTTCGATTCAAGATTGTTTATTTATTGATTTGTAATAATATAAATTCCAGATATTTTTATCATTATTAATATGCTTTCTTCATAAAAATTGACCTGTCGGGCAAACGTGAATCGAGAAAGTGTCTTTCGGGATTTTGTTCTGGACCTCACTCGCACAGAAAATCCCTATCGGGTTATAGCATCAGTTATACTTAGTCCAGATATTTCTCTCTCTCTCTACACACGCTAAAAGGCCTTCAGGGTTGAAGGGCGAGCGAAACTAAAGAGAAATTTCATTTCATGTTGAAGCAACTGTACTTCGCTGCTCATCGCATTTCATACCCAAGTTCGCTTTGTCGATCAGTTTCAAACATTTTAAAACAATTTTGCAAAAAAAAAAAAACTACCTCCAGCCCGTTATCTCGTCAAAAGAAACGGGTGAAATTAAGCATAAAAAAAGAGAGAGTTCCCTTTCAAAACCATCACATGAATGATTATGAAAGCAGCCCTTTTTTCCAACCCTTCCGACCGCCAACCCTTAATCTACAAATACAATTGCGAGGTCAACCAACGTTGAATTTTTTTTTTTGTGAAACCAGGCAACCGTGTTGCTACAAAACATAGAAAGAATTCATTTTGATTCGAGTGGATATGATGACCTAATTTATTAACCCACATGGTATTTATATATATAAGAAACTACCCTGGATCTTTGAAACAAGTTTTAATTCGATTTATCCTATAAACGGCGCGGGGAAGAGAAATATTTAATTAGATAAAGAAATAGTTGCCAATTAACAGAAAAATGTTAACTGTTAAAGTAAATAGAATAAATTCAACATGCAGAGAAATGAAAACCAGAAAATTAGTTTATTTTGTACATTTTTCAGGAGTTAATGTCATATGGAATCTTTTTTGAGGTCATTCTTCAGGGAAAGAAACATTTTTATTTTTCAGAAAAGGTTTATAAAATTTATATGTAAAGTTTCCTGAAGAAAATTGCACGGGTCTCTTCAACTCTTACAGGCAAGTAAATGCTACCCTTGATATTGTTTACAAACATGGTAATTCACTATCAATTATACACAAAGGTGTTCATAACAATGGTCTTCCTTCGTTTAACTAGCTTTCACACAACATTAAACAGTTCAAGGGTAATAAAATCAAAATCATAAAAAACTAGCTTAGACACTCCTAGTCAATTAATGAACTGACAGAATTAGTCTAATATTAAAATATATCAATTGTGAAATATATTATTTTTAATTATAAGAAAGTATTGTAATAATGTACAGTTCATGAATTATTAAACATCCTTGATGTCCAGCTTCTTTAGAGTGTCATTTGGAATATCATCTAATACTATATTATATGAAAAAAGGTATTTAAGTTTAAAAATAATATAATAATTGAAGCACGGTCTGACAGACTAAATATACAATGGAAAAAAAATTAATTAGGGATACAACTTAGACAAAATTTTTCACTCGTCTTCTTAATTTAATTAGTTTCTTATACTTCATTGTTAGACTGGCGGTGGTTGTTAAAAAGAAGAAATGTTCGCCTGGTAACTTGTATCTCTGTTTATCTCGTCTACTCGGACCACAGCAATTATTATCTATGAACCCAACATTCGCAGAGTCCGTGATCTGGCTGTGTGACATTTAGTTCCCAGTTCTGTAGTTCTGATTACCAGACATGTGTGACCTTTGAACCTTTACAGACAGACACGTGTGGTTACAGTGGGGGTTTTACCATCGTGGGCGAGAGCCGCCGTTTGCGCCATCTACTGTTGCACACGGTGAACCCAGAACTGCTCCTCGTCGCCGCCGCCATCTGTTGGCTGAACAAAGCTCTAACCGAGCAAGTGTGTGGTCCAGGTTGTAATTTTCACTCGATGAACACGATTTTATGTTTGCCGCCACGGAGGCTCACCCACCCCGTCCCCAAACACCACAGAACCACTGTAATTATTCAGACCGGAACAAAAGGCGACTCCCGAAAGGCGTTCGCATATTCAACGCGGCCCCTCCCGGACTTTCATCCGCTTGCAAATATTAATTACCGCCGGCCAGTATAATTACAAGTGTTTCGTTAGTGCAATCGATTTAGGCCTGAACTGTCACACAGGTTAACAACGCCGCATCAAACTTCAACCACCACCCTCGCCTTGAAATTCCGGTTTATTATTTACGATGACTGACAAAACCACTGGAAAAAATTTAATTTACTATATAAATTATTAATCTAAAATATTTTTCAATGGTAAAATAGATAAAAATTAGTTCTTTTTCTGTTTACTTCTTATGGTTTTTTCCCATAAAAAATTAATATTTTATTGACCGTGGGTTCGTATTATAGACGTATTACAATAAATACCAGTCATAATTAAAATATTGACAGACCAACATAAAAATCAGATTTTAATTACATTTTAAAATTTATATATTTATATATCTATATCAGATTGTGCTTGAAAAATTATATATATATATATATATATATATATATGTATTCAATACTTTCAATAATGTTGTTTATTAAATATAGTTGCAATAATTGCTCATTTTTTTATATCGGCCACAATAAACGATCTTTGTTAACTAGAATTAAGGAACATAAGGGTAATGTAAAACATCTACCTCAAATATTTCCCTATTACAAAACATTGTCTTTCTTCAATTTCGATAAAACTGTTATTCTAGATAATAGTGTTAATACTTTTAAAAACTAAAGTTCTCCGTATTAACTCAAACAAATTTTATTTAAAATAAAAACAGACACGTCACATTTAATTACTATTTATGAAGATTTATTAAATAATCTTTGTTAGCTTATATCTGTATGTTTATATTTTTTGTAATGTTTTTGCCTTCGGCCATTTTACTTCAGCCTGACTGGTACTGAAAAAGATCGAAACGTCTACTTTACCTTTAAATTATGCAATGTTCATAATTAATTTCGGTTAGTGTGTGTCATACGGGTCGTTAATTTCTTGTGTTAATTTAATTTTTTTTTCGAATGGATAAAGTGATTAAGTGGTTGTAGTTCGAGATTATTAGGTATTTTACAATAAAGTACACTGAAATTAGAAACAGTACAAATCAGTATCTTAAATTCGTTATTTTGCATTTTTATCTCGGTGTTTAGAGACGAGACTAACTCTTAAACGCTACACGAGTTGAGCTCACTAGGGTTGGGGAGAAGCAAAAGCTAATTCAAACTAAGTTATAGCAGTGTTTTTTTTTTTTAAAAAAATGTAGTTTACAGTATAAAATTACTACCGGGCATTAAAATTGTAAATATGGCACGTAAAGCAGATTCACGCGCGTGTGTGACCACCACCACCGTTGTTGGGTAAAATGTAATGGATATTGCAAAGCCTAAATTACCAACTCCTCAGTTCCGTGTAACGAGCTCGTTTCATTTGCGATGCCAGAATCTGGTAGTGATAAATGGGGCGGAGAATTATGTACGAATAAGAGAGAGAGAGAGACAAACATGGTGGGCACGCGGCCAATTTGCTAATTCAATTACCGTACTAAAGTTCCAAGTTCAGACGGAGGTCGGGACATTCCCAATAAAAAAGGACGAAAAAACGTTTGTCTGACATTGAAAAATAAAATATGAAACGTGGACAGTAAATATTTACGTTAAAGTTTCTTGTTAAATCCGAAAAATAATTTATCTGGAAAGCTGAAGTTAGAGGGAAAAGCCAATGAAAATAATTGAGGATTGACGATTGAAATGGTATTGGACACAAGAAGAAAAAGAGGAAGACCACCGGAAAATTGGTTGAAATATGTCCAAAAGAATATAGAAGGAAATAGATTGGAAAATGAAAAATTGGATTTTTTGTTGACACCCGTTATTAATCTATAAATCTAGGGGAATAATTTAAATATGTTTTGAAGGTGCAATCAAGATAACTGAAGGCTACAATACAGTACTTAAATAAGACGTAATTATATTGGGAAGCCAGTGATGCCTTTTCAAAGAATTTACGACCATTTTGTGGCCTCAGCAGCCTATCAGAGCGGGCACAAAAGTTTTAATTAGTTCCGAAAGTAATTAAAATAATTTAAATACCAATACTCCCCGTCCCCTTTCAAGTCTCCTGATTTATTCGTCCTCCACAACGCAATTTGCGTGTACGTGTTTTGGAGTGAATGGGTCGAAAGAGATAAAAGGAAAGTTTCCGATACTCGGAGAAACACACTCGAAATTGGTTAATAAATATTTCCGATAATAGCCGGTTTAAAACCTGTTATAGAACGTAATGAATAGATAACAATGATTTTGAAGTAGCGTGGCGTGGTAAAAAGACCTTACCAGAGATTGTTGCAAAGGAAGATTCCATAAATTTACTTAACAGATGCCTTATTTCCGGGGCATTCCAAAAATAATTGAAAAACGCAGATACTTTCATTAAATATGTTTAATTGTCTCACGAGGTATCAAAATGAATAAAAATTTTTATGACGAGCAGTTACCGTCGTTATGTATATATACATATTATTGGTATTTTCATAAATTATATTGAATTGTCTATTTCTAATGTTAAATTTTTTTGTTTGTAGATCTAAATATATATATATATATTAAATATAATGCAGATTATATTGATTTACAAGAAAGCTTTGGTGATATTTTTGAAGGTTGTAGGGAGAATTATATGAAAATGTAAAACAATTACATTCACAAGGGCTAGAAAGATTGTGAATTTTCCATTAAAATATTGATGGCTGTGCCTTGGCAAGAGTTAATGGCATTAAAGAATTAGGGTTAGTGTTTGATTCAAAAATGAAATTTAAAACTCGTATTATTAATTATTAATGAATTCATACAAATTTTATATTTTTATCAATTCCCCAATTACTATTAAGATATTATATGTATCGTTGGTGAAACCATTATTAATTTTTTATCTATAGTATATTTCAAATAAATTTAACAAGAATATTGATATTGTACAACGTACATTTTTACCTAATATAACATATAGAACGAATTTTCCGGACATTTAAGAAACGTAATTATAAAAAAAAAAATTGTTAAAATTATTTTTTTACAGAAGGAATGGATATTATATATTATAATTGTAATTTTGTTTTTAAGATATTTATTATGTGCTACTATCCATTTTACATTAATAAAATAATCGGACAAAATTATAACACATAACGTAGGCTATGTTTTAAAGTCATACATATTCATATGGTATTAATTTAAATGAGACATGAATTTAAAAACTGGATTTACGGAAAAAATTAATAGTTTAAAAACTGATCCATAAATTATAATTACGAGGTGAATGGATGTCAAATAAATCCTTTTTGCTAGAACATCCACACATCAGCAGTGAAATTCGGAGTTTCGTGAAAGTGAAACAGACTTGGATAAAATGGACGAAAATTTTCTGCTTACAATTTTTCACATTATTTCAATATTTTCTCGGCCTGTGAAAATATTGCAGCTTATGAAGTCGTTTAGAACTTTTTAACAAGAAACTACGTTTTTTTGAACCAACCAATATGAGTGAACGTACACAGAAAAACCGACGAAACTAAGTAGGATTACTCCACTATACAACGCAACCCCCTAAATTTCACCAGTAATTTTAAAAGCAATGTTTAATAACTAGAGCATTCTAGCGTAGCTTAATATCGCAGAAATTCTAAAGCTGAAAAGTTAAACACTGCAACCATTATGCACAGCAGACTTACAACGCAGGAGCCATTCTTTACTGTTACCGAACTTAATTGTCCGAAGGGTTAGTGGAGGTGCGCGCACCCCCATCCACCCCTCGTCGCCCCAGAAGCGCCATTTAGCATCGCTCCCTACTTATTAAGGCAAAGGTGCTAAATGCTCCCCCTTCCCCCGAGTTATTTGAATTTAGTATTATGGTAATGCGTAGATATTAGGTGCTGCTGTACCTCTTACAACTGGTAGAACCGAGGGATAAATGTAGCTGATTTTCAGTACAGATGGAAAAAAGTAAATAAAGGGAGAAAAGTCGCTCAAAAAAGACTGAGTGTTATATTTGAATAAACCAGAGAACGTGTTAGAAATCATTTATACAAACAAAAATTATTACCGTGGAACCTCTTCGAGGGAAAATGAATAAACAAATTGGGAAGTTGATTTTTACAAATCTTAATTTTTAACTTGTTTGTTGTATAAATAAATTATTAAATTTTCAACAGGTGCTTTATACACACAATGCAGTCGAGCATCACAAGAAGTCTATTATATTCAGTCTTTTAAAAATTTTTTTATTACCATTCGCTAATGTTCCACACGTGTTTTTATTTTTTGTAAAGAAAAATTCTTATTTGTATCCGTCACGAAGTTCTGGAACTGACTTGTGTCAAAATATTATTAATAAAAATTAGCACTACGTATAGTTTGTGTTTAACATCTACAGGTACAATTAAATATATTTTTAGTAAGTTGATTTTTGGTTTTGGTTCCTCGATTCTGAAGAGATATTTGGATAATTAATGAACGAATCGGTAGATTATGTGGCTATACTGGTCCTAGGAGAGTAAGGATGGTTTCCGGGTCCAGACGCTGCAGGCGTATTAAATTTAAGCCCCAGGTCCGCCATTTTCCTCTGACGTCATGGCGCTGCATGCGAATCCCAGAATTAGCGCTGCATCTCGTGGCGGGCGGCCGTGAACAATGTTGATTATTATCGTACACGACGAGAAATAGTCCCTTCGGAGTAAAGGGATATATTATTTATTGTATCTACTTCTCCGATACCACAGACGGGTGTTTCTGTTCCTACCCTTAAACGGAAAATTAATATCTGTTGTTTTAAAGTATGGTTTCCGAGCATTGTTGGGATTTAATCAATCAATAATGAGTTATATAAATATACTTTATTAAATAATTCCACTCGCCAATCATATTTAATATATATCATTGTATAACTAATTAGTATAACAACCTGATATACGGAAATTTGTTATAAAAATATATTCTCAATTAAAATAATGTCGGTATATATATATATATTAATGTAACTCCGACTTATTATGACCAGGTAATATTTTTCTAACTGTTGAATCGTCCCTAATTTAAGCTATTTAATTGATTAAAAACCTTTTACTATCAAAACCTAAAATATCGCGGGGTTTAAGTTTATTTGTTATTTACTTTTTAATATTTCACAACGATCGTTTTCTGATGATTTTGTATTCTATCCCCCAATGTTTTTTTAATAACTCAGCCATGGTAATAATATAACTAATCAATAATTGTCAAATATATTTAATTTTGAAAACTGAAAAAATATTACTATAACCATCTGGATAGAATAGAAATTACAATTCTCAAGAATCTATTGCCAATACCTCATATTTTAAAAATTAACTATTAGTAGAGTTATTAAAATGGCGACTGTTAGAAATTATTATATTATTTGTATTATTGAATTTAATTTACAAATAGCAGCTCCTAAGACGATCATTTAGCGAAAAAAATAATTCATAAAAACGTCTTTAAAAGCAAATAGACCTTACAGGATTTCTTTCCATAATTTATCTCGTTTACTTAATTAATCAACTTGAAACTACTGATTTCTCTTAATTGAGCCGTGAGTATGAACGTAAAAGAACCGACGACTTACCAAAATTGTTTAGTTTGCCAAAACTTGTGAAGGGCACTTTGAAGGACCTTAATGAGTTTCTGTTTACCCTTCAATCCAATTAATTTGATAATGGGACTCACCTGAAACGAGAAAAGATTAATTACAATCTTCCATGAATAATAAATTAATTACAAATATTTTTACATTAAAACTATACAAAATTAACAGTACAACTTACGTAAAATTAAGGATCGAATCTATAATATTTAAAATGTTAGATTGAGCATTTCAATTCTTTATTTTTCATGACGTAGTATTGGACTGTTTTAGGTATGTTAATAATAATAATAATAAAGAACTTTTCATACAGTCTCCGATTTATTTTAAAAACTTCAGAAAGCTTTCAACATAACGTCATAATCATTTTTTAAAACTACAGAGTTGTTAGAATTATTCAAGTTTTTTACTGTAACTAATGATGATTCAACTTGATTTAGACAATGTTTTAAGCTTTCTGCAGTTCTTAAAATAAATCTAAGTCTGTATAAAAGTTTTTATTATCAGCAATTATTTATTCTGTGTAGCACAAATTTATTTTCGAATAATTCCATAAATTTACATATTATATTAGCCTTCGAAAGTTTATAATAAAGTTTAACGATTTATTTAATTTTTTACTGGGCGTCCGTATTCAAATTTATTATTTTACAAAAAACTTATAAATAAGCCTTCTTGTAATATTTTGGCACGATGAATATTATTTAAATTATAGTTTAATGATGTTAATTTAAATTGTTTTATTCTGAAGTCAACGCCCGAAGTTTTGTTTAACAAAATAATTCACAAACTTTACAATTATTTTGAGGTTAAAGAAATTACACATTTGAAAAGTTATATACTGGATAAATATGGTGAATCTGGAAATTGTATTATTTAAATTCTTAAATAAACGATCTTTTACTAACAAAGAATTAATTTTTCAAGCCTATTTTTCTTCTTTTTTCTAATTTCATACCAAATAGATAGTTACCGTGTTTTTCATTTCAAATTAATAACATAAGTAGTTTCCATTTAGTAATAAGCGAGCTCTAATAATGAAAATCCTTAACGCATGAAAGTTAAAATTGAGAGTGTCCTTAAAAGACGATACGTATTTGTAATCTTAAATTTTAAAGAAGGATGTACATAAAAAATGCACGATCCAACGTAATAATTGTTAAGAATTAATGGTTTCGACGAAAATATTCAGTAGTGTGTTTATTACGGCGCTTGAGAAGAAAATGAGACGTTTATATGCCTCAATCCCGGTGCTCGGAAAGTTATTTAAGAACCATGAGGCGGCGGCAGCCGGAGCAAAAGCTGCATAATGCACACCTTAATTATTGTGGGGTGGAGGGAAAAACCGACTTGGCGTAAAACCTCACTTCCTGGCACTTCTTCAATCCAGTAAGATTTTATCCTTAGTCGTCATCGACTTCTTGTCCTAATTTTACTAAATCATGAGGAATTATTCTCTCAGTTTTCTCATATATATTTATTCATTTTATTATCCAAGTTTTTTATTGTTATGGAATAATAAAAATGTTATAGACCAGCAAATACTTAAAGTCGTTAGTTATGAAAATAAACGGGGCATCAATTTTTTTTAAACAAATATTCTCTGGGTTTCACACCTACTCAAGTACAAACCCCTCCTATATTCACAAATAATATTGATAATGTTAACAGTTTTCTCAATCACTTTAAAAAAATCTGTGCTGACAAATTTATCTACAAAACTGTTTCAGTTAAAAAATGCCACGATTAATTGTAATTATTATTTATTGGAATATAATATAAATATTCAGTAGAAATGCGTTTTTCCAAATGAGATAAAAATAGAGGAATTCAGAAAAGAATACCTTATCGTATTATATTAAGATAAAAAAAATTAGGTGAAAGTGAAAAATTTTGATATGAGGGAATCAAAACAAAAATATGAATCTGTACTGTTTACGTTTTTTTTGCGTATACCCAGTTTCACTCTCCCAATATTAATTGAAAGCATTTTTGGCAGGCAAAGCAAGGAACCGCATTGCAGGTTAGCGAAGCCTGGCACAAGAACAACACTTCCTGGACCAGTTTTAAAATTTTGTGGGGATCTTGGGGCATTGGATTACACTGCTCGATGTACATTCTCAAATTATATGTTTTTGACCAAACTAATTGCTTTTCCTAACAGTTTTTTTTATCAATCTCCCAACATTTTAAGTTTAAGGGGTTTGAAAGGAAATGCAATTAAAATAAGTAAGAGAAACAACACGAAAGATTACCGCAACGATATTTCGCGGCTATAGTCCTTATAATTTAGCTCTCACTCGCCGTGCACATAAAGAGAATAAAATAAGAGGCAAAAGTAATTTATCATATATGAAGAGTAGACGTTTTACATTCAGAATAATATTTAATTTGAATCTCTACAGTCTGCAGCTTTCGAACTCTGGCCAGGCCATATTCATCATCCTATACAGTAAGATTAACATAATTAAACATTGAACCATTAAAATGGTTCATATATTTATAAGATTCATAATACTAAAGTACCCAGATGGAAAAAAACTCCATCGGACCGCGAATCGAACTCTGGTCTGCCGCATACTACGCCGTTGTTTTACCACACTACTAAATAAATGATGTCAGAACATGTATCCATGTTGCGGTGCGTGTGTAAATTGATATATGACCATGTTTCAGAGTTGAATTAAATTTTAGAATGTCCTCGAGGCTCGTACAGTTCGTCTTCACGAGTCGTTGGGGGCTTTAGACACAAAATTTCCTCGTCGTATATTAGGATTCTCTGAAAGTAGCGAAGCAGTCTTCCTCTCCCTTGCGACTCAACCTTTCCTTCCCTGTATTTGACAGGATAAGTCCACATCACAGCAGCAGCAGCTCTTGAGGAATCGTTGCCTCGAGATATGGTCTGATTCGTGCTCCGGAGTAGCGATCAGTCTCGGGAGCTCAGAACTTGTAAGTAATATTAGCTAAATCCTGTGAGACCTGTCTCAGATATACTCGCTCGTAAAACCGTACCAGAAAGAAATAGGTTATGAATTTCATTCGAAATAAACGGTATTCGTGGCCGAAATGAACAGAAGTAATAAAAATTCAGAGAATATATCTTAATTTATTCTAAGCTTCAAAAAATATAAATTGGTTTAAAAAATGGAAAGCATGAGACGATAAAGAAACTAATTAATAAATATTACGTATTTACGTAATAATAGAATTAAATAATTGCACTCAGAAATTTCAAATTTTCTTTAAATGAAAATTATAATTCACAAAAAATAACGACACAAGTAAAGAAAACTAAGAAAGGTATATAAGTTGTGATAAAGAACAAGTATGAATACACAAAAGTAACAACAAAATGAAATAATATTTTTTTTAAGTTGGCATAAGATTAAATTTTATAACGCTATTTATACTTAATGTTTATCAAAATAACAACGTTATTTGTTATACTAAACATCATGTATCATAATAATGATTTGTTTTTCAATTATTCCCAGAAATTGCTTTATTTACTCCACCCCGAAGTCAAATGAATAATGAAAACAACGGTCATCTGTAGGCTCCTGTTTACAAGAGCGCCCCGTGCCTGCCTTTCTGTACGCCCACGACCCAATGTTTGTTAATCTACATAATTAACTACATAATGATCAACTAGGCCGTAAATTCATGAATATGAAATGCCCTTTATAATTGTAAGCATCAAAATTTCAAACCCGTAAGCCAGGTGGGCTGTAAACTTCCGTGACGCATGTTTCCAGAAGGGTATCGATATATCGTTGGGGTCACGCGTAAATATAGAGGAATTTATATTTTTAGTGTATAGAGAAACTTAAATTGAAGCAGTTATTGATACAAAGAATTTCCACAATTCATATATATTATTATAACTGTGATTGCAGTAATAATATTCGCGCCTGTTCTGCGTTGTACTCTACGCTTACTCGTTTGACGAGTTGCATATACTCCTAGGCGCATAGAGTTAACTTATCCCATTATTTTTATTTAGTGTCTGTCTTAATATTTTAATATATTTTATAGATAATCTTGTGATAACTTCATTTTATTAGAAGAATTATATTTCTAATTGTTAATATATTATTGTGAGTTTATTTTAAATTCAAATAATGTTGAAAATTTATTAATTGATTCGAAATAATTTATTTTTGACAATTATTAGTTCCTTACAACATTTAGGATGGAAAAACTATTCTATATTTACATTATGTTGTTACTCACCTTAGTTACACGTTTAATTTGATTTTTATAAATAAAATTGTAACAGATTAATATTTTTCCTATGACCTTTGGAATTTTCACATGTTTCAGTTATCTGATTTTAAAGCAAAATAAAATTTTATTGTATTGTAATGTAAACAGACATAAAATTTAATTTTTTGATCTGGTACAGTAGAAACTTAACTAGTATTATACTTACGTCCTTTATGATCAATAAAAAGTTTTTAAAAATATTTTTTAATTGTTAATTACTGAAAAAATATCAATATAACGTAAAACTAAATATTACATCAATTATCTTTCTTGCCGCTTGGTATGTATGCAACATATGAAACGTGTAAGCGTATTGGACATACCAGGAAAAGGCGCTATTACTACTGTATCAATTCCAATGGCATATAAATATATTTATAATGAAACTTCTGTATATAAATAATTAATTCAGGTTCATTTTTCTGAAAACATAAATTTCTCTAGATTTGAACGATGAAACGTTTAAATATTGTAAGTGCAGAATAGATTATAAGCAAGAGTCGTGATTAACAATAGTAATTAAAGGACAGGTAAATATGAGGAAAATATTGTCGAAAGCTCCTGTAAGGTTGTGAACATCAACTCCAATTTAACATCTCTATAATGTAAACGTATTGTTAAAAACCAAGACGTAAGTAATGAAATGAACATATTTTATAATTTAGTTTGAACAGTCCTTGTAGTCAAACTCCAAATATCATCATAAGAAGACTTCTTCAATAATTTAAAATTAATTCTGAAATATATCGCTACACATGTTTCCGATAAAATTAACCCTGCACAAAGGCTTTTATTCTCTTCGAATTCTAAGTAATTTAATTAGTTTCTTTCTCGCGATGCTCACACGCGCACACCAAGTAGGTTACATTTCAATGCTGAGAGTGGTTGCACTGTAATAACAAAGGAAAATATACAAATGCTCTAATTTAACTCGCCGCCTCGAGGCACACGGAACGGTTTCAAAGTTTCCAAAGAAACTAACTAAATTTATTTCAGAAACTATATTAAAATGGTCTGGAACAAATTGAAACGTCATGAACATAATTCGTTCGTCGTATTTGCCTTTCTTGTGTTTGAAAATTGGATCTATTGTAAACAAACCTTCAGATAAATTGAGGAAATTCCTAGAATTTTAATTTATTCTCGTCTTCATTTTAAATATAAAAGTGATTTGAGTTGGTACATTTGCAATATGAAAGATAAGATAGATGTGTTAAAACGTACAATTCTGGTCATTAATAGATTACATTCGCAGTCAAAATAACAAATAGGACATAGCAGTATGCACCAAGAACAGAATTTATTTTAATCAAAGCAATTTGAAAATTACTACAAAATATAATACATCCCCACGCAAACATGAATTGGATATGGGGTCACAACGTCCATTATTATAATATCAAAATATTATTCTGGAATGAATCTATGTTAATCAGAATATAAGTAATACGTTGTCAATGCAAATGAGGTTGAAATATATTAAACAGTTTAAAATCTTCAAATATTTTTATAATCAGATATTGGAAGGTAGACTGAAATAAAATGTGAATAAAAATTTCAATACTTTAAATAATTGAAATATTTATCATGGTTTGGATGAAACAATTTAAAGTGGCCGTATATATTTGATTAGGTTATTGAGATTAAAATAAATAATTAAACTATAAATAACATGGAAACGAAAATTAATTTAAAATTTGGACCTAAGTTAGCAACTAATTTAGTCCTGATATAATTTATGATTATGTAGGATCTAAGATATTATATGTAAAAAAGCGATTATGATTTAGAATAACGTGAAATTATTGCATATGTTCGTAATGTAACTACATACATGAAAATAACCTGAATTTAATTGTGTAATCATGTAAATAGTCTGCATGTACCTTGTGTGTTAGTATCAAATAATTACTGCTCGGATTTAGATCGATTATTTTTTATTCTAATTTTAAAATTGTGACAGCAATGGCTATAGATGAGAAAAATTGGTGAATTTTTTAAAAGCATTAAATAGGACAAACGTAGATCGTAAGTTAGAAAATTGAGCAACTTTTAAAAATGTTATAGAAGGATCTTATAACCAGCGTCGACATGTAGGGATGGGGGATGATTTAAATTGGGAACGACGCCATAATATTGTGCCATATTCTGACGCAAATAGAGTTTGGCGCATAATTAAGGCAAAAATTTACATTCTAATGCTTACAAATGAATCTGTGCGTCGGGAAAATTGGTGCCAATCAATGACAGAATTAACTGTAAAATGAATGCGTGAAAACTCCAGAGGAAAAAAAAAACTAACAAGAGAGGGGTTGACGCTCGTGTAAATAAATAGCTTACATGAAAAGTGGGTTCTTAATTGCATGTTAAAATAAACGACGTTATTAATTATAAATGTACATTTTAATCGGACGTGGGCGGCTTTCAATATTTTATGTCTCGGCATTTATGTACACAAACTAAAAAGTAGTCATTTAAATTTTTGTCTGTATATATGTACATATTTTAATAATTTTATTTCGTATTCGTTGTATATATAATTGCTAAAAATGTTACGTTAATTGATTAAACTGTTTGAATAGGTTAATGCAGTCATTTCCCTCTGCACTTGTCTCGAAGGGAAAACGACAGTAAATTATTCGACAAAATTTGATCGATCCAAAAAATTGCTAATTAAATAACGAAATAAATGTAACAGAACACAAATGAGGAAAAAAATTAGTATCGGAAATTTAATAACGGCTTCCAAATAATCTGACAAACTGTATATTTTTCAAAAATTTAGTTAAAAATAATTTTTTACATATATTTTAATAGATTCTCAACATCTTCGGTCATTTCAATATCAAGTACATCATTTTCTGCGAATGGTTGCCAGTTTAACAAGTTTATTAAAAATTACATTAAGAAATAAATAATACAATCTTGAAAGAAAAGAGTATTAGAAATTTGCGTTGAAAATTTTTACACACTTTACTGAACAAAACGATACAGAATTAGTAACGAAGTCCTATTAATAAATAATGTATATAATATAAGAAAAAATTTTGAGGGGTAAACTGTATAAATGAATGTCGACTTCAGAATAATAATTTAAGTTTAATAAATAAAGTTGGATGTTAGTTTCTATGTATGTATATTCCACATATAAATTTAACCGCGTGGAGCAATTTCATTAAACATTTTTTACACATACACTTTCCGAACCCAGAAACAAACAATGTTGTGGTAACACACGACTAACACCCTAGATGGCGGGAGTAGAAATTTTAAATATTGAAGAAGAAAAAAGACCGACAAATACAAACAATAATATTTATTCGTGGTCCCTGATAGTGTTTCTTCCGTTGATGTTTTTTTTGTGTAATCTCAGAATTATTTTTTTTATGTTCACCCTACGTAATTCAATTATTCTAAAAACACTAAGCAGTTGAAATGTATTTAATTTCCTCCGCGAATCGTTTTTGTTTCGAGAAGCTGTAGACAACGCGAAAGGAGAGAAAACTTGTGTTTTTTTCTTCCCTTCTTACAGTCGATAGGAAACGGGGGGAAAACAAGGAAGCGCTGAGCCAAGTTGTCCTTTTGTTGTCTTTTATTCCACCCAAAGTCATTCGAGAGTTTTCCGACATAATTACAGGCTTTAATAATTCCGTTAGTTGGCTCCGTCGTTGTTTTTGTTCGTTTCTCAGGTTCTCGAGTGATAGATCGTTTAAAGGGGAAAAGTTCGTGCAGCGAAAACTTTCCGTTTGGAAGTTTAAAATGAAACTTCATTATTGCCCTTGCTTTATTATGGAACCCCTGAATTGTACAACTACAAAACTTTGTGACATTGCGGGTCACGTCTTCACAGTTTAAGGGGAAAAAACATACTTCCTTAAAATTCCATAGTTCATATAACATTTCAATTTATTTTTCGTTAATTCCATGAAAAATAAAAAAAAAACATCAAAACGGAAGATATTTTACGATTGATAATGGCCGTGAATATCCACACAGTTATTAATCACTATCTATAAAGATTGAAATACATTTTTTTATTTCAGATTTCGGCATGCGATGGGAATTTCATAACATCCTAGAAGTGGTCTCATTTATGAATTATACTGCACGATTAAAGTGATAGCCATTTTAATTTACTATTTCATTTCAAGTCATCAGCTGAAACCCTGAAATAATTCTTTCAATTATATACTTTCATTTTTAAATTAAAACTTCAGTGCCTTAAATTAACCCCATACTTATTTTCCCTCTAATTAATAAAAAGGAAAAGGTCAAAGTGGACTCTCAATATTTTTCTGACCTTTCATTATGCACGAGATATCTATAAACTTCAACATAGACGTAAGGCTTATTTATCGCACAATAAAAAAATTATTTAAAAAATCTAACAGTAGTATAAAAATCAAATTATGAGTTAAACTACTGTAGAATGCTCAAGTTAGTGACATAATGGAATAAAATAACCTATAATATAATTCATATATTTATTTAATAAAAAAGCTCACTACAAGAACAGCAAAACGATAATGATGAATCCATAAAATAAACGCGAAAACATCTGAAAGACATAAGACAAATTTTTACATTCAAATAAGAAGTTCAACAGTAATAGAACGTAAATGTCTAAAACTGAAATATTTCCTAGACATTTTATTACAAAATTAAGTCAGTAAACGATATATATTTTACTGCAAATAAGAAATAAATACATTTTGATGTACTGGTATTAAAAAATATATATGCCGAAAAAAATCAGTCACAGGACAGAAAAGGGAATTTAACACTTCACAAATTCTAACTGATAAGTGAAAAAAATTAAGAAAATAAATCTTTTGTATATAAATATTTCAATGATGAGAAAATTAAAAAATTAAGGAAAATGTATTTTATTATGAATATAAATAATTCGGATAGTGAACAGAAGAAAGATTTTTTTAATCAAATGTTTTTCAAAAAAAAAATTATTTTAAGCTTGACTCATTTATGGGTTTCTAAAAGTGTGTTAATTATAAAATACATACATTAACATTAATTAAAAGCAGTAATTTTTTTAAATATTAAAGAATTCCACTTTTAAAAACGAAATAAACATCAGCCCTCCGACGGGGAAAAAGGGGTAGTAGTTGGCGAAAATATAGGGGGTTTGGGGACACCATTTAATTCCGCAAATAAATTTCTGCTACCCCTCCTACCCCCAACCCCATCACTGAAACACAGGCCGAAGGGGGTAAAACAAGAAAAGAACAAAAGAACGCTGGCCGCCATGTATCTTTTCTGCTTTGCGCGACGTTGCCAAGAGTTTGGCGATAGCGCTTGGCAGCGCCGCAGGAATAATAGGGTCTAAGAAGGCAGGCAATCCCCGCGCGCGATTTATCTGCAAAAGGAGTTACTTTATTTGCGTCGCGTATTTCTTAGTTAGCAGAGAATTGTCTTAACGTCGGCAAGAACTATTGCAGTAAAAAGCGGAAGAATAATTTAACCCTATCCAATATATTATCAACACATTATTATGAACTTTGCTTTTTCTATAATTTAGTTATTAAATTCATTAAATTTTGTACGCGTGAATTCCATACTCCATTTGCAATTATGACAGATTTAAACAATATTTATAAATGTTTAAAGCATTTTTGGATAACAAATCTATGGAAATCACATTCAATTTCAGTTTACAGATTTTGTTTTGACCAGAAACTTTTAATAACAGTACGATAATTAATTTTTTCCTTATAATAAAATATTCATTGTTTGCTCACTTAATTTGGTTTCAAATTGAATCTTTTAATTAACTATATTAAATCGATAGCTTAAGGACATTATTACTTCTCCCTTAAGACAAAGTATCAGTTACAATTGTTAAAGAACAATTTTAAATAGATTTATTCCAAAAATACACTTCTCTACTTAGAATTTTTGTAGTAAATAATATTCTAAGTATTATTCATCTATTTTTGGAGACTGTGGAAGTACAAATGAAGTATAATAACGATTAAACTTAAATAATACGGAAGTCACCCATAATCAAGTTATAAAGGAAAATACGATGAATTTTAACAATAATTAATGAAAAAAAGTATAATAGTAAAGATAAAACAATAAAATTGGAGCTTTGATTGAAGGTTTCGGATATTCTGAGAGGCAGGAATAATTTACTATAGTTTTTATATTGGTTTAATTTTAATTTTGACAACCTCGGCCACAGACTGGCTTGAATAATAGATTACAATGTAAACAATTTTTTATTGGCTCGAGGTTTGCAAATTGTTTAATCAGATTTTCATTTAAAATTCACGAAACGAATTTCTCATATTTGTGCATGTAAAAATACGATATTCTTTGATACCACTTGCCTCTGATGTTTTTTTTTAAATTACTGCTCGTAGACTGTGTCACTGTCACTATTCGAGCTATGAAAAATTATTTAAAAATGTTGGAACTTGTATTAGACATTTCTATTCTTCTGTGAAAAATAAAGCCGGTACATTTTAATTTTTATTGAAAATTTTTATTTGCTGATGTTAAAATCCTGAATGGTTAGCTGTGTTTGTAAAAAATTAAGTATTCAACCGCTGATTTTTCTGTATTTCATGTTTAAGCAATTAATAAATAGGAAGTAAAAAAGAATCAATTTAAGGATTTAATAAAAAATAATTGGCAATTTGGAAGAAAATGGGTGTTTTCTATAGAATGAATCCTTTTATATTTGCAAACCATTACAATGGTAATGTTTGCGTTTGACGGTAAAGAAATGTGAATTTGAAGATAAGGGGCCTTAAGATGGAAAATAAAGGAAGGATCTGGAAAGTAATGTGTACACGGGAAAGTTTGTAATATCGTTCCCGTTCCTGTGCACTCTTCAAATATGCTAAAATAGAGTACGCTTTCAGATAAGTTTATTTTTTAATCTCAACCTCGTCTTTTAATCCCACCGGCTACTTTCCAACAATGGTACACTTGACATAACACCCTTGTCAGACATTTAATATCTTCATCGGTTGCACAGCGATTACGTCGCTCCCGTTGCTATTGGAGCACTTAGCCGTTGACAATATAGAAATGCGGTTAATGGCGGAGGTTTTGTACACTGTGTGTGTGCGTGTGTGTATGTGGCGGGAACGGACGACAATTTCCAGTCTGTTGTTGTCCCGCCCGCATTGTTAACATCGGCCCCGTACCTGCGCACTGGGGCATTCTGCTAATGTTTGCTAAATCGACTGGAATTACCTCCAGAGACGTGTATTTCCATGTATCGTACGTATTCTGTCGATGATGAATTCTTTTTTATACCAGTTATATTCATGCTCTCTGGTCACTCAATTCCTCACTCTCCAAATAGGATACTTATATTGTAACCAAAGACGTGACGTCTACAGACGAGTTGAGTGGCTCCAGTGACGTCATACGAAGATGTAAATTGATACATCTTAACTCATATATTTATAATTTAGCGTGGAATATTCCTTCATTTCAACCGTACAGTTTAAATTAAAGAAGAAAACTAAGTCATACATATTTTCTTCTACACTGAATATATCTCTTCGTTGGCTTGGAGGGGCGTATGACGTCACTACTGCTACTAAAGTTCTATGCTTTGAGAAATATTGATATTAAACTCAGTTTTATGGACAAGTCTGTTTTATAAATCCAGGATATAGATTTTTATCCACATTTCACACAACACTCGTCACTCTTGAACTTTTCGCAGTTAAAGAATATTAGCGCCCACTTTTAAAAATTATCTGAAGAAACACAGTATTAATGTTGCTGAATTTAAATTAATTACCGTCTGCGAAGAAATGTTTGTGGTGTTTACAGCTTGTAACGGTGGCCAGGTACGATGAGATAAAGCTCGCGTATCCCTGCGGAAGGCAGATAGCGCTTTTATTGCGATACTCTGGGTCCAGTCTCCGGACGCTCATAGCTCATTACCAACGACCTAATTGGATGAGCGAGAGCGTTGTCAAGCAGCCAACGAGCTAAGGACGCGCTCTGATTCGGCGCCATACTTTACAACTGCAGCGAGTAAATAAGACCAGGGGGGAAAAAAATTTCAAGTGTTGACAAAGTCTAGTTTTCTTCCTCCCCCGTCTCACAATTACAGGGGTGAAATATACAAAATAAATTCATATCATTTTACCAGATGCCTTCTTTATCAGTCAAATAAAATTCTGTCTTCAATTCATTGATTTTGAATTTTGAATTTTAAAGGAGTTTTCATCAATTTCCTCAATGAATAAAATTTTCTCGGGCTTCTAACAGACTGAAAATTTGTATGAGCGACGTTTCGATGACGTCCGCTGTCATCGTCTTCTAGTAAATCCAGTTCTCAATTATTTTCAATATTTTAGTATTTTTACTACATGTTATTGTCTGGTTTTCTATTGCCTAGACCGGTTATTTAGTATCCCAGATATTTTTTTCTAATTCTTCGTACTATTTTTTTTCGTACTATTTTTTGCCTATTTCCTACATCTAATCCGCTTGTCTACCCGGCCAAATATTCTCCCTCGCTAAAAATTCCGTTATTCTTAAACTTCCTTAACTTAAACCGATCTAGGCATTGGAAAACCAGACTACTATGTGTACACTGCAATGGATTGCGTGTCCATGGATAAATACCACGCGTTTGCCCTAATGTAATGACTACGAGGTCGAAAGCTTCTATTATGGTTATGAACGGAGGTTAAGTAAATTTTTAACATTTTTCTGTGGACACCTGGAGGTTCTTTTATTCTGTAATTAAGAAAATTTATATTGCAATTCATTTCACTCGCCTGTATAATGTAATCTGTATTGTAATGTACTCCTAATTATTTATTTAGTTACCGAGGTAAAAAGCTATGAGTAATCCATTTCCCCGTAATAGGGCTAACGGAGAATAAATCCATCTACCTAAATATTTTACGCTGGTTCCATAAATTTCAAGTCTAAACTGCTAATATATTTTTTAAAAAAAGTCCCGAGTCTATAGGAATATTTTCCCGTGACACAGGTATCCCTGTTTATGGTAAATCCTAAAGAAAAGATTTATATACAAGCCTACACGATTCTGACGGAACTCAATCATAACTAATTATTCCAGGGAACATCGACAAGAATTTTTATTAAAGAATATGTAACGTTTTTATCGAACGGAAATAATTAATATATGGTACATTAAATCCGACAAGATAATTTATAATATGTTTCAAAAGTATTAAAAAAAACCAGAAGAAATGATTTTAACCAAAGCTCATCTCTAAAGGGAATGAAACAGAATAACGAACTAGGATAGGAAAATATAGACCGTGTATTGATTCGAACTCGGAAATTCCGCTTGGTACCCGGTGTATCTTTGCAGACTTCCAACCTTTCTATCCTACCCTGTTATTTATTATAAAATTATGTACGTATTGGTATTAAAGCCTCTGCACGTTATATCGTGAAAAAAAATTAAAAGTGGTAATTAGGACATCGGATGATTTTTTAGGGTCTGTTTCTTCACAAAACCAAGGAGTTCTAGTAAAATATTGAATATGAAGTAGAAAACTTAGTTAATATTGATACAGGAAAATTAAAATCAAAAGCGCCACTACGTTTCTTCTACTAATCAGTAGATCTCAGAAGGTGACCAAAGTCAATAAGTAAAAATTTAAAGATTTACGTTATGAAAATACATTTACAAAATTAAAAATGGACCAGTAAATTGTTAAAATTGTGTAGATAACATGGGTGATAATTTTTCATATTATGCCAGACATTGATTAATATGTAAATGTTTGTTGTCAAGTTAATATTGATATCATCGGCCAAATACAGACAAAATGGAAAACAGGGTCAGAAAACGTTTCTTCTACGTAACAGCACACATTAAGATTGGAGAGTGCAAACAGAACATCGTGTTTTGTGGACGCAGGACCTCTGTTTCACGTCTTCCCTAGTCTCCAGTCGCTTTGGACGCGGCTCAGTTTATTTCGAAAGAAATTACGAATCTCACCGTACTTTCTGCTCAAATATAAACATGCAGGTATGTTTGTGCTTCACAGAATAAATATAGAACTTCACCAGTGATTTACGGTAATCTCAGCTACGACGACGGCGCCCTCTCCGGTGCAAAAATCTTCAGGGAAAGGAATCCGCGACTCCAACAACTTTGAGAACCACTACAGTAATGTAAGGAAGATTCTTTTTTTTTTGCCTACCTGCAGTTATTACGAAATACCGAGAAACTTCCAGAGGCTTTCACGAAAGAAAAAAGAAGAAGAAAAAAAAGCCGGTAGTCATTTGGCGCTGCGAGCAGAGGTTATTTGGCGCGTCATATCGAGAAGGATCAGAGAGCGGCTCCTTCCAGTTCAGCGGCGCGGATGGGAAAGGATCCGTCGTCTCCTTGACCTCCAAAGTCTTTCGTCCCAGCCTAATTCGCGGAATCAGCCCAATTTCTGAACGTGACGAATGGTCGACTCCAATGATTCTGATAAAACTCAAAGAGGATAAAGAGACAGTCATTTCCTCCTCTTCACCAATTTATCGATAAATGAAACTTGTGTTTGTGTTGCGATAATACATAGATTATATTCCTAGCATAAAAGTTAGAAAAGGTACATTAACGAAATTTCATATTGAAAATTATAAATATAATAATTTAAAATAAAAGAACATTATTTCACCTTCCAACATTTAATTACAGAATAACTCGCGGTAACTAAATTACCTCATAGTGTAATACAGTTAAATACTATACAGTGTAATACTATAAAAGATCTGGACTATTTGTATAAACTTCAACGTCACTTTTGGTACAAGCATAACAAAGATACTAACCTTCCATCCTGATAAGTTTTGGCAATACTAATCTATAAAATACATTACTAAGCTTATTTATAAAAAATATTTAATTATTATTAAATCTATTTTTTTTATTATCATTAAAATATATACCTCAATAAATTTCTTAAATCCTTTATTAAAAATAAAGCATGTTAAAAAATAGTTTTAGGCAAATCCTATTAATTAACAGTTGCAGCGTTTATTGAAATGCATACCGTAATAAATTAATTAAGCTGAATGATTAAAGATAAAAAATTACTATATATATAAACTTTATAAGCCAGTTATTATTGCAGAAAATTTTCTTTGGTCATTAAAATCAATGGCACAATAAGTTATTTTCGCTATTTATAATAAAAGTATTAGAAATTACGTTAATAAAAATTTTATTCATGACATTTCGACGGTAATTACATGAAATGGCATTCTTCTTTATTAGTTTTAAATAAATATGAAAAATAAAGCTAAAGAGTTTATATTAAGTATTAATTTAATGACTATGGACTTATTAACTCAATTGAGTCTCAAAGGTCGGGGTTAATTTCAAATAATTATTCATTAAGTCGACAATATTCATATCATGCGTGGACGATGCAAAAGAATTCAAGAATAATTTTAAAATGATAAAAATTCTGTTACAGTATAAATACTTATCCTTATGGCCTTATAGTATTAATGGGTTGATTAGTTTTTAGTTGGCAGGGAATTAAAAAATAAAATAAATTAATAAAATCTGAATAATAAGTTATATTTAGGTAGGATAAAAATGCTGAATTTTTAAGAGTAACGAGGGTGGCTGAGTAACCTGAGAGGATATCAACGTTGATCCGGAGTAAACCATCAACGTTGAAGTAATGCAAAAGATTAAATATGTTTTGTATGTTAACATTTGAAGTTAAATAAAATGCAAACATGGCCGACGTTTTTTAGTCAGTAATATCATAGTGGTTCAAAATAATCTACCAGTATGGAAGAAAGGTTTTTTCCCCACCTTTATTTTCATTCTGAAACTGAATTAGGGACAGAGCCTTATTAATTATTTCAGCAGCAGGTCAGAATATTGGAGGGTTGCATATCGAGTCCTCGGAATAATATCGCTCCATTGTATTCGAAAATTAAAATTCCACACAGTCATAATGTAGCGCCTGTGCAGATAAAAACGGGCAGCATTTTCCCCATATCCAGCAACAACAAAAAAGAAGAAATTAAGCGATCTTCAAATAATGGGCGAGCCTTTCCAGTCCGGTGCATTGCAATATTTACATTGCTAGTAATTTATTAGCAGTGGCTAATGCAGTGTTGCCGCAGTAGCAGTTGCTTTTAACAATTTCAGAGGGTGGCCGGGGATATTGTGTGTGTGAGTGCGTGTGTGTGTAAATGGAGAACGGTGCTACGGGTGCCCTCCCCCCACCTCTTCCAAGTTAATAATTACTCTGTGTCGCAGTAGTTACACTGGCTGCTTCCAGAGCGGCAACACTGCTTCACATGTAATGAGGCCCATGTTTTATTAACGAGGAATGTAATTGCCTTGCGGGGGGGCTCCAGCGCTCACACATTACCGTCGTGAGGCTTCATGGTGGGGGGGGGGGGAGCGTGCTAAGGATATTACGATCCCGCAGAAACTGTCAATAGACGCGCGGCGACACTGCTTCAGTCGTTAACACGCGAGGATAAGAACAGACCAAGATCCACGAGGAGCAAAGCTATTAAAATATAAGGAAAAAGTCTTGAACGGGTTTAATTTTCGTTTCTGAAGGGACAACAGAAGTTATCGTACGGAATAATGTATTCCCCTGAGACTTATTCCCAGTCCGAGCAAGCACCAGTCAAAAACCACCGCCCCGTTACACGTTAACTCAAATATATGCAACGTTACAGCGACCAACAGCCCTCAGGATAAAAACACAAAGGATTCGAATAAACAATATATATATATAACTTGCGTATTCGTCGGCCGTTTGAACGAGATAATCGCGAAAACCACTAACAGATTTCGATTTTTGTACTTATATTTTATCTTGGGTCCATTATAAGGTTATACAGTTTGAATAATCGGGGATTTGGAAGAAATTCAAGACCCATTAGATTTTTTCTACATATGGTGACTGTATTTTCTTTGAATTATTAACACTTTAATGTGGAAATTATGCAATACTTATTTGCGTTTATCAGAACATTACTTATATTTCAAACCTGTTTACTGATCCATATAATTATTTGAGCTTCAATTTTTTTTCTATGAAACAATAATAGCAAATATGTCTGAACATAAAAAATTTTATTAAATAATAATAAAATTTAATTATTACATCAACAATTAGAGTATTCAAACACATAACTATTCATCCCTTATTTGGGGTCTTAATCAGGTGATAAATGATATTAATAAGAAAAGATGGGGCGTAAGATATCAAATGTGTTTCATATATATACATTTCTTCATTTTAATATATAAATAAACCGGCATACGTGTCAGAGACAATTTAATTATATAAATACAAAATAAATTGTCACAACATATTTTTCTTCTTAATCAAGTAAAAAATAAATTTGGTATAGATGAATTTGGAAGTATATGACTATATAAAAATTGTTTTCTTTTAATTTTTTATATAAACATGATATTAAAGTAAATTTAATAATACAATTATTTGAATATAAAATTGAAAATATTACATTTAATTTCCGAGAAATTAAAAGAAAATAATAAATTGAAGAAAAAATTCGCCTAAGGATATTCTCAGAAAAAGAAATGAAACGTTGTGACATTTTTTATATTCATTTAATTAAATTGTTTTGGCATGTCGGTCGGTATTTATTTACTGATGCATAGTAAATCAGGTTTCAATAATTGGAAGGGAAACTGTTGTGATGATTTTGGCAATAGTTATGGGGACATGAAAGCAGTGGAAAGGCGAAATTGGAATAGAACATTCTGAATTTTGAGATAAAGAAATTAAGTAGGTGAAATTAAGACACCTTAATTAATTTAATGGAAGATTTTGCCCTCGTAATATATATTTTTGAAAAAAAAAGTTATTAGAGAATGGCCGGGAACTAGTTGAATTAACAGTTCTTAGTGATCTATGAGCGGAAAAAGTAAATTTATTTTCCTCTTATCTGTAGGAAATACTTTTGCGTCATCAATATTTATTTTCCTCGTTACAGTTCTATTCCAAACAAGTATTCTCATTATATAATAAATTGTTTTCGTTCTTCTTTAAAGATACTATTGAAGTGGTATTTGAACATGACATCAAAAGCTTAAAGAATGTCCCCAAGATTCGTCGCAGGAAATGGCTTAGGAACTCAATATGTTTATAAAGCAACCAAAACAAGTCCCAGATGAAAAGGAAAGAATAAAATATCGTTGAATACTAATTAGTAGTGTTTCTCTCTATATATGCAAATTTAATCTGTTCATTCTCAAATTAATTGCTGTTCCGTGTCTTCGTTCCTCTAGAGGGTTTGGGAAAGCAGATTAATAAACAGTTCCATGTTTTGCATGAGCAAAACAAAATCTGGATCGCTAGACTCGGGAAGTAGAAATTAATTGGAGTTCAAAGAGTTTCCAGACTGTATTTCGTGACGCGAAACGAGGGAAATGTAAATTGAAATACGACAGTTTCAAGTTGGGAACTATTGGTATTTGTAGACTAAGAAATATACTTGCTCAAATATATTAAATTTAGTTCCCAGCAACAAAGCGTCTTACTGCAAAATATTGGGGATTGTGGATTAATTATTTTGTACCAGACTTTAAAAAGTACGAATACCTCACCCTGTCTGAAGACAATAGAAATTATATTTTAAGTTATAAATATTTGAATAATTAAATCTGATAAATCAAGTGATATATTTAATGTACAAAATTACTCTGTATTAAACCTGACTTTCCTATTTTTTTAAAAAATTGTGGTATCAATTACGGAAAATCCTATTGTAAATTATTAATATTTAAACAATTAAATATGATAAATGAAGGGGTATAAAATTTTTCTTGATATATGCAGCAGTTTTAAGTATAAAAAATGAAGACTAACTTCTACATTGAATTTATCCCTTAAATTTTCAGATCTAATTATACAAATATTTATAACTTAGCATACATCAGCCATACATTTTTTAAAAAATACAAGAGATTCTAATTTTAATTTCTATAATAGAAAAACCGCGACCGGACCGGGAAGCGAACCTGATACGTCTTTAATTAAACTGTGTTTTATACTAACCTAGAACAAACCATTTGTTTCTTGTACAATATAATTAAGAATGCAGTATAGACTAATAATTACAGAGTTATTATAAACATATAAACAAATAAACAAATAATTATTGAAAGACAAATAATACTGGATGAAATATATGTGAAACTACTACACACCCACTCACACTAATATAATAATAAATTCAGTCACTTAAATAAAATTATTTTAATATCGGAAATTTATTACAAGAATCTACGGTCATTTATTAAGGGCTCAATTTCAAAATAACGTAAAAATTATTATTCATTTAATGATAATAGTGAATCAGAAAAGTTTTAATTAACGTATTCTATATTTCGTGGAAGACTGGTTATTTTTTTAAAGGTCACGAGACAGTTTAAATCATTTATTTCTCATATGTTTAGTACAGTTCAAATTCCTGAGGGACGGCGGTTTTTTTAACTCTCCTTATAGAGTAAAGAAGATAAATAACTGTACAACAATTTTTTTCACGCCCCTGGGGGAAAACGCACGTTCCATCCGCAGGGTGCTTTATTTCAATTTTCAATTTATCTTGATTCCGGAGATAATTTCGCGGTACAGCGATTCTGTAGGATGGAAGCTACCAGCCAAATGACCTCTGTTTTATGAGTGTGTGGAATGTAAACGGGCGGATGAGAGATATCTAGATGGACATGTTAATGTCGCCTAAAGCAATGAAAATCACCTGCGTCATAAAACTCGTTACATACGAGGATGCTTTGTTTACGGAATAAATTCCTTTCCTTATGCAAATAAAACTGTATTGATATCATCGCCGACAATCCAATGAAATATCATTAGGTCTATATCTCTTTCTTACAAGAACTGTTTATGTAACATAAATAAAATTATTTCTACATTTACTAATTATCAACGTTTATCTGTAACCAAAACATAATTAAACAAACGAACAGCATATTACAGAAGTCAACTCTGACGTCACTCCACTCACATCAATAATACTTCAGTAATCTCTTTGGGTACAACTGTGGGGGAAGGTATCCCGACTTCAGCAGAAGTTTAAACATATACAGAATCTATTTACTACAAGATGGACGATAGTTTGCCTTTATAAAGTCTTATTCCCCTCTCCTATGAAAATCTACTCGTCAAAGAAGTTTAATGCGCGGATAAAAATTCTCATCTGTTGCAAAATTCTAAATATCCAAGTCGTTGGTCTGACAGCTGAAGTTGATATATATAATATTAATTATATGCCGGAAAAAAAAAGGTGCCAGGACTAAAAACCTCCGAATACAAAATCGAGTGTATTACCTATGCTCAGAATTAACTGTATTATTTTTCAGTTATTAATACAATGTATTACAGTAAACCGACCATAATTAATATTTTATTTCATTATCAGAATTATTTCTTGCACGCCTAATCAGAGATATATTTAGCTCCCTGCATCTTTTTTTCAGTGATCAATGTGATCAGAATTCAATAAACAGTTTATGTGCAGAATATATTTTTACGTAATTTTCATTGGCCTAAAATATCTAATAAATTATGTTTTATTACAATGCCTATAAGATACGTTTTCCTTCAATGATTAAGTCTACCAAAGTCACTCAGGTGTCTTTATATAAAAAGGAAATGGTCTCAACTTCTTTATATTTTTATTTATAATATATTTCTGAGAGTGGTCTGATGTTTTTCCATTTATTTAAAGAATTGTGTTAAGTATAACTGTTAAAACTATTATTATTTACATATAAATATATGACGTCATGTTTGAATTATTGAGTACGGACTCACAGAATTGGAAAATAATCCGAAGTGGCTCCCCTTTCAAATTTGTCTTGCAAGTGTGATTCTGAATGCTGAAATTTACTCGCATCTCAGGCACAGGCAAAGAAGAATGTTTATTCTCACGGTTGAGAGCACTTTCCCGATATTTTCCGCTGCTGCTGGTGAGGGTGAATATGGCCCCCGCGATACTGGGTGGGAGAAATACTATTCATCCGCAGTAACGTGAAACGAGAATAAATTCGGAGCTGACAAGATAAACGATGTAGAACTTTAGCGGAATGGAGAAAAAAGTGATTTTTATACATACGCGTGGGGGTGGTTCGTTCCTGCGTATCGCCCATCTACCAGCAAGCAGGCGTCGCTTATCTACACGCTCAACGGATAAAAGGGTCTGTTGTTGTTTGCAAATGCTTCATTTACACTTATCAGATGTTTAGAATTCCAGTAACTCAGCGATTATTTTTTTTTGGATGGTGGGTGGAGGCAGTGGTCGTACAGTCACGAAGAAAGTTGTACGTGAAACTGAAAATGTTCCAAAATAACGGTTGTAAAAGACTGTACAAATACACCACGTAATTAATAATTTTGAAAAATATGTTATTATGTAATACTGCCTCTTGAAAATACGAACAACGGTTTGATGACTACAACCGGCATCTAATGCTACAGTTTTTTTGGGAAAGCGGTGCCGCGCTCTAGCGGCCGTAATATGACGGTGGGTGACGTCACATTACCGTGACGTTGGCCATCAAATAGCCCAGTTGAAACAAAAATTATGGAAAGCACAAACAAAGACGGCGTAACAGCATCGGCCCTCCACAACAGACAGGTAAATATTTTGGAATTAAAATAAAAAAGTCTATGTGAAGCGTATAATAATGAGATAATGTTAATATGTGCTAAATAAAAAGCACACCGTTTCAGAAATCGATGATGTCTTCGTTATGTGATTCAAGAAACTCAAGAGTGGTATAAACAACACAGACAAGTACAAACCAGGTGACGAATTAAAAAAAAATTTACCTGACCAAAGTAACAAGGATTACAGATTTTTTTTACGATATATTATTGAATTTAAATAGTTTGTCGTTTGCCTATGGTAAAAACTGCTGGAAACAACGTGAAACCACCATTTAATATATTTTTCTTTATTAAAGATCACCCACATAATGTCACTATTATGTAAGAACACCCCTTCTTCAGCATGAGATTCTGGATGGAAGTTATTTTATAATTAGTACCATTGTTTGTCAAAGACTCACGCGGATGAATGACACGTGCAAAGAAACGTTTATTCAATACAATTAAATAATTGTGAATATCTACTGGCGAAACTTAAGTGAGGTTTATTTATTCACAAACGCCGAGATTTTAAGAATTTTTTGAGCCTATTCAACTGACACCATTAAATAAATAGAAAAAACTTGAGCCTATGAATTCAGAAATTCATTTCGTCCCTAATTTTTATATTATAACGAGTTAATTTTATAAATGAAAATATTTAAAATATAATAATTAGATAAAAACAGCCAAATGATGGAGACAAAATAAAGTCATGCTATAAATATCACTCGAAGTTTTTGGAAATTTTTTTTCTTTCGATTGTGCGGTTGTGTTACTACTATTGGCTATTGTGTTTTCAATCACCTGACGAAAGAAATAAAGTTTCCAGAAACGATGAGTGGTATTTGTAACATGACTTCATTTTGTGTATATTTGGCTATTTTATCTAATTATAATATTTAAATTTTTGATTCATATTCAATTTCTGACTTAATAGGTTGATAATTTCTTTCTTTCGTGAGACGTATTAAATCTAGTTTGGTTTTGGAGTTTCGAATAGACAGAGTCTATAAATTTACCTTTCATACACTATCTGCTCCTTTACCTGCGGGCATTTCTGTCTGGTTGTGACGTCAGCCATCACATCTCAAAGGATATTGTGAAAGTCTCCGGGGCAGAGTTATCAAGGAGCGTCATGGAGAAGTCGTCAACAATGGAATCGAGCGCGAGAGGGAACCCCGTTTAAGATCAACTAATAAGACTTCCTGGTTTACTTAGGCGGGCTCGTTAGGAAATCTTCCGTGCAGTTCTGAAAGAACGTGGAGCCGCCGCGCATGTTGTTTAACTGCGGGGCCTCGATGTGGAAGTCGGTCGGCACAATGCAATTAAAACTTGCGTCCCCAGACCGTCATTGTTCGCTTGCACAATGCTATCCACCCACGCCACCCCGCCATCCATATTAAAATCGGCGCGGCAGAATACTCGGCGGAAAAAAAAGGGGGTAAAAAGGTTCACCGATTAAACAGTAAACAAGCGATAGATGTGATAATGCTTACGGGGGAACTATCATTACAAAAGAGGGGGTTGTTCCTGAAGGACGTCTCCCTCTTTAAAGACGCTTGAGGTTTAATTTCGCTGTCGCAGTTTAATTACAGCGCCACATTCAGCTCGACGGAGTTAATGTTTTACTCGAGGCATATGAGATTCCGTAACGAATGCTTACGTCAGCGTAACATCCCCCTCGTGACATTTCAAGGAATATATTTTGTCTCGTATTCCATGCATGCTCAAAGGGACTAAACCTCCGCAAAGGAAACTAGGAATTTAGTTAGCATTTAAAGTGTGTCTATTTTCCTTACAAAAAAAAAATTTCAACGTGCGTTGCAACGACATCAACAAGTCCTACAAGTGTTTAACTGAAGTATCAAAAAAAATTTCACGATTGTGAAATTTCTACGATTAATTTTTGTCTTACTGTGGAAGGTAGAACGGCTAATACCAATCCAATAACGTAGTTTTTTTTGCCGTTTCAATTTCAGTTAAAAAATTTCGTAGTTCAGTGATCGCAAAAAGTAAGACCGTAATCTCTTCTTTTCCTCAGCATTACGAAATGGCTACCGTCACACGTCGGAGTGCGGCGGTGCTAACGAAATGAAGATGGACCGCCCGTGTAAGTCCTTGCGGGGCGAGAGAGAGAGTGGGGGGGGTGAAGAGCTGGAGAAGCGGGCGTGAATTTAAATTTAGAGATCGGTAACGGCCTAGCTAGGACGGACCAGGAAAGAGGAGGTAGGAGGGTAAGGACGAGGGCGGGGGCGGGGGCAGGGCGTCGGAGGCGCAGACTCCTTTGAGGAGCAGCAAGGTGTAAAAGGGCGTCGGTCAAGGGCCGGCACCTACGAAGTAAATTGGCCCAATTACTGGATCCTACAGCATTAGCGGGGGCCCCAGCAATTAGCGCAGACCCCTGGACACGCGTCGTTAGCGCGTCGTTTTCAGACTCGCCATGACGCCGAATAATATAACAGCTGACCTACCTGTCAAGCTGTTCGTGGTCACGTGAAAAATTCACGAATCAAACATTACCAATAAATTTCATAAAGTGTGCTAATATATTTCGTTCTGCTGAAAAGTTTCCACAACGATACTCACAGAACACGCAAAGATATTTCTCCCGAAACTCGAGAACAGAAGGAAATTTATACTTTACGTAGATCAGGATTGACTGTGAATTCATCAAAGGTTGTTCCGTACCCATATAACCTAAATTGTTACTCTCGAAATCCCTACTATGTTTAATATAGTTAAAATATTACAGAACGATGCAGCTTAGGAGTTTGCCCTGATCACTTTTAGGCGAATGACGGGTAGGACCCTTAAACCAAACCTCCGGGGCCCTAGTTAACCCTTGGCTACCTTCCTTAACCTTTACGCATCTCCCCTTCCTATACTATTAAAGCGGGATTGCCACCACGCGGAATACCCTCTTGTAGCCTGCTACTCTAAAAACATATATATTTAAAATCGGCGAAAAACTGACGGAATTTAAGTTTATGATTTAATAAAAACTATTTTCATGTTGTGTTTCGACATTTAATCAACGTTTGTATATTGGTAAGTGTATAAACTAAATATGCAACGACAAGCCTAAAACAATTTATAAACTATGCTCAATTTTGTTTTTATATTTCTTATAATTTAACATTCTAATCCGGCTTAAATCTACAACGGTAAATAAAAGAATGATTTATAACTGGAACCTAGATGACGTCGACGGTGGTAATCGACGAAACGTCATGCTTTAGCAAACGCCAATCGGTTGGAAAACGCGAAAACAATTCCAGCAGCTTATTAACCGGGAATCCCTACGGAAATTAAAATTTTTATTATTAATGGAATGTTTGTTCATCAGTTATTTACTCGTAAATCCTTGCCACTTTTAACGTACTATACTTTAAGTGTACGGAAAAGGGAATAATTTCTATAGATAAAATATCAACTACTACAGTACCAAGAGAAGAGAACTGGTCTCTTTCAGTTCCTTAAATGATAATAATTGTATTTATACGACTTCAGTGTTATTATAAACGCATGAATACTGTCAAAAATAATTTAATAACTGAAAATATTAACGTTTCGTAAACTATCTATAATATATCATCAGATGGATTAAATACTTTCCATATATTGCCAAGTTATATAAATATTAGTCAAATGGTTAAATAAATTTTGCGTAGTTTCCAAGGCATGCCCGTTGCAACAGAAATACTATTGTACACCTGACGAAGTCCTAGAATGACGACGAAACTATTATTATTTTTATAATATATCTTATTAAAAATACTACCGACTAATTCGGATGTGTTTGAGAATTTAAATGGCAGTAATTTTTTTTGCTGCCCATTACGAGTTTATTCTGAAGCCCTCGATATCGAAGTCTCTGTATAATCACAATCATCCTTGATCGAAATTACAGAACTGGTGTCGATTCTTAATAATTCGTTACAAAATAAAACAGAAAAAAATATTGAATACTCGAGACATTTACCTTTTAAATAGCAAGCTTTCTAAATTGGGTACAACATATTTACAGACTTAATAGTTTTATCATGCATTCCAGTGTAACTCATTCTATGCCTGCAGTATTTTTTAATGAGTGGATTATTTTTTTCTCAGTATTTACTTTTCCATATCTAATAAAGAAATCATGCAAGAAAATTTACGAGGAAACCAAATAATATCGCAATATGTTTTCTTAATGTACAAAATAAAATATTTAAATGTGATTAAATTGATGATAGTGTTCTCATAGATTCTGTAAGACTGTCACGTGATAACTGGAACCGAGATGAAAAATAAATAAATAATCAAAAAATTTTTCATAGATGCACTTAAACCCTCGATGTTTAATATCAACATTATTTTATTACGATCCTCTCGTCTCCACAGATGGCACAATATTAACCTGTAATTCTTTGAAGTGAACTTCTGCTGAAGTGCCAGAGTTATGGGATCTTGTATTACGACACAACTTTATCAATGTCTCCGGAGTAAATGCCGACTATTATTTTCTGACATAATGCATATATTAATATTGCTTTTTCGCATTATATGGCTCGTTTTTCTAGTGAGATCTACGACAGTTACGACTGTACTTTAATACCAGATACCAAAAGTTTAATCATAAAAAAATTGTAAAATGAAAAAACATTCTAAAAGTTTGAATTCGAGACTGTAAAAAGAAGTCTATCAATTCTCATTTACGAGGATTGTTAAGAATATTTTTAATGGATAATGTAATGAGACAGGGAAGGATTTACGATTGAATTATTGATGAACAAACATTCTATTAATAATAAAATTTAACTCTACTTATCTAACATTCTTTATACTCTATCGGAAATTTTAAATTAAATGAATATACAAAAAAATGAGCCTAGTTTGTTTATAATTAATTTTGGTTCGTTTATGAATATTATGATTACTCACTCAAGTTAAAATTAGATAATATTGAATCTCTAAATATCACTTGGAAATATTAATTACATTCATGATTTAGATTTACTATTGATTCCAGTTGTTTCCAACCAAGGAAGTAAATATTACAATTATTTACATAAACGTAAAATACACATTATTGGGGAAAGAAACTACACTTAAATTAAAATACTGAAAAATAACACAAAAATATTTACAATAGACGACTAAATATATGACTGTTCGTAATGTAACACACTGTTCTAATTGACTAACCTTTTATAAATTACAAGACTATAAAAATTTCATCATTTTTACTTCGTTTTAATATATTACATCTCAAATAATTTAACAGATTTAACCGTAAAACTTACGTGAATTCAAGGTATTCCAAACATGAATTAAATTAAACTGTTTCTCACTACTGTCGAGTTTTTTAAATCAATTTTAAGATTCATCCACAAGAATTAATTTTTCAAATTTTTTTTCCAGAAATTTATAATTTTTTTCAGATTCAAAACATGATTAGATTTTTGCCATAAAAGAGAAACTTGGCAACGACGCGCAGAACAGGGAAACGTGGGATGACGTCCGTGATATTGGCTTATCAAAAAAAAATTAATCTTATTAAAGCTTCAAAAGCACTCGACTTAAAAAAGACAGCTCTTCGCCCCGTTCTAAGAACAGAAAAAGTCCGTAAGAGCAAAATTACACTCTAGAAATTAAAGGCAAAGCGTGGCACGCAATCGGCAGATGCAGCGGTTGTTTTTCCAACCATCACTAAACAAGAAATGTGGACCAATACCAAAAAACAAAAATGCAATTTCATGCCTGCAAAGAGATACAATTTTTTCCCACCCACACTGTTCTCCATTTCAATTCTCCGGCTGTGTTTTTCAACAAATTGAATTCTGCACCAACATGGAACAAAATTTGTATTGTTTTTCAGTATTCACAGTTTATAAGTTCTCCATTATTAAATTAACAGACTATTTTATTCGTCTTTCCTGAAATCGTTTAGATGCAACTTATTGCATTCAATATAATATATTTATTTAAATAATTTTGTCAATCATAAAATCTTCCATTAACAACAACGATCATCTTCAAGCTGCCTGGCTGTAAGAAAGGTTGGTTTTGACGTTAAAAATGTTTCCTCAGTCTGGCTATTTATTGGGCTGTTTTTTACGGTAACGGAATATCAAACTTATTTATGCTAGTTTTTACATATTATGGTGTATACAATACTATTTTATTTAGTTTAATAAGGGAAACTATACAATAATTCATATTATAAATTTTGAAAATAAAATACATTTAAAATAAAATTAACAGTATTTTCTTGTGTCCTAAATATTGTAAGGAAAAAATGAATTACCAAGTTGAAAAACCCTACAGTATTTAAAATCAAATAATTTTATGAATAATTTAATAAATTAGTAGTACCACATTTAAGGCACTGTTCCACAGTTCTCGCAATGCTGAATAAAAAATCAACACGTTTACAAAGAAGTTTTAATAGAAGAATGAGAGCAGTATTAAATGAAAAACAGGGGTGAAGCAGTTAGAAATATGGCAAAACAATTGTATCAGTATAAAATTAAATAAGGAGAGATATTTAAAATTTTATTTATAAATAATAAAGCTTTATTATAAGAATATATTACATGTTTAGTGATAAAAAGGTCTGAAATTCACCGATGTTTAACTTGACAAGCTAATAGATTTCATATGCAACAAGTAAGTAGTAGTAAAGGATTAAAGTTGATATATAATGAGTAAACTATGGAAATAAATCAATAATGGCCGGAAGGAAAATTTAGAGAAACAATAGGTATTTCAATAGAAAGCGACAAAATAAGAAACATAATAGATAATATTGTCATCTAAATTATATTATGAAAAATTAGCAGTTTTGAAAAATATTGTAACTGTACTAAAAATAACAGTAGATTATATTTAAAGAAATAAGTAAATTGTTCAATATCAAGTACTTAGACTGTTGATATGATTTAAAACAATTTTTTCCCGTCTATAAAGATTAACATCTAAAATCTGCTGACAATATTGTGTCAGTAGAATATAAATCATTAAATAAAACGACGTTGAATTATCGTATTATACTTAATTAGTTTAATTTACAACTCGAAAAAGGTTTAGATGTATTATTTCTCAATTCACTTTTATAAATTTTATTTTAAATTAATCCGGTTATATGAAAAAATGTTGTGTTCTTCATTAGTGTTGGCTCTCGTTGATCTGGATTTGGATTGGTTAACTCTTAGAACGGTTAAGATATTGTTTTTGACCAATAGTGTCGCGAGAAAAATAATACTACCATTAAATGGCAATGCAATTCTTAAAGGGAAATATATTTTTCTTAGAGAATAGCCTTGAATTATTCAAGCCACTTATGTACAGAGAGAGAGCTATATTTTTCTGTTGGAACAATCCAAATGTCAAAGTGTCTAATTCTCAGGGTAGTTGGGGCTAAAAAAAGATTTACGTCGCATTTTTATGACAGTTGAAATGGCAGAGCCTTCCCTTACTCACAGGCGGTAAATAATTTTTTTTGGCCTTCCGACCGCGCTTCCATTTAAATGTCAGTCCATTAGCCGTGCGTAATTGTGCACATTGTTGCCGTGTTTTGAGGGGGGAGACCTGGGGTGGTATGAATGTGTGTGTGGGGGTGGCAGGCGCCACGTAGGGAAACCCGGGGGATGTTATTGATCGATCAGACGCCGTGGAATCTACAGGGGCAGGCGTCTGCATTCCCTGAGCTCTTAAAAAAAAACTACCCTTAATTGACCTTTCCACCACGACATTCAGAAAATATTTAAAAAGTTACATAAATTTACCGTTATAAAACTAAAATATTTTGCGATTTTTCATACATATATATCACATGGTAAGGCTACTTTCTGCAATACAAAAAAGTGTGCCAGCAATAAACATACTCGTCTCGCTTACGTCTCCCCCCCCCCCCCAATTCCCCCGGAAATCTCTTCAATTTTTGGTAAAATTAATTAAACACTACCTCATGAAATTCAAATTGTCAAAACGTTTGAATTTTAATTTCTCATACGGACCACTGAATCATATCACACCAACAAACAAGTTCAAAACGTGTTTCAACAACGTTTTTATTCGGATAATGATCAACGACTGAAAAATTTTAATACAAAAATATGTAGAAAATATATTAAATAGTTTCATTCAAACAAATTAGTTATTTTTAACTTTTAAAAATGCAGTCCTGGTAACTGCAACTGTAAAATTCCGCTTCTTTTTATCGCAGAAGACTATTTTAATTAAAAATGTTTTTTTGATGGCAGGGGACTATTATTATGTATTATACATTATGATAAAACTCGTAGAAATAAATATAAAAAGGTCGGATTGAGTGAGAAGAACACGAACACTAAACAGATGGTAGTAAATACTATCGCAAAAAAAATTAAAAGAAGAAGGAGGCCCTATTGAAGTATGCAGTACTTAGAAGTGAGGATTGGCAGGGAATATACCTACCAAAAATCCCATGAGTAAATTAAACAGTGGTCAAAATATAGCTGAAGTTTAACGAAACATCAAACGAGTATTATAGAGCAAGCAGAGATCATAAGACCATAAGAAAAATGAACGACGATTGAAATGTGGAGACGTATAAAGGGTGGGAAATGGACGAAGAAAATAATAGAATGGCAAACACACAGCAGAAGAAAAGAGGAAGACCACCGGTTTATTGGTTGAAACAAATACAAATTAAATATGGAAAAAATGGAATTTTTGGGAAAGAATAAAATATATAAGAATATAATATATAAAAGTTTTTAAATAAGGTTTTATTCATATAATTAATAGTGAAAATTGTTTAAAGTAAATAATTTATTACATAATATCTGCTATTTTTTACTGTAAGAAACTTTTAAATCACTCTCGGTAGAGGGAACTACAAATTCCGTGTATTGTTTTGATTCCGAGTAGTCTATTATTTTAATCTTACTTCTAACTTGGATCCTTGTGTTTTCAAGAAGCAGCTTCTTCATTTCGGTATCTTTACTCATGGCGGACTATTTCTGATTTTAATTAAACGTGTATTTTTAGAACTTTCGAGTCCAATTTAAAGTAAAACCTACGACTGAATTCCGTGCACCAATAACAAGACGCATTCGTCGTAATTTATCGGGAAAAATGGCAGTGTTGGCACAGGTGCTGCTGCTGCCGCCATGTCCTCCGAGCGTGCCAAGATTTAATTAACGAAAGGCGGCGGTACTTTTACCACGGAAGGATTCGTGTTCTCGCACGAGAAAGCTTCATTACGCACAATTTTCCTTGCTACCTCCCCTCCACTCTCACACCCCTTTCATTCCTTTTTGCAGATCCAGCGGAAAGTCCCTCCCCCTTGCTCTGCCACAGACCATGGGGTTGTCTTAACGGCAGGAAAGAAGGGGTTAGGGTGATATTGCTGAAGGACTATCCTCAGAAAGCCTGGTAAAACAGTATCCTGTCCTTTCCAACGCATTAAGTTTAATAGGAGGATGTTTGCGAAACTCTGCTCACAACAATTCGAAACTCTTAGAATGGACCAACTTTAACGATCCTTGAGAGGTTTGAAAATGTTTTGAGGAAGAGGGGGCGGGGAAACCAACATTACTGACCACTACTACTACAGTCTTGCCTACTAAAACCACGCAAGACTAGAGACGCCATGTCTATTTATTTTGAACCGAAATAAGAAAAAAATGGTCGCAGTTACGAATACGTTTAATTGGGTTTCTAGTTTACGTAGATCTCTTCCGTCGATTTTTTTAAATTACGATACTATCGCCACATGTAGCTCAATGTCGAAGAAATTTATCCACCAATCCTATTCAAATGACTTCGACATATAACATGACATATACAAAGTCCATTCAGGATTGGAACGATCTGCCTGTCACTGTGCTAGCGGCGTGCACACCAAATGTAAATTAATTACAAAGAATATAAAGGAATTATGATGGGGATTTATTGGTAAAATTCAACATTTACATTGACAAATTGAAGAAAGTGAAGTTGTGAATAAAATAATATTTAATTCATAGTTTTTGAAATTCAGTTAAATATTTAGGGAATTGCAGAGGTTTCTAGAACGCCATTTGTAGTCTCAATGATAGTTAATAATTACAAGTATTAAGTGAAAATGTTTGAGAATCTCATTTTTCCATATTTGTTTTATGTTCATGTTCGTAAATAATTTGTATATCTTCAACGGATATATTTTAAACATTTCCACAATTTCTCGTACGAGGGTCATCCACCGAGAATACTAAAAACTGCTAGTGACTAAACTGGTACGGAGAAGGGAATGCTGCGGCCCCTCAGCAAACCCCTCTCCTACCATTGGAAGGGCGTGGGACAAGTACCCAATGCCCTACCTACCTGATGCAGGTTTTCTAGGGTTTCTCCTGCATCAGTTTTAGGCGAATGCCGGGTAGGATCCTTAAACTATAGCCCGGGGGCGCTAGTTAACCCGTAGCTACCTTCCTATACCCTTCCAGATACCCCCTTTCAAATCACTTCCTATGCTATTAAAGGGGAGTTGCCACCACGTGAATTACCTTCATGTAGCCTGTTACTGTAAAATAAAAAAAATAAAAAATTCAGTTCTCTCTGAGCCGTTTCTCCATGTATCACATTTAGAAGAATCTCTGCTACGATCCTCAGACTATAGCAATAAGTCCATAGTTAACATTCGCTCACCTTACGCATATCTTCCGTTTCTTTTCCGCACTTTCTACAACATTTTGTGTTATCATAGGAAAGTTTCCAGATCTTAGAAAAAAAAACCAATGATGTACGAAAAATATTTTAAATACATCTACATCAACAGATGAAACAATAAAAATAATTCGTTTTAAACCCCAAAATAAAAAAAATATACAAAGTCAGAGGAACTCAAGTTGAAAATAAGATTTTTCGGAAATATAAAACCTATTTTCAGAGGTATTAAAAAATGTGTAAGTGCAATGGCAACAAAACTATTCATCATGAAATAAAGAATAAGAAAACACGATAAGAAAATAATATTTTGAAAGCTTGCGATGTTTCTAAAAACACTGCTCACCCTGAATACTGATTAAAACTTTATTTTCAAATAAGTCGTCGTGGAAAAATCCAATTGCAGATGAGGGTTTTTCGTGAAAGGGTAGTGAATTCCGAGTCACAATTGGCTTCCATTCCATGTATCCTGTGTAGTGAGTGTCCCTCTTGATATCCTCCTGCGATCAGGTAGCCTGAAGGGAAACTCTAGTGGAAGACATTGACTCGAGAGGAACTTGAAGGGAGGAAGGAGCCTGATTCAGCTCCGTGACGTCAAAGTTGCAAGCCTTGTGATAAAGGAAAAAAACACTTACTGGTTCTTCTTTAAGGACTGCGGAATACAGAAAATAAACTAGAAAACGTTGAAAAAAAACTATACTACTCTAAAACCAGAAAATCAATAAAAATTCCTGCCTGGAAACCTCCTCAATTTTACTTCATTCAACTCAATGATATGAATAAAAATTGACTCAAAAAGCCAGTCAGTCAGTATTTATGGAAATAGAAAAAAAAATTTGAAATAAATTCTATCTTTCCAAATTTATTTTAAAACAAATTTGTTTATAAAAAGAAAAAACTTAAAAGTTTACAAAATATATCTACAGTTACTTTCGACAATTATCCACAGGCGTCCTAAACTTAAAACAAAATTAAAGAATAAATTATTTTGTATACTTTAAAGGTTTTTATTTCTACAGACAACTGATTCAAATAAAATTGAACGTATATATAATTATAGTATATCAAAAAATATCAGTCCTTGCAAAATTAAAAAAAAGATTAGAATATAATTAAGTTTATTTAACATCTGAACGGTGACGAAAGGTCAGAAATTTCTACTCAAATTAAATGGAAATATACTGAAAGAGTTATACATATATATTTAATGAAAATAATATAATAAACTGCTTTTTATGTAATTATAAAAGGATGTAATTCAATTGTACGGTTGCTACAGACGTAGAAGTTAAAGTGACTCAAATTCGAGTAAATAAATGAAATAATGTATACTAATGATTTTTTCTAACGTATATTGACGAAGTATTTGATTATGTTTTCAGCTCACTAATATTCTTAAGTGAAGAATGATATTTCATATTAAGTTTTCATAGTCCTTCAGGTGAGACTTTCCAATCTTAGCCGCAGTAGTCATTTTAAAATATTACTGTGAGAAAACAGTATAATGTTAATGTACAGTAGATACTGTATCATAAAACTTTTAGCATAAATTAAGGATTTACATTTTAGATGTGACGAATTAATGAATCTGATATGTTTTCAAAAAACGTTTGAAATTTCGATACTTTGTCACTTTTGTATTTAGATATCCTATTGTATTAATTTTGAATTAATCACGTGAGTTCCATTGTGAGCTCATTGGAAAAAATAAATTTTATTCCTTGACTGTCCGATATCGATCCAATTTTAATCTAGTGATGAAAGCACGGACGAAAATTTATGAAAATTGGCAGCACTTTTGGCACCAACTCTTCCCTCGGCAATTTACCTTCCATCGTTGAACAAGCCTTTTGGCAATCGAACGTCTCGTTAATACGAGCTCCAGGGCTTCTCCAGTGCATACGAGTGGCTGGAAACTGCATCACAGAGGGTAGGGGGAGGCAGACACTGCGCTAACAAATTACGGAGCGGGGAGGAAAAAGAAATACGAGAATAAAAAATAACGGGATGGGGAAAGAGCGCTTTATTCCGATAATTATTAGTGGTGGTGATATATATAATGGGGTGCTAAAATAAAGGTCAATTAACCTTCTTTCCGGAATTGAGATAAAAAAGATAGTTAATTGGCCGGGGAGTTTATAGAACGTTAACATTTATTTCATGCTTCGTTAAGGTTTACAGTTATTTCTCGCTTGAGATCTAGAATATTTTATTCTAAATTATCTCAAAATGTAGTAAAACGCAAATAGCCGAAAAAATGTTTCTATCTAAGAATATTAATTTGAATGACCTGGCGAACAAAAATTTAATAACCAAAAACGTACAAAATCACGAAAAACATTAATAATAAAAATCAACCGAATTAATTTGACTTACGACATCGTTGATATTTTCACTTGAAATCACCACGTACCTGCTGTAAAGAAGAGAAAATTCATGTTATTCTAATGAAATAATTAATTTTGAATATTTTGAACTCACTAATATTTATTAAATAATTATTTCGACAAACTTGAAAAATAGAATTGTTATCAAGACCAAAATATCTGTAATATAATGCTATATTATTAAAATACATGTAATGCCAACTAAAACTCAATTTAAATGTAAAAAAACCATTTAGTATAAGTTATAGTTATATAATTGAAATCTAAATATTTTGATAACTTCCTGAGACACTATTCCTGAATCAATAATGTCGGAAGAAGACATCGGAAGGTTGCTTGACCTCTTATTAAGTTGTAAGATATTTAAAAAAAATTGTTTAACTTTCGTTTAATCGTTAAATAAAATTAATTTTTTTTACTAAACAGTACGACGGTTTTTTTGGGTAACAGGCTACATGAGGGTAATCCATATGGTGGCAACTCCCCTTTAATAGCATAGGAAGGGATTTGAAAGGGGGATGCGGAAGGCTAGAGGAAGGTAGCCAAGGGTTAACTAGAGCCCCCGGGTTATAGTTTAAGGATCCTACCCGGCATTCGTCTAAAAGTGATGCAGGGAAAACCCTATAAAAACCTGCATCAGGTAGGTCGGGCATTGGGTACTTGTCTTACGCCCTTCCGATAGCGGGAGAAGAGTTTACTGTGGGGACGCAGCATTCCATTTTCCGTGCCTCGACCAGTTTAGGAGGCAGCTGGCCGACTAGCTTGAGATGATTACAGGTATGTATAGACAAAATTAATTCCAATATCATAATCTAAATTCTTGAATGAAAAAAGGCCAATTAGTAAGTAGTTTATTATGAAATATTATTAAAAAAGTAAGAAACACGATGTTTCAGTACTTATTTTTTTGGGACTTCTTAATTTAAAGATATTCTAAAATGCCAGAAAGTATCTCAAGTTAATTAGGGACGAAACGTTGTGTCTTTTTTGTTATTACAATCTTTCAAAAATTTTCAGAATAAATGTCATGCATTTAAATAATTCAGATAAATATAACTGTCAAAAGTTATTTTTAGAGAAATGACAAACATTCTTAAAAGTATAATTAAAGTTAAATAAAATTTATCGCTCTGTCACTAGTCAAAAAATGTAAACGTTTGCTTATAAATGTTACAAAAGCATTACAGTAAACTATTTTAAAATTTTATTAATATTTCTCTCCAGTTCAAGATATTTTTTTAAGTAGGAAGAATTTGTCCCTTGACAGGATTCTTTTAATTATATTCTCCCTACGTACGTTACATTCCCTTCCTTTTACTTTTTCTCCCAGTAGCGGATTAACGTTGAACTCTCACAAAAAATGGCACCATATAAATTTCAACAGCATCTTGAATAAAGTCGTGTAAAAAAAAAGCGTCGAGATGGCGTTTACGAGCCAGAAGTAGAGAAAGAGAGAAAGACCGAAGAAAAAAACGGTAATTTGATTACCCCCCTATCTTGAGGGTGGAAAAGGGTTTTAATATTCTCCAAACACGCGACTTTATCCTTATATCTAAAGATGAGCTGCGAAGCCCAGAATGGAGAATGAGGATAGTGAATTTAGAGGCGGAACAACTTTGTTCTTGTAAACGGGAAGGACGGTAATACGGTCTCAAATCCGATGAAGAAAATGTTTTGAATCTTGGGGGAAAAAAAAAATTCTCCCGGGAAACAGAATTTGGTATTCACAAAAAGAAAATTAAGTAATAAAAGGATAATAATTTATAAATTGAGATTGATTTATAAAATAAAAAATAAGTAATGGTATCTTACGGAATATTTTGTAATATTTTATTACGCTAAAGCAAAAAAGGGAAAAAAGAGGTTTTTAAATTACTGACAATCAGAAAAATTCCAATTATTATTTACGATTGTAAAAAAAGTTACAAGAAATAAAAGATTGTCATTTAATATAGGAATAATAAATACTTCAAAATAAGTTACTAATTTAAAAATATAAATTTTCATATGACTGTGATATTAAGATTGAAAGCTTGTGTTAAACATAAGGAATGCTTTAATGTTGAAATACAGGTTAAAGGATGAATTTTGATGATTAATATGTGAATATACACCCATGTAAAAAATCCAAATATCTAAAGAATCATTAAATATGGATAATAATTTAATGAATTTGAAACCTAGTGAACATTATACGCCCGTTAAATATTTTTTTTCGGAGGGCGAAAGAAAATTATTAAACGATGGAAACTCATCAGCTCGGATCGCTCTTAGCATTCAATAGAAATATTATCCCTTGAAAGGCCGAGTACGGAGTGAATATTGATGTAATATTAATTACAATTGCAACAATGGCTATTCAGTTTCGAATGGAACGAATTTACGCGAGTCGGCTTTGACAAAGACGCGGCGGCTGCGCCACATTCACTGAAAATAGCAGCTTAATTACGCCTGCATCATCAAAGCGAATTCGGACACAAATACAAATATACAATTCGCACATAAATAATTTATATTTCGTTCGCACCACTGTGGCAGAATTTAGTCCAACAAAATAAATCTCACCTGTCCGCTTCGAATCACGAATTGAGAGAAGGCGTAAAATAATAACAAATAATTTACGAGAAGGCAAAACATAGTAATATTAAACCCCGTCGCTAAGAAAATAACTTTTTAAATCTTTGCGACATAGTGGTACCACCTTGCGATAACCGATTCGTATGAATCTTTTAGTCCTTGTACAGTGCTGCACTCTGTACGTTCTTTAAGGAACTAGCCGCGGACTTTTAAGTTCCTGCGTTATATTGTGGTAGTTTTGGTAAGCTTATTAAAATCACAAAACTGATAGTCTCGTGCTTCAAAGGGTTCAGTGGATCAAAATAAAACGTGATGCGTCCGTTTAAGAAAGATTCTTAAATTAGAAAGTTTTCAATTGTTTTTAATTTAATTGTGATAAAAATGCTGTAATAAAAAAACTATTTTATTTGGTTACACAACGTTTCGTGAACATTCTGTGGAAGTACTCATGTGTACAAACTTAAGAGGAAAGACTCATAAATATAAAAAACTATTGAAAAATAATAGAATAACGTCTAAGTAGAATAGGTTAATGATCATTTTTCCAATAATAACGATCTATTGACAAACATTCTACTCTCACGATACATAATAATTTAAATAAACTTTAATTTGATTTGAATATGATATAATTGACTAGATTAATGTCCAAATCAAAATTTTTTTCCGTCAATGTAAAAAATATCTCCGATATCAGAAAGAATACTTACAAAGTATGGAGTATTATATTTACCCATGATTTCAGTATTTGATACAGTATTTTTTTATTAAAAATCACAGTTACCGCTTACGATGCAATTCATAAGAGTTTGTAACTATTTAAACTGTGTTTATCTGAAGAGTTCCACAGAGTATGAAGCAAACGTTGTGTAACCAAAGAAATTCAAAGGGTTTTATTTCCAGTTGCATATTTAAAAAAAATTAAATACAATTAATTGGCGTATTATACTACACCTTTTGTCTTTATTGAAATTTATATAAGTGTGTGTGTGTGCAATACGTATTATAAGTACACAGGTAAATGTAAAAAAATTAAGAACTTAATAATAATTGACAATATAAAATTTATGTTCTCTTAAAAATCATTAAAAATCTTAATTAATATAAAGATAAAACGTATAATACTGTAAAAATTTTCCCAACGGTTGGGAAACAATTGACTAAATTTATGGCTCCCAACGTGGGGAAAAAATTCATTTATTGCTCTATATACATCTCTCCGTCTCTCGGTGTTTCCAGTAACCCGTTTACCCAAACAAGAAAATAAGAAAATTTAGTGTCGTCTCACGGAAATATTACTTTCCCCTCCAATTTTCTTCTTTGTACATCGATTTTCGATGCTGTTGTGCGTGAAGGAAATCATCTCTTACAGGAGAACATGGACCGATTTTCGTGTTTACGGGATTATTATATCGGAGGTCTGCAGATAAGTGCCTGCTCAAGCTGTCGGAGGAACATGAGAAGAAAAATAGCAAGAGTAAAGCATCCCGGATAAATACGGCTTGGAATGAATAATTATTACAATTATGTGAACACATTTTAACAGTTACTCGAACGATTGGAATTTGTTAATTGCGCATTTTAAAATTTCTCTTTAGGCGAAGAACATAAAAACGCGGCTTCTTTAAATTTTCAAGCACATGAATTTAATTTACATCACTCTCTGATTCTGTACGGAGACTAATTACCATCCACTGAACACGAAGTGTTCTTCGACCTTTTCGTATTTGTAGAAGGCTTGAAGAATAGCCGATTGACTTTATTCTACGCCATTGAATTTGGATTCCTTTCATAGAGCCAATAAATTTTTTTTAAAAAAACGGGAAGGTATCTGGCTCATTATTCCACTTAATTCAAAAGCGAATTTCTCTCGTTCCTTTTTATGGCGCTAACCGCCGAAAGGTAAATCGAAAACAAGCACCGCAACGTCTCCCTTTGAGTTCATAAATACTTGCTTTGAATCTTGTTCCCTACTTAACCTTTTACTTCTCGTCTAAGCCAGCAACATAAAACTCTTAAGAGTCGACAATACGAAGCTTTTTTCATCATTACAATACCGTACCCTCAATGTTGCCTGAAGTACATAAGATAAAGGAAATGATTTTTTTCCAGGATAATTTAATTTAAACGAATTAAAAACTAGGAATGTTAATGAGCACTTATAAGAACTAAAGAAAAGAAAATGAAATAATTATTATCGAAAACTATTGAATTTTTAGTGAAGCTGCCAAAAAAAAATCGGCTCCAGTATTAAAAATTGATTAACTGAGTGGAATAATCAGAATAAAAAACAGTTAAGTATAATTTTCTTATAAATATTTGATACAGGAATTAATACATAAATACTGAGCAACAATCGGATTTGATGAGAAGAGCAGAATAATACTGGAGAAAATTACACGGACCATAATTTTGTGAATATTATCTATGGAGAATTAATAATCAATTAATTATTAACCCCTTCAAGTACGACGAATGACAATATTATTTACTCTATGCTTAACTTACACAATTATTTACTTTCTTCGTACGGTTAATAGATTCTACAGCAGCAGAAAACTTTTAAAAAGGAATCGCAGGTCCCAAGTTTCTGGCGACACTTTTCGTCCCCTCATCAATTATACGTCACGTTTGGCCTGTATACTATTGTATTTTAAATTGTTACTAAATAAACACAGTTATGTAATTTAAATAATTTTCGTGTTATTCACATCACTCGCATATCGTTTGAATCTCCTAGAAACAAATTGATAAAAATTATGAAAAAAATTATTATATTGCCAGGATCTTAAATTTTTTATCAGCCGAATTTACCTAAAAAATATTTTATCGAAACTTGTTTCTCGATACAATTTACGACTACGTTAGAACTGTATAACTCATTTTCTTTCATATTCAAATAATTTTATAAATATTTTTTAAAAATAATTGTTTTGGTCTTGTTTTAAATCTATTTGGAGTACGATTAAAATATTAAATTGATTGTGCAAAGAAGGGAAGGAATTTTCATTTAACGTATTTTAATCGGTGAATCAAATAATAATGGTTAATGCTCCATGGTGGACAAATATATATTTTTTTAATGTAGTATATCTGTCAATATTCTGTTCCACCTTAATAATACTAACACTTTTAAAGATCCATGTGACGTCTCCCTGTTCTTTGCCCCTTTCTATAAAACAAGTTTCTTTGGATCTTCAAATTAATTTTTTATCATTTCCTCATTGGCATTTCTATATTTTTCTTCGAATTGAATAAATAAGAAAAATCTTTACAGATAATGAGGCTGGCAAAATACGGGAAATTGGTAATATCGAGTTAATACGAAACGTTATGAATGCAATGTGCTGAATTTTGTGCCGGTGGAACAGTAGTTGATGACCGCTTGTTGATTACAATGGATGCCAGCCACCTGGGCGAGACTAAGGGCGGAACTCCGTGACGACGGCGATTCTTTGGGGACCCTGAGAGAGAGGACACCAGCAGCAAAGCCAGGATTGATGGAGCAGTAATCTCCAGCACCTGTCGCGCCGACTGCGGAACAACATTAGTCCATTTCTCAGTGTTCCGGGCTGCGGACGTTGATGAATGCCGGAGGAAGCGACCTGTCCGAATGTGACGCCGTAATGGAGACGCCGTTGCTCCTAATTACCTCAAGAACGGCAAAACCACCACAAACAAGAAACCTTAATACGGAGACTCCATCATAATGATGCAACGTAGAATATTAAAAGAAAAAAAAATACATTCTCCAACTACCAATATATATATAGAGAGCTCGTACTGATGTAAGAGTAAATTCTATATTCGAATAAATTGTATTTTCAGAACTATTTCCTAGTACTGAAAATCTTTAAACAGCTGTATATTTTATTCAGTGGTAGGTTTGTATTCCTTTAAATGAATAAATTGATGAGAACTGAGGATATTCACTCTCATCCTTTTTGCATCCATAAGAAGATACAAATGAAATTTTTTTATCCCAGCCGCGGAATATTCCGCTCTGGGCAAAATTCGCCTTTAAAGGACCTAAAGAACTGATATAATTAATACTTATTTTAAAAAACTATACCTCTTTCCAGATTTAGAATTTAGGTAAAATATTAAATTAAGTTACAGAAAAAACAATTCGCTTCAATAAAAACAAATATACAGGCCAAATGAGCCGTAAATAACATATTGTTTTGTTTTTTCGAAACCTCTCCGATTGTAATTCTTGCTACACCGGACAAACTTAAAGATAATAGAAAATCCAAGTGTCAGCAAACACATTCTCCTTGTTAACTTTCCACGTCGTCTTCAATTACATTAGTACCCCCCCCCCATTCTGTTTCAATGTACCAGTGGATAATTGTTTCCTAGAAATTCCTTATATTTAATTTAATAACATTGCAATTGTTCAAAAAACTGATACATTGAATTTCGACAACAGTTGTGATATTTTAGCAGACGTATTTTTATTCTTATGAATATTTATTATTTTATTTTCGTCGCTTAAGTGTGTCACTTCTTATCTAAAAGATTTTTCGAGGGCGTAAGTTTTGCTTCAATAATGTTACGTAGAGATTTTTAATTATTCACATAATTTGTTCTATTTTCGAGTATTTTATTAATTATTACAGTCGATTGTTTACTATATTGATTTAAAAAACTAAATTTCAAGTCATCCTGTGTAATACTGAAAGTTGTCATATTAACTATAATTAGTCTTAAAAGTGCTGATTTTTTCAGTGTTGATTTGTTTTTACATTAGAGTTTTTAGAGGTATTGGTATTTAATTAAATCTCGTATAAGAGTCTGTTACTTTTATGCGTGTGTATAATCAACCACTGATCAGAAATGGCGTGTGATTAGCCTAAAATTTCCCTCCATCCGCATTTTGGTGTCGACATTACGCGCTGTTCGTAAACCAGCGTTGGCAAAGTCTTCCATAATCCCCGGTAACTAGTTGTTAGCGACGGTGTTAACGTCCCCTAGCCGAAGTTGAGAAACTGCTTTGGAATTCACGCCTGGCTCGCGCATAAATTCAGAATCCCTCCCCGCCGTCTGAAGGAGTGATTGGCGTCTCGTACAAGGGTTGCTTTACGACTTCACTTAGCTGCCACTTTGTCAACGATGCTGCTTCGGTCTTTTCTTCCCTCTCTGCCACAGTCCTCGGCAGACATTTAAGGGGTCGTAAATTACGACCGTAGTTTTACTAGTTCCAACTGCTTCATAATCAAGGAATAAAAACCCTTTCCGAACCATCTGCGAGCTAATAAAAAGTAGTAGTAATTATAAGTTCATGGCGATGACAGCGACCTCAAGGAACTCATAAGAAATGGAGGATAATCCATCATATGTGGCTTTTATCTAAACTGACATTTTTTCCTAATATTCAACTAATGCTTTTAATGGTTTATAATAACATAATTCGTACAGAATTCGATGGACTCCGTAACGAATAATTTCTTGCCTACGCAAGTTAAATTTCATTTAAATCGATTTTGTTACGCAGGACACTAGTCATAACGTCTTCATTTTTTTAGGAAAAATCTATGAATTCTAATTTCATGCATTTTTTACTCTATTTCAGGTATTATAAAAATAAATCTATTACTAATCTATTTTCATTATTCCTATAAGTTCGCATATCGTAATATTATTACTTTTTCTCCAAATTAACAAATACAACTATTTGACATCAATGCATAATTAAAAATATAATAATATAGTCAACTTTGTTAATTTTAATTTATTTAACAAAACAAATTAAAATTCTCAACTTTTCGTCCACTCGATCTACGACGTCATCATGCGTACATTTCCATAAATCTGCTACATCATTCCATAAATATTGAACTAAATTGATGTTTTATAAGTTAAGCGTATTTTTTCTGTTAATTAAGTACACTTGACAAATTTGGCTGTAATCACATATTTTTAATTAGTGTTCTCAGTTAATTAAGTTTAATTTTTAATAAATTATTTATAATACTTAAGCAAATAAAACGTGTAATGCATAAAGTTTTACAATTTATAATTAAAACTTTATATATTTTTAAAAAATAAAGAGTATTTGTATATATAAGAACTTAGCAATTGCAGATGACATGCTATTTCCACCACATTTAGAGAACAAAAGAATCCAGTAGAGGCAAATAAATATTATTTAATCAGAAAAGAATAAAATATTCACATGTAAGGTTTTACATTTAAACAATGATTTGGAATTTTATTGGTATTTAACTAATGCATATGGATTGATATTATACGCCATTTAGAGGACAAAGGGACCAATCAAATGTAAATAAAAAGCTCAAAAAAATTTTCTAACGACATCACGAAATTTAAAAATTTTTCTAGTATCGTCAGTAATGCTAATAAGTTACATTTCTCTTCATTTTTTCTGCGTTTCACACGGAAAATACTGCATGCATGACGCGTCTGATTACATAACAAAATTTAACATTTATGAATAAGTATTGCAGTACTTATTTTTTCGTTGTATATAAAATCTACTCCGAACTAAAAAAATGATTTATTCATACTATTACGTAACGTACATTTACATATCCGTATTGTTTTTTTTCCAGTAACCCTTTCCATTTAATAATGATGACAGCCTATTCTTATTTCCATTTTCCTCAAGTATTTATTAATATAATCTCCTAAAATATTTGTGAACGAAAACTAATTAAAAGTTAAAATTTATATTTATTAATTACAATCATTATGATAAATTCTTATATATAATTGTCATATACGAGTTTCTTCAACTTAATAGGCTCATAACATTAAGACCTGCACGACTGCCATCCGTCCATTTGAATAATCAAACATTTTTGAGACTAGACGCCACTACGAAAAGGACACGACGTGATAGTAAAGTAATTTATTTTACTTAATATTTCAATATTTTCTGTTAACTCCGCGATGATTTTAGAATTCTTTCGAGGGAAGTTATTATCATGACTACGGATATTATGGACTGAATGGAATGAACTATAAATTACCTCTGCACACGATGTTAAGGGTCGCCGTTCAGCTTCAGAATTCCTCTCGTTTATACTGCCGCAATTTCTCTAACTATCGGCGACTGAAGACTTCGTCGAACGACCCCGATGGCTGCAGATAACAGAAAATCAAACCCCTTCTTAGACAATGGAGAGCGTTCGAAATAATTTAGGTTTCCTAGATAAGATGTGGAACTGTTTTACGACGACGCTGGTGAGAGGACTATAAAAACGTCCCGGAGACAACGACTTCGAGAAGAGAGGAAAAAGAAACACACTCGAACACTGACAGATCAGTATCTTATCCATAATGCAAAGATTTACATTCTCTGTGCTGTAGATATACAAAGACGAAATAGATAATTAGACTTACTAAATGTGTTTGGGATCAGAAGAGAAAATAAATACATAATGTATTTTTTTCAGGGGACCGAGAAATTAAAGCTAAAGGGGGTAAGATGTAGTACTTTTACAGTAAAGAAATTTCCTTTAAAAAACACAGCTAAAATAATTAGTCGAGGTAACGATTAAAGAGATTTTAGGATACCATAACATTTATTTACTCACTCGTTAAAGCCATCGAGAGAGTAAAAGCTCAAACGAGTAATTTGCGAACACAAAAATTTACACTAAAAGTTTCATAATTATAAGTATTTTAACCTCAGTTTCAATGTCTAGAAATGATTATTTAGAGGATACTCTTCGCGTTTTAATTTTTTATTATAACTATAATATTTTGCTGAACCACGTAAAAGAAGTTACGTCCTGAATTTAATAAAATCCAAAAACGTTTCCTCCAAAAATTATATTCTTATTCCAACAAATAACGGCGCTATTCATTTAAATAAAGATATAATATTTGGATGGGCCCATTTTTTGCCTGTTAAGCAACTTCAGAATCTGTTTAACAGCGCTAATCATATAATTAATTTAATTACTTTGAAATATATTCTTTTAGTAAGATTTAAATGAAAACAATTATTTTCGACAACATTATCATTGAAAATTAAGAAATATTGTGGTTATCGATTTATATAAATCATGATCGTCGTTTACGGTAGCTACAACATGAGAGAAATTCTGAAATTCAATAGTTTAAAATTAAAATTGATTTCTATTAATATTCAATTTTTAAGTCGTATAAATTAAAAACTGTGACAAATATTTATATATAACTGAATTGTAATTCTTGATCTATTAGACTTTGGCTTAACAATTTATAAATATTTATTGAGAAGATAAAAATGGTTTAAGATTCAAAATTCCTTCAATAAATGCTTTGAACTTTTTAAAAATTCTAAGTTCATTTGTGACCAAGTGGGGTTTGTATATATCTTTATCAGCCACATTTTAATGAGAAAACTAATTAATAATTTCCTAAAATATTTACTTGTGATAACTGAGAATCACTTTGGCCAAATATTGTTAAATTAATATTTTTTGTTTACAAATTTATATAAACAATTTTGAAGAGTTGGTTATGGTTATTTTGTCGAAAGCTTAATATTTTTGAAATTAAATATTTTATAAAAATATTACTTGGTTATTTTATTAAAATGGCGACTCATAAATAAATATGAAATTTTAAATTCTTGAATGAAAACGCGTTTATTTATAATTACATTTTCAGCCAAAAGTATTAGGTAAACACTTAAAATGTTTAAGCCTAAAAATCGAGAATTAACTAGTAACATTTTTTAATTGCTGAGAGAGTAAACTTTTGAGCACAATAAGCCATGAGAACGGTCTCTGCATTCATACAAGTTGGTCGACAACTAAAAAACCGAGGCTGGATGTGTGTGGAGTAATGGAGGGAGCAATTTCCCGCAAGGGGGTGGAGAGGGGGGGGGAGCAGAGCATGTGGTTGGAACAAAAACAACGAGGGGCTCCCGTTCTTCTGACGTAGCTTCTTGGTGACCTCAGTCCTATTCACAGGGTAACATCCAATGCACTCTAGAATAAAATAAAATGAGTCGTGGTCTGGTTCTTGTTTTACGTCGACGAGTACTTTTACGGTATTGAACGGAACCAGCTGCGGGGTTTTAACTCCATGAAATGTTTTTTTAGGTTTGTTGTTACGGATTATATAAAAAAATATTTTAAAAGTGTGGTCCAATGAACTAACCATTTTTCAAAAAGTTATTAAATATTTGCTACAACTTCAACAGTTTTAGGACAGTTCATCAAATGAAAATGACACCGTCTGATAAATTAACCATATTTAAAACTTTCACACATTATCGGATGAAAATTAAATAAATTCAAAAAATATCACGTAACTAATAGAAATATTAGGACGTATTTGAAACTAGAAACTGTAAATCAGATCGACAATTAAAAAAATTTAAACCAGGAACGAAATTTTTACATAGCCGTTGAAATAAGCTACCTAGCTAAAATTTTGAAACTAAGCACATTTTATATTATTCCTGAATTTAAACATTTAAAAAAATTAAATGTGGGTAAGGAAACGTCGATAAACTCCTACTGTTTAGTGGCTAAGCGCAGAAAAAATATCGATTGAAATATAAATATTTACACAATGTTAATGTTTGTATATTCTTGAAACAGATTTTATAAGCGTTTGTGTTAATGTAAAGGTTGTAACAGAACGCGGAGTTTATTCAAAGCTGCGAGGCACACAATTAAAATCACATACGGCACAGAGAATGTTTATAGAATAATATTCGTTGAAGCAAAAAAAGGTAGTAATAATTCTTCAAAATATAAAAATCGCAGATTTTGAAACATGAGATGTTAGGGTCAAATTGATAAAATAACAAAGTACTAGTACGGATCAAAAATAGTTTTAGTATTCGTCATGATAGATTATTTAATACTAGGGAACGGATTAATATGGCCAAATTAATGCAGAAGGCTTCCATGTAAAATAAATGATTTTTCTATACCAATGATCGTTATAAGGTTATTTTCTGAAACAATGAACGAACGGTCAAATCAACCTGATCCATTTAATGTACGTAAAGTAGTAATAACTCAGTGTTTAAATACATCAAACCTATCTAACAATTTTTTATTTTTTATAATATAATTAATGACATGTAAATTTTGCAAATGGAGTTATATAATTTGAAGTCATTTTCATCTCTCAATAGCGGTAATGACAATTTTCATTGCAATTCTTATCATTTCGCTACTTTCGACGGGGAAGCGACAGACGCTTAAAAATTCGCATTTAATATTCTATTGGAATCCTGCGTTGGTTTATTGTATCGTCGAATCAATGTCTTATAGGAACTTGAAAAGTTGGCTAGATGTATATTACATAAATATTTTGTCATACTGTTATAAATCTGTGTGTATGAAAAAGTGTTGATGTAAAGTTGAACATTCAATTATAGATATTTCTGTTTTTAATAGTTACATTCATCTGACTTCGATATAATAATTAAATCAGTACAATTTCTCAGATTAATTTAATAACACAATACTTTTAATGTAGGACTTAATCAAGTGTACAATGGATTTTGAGTATTATAAATAATTTAAATATATTTCCAAATTGTTCAATTAATATTGGCCAAATATTTATTTTTATAAAGAAATTTTGTGCATACTTTCGGTTATAACGGACATTCCTGATGGAGTACACTTAAAAAAATAAGATAATTTTATTTGAAATTTTAAGGTGAATAATACTCCAAATCCGTTGTTCATCTGTTCATCGTGATCAGTACAAAACGTCATGCTAATTTTTATGTTTCTTAATTACTACTTACAAATTTGTAGTTTTTAATTTATTTACGAGTACTAAAGTCAGATATTTTTGTGTTATTAAATTATTTCTGATTAATGTGGCTGTTTTCTTCCATTAAAAATTCTGGGTTTTAATACTTGAAATGACAATTTCATATCTGGAGACTCTGATGTGACAATAATACTGTAAACAATTGTAAGATTTATAAATTACTGTAACTAAATTATGGATGTTTTTTTTATCTTTTTCAATACGAATTTCTAATGGGTTTTATGCGATAACGTATAAAGTAACACCCAAAAATTAATATCTTAAAGAGCAGAAGTAAGACAGCGCGGCCTTGTTATGCAATGAACACGTCATGTAGATGACTTGCGCCTGACCCCAATCCCAAAGAGCATAGAAGAGGAATACCAGTGTTCAATAACGCTCTGGAGCACCAGAACGCTCGTGATATGAGATTTATTACACATATGCCATTTTCAAATATTCAAAACTCTACACAAGCAAATAGTGCTCGCGCTTGCTGTTCTTAAAATAAAGTTACATTCTTAGTAGCATTGTAATAGTTTTAAATTACGAAATCTATAATTAAACAGTGTAACGTAAACAGACGAACACACTAATTTCTTTTCTTACTTGGGTTCGTGTAAGACATGTGATACTTTTTCATACATAAGTAATTTTAAATGTTTCATTTATTTAGAAATAATAAGAAAAACTAATAGAATGTGTAACCAATATTAGAGCAAGTTTAAAGTTATCTGTGGTCCATAAAGAATTAATTGTATTATTTGACAAACTTGTAAAGTTTAATAAAATATAAACTCAAATTTGAAATATATAAAAACAATAAAAGGAAATGCGTGTTTTTAATAATGACTAAAGTCACCGTTGCAAGTTTTCTAAGATGGAACCTCGAGATAAAACTTTTTTCCGTCATTGTAGTTTGAAGTGACACGCCTGAGAGTTATACTTCACTCCACGCTTGGCTGTTGTGTGAGATGTCCTACAGAAAGGCGCTTCTATCTTCTAAGCACCGTAAATGATTTATCAAGTAATATTTTATCCCTAATGCGTTATCTACCAACCATTTTAACTTATTTATAATCCTTATTTACCCTCTAATATCTTTCCACATTCATATCTATACTGTAAGCCTGATAACTGAAAACTAAATTACAATTTTCAGAGGTCAGTTTTTGCTCATTAATAATTTCAATTGCAGTTGCAGAAGCTTAAAATTCATAATTCTAGGCTAATTAGTGTAAGTAAGTTGATCCTGAAATAATTATTTTTCATACTTAATGTGGTCAGAATTTACGTGACATTTTCACAGTTCTTAAGCTGGAATGATTAATTATCACAATTTAAAAAAATTATTTTCACAATATTATTTAATATACAAAAATATTTTTAACACTAAAATGGGTGCTAGTTGACTGATAAGTTATTGTATATTTCCTAAAACACATAATGGCTTCTAGAACCGTCAATAATCAATTTTTTTGTGAGGTAATATCTTGGTTTTCTGACAAAAAATTTTCTATCTCTAAAATAAATTTAAGTTAAATCCCATGAGAAATGAATTGCTCAAATCTGTTAATGTAAGTCAATGATACGTTCCTATCTTATTGGCGGTTTCACTTGGTAGAAACATTTTTGTGAATAAATAACATAATAGGGCAGAATATGACAACAATCCTAGACTTGTTGCCATTTCCTAAACTTAACAACGTGTACCTATAAAACAAGTCGCTTTTGTCTTCCTGATGGACGAGCTTTGTATATGATGTTTTAAGTGACTTTTGTCAACACTGTCAGCGTGCGTGAGTATCCCCACCAATTAACTCTGTGAAAATTTAGAGCTGTCAATCGCAACGTAGGTAATTGCATTAAATTCCAAGCGCACACATCTCTGATTGGCAAACAGAGGCTGCAGCCTAATTTCCAATATGGACGGAAACCCACGGCCAATGTTGCCTTGGTTTGCACAAACAACCGCAGACTTGTGTGCCCATAATATGGATGTTCTGGCCGGTGAGGTACGGAGATGAAAATCACTACACCTTCGGGGTAGCTTCAATGTCACCATGACGTCACATGCACGCGAGTTTAGATTCAAGTGAGGTACTCAAATAAAAACTAAAGCACTCGAGAGAGAAGGACAGCAAACTAACAGTTTACAAAGGGAAATTCATATTTGGGTATTGGTACATGTATTTAATATTCACTTCCATTATTACGCAATATTTTTTCAAAACAATAACAGAAACAGCTACTTCAAGGTGAATCTGAACTAACAACAGACCAGGAATGTTACCCTCAAGTAGAAAAAAAATGCGGTTTTTATAATCCGTCAAAACGAAACGCCTCCAAACTAGACCTCGATTATGTAGGTGTGGTGTAATATTCTATTAAGTTTATTAGAGAAATCACCTTTGCTTTAGTCGCAGCCAAGTTGTTCCCCTATTCATTTTCTGTGATAATGGAGAAAATTTTGTAATATCTCATTATATAAAAATTAATCCTCAAGACGAGAGAGCGTCAATAAATTTCGTAATTACTTTTCATTTCGCGTTCAGATAATTTCGTTTAACTATTTCTATGTTAATCAAACATTCAATTATTAAATAATTATTAAATAGTTCCTTCACGAATCAGCACTTCATTTGACACTATTATGTTATTTAACTTAAAAAAAATCAAAGTAATGCTACGAGTCCTTAATACAGGTATTATAGGGATTTAACCGCATCCAGAAGTTATCGAGCCAAAGAGTTTCCTGCGCAGAATCGCATTTTGAGATGATTTTTAACAACAAGAAACTAGCGTTAGCTGGGAAAAACAAAAGTTGTAAGGGGATACACAAGATATACGAGGTTAAGTGATCGGGTGAGATGACGTTTCGAACTACGTCAGCTCACACGCAGTAAATTTCAGGAACTGGTGGTTTTACCCCCCCCCCCCCCCAGTGTATCTGGTGTACGTGCATAAAATTAAAATAAATCACATCAGAAATCGTAACACAAACAAATGAATTAACGATAATAATTACATGTATGTGCATGGGAATTCTTTATTGATTAATTGGAATCATATCCGTTTCTGCTGAGAATCATACGAACCTTATGTATCGTTTAAACGGAACAAGCCGGCTTAAACGATAATCCTAAATTAGAATTTCTATGCAAAATTTTTGTTAATGAAGAAAATGATAAGTTTTTAATTTATATGATACAATATATGCAATATATGCGTGCCTCAATTTCTTGGTCCCTATTTAAAGCTAATTAGCACAATAAATGGAACATTTAATATAAATAATCGTAACTTAAAAATAAAGTTTGTTACGGTGCTGCATGATAGAAAGTTATACTCTTCTATAAATTCACCTAACGTTTTTTATGTATTCAAATTTACATGATTAATAAATGGAATCATTCAATTGCACATTGCAAAATTTATAAGCGGACGTACCAGAGAAACTCTGTGGAACCAAGTTGTAGCCACAGATTATAATCCCTGAAGGTAGGAAACAGTTAACAAGCGTCTGCGGAAGTCTTTGTGCCAAGAATCCGACTGCACTTTAAGAGCAATTATCCCTGATTGGCCCCCGAACTGTACAGAGAGAGCTACGAAATGAATTTAGATGTTAACAGGCCGACAGCAGCGATTAAAAGCTCCCAATGGAGGGACTTCCCCCAGCCGTACTAATGCAGCAGCGTTCGCTTTTTCGCATTAATTTCTCCCCCCCCCCCCATTTCTCTTTCCACCTCGCAGAGCCGCATTAAGACTCTGAAGAAGTCTCGATGACGTCACGACTTCTGTGGTCCCCTCCTCTACCGTCCACGGGGACCAAGGGAACAAAAGGGACGTTGATTGCGCCTGTCTGGAAGGCTGTAACATTGCCCTGTCAGGTCTACAAACTGTCTAACCTTTGTCCCGGGTGTGACTCACATATATCAACCCATAAATACAACAGATTAATTGTTTTAGTTTTCGGAAATGGTCACACTCAAAAAACGGCCATCAGAAGGATGTTACGGTATAGTAAAGAAGGAAATTAAATTTACGATTGTTAAAATAGATTAAAATCAACTTAAGTCACAATTTAAAATTATTTAGCTTGCGGAACTTTTTGAAATTCTGAAATTTGAAAATCTAGACACAAATTGAGCATCAGTGACGTTATTCTATCTTCCTTATTAGAAATAGTTATTAATTTAAAAATTATCAAATTTTTTATTCTGTATTAATCACAAGATTACTATTTTTTAGACAATTAAAATACAAGATTTTTAAATTATACATTTATTTCGAGACATCAATTAATTCTTTAATTGACACAGAAAGATGGCGACCATGGTCATCTGTAAATTACAAAATCAGAAAAAATTGAAGTGAAAATAAGTTTAATATAAAACCTTCATTATCCATTCCATCCCATTAAAATTAAATTTACCTGCTTATATTTTGTTGTGACAATTTAATCATGAAATAAATGTTAAAAATGAATTGCCATTTCAATACTATCAATTTTTCATAGAAGTAGACCACATGAGAAATAAAAGTGCACGGAGTGCAATTTTAATATTAGCTTCAATAAATTTATAAAGTGACAGCCTACTTATCCCTAGTTTTTCCTGAAAATGTCTTACTCAAAACGTACGTCTCTCGAGGGTGACTTACGACATTTCATTTTCCACTGAATATTTTACCGTGGTAAAAAATTGTCAATTTAGTGGCATTTCATTTTGTAAACCTGTTTAAATATTTTTAACATACCCTCCACAATACGAGATCGTGATGTAATCGCGATTGTGCTAAATCAGTCAAAAAAAATTATTAACAAACGTGATTTAAAAAAACATGGAAACACGTTAGTAATTTACAATAATTATTTGACAATAGGAAAACTCTCTCAGGAATAATGAATCTGATACGTATTTTGCGGACCTTATCTAATGGCTTCGTTAAGTCGCTCTTGTAAAACAGTAGGAAAGCCGCCGGGATTTTCTTTGCGCCATATTTAGGTGTTCGCTGTTGGGGAGTTTTGCTTCATGTAAGCGTTATCTTAATGGCGTACACAAAGCAATGCAGTTCAAGAGGACATCCGCCAGATAGAAAACGGGGTGAAATTAAGATACCGCCAGGCGGCAAGACCTTAATGGCCCAATAACCATGGAAAATGTTTCTCTTTAATTGGGCCAACGAGGATAATTGCGTTCTGCACAGCGTCGGAAGGAAGATGAGAATATTAGAAGCAAGAAAAAAAATATCTCCATCTTGCCGTGGATAAGACGTAAAAACTAATTAAATTCGATTCTTATAAATGGCCACGCTTTAATCCAAGAACAATTGCACGTATGAAAAATATATACCAGGTTAAAAAATACGAACTTACACAGGAAAAATGGAATAACTTTTTAAAGGAAAGGAAATATTTCATACAAAAATATTTATTCAACATATATGTTCCGACCATGGAATTTGTTTAAGAATTCCTAAATTGTACTATATAAATATATTCATCTTTCTTTGAATATTTATGACATTTGTACGAGTTTCTTCACACTTGATAGAGTACAAATGTAGGGAAGAAACGTTCAGTTTTCCTTTAATTTTTATTGTTAACTGAAATTCATTAACTTTTTACTGCATATTTATTCAGTATTTAATCTGACAATTATAATTTAATAAACAAGAAAAACTGACAATTTGTAACAAAAAAAATTATTATTGAACTAAAACAAAAATAAATACATTACCACCACTTATTTGACATATTTAATTATTTTATTCAGATATTGCATTCAATTTCCCAATATATTTAACATGTCACTTGTTTTTTGAAACTTCCAAACTTACGTTCTTCTCTTGTCAGTATTCGTGGACTCGCAATTTTCTATAAAATTAAATATGACAAAAATACTTTCCTTCAATAACTATTTTTCCCCACATAGTTGAAATGTATTGTGAGATATTTTGATGTAATATTATGAGGACCGAGTAACCTTGTGTTAACTGTCCATCTGATGAAGTTTAAGACGGGAACAAAATTAAGTTTGACTCAACTACAGTCTTTATTTTTTTTTAAAGAAATCCCTGTATATGCCCTGAGAATTATCATAATAAAATAAAAATATATATATATTTAGTGTAGTAAGGCATTTATAATTATAAATAGCAGTTATTGAAATCATAACTGATTCTAAACCAGCAATCTAACGATATTAACACGTTCAATTTGAATTTTCGGTCTTTCCTACGCGCCTTGAATTCAATATCCTGGCCTGAAGAATATCGTTCTCCAATTCGATCTTCTGACGTTCTGCAACGAGTCGGGCCTTATCCGCTTGAAAAGTCTGCACTTGTGCTCGAAACGCGTCTCTGGACGCGAGAAGAGACTCTCTCTCGGCTTCCAGCTTCCGAGTTTCCTCTCGCAACATCTCAGAAGTTCGACGCAGAACGTCGGCGTTCAAACGCATCAGGTCACGTTGCATCGCCGGATCAAGGAAGGGATTCGATCCTCCGTTGCTGACACTGTCTGGTCTCGCAACAGGCCGAATCAACAACGAGGTGTCATCTTCGACGACGGTTCTGGAGCTGGGTATCGTAGTGGTAATGTCCTCTACCGGCGGTTTCCCAGTAGGCCTCACGAAGGCCACAGCTCCTGTAAAAGCACAAGAACGAGCACTTACTTGAAGGATTTGTCCGGCGTCCAAGAAGAGCTTCGGCGACCGAGACTTTGCCCTGGGCTGTGTGCCATTTTTACTGCCTACTTGACATCCCTCGTGTTTGAAAAAAAATAATAGCTTCCCTATTTGAGAACAATCTGTCAATAACCATTTCATTTCTTGAAATTTAATGTGAAATTAATTTATCTAGCTCAACCTGATTGGAGGTAGAAACGTCGTAATAAATTTTGTGTGTGTCTGTATGCATTAGGTAACAGACGTCCATTTCAGTAATTTCTATAATTTCCGGATCAAATAATATAGTCCTCCGGTGTACCTGTTAAATGATTGTAGATTAAACAACTTAGGGTACGAGGGTAAATGCAAGAATAATTTGACTGATAAATTGACCGCAGTCTGTCGCTGTTAACAGTGATAAATCCCCCGGCGACTTACTCGAATGTCCTCCCGACATCTAACCTAACGTGGCTAATTATTGCGTGACAAAATTAAAGAGCCGAGACGAGAGACTGTCGAGAAATAGCCGCCACGGGAGTGGGTGAAGTCTCGGTCGCAGTCGCCCCCTTGCAGCCCAAGTTAATCCTCTGTGGCCAGCAAGTTTTAGTGTTTAGATGTCGCCGACTTACTAACAAGCTCTCCCAGGCCGTTAACGAGCACGTCATTAAGGACGCCATCGCCACCGCAAAGCCGTCACCTGGTCACCAGCCCCTCGCCGGATACAGAGCACTAAAGCGAAATATTTACACCAGAACCATCAAAGTTCGTTTACAGCACAAGAACAGAAGCGCCCCTTCACACAGCCACAAAGCCAAAGAGGAAGATACTAAACACATATCGCTCCAGTTATTTATTCCTGTTGCTATGCTGACAAAGAGCTCTATTGATCTTCGAGTTCTTCTCCAGATGGAAACTGTAGACGCTACGTCACTCTTCCAAATAAGCATTTCCTTGTGAAATGGAAAAAGACACGCTAGACGCCACGCGTCGAGGATTGTAGTTATTCTGCTGCCAGAATCCTGGATTTCCTTAGATAGTTCGACTATGCAATGTATTCCCTTTCGAAGTTCTTGTCATTGTAGAAAAAAACACCGATACGTCATGAAATGATCTGCTGTACCGGTTGGGTCATATTTTTGTGTTTGGTGATCGGGTAAGCTCGGGTTTGTACAGAAGCCATACATTAGTCTTAATCTCGTGTTCTGTACAGTCAAATACAACTTTAAAATAGTAATAAAAATAATAAACCACGCGGTAGTGGTTAATGCACATAAAACGATATAAAATATCAAGAAATGTTGTCAACTTTACTGTCTTAAACATTTCAACACTCGTAATGCTTTATGTAGATTTTGAATACTATTTTTTAGTATGGATGATAAATTGAATATAACAAGTGAAGGAATAAGCCAACTTGAAAGTCGAAAATTAAAGTTAGGTAAACTATAACTAAAAGTAATAACGCACTGAATATAGTAAAATGAAAATCCCACGTTTCCATAAGTTATATTCTTCTGCCTAAGGTCGAATATACATAATATGTAACAATCTTTACGGACAATTATTTAGTACATTTATTTTCTAGTTCCTACGTCTGTATTTATAAGAAATTATTATAAAATATTATAAAAGAATTTCCTGGCCAGTCAGACAATTATTAAAAAATCCATGACGTTTCAATACATTTTCGTACCTTCATTAGTTTATGACTATTTATTTATAAATTAACAATTTTATAACCAAATAATTATGATTTTAGTAAAATTCAAGTTATGTGAAAGAATTAGGTTTACTAAAATACAATTTTTTAATAATACTATACAAAAATATTGATTTTACTAAATTACCATTTTTAGATAAAAAAATATATTTTTACTAAAATACCATTTTTTGTAAAAAATAAATTATGTGAAATAATTGTTTATTTATAAAGAGTTACGACCTTGTGAAGGTTCGAAAATGTACTGAAACGCCGTTGGTGGTTTAATAGTGTTTTATTTTTTAAAAAAATGCTGTCTTATTGATTGGAAAATTACTTGTTTTTTAAAATAATTGATACAATTTTTCATCGTAAAATTAGATATAATTTGTCTGGCGTGAACAGGATTGTATTGGACGAGTATAATTTTTAAATTACTTACTGGGTTAAAGACTTAATCGGTAGGTGTTAGGATAATCTTAACTGACAGACGTTGGCATTGGAATTGCATGCTGCTTTACATTATCTTATTTGTTGTAAAAAAAATATGTTGTGTGCTTGACTAGATAGAGATATAAACACAGTGAAGTGTATATTTTGGAGGGGGAAAGCAGTTACCTAAAAATTTAAGGCCGATAAAAGAAGAATTATTTCAGTAATTTAGAAAACTGTTGACGAATCTCCGTGTCCTTATCGTAGATTCATACACGTTAAAAAGATTCCTCGTCGTGCACAATGTTCTTTAGCCAACAAAGTTTGTTACATTTTCTAGCGTGATATTTAACGTACAAAAAATATAAAATATCGAAAGAAGAATAACATTCTGAAATTTTCGGTCTTCATCGAGATTATTTTTTCCTACCTTTGTAGACCAATGTTTCCAAATTATCTTCACTTAATTACTTCATCGCAGTTAACCTGAAGATACGTAACAACCGGTCCATATTATAAAGTTTCTACGTTCCTTTTGATCCACTGCAAGTTAAAGCTTAAATGTTTCTTCGCAGTTTCAACCGGTTGTAACCGATATTAGCGGGTATCCGCAATTAACCTGTCGAGAAATTTGAGTAGGTCCACTGGAGAACCTTCACAGCGAGGATTTAAACGGCTCAAACCTGAAATCTCACCTACTTATTCATATATATAAAAAAAGAGGAATTACGGCCCCGATTCTCCTGACATCGTGTAGTCAAATAGCATTTACCAACACTCCAATAGTCGTATTTCTCTTTCAAACCTCAGTAATAAACTGAAAATGAAGATGTCTCTGTTTTACAGGGGCTCAGAGTCCTTTACCGTTATAGAACCAGAGATGGACAGTATGGGATAGAAGTTCTTATATTTTTATGAGGAAGTGTCGGACACACGCGTATCTAATTATTTACTATTATTTATTATCAATAATCTGCCGATGAAACGATACTTTGATCTTTATTCGTATCCGGAGTGCAACGGGAATAAGGTACCAGATTTTGCCCAGGTAGATGGCACCTCGGAGCAGAGATCTTCTTTGGGGGCTTTATGTATATTAGACGACAGAAACAGCTAAAATAAGTTTTAATGTAAGCAAATCCTGTCACTCGCAGCTTTGCTGTAGCTCTTCTCCCTTTTTTTTTTTTTTAAAAAAAATGTATTCATGAGCATTGGACTTCTGGAATATGCTAATATGTTGAAATGTCAAGTTTGACGGGAGAGACAAGAGTGTTGGGGAATCTCGCTTGAAACTCATCCGCACAAAAATTATGTTCTGATGGAAACTATTCAAATGAACAGTGAAGTTATCTGAAACGTTCAGGAACCTGTTTATTAAGAGGAAAATGCACCTGACCGTTGTTCCACTCACACTGGTTATGACAGGAAGGATGAAATGTAGATTTTATGTCACAAGATATGAGGTAAATATTTTTTTTTAAAAAAAAGAGTAGCCACAAATTAAAAATGATGGAATCCAATTACACATATCGTTTACTTAATCCTCAACCTTTCGTCTTCCGTTCTCGACTAATGAAATATTCAGGTAATTCATTTGGTCTTAAAAAGTTTAATAAAAAATTTATCTCGGTCCTTAAATAACAGTTAAAAGTAGTAACTGAATTTTTTTTTAATATTTTTATACAAACTTGTAACGTCATCGCCTATAACCTATCATTGGTCTCCTGTTACCGGGGCTTTAATGGTGTTCGTAACTTTCGGAAATTATTTCGTGCGTATGTAACGGCGATTACCATAACTTGACCTCTTCAAAGGCACTGTGTCAGTATCTTTCTTTGTAATTTACCTGATGCAGGTTTCTTAGGATTTGTCTTGAATCACTTACAGGCAAATGACGGCTAGGATCCTCAAGCTCAACCCTTCCGCAGACCTCATTATTTCAAATCCCTTCCTATGCAATTTAAAGGGGAACTGTATTTCCCGTGGATTACCCTCATGTAGCCTTTATCCCCCACCCCACCCCCCTTCCTTCCTGTCTAAAACATTATAAATACAAATACTAGAGCCCGACAAGTTCCGAATCCACGAAAACACTAAATGACTAAAACTGTCAGTATATTCGGAAGGTTCCACTCTGAAGATCTATGTATGAAAAGTAATTGAATACTGGTTAAATTATAAAATATAAAACGTCTGTGAACAGAGTATACTGATCAGATAAAAAGTAATAGCCAAATAACAGATAAAATTGGTGATAAAATAAATGCAACACACCATTTCTCCAATATTTGTTGCTTTCGTCGGGTAATTCAGAAACGCAAAAGCCGCAACGATAAATGGTTTTCTGACCCGTAACCTAGTATGTGCGTTGTGTCGTTCTTACGGTTCTTGAGGGTTTTAATCACGTGACGAAAGCAACAAGAATTGGGGGATCATTGTGTGGTATTTAATTTATCAATTAATTTTTACCATGTCAAATAAAGGTTTTCCGACTTACTCGCTGTTGCATTGAGTTCGTAATAATTGCTATATAAAATTAGCAGTTCGGTCTGTTTTGAGAGGTGTATGTTCTGGGGTCACACACCTTGGGTATACGGTAAGAGTTGTCCTCTCTTCCCATTGGAACGGTAGGGCCAGCTGCCGTAATTAACCCTCGGCTACCTTCCTCTGCCTTTCCGATACCTCCGCATCCTCCCTTCAAATCCCTTCCTCTGCTATTAAAGGGGAGTTACCACCACATGGATTACCCTAATGTAGCCTGTTACTCTAAAAAAATTATGAGGTCACGTTTTTCATTGCCTAGATCCGTTTTTTGGAAAAAAGAAGGTTTTGAATAGAGAAACACACAAGATGGACGAGAAAATGTCAAAACAAAAGTACAGAAATTAGAATTACGAAACAAGAGAAGTAGAAAAGATGTAACAAGGAGGTGCAATAAAGAGAATTGACAAAAACCAACGTTTAGAATAGTAAACAAACTCTGTTCTTCCGGGTTGATAGGCATGAGAGGCTTTACACCCTTTTGGATTTGGACCTTCTCGGCTCAGCCCAGCCCAGTCCTTGGTTTTCTGCAGGTAACAAGTTATTAATAAAATCAGTTTTTAGCAAACTTATATTACAATTTACGAGCCAAAGTTTAACCAGTTCTCAGAGCACACACGCAAGCACATAGCCATTGATTTTCCTTCCTCGGGGTCAAATATATTTAAGAAAACATTATTCTAAATTCATCACAGTTCACACAGCCGACTGAATTTGAACTGGAAACCCTGTTGCATGTGTAATTAGACGTTTTGAATATTCGGAATCGAAGTGAAGCGCCGCAAGGAGAGGCAAAACGGAACACGTGGGACACGAAAGCGATTGTTCGAACAAAAACATTGCGTTCACACACGTAACTACGCGGCAAAACCGAGGTTGACTCTCTTCAAACGAGGAAATGTGTGCAAAAAAAACGAACAATACAGACTCGTTTGGTCCACTGTTGTTATTTAACCACCGAGAATGGCGCAAGCATTTCAATATTGCAATTCCCTACAAACGGAGTGATTTTCTACGTCTTTACTGATGTCTCAAGCTACCTCAAACAATAATATGTAGTGTTATTTTCGTCTGTAAAAACAAGGTTTAGCTAAAAAGGCAATTAAGAGATTACAAAATCGTCTGGTTTGTTTACGTTTTTTTACAGGGAAATGAAAATAGCATATAGCGCAATCTTTCTATCCATTTAATTATTATTACTATTAACTTATAATCTCCACTTTTCAGAGAATTAAGCAAGCAAGAAAGTTTGCTGTATTTTAGAATAAACGTGTAGAGTTCATTAATATACCCCTATTAATAAAATATTTCATTTTTTTACGGAACTCTTTTGGCAATGTTTAGTTTACGTCACCCATAAATTTATAGTTTTAGACGACGGATATTCTATGAAAGAAATCCCGACGTCCTTGGGTAGAGTTTCGATAAACACATTTTTTCATTTAACACACAGAATCTAATTTCAATAATATAAATATTATTTTTAAAGTTCAAACTAACTTAAAAATTTTAATATATATTTTCGTTACAAAGTTTAAAATTTTTACTTACAAATAATAATAGAAATTTACAAGTAGATTCTGTGGAGTGTATGGAAAAATTATTTAAAATTTATACTCTGTAAACAGCAGAATCTTACAAGTTTATATTTCATCATAGTTTGTATTTGAAAATTATAAACTTACTTAAATACTGAATTATATTTTCTTTACAACATTTTAGTATAAAACTCATTGTAAAGTAAGTAGTGATTTGTGAAATATAACTGGCATAATTTTTTTCATACACATCATGGAATCTCGTGTATATATATATATATATATATATATATATATATGTATAATTGTACTGTTAAAATTTTAAATTTATTTTACAAATTTTAAATTATTTTCCTCTCAATTTTCTGAGTATAAAATTTTCTTATATTTAAGAAGAAAATACATTTAAAAATTAACAATTTACGAATATGTATATATTTGAACTTATCACTTTTAAAAAGTCCCAAAAAGTACTGGTTGAAACGCGTAGTGATTTGTTGTCAAGTTTCGAAAAAACATGAAAGGTTTTCTACTTAAGAGCTACACATTCATTTTGTGATCATTTAATATCGTAAATAATGTAATGATTTATAACAATTATGAACAGTGTTATAGAATAAAAATTAATTTCATAAAGATGAAAGGTTATTTAATAACTTATTTAAAGCGACTTCAGATAATGTCGTAACATTTATGTGCATTGTAATGCAAACCAAGGAAAGACTGGAGAATAAAGAACAAGTGAAACTCGTACTGCGAAATGTTATAAAATCGGTTGAGTAACAGAGATTTGACACGTTTTATCTGGAACTGGTCAAATACATTGCAAAAATGTGGAGATAAGGGATCGATTGGCAGAACGTGGAAACTGGAGATTTATTATTGTATAATTACGGGTATACGAGGAGCGATAGTTGTGTGATGTATAGCACACAACCTGATAGGTTGAATTGTTTCCAAAAAACAAAAGAAAATTCGATATCTGTGGAAATCTATGGGAGCTTCTACGTCGACGAACCATTACTCTTCCACAGATGTCGCCGTAAAGTACGTATATTAATTTTAAAACAGATGTCAAATTATATTCCTTAACCTTGTTAAAATTACTGTGGGTAAACAAAAGGAAGAAATAATTCTACTGAAAGGTCCTAAAATATTAGTAACAATCGATTATTGACTTTATCACAATGTGATGTGATGAAAAGAATTTCCAAGCTGACTTTTTTTAAAAAATTGACTGTGTGTAGTCTATGCAACCTCGCGTCTTTTTAATTTCGTTTGAGAAAATAATAGACACTTACTCAGCATGAACCCAATTCAGTTCAGAAGAAGACCACCTTGTAATTAATTAAATAATAAAAATCACATTACAGTTCCATTGCGTCGCACCTGCTACGGGTAACTGCTTCTGACAAAAACCTTCAACCCCATTGTTTTCCGGCTTAAAGGATTTCCACTCACTCAAATTTGGTCCATTAAACAGCCGGAAGGAACAATTAAGTAAGTACAAGGGCATGAAATGTTCACCGGAAGTAGGGCGTAACATAATTCGATAATACGGCATATTGTTTGTATAATCTTGCGAGGTATTTTTTTAAATTTATTAGACAAAACATTTATCCTGAGATTATTAGTTGGTTACATAGTTTACAGTATATACAATTTAAATTATGTACACAGTTAACACGGTAACTTGTTAATTGGGTTAATCATGCTTAATAAACAGAAAAACGGCCATTTGGAATAGAATCCGATATTATAACATTTCCTCCATAATTATGGTCATTTTTTCGTTTTAATTAGCAGTATAAATTTTGATTATTGAGGTCTATTACCTGAAGGCCTCGTAACATTATTGGTCGCTTCTTTAGTAAACTGATCACTATAAAACGAGCGTCTCCCAGAATCAATTTCCTTTTTGGGAGGCATGTTGTAAAAGGACAACGCAAAGAAATAAAAAAATACATCAAAACACAGCTCAGGAAGACACCGTACATGTGGATACTATACACTGACCTAACAAGGTAGCATCTCAACGTTATGTTAGCGCCAGACTATCAGGGACGCCAACGATTGCAACCAACTCTGTTCCGTCCAAATACATTTTATAGAACGGAAAATAAAAACAATTTTTATATATATATATAAATATATCATTTTGCTCAGAAAAAATTAGATTTTTTTAGACAAAGATCGAATATTTTCAAAATGATTCACATACATGTGACCATAATACATTTTTGTTCTGGTTCCATCAAGAACACGCCTTTAAAAGAAAGGACTGACTGCTGTAAGACTATTAAAATAAAACAAGGTTTAATCATCCACTTTTCAGAGTCCAGAACGAATTCCGCGATTCTTTGTGTGATTTGAAACGGATTCGAATACCGAGTAATGACGCGTAATTTAGCAACCGTCGCTGCTTCGAAGTAGAATATTTGAGATGCAAATGTTTCCACCCCCATACACGTACACGGCACATTTCCTCAGCAATCGGCAATCATCCGCCTCGCACAATTCCTTTAAGAGACTCCTTTTCCCTTCGTTCACTTCCTTCCTTATTCCGGCGCTACGACGTTCCACCATTCCATTTCACTTTGCCTCCGAACACAACGACAATTGTTAGCAGTTGAGTCGACAATGTTCGTCGTCCTCCATCCCCCCAAAGCTTGGGCGTGGCTGTGCGATTGGGTCCCGGCATTCTTTTCTGTGCGCCCGTTAAAAAGCCGGCAAAATAAAACCCCCGCCGCCCCCGCCCGCCCATCCCTATTCCCGATTGAACGAGAGCCACTTAATGAGCATCGTTAACAACGCTCCGTAATGAAGTTGTTTGTCGTAACGAGCAGTTTCCCCCCTGCAACGCTGTCTAGGAGGAGTGGGCTACTTTTAATTGCAGGCGGCAAAAGACTAGCACTGGCGGCAAGTTTGTGTTGTTCGATTAGACTTTAACGACAGGTCAACGTTCCTCAACCGATTCCCAAGTCCTAATCCTTAACCTTTTTATAATCAAACCTTATTTACCGAACAAGTGGAAGCTGTATGTAAATTGTATAACAAGCTAAATTATCCTTCACACAAAATACCGTCAAGAGTGAATGAAGGATCCCAGCAACGACAATCACCAACCTTACCAATACCATGGAACAATTTATGACACAGTAAAGTCGTTACTGAAGGATCTATAAACGTAAGAAGACATCTAGTCAATTATTTATATAATAAAAAAGGATGTATATTTGTATGTATGTATTTACTTAAGATATTCTCTATACATATTTAAACAGGCGGACAAATTTGCAACAAAAATTTGTACACACATTTTTCAAACGACGAGAAACGGTACTGTGGGGGTGTGAAACCTGTAGCATAAAGGTGGAAAGAATTATAATTGAAAAATGTGATAATTTTGTGTTAAACTTCTGTGCGACACATGACGTCACAATGCAATGAGAGAGACGTTACTTCCCGACGATACTGCACAACAAAGTAAATAGTTCCTTTTTTCGTAAAGAAATGATGCAGAAATGTTTTGATTGAATAAGAATTATAATTTTATCCAGAAATACTCCATCGAATGATGATAAAGAAACAATACGATCCTTGCGGAAAATTTAATTTAATTATCGTGCCATATTAGTGACTCCAATATTGCGAACTTTCGTTTAAATTGTAAATTTAGCTAACTATTTCATCAATTTAATCATTCGTAATGCCTTAAGACTGAAGGACAAATATATCCTGCAATTATATACTCAATGAGTATATTTAAGTATTCTGTTCGTAAATAATTACGAAGGTACGTTTGTTGGGATTGATGCAATAAAATTCAATGTATTTTATAGTTGTTCAATTAGTGCACTATCGGTCGAAAGTATGTGTGGAACTAGGAACAGTTAGTTTTATGTTAAATAACTTCTTGACTAAAGATTAATATAGAATTAAATACTTTTTCGGGTTGGTACAATTGAGTACACGGGCTACGTCGGGCACCCAGCTAGTGAAATATAAAACGTCCGTGATAATTTTTTATTATTTAGATAAATAAAAAGACAATATAAATAAATAACACTCAACGTTTGTACGCTGCTTATGGAACACTTTGGGCATGTTAGGAGTGTAAGAATGAAACTTGACAATTTTATTCTACAAATTTTCGCGGCGGTACTCGATTGGCTGCAATTAAGTCTCTTCTAACACGAGCCAGGCCGCCCGCCATTTTTAATCCAGTTCTGCTAACGCAAAGTAATTTATTTGAAAGCTGAAAAACACTTCACGTTCCAAAACACTGAATTAAAGAAATAAATATAATTTCAGACAATAGATTTGTGAAAACAATTTTATCTTGATGTGAAGATATAGTAATACATTCATGTTGGCAGTTGAATGAAAGATTTTTATGTGACAGTAGGTAGTATTGGTTCCAAAAAAAATCATGAAAATAATAAACAAGAATACACTATCTTTTGAATCTAAGTCAGCTGCAAAAAAAGTGGAAATTAAAATAAAAGCTATTTGTCAATTTTAATACCTGCCGTAATAAATTTATTTGTAATTTGGCGGAACTCCGTTGTTATTGAAAATAAATACCTTTATTTTTATACAAGTGTTTTTGTCTCTTTAATAAAAGTATATTTTGTTTACAATACGTTAATTCCATATTTTACAATTATTAATAAGAAAATAGCCAAATAAAGACAAAAGAAGTGATAAATACCACACAACGTTTCTGGAAACCTCGTTCCTTTCTTCAGGTGCAGAAAAAACGTAAGAGACTAGACAGACTCAAATACACTAGTCAGTTGTCTCTCTCTCTCTCTAAGTTCTTTTGTTTTATCTGCACCCGAAGAAAGGACCAAGGCTTCCAGATACGTTGTGTGGTATTTATATCACTTCTTCTGAATATATTTTGGCTATATTTTTTATTATTAATTTTCATACTTAAATTTGTCATATTTTACCATTATTAATTCAATTTAAATCTTTAAAACTCACAAAAAACGGCAGACAGTTCCGTAAAACTAAAAATGGCGGACGGTCCGATCTTATATTACAGGGGCTCTAGCACCAAATGGTTCGGTCAGTGCCGTAACGGGCTATGACGTATTAGTTGTGTTCTGGTTGACTTAATAAAAATTCTTTTCATCCTAACTCATAAGAAAAGGTTCTGACAAAAATCTTGTTGCCGATTAAGAAAAAAAAAACGATTTTCGTGCCTTAAATCTGTTTAACTTATCGTCGCATCTCTATGTCGACTGCATCAGAAATCGGTGTAAACTGGTTACTACCACTTTTCTATTCTGGAATTCCCGTGTTGCGACACGAACGAATCAAGACAATTGGCACACGGGAAAAGGCGACCTGCTGAAATTTTGCAAAGATCACAGTGACAGTGACGTGAATTATTCGGGCCATTTTTACAACCCCTAAGTCTTTATCATTCGATTAGGTGAGTCTAAAACAAACACATTTCCTTTATTTTTCTACAATTCTTGATTTGTTTCTGGAGCGACGAGTCCTAAAATGAATAGTTTGTCCGAATTAAATATATAAACAGTGTGGTAAAACAAACAGCGTCTCTCGTAACGTTGTTAGAGCATAATGGCAACCTTGTTTACGTGTGTGTTCCCACTAAAGCACATGTTTAGGAGAAGGGCAGCCCCCTTTAAATTTCCATCGTAAAAAGTTTCTCGTGTAGTTTGAAATGCACGCAACTCTGACATGTGGTGAGCAGAAAACAGTTGTGTGTGTGTGTGTGGTAGTTCGTCTAACAGAAGCCACACATTCATACGCTGCAGGCTTCAAACCCTTGTTAAATTAAGTCTGCCCAGTCAACTCTTAGTCTGGATTTGAATTAATGATGAGACGTAGAACATTCGCGTTTTCACTCTTTACAAAGAAAAACTTCAATCGTGCCTCGTGAAAGCAACAAACGTGTTCAATATTTTTCGTCTATTTTCACAAATGTTATCCAGTAATATTCCACTTCAGATAAAATGTAATTGGTCCAAAGTTTACCAATTATGATGTCTCTAATCAGTTAAAAAAATTAAGAGAAAAACTCCACGAACGGACGTTTAAAAATGTACGGAAAAAACCTTTGAATTCAAGTACGTGGTTCTGAATTTATTTATTGCAAATTTACTATTTTCATCTTTCAGGGAAAAACTATTTAGTAGCCCTGTCCGCGACTGATTGTACAGAAATAAATCTAATATATTCAGTACACGATTCCTTGTTTGTATAAACTACAATAAATTAAATATTTTACCAGTAATGTAGTTTATTTCAGAAAGCTCTAGATCTCTTTGCCACTGAAAATATGAAGCTGTTAAAACATTTATTAGCAGATTTTAAAATTTATTTACGTCGAATACTAAATAATTACTTTCTTATCGTTAACCATATAATTATTAATTCTCGAGTAACAACGAAAAAAATTTCACTTTGATACAATATTATCTTCTTTTTGCCATAACGAGTTCAGAAAACAGAGTCATTTTGTATTTTATATTGTAATACCAATTAAAAAGGCCATTAGTTGTTTTAATTAAATTGGATTGTTAGCGGTACGAGTTGCCAAAGAACAACAATGAACGGTAACTCTGTGTCGGTGGAGCCTTTGTTGTGAACTGCGTTCTGTACGAGAGTTAGTCAGTCTGCGGCGAGAAGCGAGACAGATGAGTCTGCGTTCGGCAAAGGTTTCGGTAGAATGTGGATGCTGATCGAAAAGTATGAATAGTGCAGTCCAATAAGTCCAACTGCGAGATCTATTAGTTTACATAAAACGCGAGTTAACAGTTTTGACGGAGAGACTCAAATAATAATCGCAAAGTTGGAAGTGAAAGGTTTTGCTTCACAGAGACTAAAACTAAATTTCGCATAGAGGTATAAAGGAGACCTATGTCCAAGGGCTGACTGAGGGGTGGCTGATCCAAAGTTCCAGGTGGCAGAGAACATCAACAGTGTGTATTAAAAATTTATTGTGTAGAATCAGTGAATAATGGCATTTTTAGTGAGTGTTGTCCTTAAGCTCCAAGAATCAGATTTGGTACCAGAAAGACATTCGTAAGTACAAAACAATTGTTTAAAATCTGTAAACAAGGATTAAAGGTAGATGTCAGATTTTGTTCGTTTTTCTTTTCATTTAGTTTCTTTCATTTCGTTTATTTTCATATTGTATTAAGTTAGCTTCAATGAGTTTGAATTGTTAATATTAGTTTATTAAATTGGTTTGTTCTTACTATCAAACCCAGTAATGACCCTGAGATGAAGAGAATTTCGACGTACTTTGATTGTAAAAATATAAAGTTGTATTTTTCCTATAACGCCACGAATTGCAAAATTGAAATAAAATATTTGTTTGTTAACTTGATTAAATTCGGCGTATAAAGTAGAGATTACAATTTGTACTTTTAAAGAATAAATTTTAAAATCTTAATAATTTTGTTAATTAATTCTTTTAATTAAGTCCATCTATTAATTATTACTATATGTTTATAAATCTTCATCGTCGTTTGAAAACTAAAGCTGTACCCTGAGGTGATGTGATGTTAGAGGCTGTCTTTGGAATACATTACCCCCCAGTTATGGGCGTGTTATTAGGCGCCTGTCTCTCTAGCGTGCTCCCAATTTACGCTAATTGCGTAAACCACTGTAGTTAGTTGCAGCAGGTAGCCAGGCCTCCATTGCTGTTCCTGACAACACCCAGTTCCATGTCACGCCACTTACCACCAGCACGTACTATAACCATTATCTTCCTGGTCGTGCTCAAGAACTTCCCACTATTTTGCTTAATGAACACGTCAGTGTTTTAAGTCTGACTTAGCTTCCTCTGGGTAAACTTTTCTCTGCCCCTACTACCTTCACGCGACTTCCATTGAATAGATTTGTCGTGATAACATAAAAAACGGATATAAGCGAAATAATCCTCACATCGTTCAATATTACGTTTTATATTTGGACTCTCATAAAAATAATCAATTTCGTGACCAATGCGGGAAATCTTAATAATTACAAAAGTGAATGACCGACACAATTAGAATTTCTCTATTACAATTTACGACATTTTAAAAAATAAACATATTTAACACAAAGCATATAAAATTATCAAATTCTCAGATAAATTGATTATTTAATATGATTAAATCGATATTACATCAATAAAGTCCAAAAACCGCTAAAAAACCTTTTCGTTACACCTTTGGAAACTTGGCAGGTTACACTATTTTTTCTTAAATTAAAATACCAACACATTCCTTAAATAAACAAAAAAGTTTCTTTAAATTAATAAATACGTACGATCTCTTTAAAGAAATGTACTAAAGAAATTATTTGTGATTTTTTTTAAGATTATTGTAAGAATTAATACGGATAGTTAAAATTTTATATTGAACTATTTCTGTTAAAATCAACTTCAAATCTGTAATAAATTCTTTTTAAATTAATAATTTAAAAATTTTTTGTACGCTAATTTAAAAAATTTTTGCACTCTAAATTCAAATTTTTTAATCTATTAGTGTAAGTAATTTTTTGAACATTCATTAAAATAATTTATTTGTAAATCAATGTAACGAATTTGTACATCAATTTAATAATTTTTATTATAAATTTAAGAAAATTATTTGAAGAGATTTTTTGTGTATTTCTTTAAATTTAATTACATGAAATACCATTTTCGAATTTATTGGTATTAACGTATCGATTTTTTTATGACGTTATTGGCTACTTTATATTTTGTTTCTAAGCAATAACAGAATTTTAGGTTCTTTATTTAATTATAAATTCAAAACAGGAAGAATTTCAGTTGTAGAAGATGACAAAAATATATTTTCGGAACAGAATTCAACTTCAATTTCTATTTATGGACTCGATTGTAATAGATTACATTAATTTCTCGGAACTTAAACGAAGCTGATTATCACAAGAAATTTAATTAAATTCGAACATAAAATAACCGAGTGGTTTTATATTCATTAAATATAAGGAACCAACCAAAGAGCCAATTTTCCTATTTTGTAGTCATCCAGGCACTATTATATATTTTTACAATTCATGAAATAATATAATAAACCATGGGTAACAGGCATGAGGCCAAAGAGAAGCCCAATTCTTCTTTTTATATTTTTTTAAAGAGCCTCACGGTGAAGGAAACATTCCATTTTTTAAAAAATTTCATTTAACTGTACATTTTCACAAATCACAGAAGAACATAACTCGTATAATTAAGATTTTTTTCAATATGTTAATAATAAAATTCAAATCAAATATAATGAAAATATATTGATTAATGTAACGAATACCAAGTAAAGATAATTTCTGGTCTTTGGTACACGCACACTACAAATGGTTCAGGGGAAAAAATAAAAATAACATTTTAATGGTAGCTACACATGACTCAACGAAGGGCTGCATTTGTCCACCACGTCGTGGTAAACTAATAACTTAATGAAAGGTCATTTGTACAACTCTGTGAATAAAAAATACATAGTACAATTATCGTAAATGTTTACGTGAACTGAGGAAATAAATAATAGATAAAGTGGACAGACTGTACGATGAAAATTAACTTTGTGAATGACATTAATACGATGACGTAGTGATCACACGTTTTACACAAAATACAAACACTTAAATTAATTACCAGCGAAATATAAATTTTCTTTGTATACAGTTGAAACTAATTTCTTTGAGGTAGGTAAATGTATATTCATATTATTATATATTATTTTCTATACAAGAAATAAGGATATAAAATGCACGATAAACACGTTTCTTCACGTATTGTAACAATTATTTCTGATAAAACCAGGAATAACTGTGTAATGCAGTCCTTCCATTGCAGGAACAGGAAGGAGTCATGAAAGTGTTAATCAACGGAGAGTTTGTGCGAGACGGTTTTGTGCTGTGCCAGGAACAGTAAATGCTAATTCAATTAGTTGTGACTAAGCATTAACAACAGAGGAAAATACCATAGCAGTGCCCACAGGTGTAATATTAGCAGTGGAAAGTTTATCAAGGAGGAAGAAAAACCTGTTATAAGACTATAAACACGGTAATACTTAAATTGAAATAGTTAAAAATGTTACAAAAATAGATTGAACCATAGAAGTAATAATTTAAGTGTTGGATTAATTAGAGCTTTTTTAAAAACTATAAATGTGATTTAGTCTGTTTCTAATCACGAGGTGTTTTGAGAATCAAAGAACGAATCTCACAAAATAAAATTAAAAATTGTTGGGTTTCCAAAATTTCAATAACATGTTATGACAGTTTAATAATTCACATCATGCACATTATATATGCTATACAAATAGTTAATGGCTAAATGAAAGTTTAAAAAATATGGACAAACAAATTACAATTAAAAAAATGCATACTATATTTTTCAATATACGTTATAAACATTTTAGATATATTTTCTCATTATTGTGTTACGATTCCGGGGTTAATTAGTATTATTCTAATTATCAATTAAAAATAATGTAATGGTACTAAAATCAAATTAGTTATTAATTACCTTGAATAACTCAGAAAGTTAAATAAAAGTAAAAAAAAAAAGATGTTGAAAATGAGTGACTGCAAATTTCAGATGTATAAAAAAAACTTGAAATATCTTTATAAATAAATAAACCAGCCAAATTCGTTCGAAATATATTTTAATAAAATAAGTACATATATTTGTAAACAAACGTCGCGTGAGCATCATTTGGAAGTTTTTCAGGAACAAGTATAAAAATTTTACAAATATGAATTTAATTTATTTCTTGAAATATAAGGAAATTTTGTGGAGTAAATTTCTAAATGTACGCATTTTAGCCATTCGAGCAATAACATATTATTATTCAATATACTCGGATCAATATGTATCTTAATTTTAAAAAAATATTCTTTTTTGCTAATTTCTCGCTTCATAATTTACTGCGATGCCCGTACAGCGCCACGTTGAGGGACTGTAGATAGAGAGAGAGAGAGAGAGAGAGAGAGAGAGATAACTGTAGCACCTGCGCAACAGGTTTCGAGTCACGTTCCGCCGAAGTGACGTCACACATGGCGCGATGTGACGTCACCCGGTCTCCTGACTTGTCGTAAGCGCTTGTTTCATTTTACAGACGTCAAGCTGCTGCTAAAAAGGTGATAAAATGTCTCGAGGGTCTGAGTAACCTGACACGAGACGTCGCCATGTCATGCCGAGAAGAATTTGAAATTGTAATTATTGTTTACGTTGGGATGTTTGCGGAGGTTTCCTTGACCAGAGTCAATGTCAATTAAGGGGGAAAAAAAACAGAATGTAGACTCAGTCACGTCGTGGTATTTGAATATACGTGGGGGTAACCAAAATTCTCCAGCAATTGATTTGCCTCTAAAATGAGACCCGTGACTCTTCCATTGACCTTAAACACTGGTTTAACGTATTAATAATAGACGAAAAGTAGTTTAGGATTAGTTATATAAAGAACTTACTTTAATCATACTGTCTGTACAGGCTTCAGGATTACAAATATGAGATTCTATAGTCAGATTCACACAAATTAAATGAAACCAACGCTACGACACTGAAGCAATTTTTTTTAAAAAAAACTTCAGTGTGTGTAGTTACAGAGGAATATTAGAAGAAATCCATAGAACGTGTGAAGGACCGTAATTTACCTGGAATAATTTCGGGGCAAAGCTCTGTTAGGAGCAATTTTTACATTAAATGATGACTAAATTACTATTGGTGAAATTTTAAAGGATCATAATGAAACAATCTCGACCAGACCGTGGACTCGAACCCAGGACCTCCACTCGTACCAACCGAGCTCTACTGGTCGATTTCCTCGACAGGTGCGGGGTTACGTAAATAAAATTTTAGACTTTTTAGGCGACAGGGCAAACGACAAATCTATTATATAGGTTTTACTTCTGGTTAAATTAATAAAAATTAACACGACCTTAGTTTACAGACAAATTATATGTGCAAAAAAATAAGAGAAATTTTAAATAGTAGTATAAAGACAGTTCAAATGCTATTAGAGCAAGACGCAAAGTAGTTTCAAAACATCCAGAAGGATTTTAAATTTCTCTTATTATTTCTTATACAAAATTTGTCTGGAAACCAAGACCGTATTATTTTATTAAAAATCAATTATAGGGTTTCCGTATTCGAGCCTACAATTTGGGGGGGGGGGTAAATTCGTATGAATAGATGAGAAAAACGAAGGAATGTAGGATAGGGGACAAAATTTGCTTTAGGTGGGAAAGGCGATGTTGAGTCTAATCCATCAAAAACCAAAGGGGAAATTCAAGTAAGCGAGATGTATTTTTAAGTATTGTGCACAGGGGTGTTTGAAGTTCCTCTCGGAAGAATATTGGAAAATATTTCATAGAGGTGGTTATACAGAATGATCGCGTGCCCTATAACGCTCAGGCAGGGGCTTTCCTTTCCTCAGCCGAAGAAACAAACCACGGCATTATAAACTAACTGGAAAGGGAAAAAAGTGCATGGTCCTGTTCGTCCCTTTTTGTGCGCGCGTCCTGAAGGTCGTTGCTCCCTTTGTGCGCGTTCCCTCTGCTTTCGAGACGATTCTCGTCCGTAGGATGATGAAAGCCGCGAGACGCAATTTATGCGTGCCTAATGACGGAAGTTTTCCCTCTTATCCTGCGACTGTGCTCTTCTCTCTTCGCGAGGGAGGGTATTTTAATATTATAAAGGGGGTTGGGGGTCTCCGGGTGAAGGAGGGTACATTGTCTCCAGCGGAAAAGACTTCAAGTCCCGGTAATTATATTACAACTCGCGAACGGTTGAAAGGGAGCGGAACAAATGACATCAGCGAAGAGTTCTCTCCTACAAGGTAATTCAAATTTAATCATGGGTATGTCAACATCCGACCAAACCGTGGATATACTTTGACGAAAAACAAAAGAATCCGAGAATGACGTGGCCTTCTTCACCCACAAAGGAATCCCATGGAAATATAGTTTTTAAAAACCTTTCCCCCACACGACAGAAAAACCTCAACAGTACTTGGAATTTAAAAGATATATTTAAATCCTTAAATTAGCCTGAAACTGAAGTATTAATTGCATTATAAAACATTCACTAATAATAAAAACAAATTAAAATCACGTCTGTATATTTTTAAAGTAGCGAATTATACAGAACAACGATAAATGCGGTTCTCAGGTGAGTTGCGGCCTTTATTAAAGTAGCTGAATTCAGCGATATTGTATATAGCACGTAGTAGCCTCTACACTAATGTGACGTACTTTGAAAAATTGTTTCAGCTTACTGAAACATGCATCTTTTGTAAAGGAATGAATGGACGGAAGTGACGCGTCGAGACACGACCAGAAAAAAAAGATATCAAAAGGGAAAAAAAATAATTTATTATTGATTTATTTAACCGGATCGCCAGATGAATCAAACAACTTACATCTTTTAGGGGCACGTGAAGGACATCACACAATCGAGAACCTCATTGATTGACCGTCCATTGCTGCGGCTGACCGACATCCTTGCAACTGTTCGCCAATCACTCCATCGACGTTACCAAGGTTGCGCATTACTACTTGAAAAAAAATTGCTGTTTCGTAATTACTGTAATCATTGTTGAGAATAACATTGCGATGTTGTTGTGAATAATCAATGTTTTGTTTTTCATGTCTCACGGTTCGTCCAATAGCCGTAGAATTAACCTACACGCAATTCCACTGCTAGCGCTGCTTCGTACTTCGGCCGGTTTGTACAACAGCGAACTGCGACTTTGTTGGTGGTCGTGAATGTCATTTTTCATAGTTTAGTAAAGTAAATATACCTTTTATCATGCTTTTAAAATGTCAACAGGTTTTAATAGCCTCGTAATGTGTTGCGAGTGAATGAGAAACCTGCAGTGATAGGGGGGAAATTAGGTTTTATTGGTCTTTTAAACAATGCTCCAAAAAATTCCACATTTTTTACCACATAATTGCATAATTCACCGTGAGAATTTCGTAGCGAAGTACTTCAAATACGAAAATGTGTGGAAGATTGTGCATTTCATAAACACATTTAATTCAAAACCTTTTTAGATTAGTCCGAGTGAATCACGAAATAGAAGAATTTCCCAGGCATTTATCCTTGTACTGTAAGATGGCTGCCAACTTTATTAGCAGGAGCCTTTTTGTCAAACTGCCCACTCCCATAATATTTACAAAAGAAAAAAATATCCAGAATTAAAAATGAAATTTGCCTTTATGATTTAATTATGCTCCTTACAGACGTGCTACAACATTTGAAAATACTTAACTTGGAATTTCAAGGAAAAGGAAAAAAATAACCGATTTGTCCCAAACTGCATTCAGTTTTGAATAAATTCGACTGTTTAGTCACAATTCGAGAACAAAATATTTAATCATTTACCACAAGTAAAAATGAAATCTACATTGCATGTTTTATTATCCCATTTATTTGTATTATTGGAGATGGATCATTTTCTGAAATAATACTGAAAAAGAGGACTGAAAATTGCAGTTATTGGAGAAAAAATCTTGTTTTCAAATTGAATATTGGAAACTAGTGCCTGAATTAAAATATCCAAGCTGTTTGTTGCCAGTTTTCGATCTTTGGTACATGTTGCTGTGAAACGTTTATACTTCATAATGAAGTTCGTGAAGTGGAAACGTCCACAGTTGTTCAATCAACATTTTACAGAATTTCTGCCGACATCTTTAGGTAATTTACACCATATTTTGTCGTATGTCATAATTTTTATTAATAAAAATAATTGAATGCAGTTTGTGACAAATAATTATTTTTTTATATATTTTTCTGTAAAGCCAAACTAAGTATTTGCAAATGTTATGGCACATCTGTAAGGAACATTAATTAATTCAGAAAGGCAAAATTCATTTTCTAATTCTGGGTATTTTTCGCCTTTTTTATTTTGCAAATATTATTATAGGACTCGTGAGTTCCAGAAAATGTTATAGTTGTCAGCCATCTTACAATCCAGATAAGCATAAATCCCTTGGCAATTCATCTATATCGTCAATTTCTCGTAACTCGTATTTAATTTTTATTAAATATAATTTTTATACTAAAATTTAGAATTTTTTTTTTTTCATAATTATAGATTCTCTGTGTGTTATATTGACGTGAGAAAATGTGCGTTTAGTCTGATAAAATGAAAATGTATTTATTAATAAATCTGTATTATAAAAAAGGATGTATATTTGTATGTATGCATTTACGTTAAACACTATAAATATTTAAAAGCGTTGACAGATTGCAACACAAATTGGTAAACATATTCTTCAAACGACGAGAAACGGTACTGTGGGGGTGATAAACCTGTAGCATAAAGGTGGAATGAATTTTAATTAAAAAATTTGATCATTTTGTGTTAAATTACTGGGCGTCAAGAATTCATGAGAGAGACATTACTACGGGAGAGAGACATTACTACGGGACGATACTGCACAACGAAGTAAATAGTTCCTTTTTTCGTAATTAAATAACGCAGAAATATATTTATTGAAAAAAAGTATAATTTTATCCATCGAATGATGATAAAAATAATACGAAAGATTATACGATCTTTGGAACTCATTTTCTCTTAAATACATCGACATTTAAATGACTGAAATGGTTAAAATCATGGTGAGTGCCATATTTATGCCAATTTTGTATGTACATGAGGAGACATAAAATGATGGTAAAATCAATACATAATAATTCTTAATTATTATAATTTAATAGGTTTTTAAATGTGCTAAAATTGACGAATTATGAATTTTTCTTGAATTTTTTTTGTTATATATGTATATAATTATCATTTCACATATTTGATTGTAAATCTGTAAAGAATGAGTACCCATGCAACGCTGGGCAACCAGCTAGTAGTATTATAAAATCGAAGGACAATCTTTGGTTTTTGGCAAACGCGCACCACAAACGGTAAAACTAACATTTTAATGAGAGCAGCATTTTCCCACCGTTATATTAAACGTCCGATTAAAGCTGACTCGTACGTTACTAAAATGAATGGGGTCAATTCGGTCAATGGACAATTCGGAGAATCGGTTAATGAGCGTGTGCAAGTTGGCATAAACAGGAGGCGCCTTTTTGCGAACCAACTTGGAAGCGTCGAGAAGCTGAGCTGGGATGATGACGTGGACCCAGAGGGAATTAATGCGCGGCAACTCCACCTCGTGATTCGGAAGCGCAAATCAAGGTTGCAAGGAACCCAAGTGCGCAGCAAGCACATGTTGCGTAAAGACAGGGAACGGACCACTTCAGTATTAATAGCCTTGGCTCCGAGAGGACGAGGACTTGCTCAACTCGTGACAACGGAGGCGGAGGACTTGTGTGTCCTTACTGGCCTGTACCCTGCGTCAAGGGTATTCTCATCTGGACGTGATCAACAAAACGTCAGTGATGAGTCCACCCGGGTAATTAAGATAGTAAGTCTTGGGTAACAACGCGCCACCACTGAATCCGGTGTCGCATTGCGCAAAGATCAGATCCGGGACTGCACATGGTCGTGGTTGTCATGGCGCCCAAAGACCAATTAGTCTGCGGCATCAGAACCACTGGTTTGAAAATATAAATTAAATTGAAATTTCAGCAGTCGCATATCCTCGATATTAGTTAACAAGTGAAATGTGGCGGAAAAGAAAAGACTAATCAAATTATAGATCTCGACTCATCAATGATCAACTTGTATTGTTTTTCAAACAGCAATATCGCCATAATATTATATATTCAACACTATTATTTCATTTATTGACTTATTAATACCCTTATCCAATTATAAATATCCTCATAAAAAAAGCTGATTTCCACCATTCAATTAATATTTTATAATGTGGTCTAGGGGTACCAAAAGGTTGGGAGCACTTCCCTTAAATGAAAGACAAAGGTGCAAAAATCGAAGCGACTACTTTGAAAAAAAAATTTGGACCAAGAAATTAAATTAAACTATAATAACATTATATTGTTATTTTTTTCAAAATAAGGTAAAAACCACATGGTCAGGGAGAACCTTCGATTTAAAAGGAAAAAGCTTTAGCAGCAGAAGAACGATCGCAACAGTGTCATATGCATCCACCTTCTCGAAAGTAACGTCTAATCGGCATTCGTTGTGACAAATTAAAGATTTAAACGTCAAGTTTCATTCATTAAATTTTATAAATTATATGTTACATTCGAATGAAACGTAAGCAATACCATTCTTATGTAAACTTCATACCGCAACTTCTACTAGGTTGCTTCAGTTTGCTTAAAAGGCCTATTTCTTTCTTTATTTACTTATACTTACTACAGTGCGTTTGTTCATTTTTTTTTATAAAAAAAATTAAATTATTGCTCTGATAAAAAAATCAGGTTGATGTAAAAAATTATAAAACTGAATAAAAATTGGTCGTTACATGTTTAAAAGATCACGGAAAAATATTGTGTGTGTATATAAGCATGATATTATTTTCAAGGTCTCAGGAAATGACTATATTCCATTATTTTTTAAAATGGCGCGTCATTAAATTTCAGGAAAAATATTTTCGAAGCCTTATTAAAACTTAACACGGTGAACGTGGAAATCCCAAGGATTGTTTTGAACTGGAGCTTACAAGATCAAAGGATGGGTGAGCCAAAGATATGAATAAAAAGGGATGTATTTCTTGCATTAAAATGGCCCAATCTGGCGAGAAGTTTTCAATTGCATTCATGAAATAGAATTCTGGGCCATTTTTAAAACAGTTTACAGAATACACCTATTCCTTTGCTATCCACATTATTTATATAATAGTAAGAAATACAAGTACGATGGAACCTTTGAGATTGTGCAGGGTGTGTAATGCCTCGGCTGTTGTATGACACTCTTGAGATATGCGAGCTGTTGAGGTTGTCTCCCACGGGACTGATGCCAGAGAATATGACTTGCCAAAGATTGCGCAGTGAGGACAATTGATTCCCTTGGCAATTCATGCCAAGGCGCCCAGGTCCTTCTAAATAAGCCGCTAGAAACCTCAAGCTCAAGATTCCCCCTCAATGATTGACGATTAAACTACATAGACGGATGACGACCTGCCCGGAATACGCGGAAGTTGAGCCGGAAACGCGGAGGCGGTTAGGAAACACGGGAAACAGATAAACAACCAACGGATGACACGTTCACGTTCACGAGGAAGGAACTGCGGAGACCTTGAATACGTGCTTTGCAATACCGTCACAGATTACAATTGAAAGTCTTCATAGAAACCAACAATATATTTTTATTTACAAATTAAAGTTAGCTCCGTCAATATTAACAAAACCATATATTTTCTTTTAATAAAGGGAATTTAATTGCTTTGAAATTTGATATATTAAGTCCAAAAATTCATATTTTATGACTTCTTGTGAAAAATTACAAATATAAAAAAATCCCAGATTTGGGATTTTGTCAGGTAATACTGACAAGACCTCAATAATTACTGTAATTAATAATTAAATTTTCCATTATTCAAATTTTGGTATTTTATAATTTTAAATAATATATTTTAACAAGAGTTGAAAAAATTAGTTTCAAGTAAGTAAATAAAATAAAATAGCCCCATTATTTTATTAACTGCACGATTATATGTATTATGTGTCCCCAATTACGCGTAGTCCATCTTTATAAACTCATTAAAATTGAATTATAGGGCGTGTTTTACCCGAGAAAAATGCAAATACTGACTGGTCATTTCCTGTACAGACACTATTAATGAACAGAGTAAAATGTAAGTTGCAAACTGGTGTTTGGAGAATTAAAATCGGAATATGGGAGATTGGGATTGAAAATTTATTATTTGCGAATGTGTGGGTGACCTAATCTACTTGAGAGAGCACGTGGAACACAAAACCGGAGTGTTTGGTGACGAAACGTTGGCCTGAGGAGCCGTACGCGAAGTGAACGCTCCCATATCTCCGCTGGAATGCCACGCACGAGAGCCGATGGAGGCTCGTTCTCAGGCGACGTTCTCATTGGTCGACGTGGCCCCACGTGGTCCGGTGGCGTGATCCCAGCCCGTCAATGGCAGCACGCCGGGCCATTACCACTGCTAAGTGTGCTGCAGTCCATCCTGAGCTGGCGCGGGCAAAAATAACGCAAGGTTAACTCGCGGGGGCCTCCAGAAATGTCACGCAGCTGCTACCAGGAGGCGTGGCACGTCATCAACGGGGAGGGTAACGCGTGACCCACTTTCAGGGACAGTCACACGCCCCCTGCCTCCCACTCCCGTTACAAGTACGAGGAGACAGTAAATCTTAAGAGGCGAGGTTGACGTCTCTCAAACAGCTGACATCACTGATTGCGCTCAGGATAAAAAAAAAATAACCGACAAAAAAATCAATCAAAATCACGTCTAAAGTACCCCACGTTGAGCGCCTAAACACTGATCTAACAGGATAAAGATTCACCTCTGGACTGTTAGGACGGTGATCTCAATGGCGAAAGCTATTAACGAGCACTAATCACAGCAGTAAAACTCGTAAAAATATGTCTGAGCCATTTCTGCTATCGTAGACTGTAAAAGGTCGACCTTCATACTAAACGTACATATGCAGGGAAAGTCCTCACGTGTTGTAAAGAATTCAACTTTAAAATGTCACGTTTTGTTATTGGCAGCTCTGTACACGTTACGTGTATTGTTTTTCCTCTTCACTCTTCTTAAAGTTCTTGGTGAAAGTTGGTCGAATATTTGTGCATTTAAGTTCTTTGCAACGGACGGAAGGACACGTGGCTCTAAAGAAAGCTTCCCACCTGAAGTTTCCGGGCAGCTAAAGCTTTCACCACTCTGGCCCGATAAAAAAAAGTTCCCTTCCAACATAATTAATCCAGGTACCCTGAATGTTTCCCTATGTGCTTCCTAAAGTTTACCATTAATGGGCGACGTTTATCAACGTACAGTTTGTGGGGAACCGAAGTCTTCCCAATTCTACGCGAACATCCACCCCCTCCCCCTCATACCTGACCCTTTGTTGCAAAACAAGGTAAACGGACTATTATTTCCGGATTCCTAGAAGTGACTTTTGTCCCGAGCTATTCGCCAGAGGTAGTTCATTTCACTTCTCACCTCATTCGACAATTCACACAGTTAAACAAGTAGCCAATAATAACAGAGAAACTTAATTGAATACATACATAAAAGGAACAACGATTTTCAAACGTTGTATATTACTTAATTTTGTTTGATACTTATTCACTTATTAGTCTTCATCTTATACAGTTAAATTAATTTGGCTTATAACGGTAATGATTTCGAAAATTTCAAAATGGCCTCATTGACGCGAAATGAACATTCTTTTCAACCAAAGACATTCCTCACGGAAAAATTAGTCTTCAGTGGCAAAAGGAACCGGAAATGATGATTCCACTGCCTTTGTCTACTTAAATCGTGCTTCGTCATTTAATTATTTGTTCGTGCCTTAATATTTTAGACGTCACGCTGCCATCTTTAAGCTAAGTGAAAACTGTTAACTAATACAAATATCATTCAAACGACGTACTTCGTGAGTATGTTTTAAGAAGTTTTATAAACAACACTGGGGTCAATATTGTTATTTGACATATAACACTATAAATAAATGTAATGGTAAAGCAGTCAGAAAATATTTATTAATCCATGATAATAAAATTGTAAATTACATCACTTCGTTTCTACCCTAAATTTGGACTTCGTCAGGTGAGCAATAAAAATATGATTAATAAATATTATAAACAAAGAGGTCAAATATTCTCATAAAAGTCTCTCATACGCTTTTGAGATACTCAATGATTGTTTCAAAAATTATTTGAAATAAAGTTTAAAAACATGTTTAAAAAAAATAGCTCAAATAAAATGGTAACGTACATTGCGACGTATAAAAGATGATTAAAAAGTCCATAAGAAAGTATTTTAATTGATAAAACGCCAAGTGCTGCGGATAGCGAAATTAAAGATAAAGATTAGTGAAGCTTTCTAGTGACAAGCTGAAAACTTTCTACAAACATTCTGTCGTAATAAACTCTTCGTTGAATTTTGAACTCAATATTTTAAGCTTTGAAAATTTTTTTTATTACTATACAAATAAAAAACAATTAGAGGTGAATAGAGTATTAGATACAGAACGCTAATTTTTCAGCACTCCAAACATTTTCAAAACGCTGTTTTAATTAATCATAAATCTGTCACTTGTAAGCCATTTTTATACTTTTTCTAATATTTGATAAATACCTGAAAAAAGGAAGTTGCCGGTGTAAATTTCTGTATTTTAGTAATTATATTTATCTGACTCCAACCGTAAATAAATACAGCCAATTAAATCATAAAAAATTTAAGTTCATAAAAATGAACACGACGTTTCGTCTCAAATCTAGGACATCTTCAAGTGTGCAGTGGATTTGGAGTCTATACATTGCCAAATTCTTCCATTCATGCATGATTTTCAAGGACCAGTATAACCGAAATAATGGTTGATATTAATGGAAGAGTCCATCTGATGAAGTCCTGGACTGGGGACGAAACGTCGTTTTAATTCTCGTGTTATTAAATTATTTCTGACAAATTTAGCTGTTTCAATTCATGTGATATATTGTCTGTATCGTTCAGTCGTGAATTGTTTTTAATTTGTGCAAAAACTCGGGAATTAGGTCAGTCATGCTGAGTTGTCGACGAGGGTATTTGTAACGAATATTATTTGTTTTTGTTTCTACAAAAGACAAACAAGGTCACCGCAAAGATGGCCGTGAGTGTAAACTGCGCAGTGTGCCGAAATTAGGCGACGAACCCTGCACAAACACACACACACACACACAAGCTTGTGTATTTGGCGGCGTGTACGAGTTGTTCCACGGAAGTTGCCAGCAAATAGCCAGGATAGTCTGCAACGCGTTGTATAGAAGCAACCTTGGAGGTGGCCAGAAAGCGAATAGACCTCGCGCGTATTCTAGCACAGGTAAGGGGGAGTCGGACAGGTGGGAACAGGCAACTATTCTCAAAAGGGAAGAGGGGGGGACTAAAGAGACGTGAATGAAACTACACGACTGTCCTTTAAGATTTTCGGACAAAAGGAACACCGCTGGAAGCGATTCTTAACTAGGACAATTGCTTACCATGATCTGTGATTGAAAAATATAGACTGTTGAACAAAAATTAAACAACTGCGGTATAATTCCAATTTGATTACCTCAATTTCCTAACCAACGTACGAAAAGTTCAAATTTATACCAAGTGTAACATTATCTAAAGGAAAACAAATATATATAAATCAGGTTCATATACCTTTACTTTCAGGTATAATCTCACTTATTTTTCAGGCCAGAATAATATTATTATATTCATGTATTGCTTAATTCAGAATAATATTAATTGAAGATAAATTTTGAAACAAAGTATCATCGATCATTTGAAACTTCTTTACTGTTCTTATTTATGTACATTATTTAAATACTGTCCGTAAATCCCGTATATTTATAATTTCACTTCTTCAATTATCAAAATTTCACTTCTTCAATTATCAAAATTTCACTTCTTCAATTATCAAAATTTCACTTCTTCAATTATCAAAATTTCACTTCTTCAATTATCAAAATTTCACTTCTTCAATTATCAAAATTTCACTTCTTCAATTATCAAAATTTCACTTCTTCAATTATCAAAATTTCACTTCTTCAATTATCAAAATTTCACTTCTTCAATTATCAAAATTTCACTTCTTCAATTATCAAAATTTCACTTCTTCAATTATCAAAATTTCACTTCTTCAATTATCAAAATTTCACTTCTTCAATTATCAAAATTTCACTTCTTCAATTATCAAAATTTCACTTCTTCAATTATCAAAATTTCACTTCTTCAATTATCAAAATTTCACTTCTTCAATTATCAAAATTTCACTTCTTCAATTATCAAAATTTCACTTCTTCAATTATCAAAATTTCACTTCTTCAATTATCAAAATTTCACTTCTTCAATTATCAAAATTTCACTTCTTCAATTATCAAAATTTCACTTCTTCAATTATCAAAATTTCACTTCTTCAATTATCAAAATTTCACTTCTTCAATTATCAAAATTTCACTTCTTCAATTATCAAAATTTCACTTCTTCAATTATCAAAATTTCACTTCTTCAATTATCAAAATTTCACTTCTTCAATTATCAAAATTTCACTTCTTCAATTATCAAAATTTCACTTCTTCAATTATCAAAATTTCACTTCTTCAATTATCAAAATTTCACTTCTTCAATTATCAAAATTTCACTTCTTCAATTATCAAAATTTCACTTCTTCAATTATCAAAATTTCACTTCTTCAATTATCAAAATTTCACTTCTTCAATTATCAAAATTTCACTTCTTCAATTATCAAAATTTCACTTCTTCAATTATCAAAATTTCACTTCTTCAATTATCAAAATTTCACTTCTTCAATTATCAAAATTTCACTTCTTCAATTATCAAAATTTCACTTCTTCAATTATCAAAATTTCACTTCTTCAATTATCAAAATTTCACTTCTTCAATTATCAAAATTTCACTTCTTCAATTATCAAAATGTCACTTCTTCAATTATCAAAATGCCACTTCTTCAATTATCAAAATTACATTTATCCTATTCTAGTATTTTTTTTTGTAAATTCGAGTACCTGCCACCATGGAAAACTACCCATTTCTTGATTAAATAATACATAACAAATTTTAACTTGTATATAGAAACTGTGAATGGGCAGACCCAGAAAGTAATTTTATCAGAAAGTAAATAATATAATAAGAATTATGATAAAAGAAATGTCCGAGATTCTCCACAAAATCTTTTGAAATACTTTCTGAAGTTTGTACTAGATGAAAGATAAAATATACACAGCACAGCATATTGTTCAATTAAAATAATTAAAACAAAATTAACTACTTCATAATTTGTTTATCTGTTCCTGGTTCATAATTTATTTTCCTAAAACACTTGATTATTTAAAAATTTGAATTTACATACGTCAGATATATTAATGGACCAGATTTCATCAGTCATGGTTCAAAGTTGACGACGTCACGCTTATCCAACTACCACGACACAGTAACGTTGAGAGACGATCTGGGGAAATTAAATTCTTTATGGGACTTGTCGATCCCGTTATTTATCCGGTACATTACGCCAGCTGTTAAGTGTGTGACGATTCTACTTCACGTCTGTTTGGGTGTCGACCTCCCCAAACCTGTTGCAAAAGTTACGTCATTGGGGTTAATGAAGTCTCCCCTCTCCTCACTTCTTCCCCATTCTCGCACGCCAACTGCTAATCGCGTTAATTACATTTGCGGTGAACGTCACCGCCGATTGCTAATTTCTTTTACAGAATTCTAAATGAAGTGTTCTCACTTGACGAAATCATCAAGTCGGTGGCGAATGAGTTAGAAGGATCCTGTCGAAATCATCACGCGTCTCGTAATCAGTCGCCACATCTTCCGCTTACACGTTACCGACAGAACGACATCAGGATGAAAAACATCGTCTCAAGATTTTCAGAGCATAAGTTGTCATAAATCTTAAAACCGTTGAATGACAGAGTGTCAAGAATTTCCTTAACAAACTCGATCCAAAAATTGTGAAATTAAATTAACGTAAAATAATAAGGTTCATTTTAACTTGCCTGGGGAATCTTATCGCTTTCAACTGAATGTGATCCTTATCGGTTATAAAAGGAAGCAGAGTCAAATATTTATAAAGTCACGACACGTTCAAGGACAAACATCGGTGTTTCGCAGAATAGGTCCTCAAGGTGTGACAATATTGGCACAGACTAGAGTCAAGTATCAAATCACACCAGAGGGATTCTTTTTCACACTCACTCGTGTGTTTACACTGCAAAAGCCGAGAGGTTGTTGCTTGATGTGATCAAACACTGGTTCTCTCGGAGCTGACGTCCAAGCACTACTGTCAACAACTATTAACGTGTGAGGGGGGGGGGACCAATGTCAAAAATTGATTTTATTAATTTATTTGCAGGGGATTTAATTTTTGTTCGTAATAAGCTTCTGACTTCAAAGACTAACGGTATTTTAAAAATTTTAAGAGACAGATAACTGTAATTGTTAATTGATCCAAGACCTGAGAATTTTTTGCATCTGACTCGATTCCATTTTATTGAATTTTACACCACCATAAGAGGTCCGAAAAAATTAGGTATGAAACTTCGTCTCTGTTACGTTTTAAATTTTTATTCATAAGTAGTTAAGTGCCGGCGTTGCCCGGGCTTTCATATATCCATAACCACCGATTTGACTCCAATCTCGGTTGTATTCGCGTTATTTTTGTAATGCCCCTCCACCCCAACCCATAAGGGTGCTCCCCTTCCTTGCCGAAAGGGGTTTGAATTATAGGTACCAAAAACTTGCGAAACACTTTCTACCTCATTGATATCTAAACATTTTTAATCAACGCAAATATCAGCCGTTTTTACATGTTTGAAAAATTACACCCTCATTCACTCCCGCCCCATAGGGTGTGCAGTTTTTTTCACTGTCAAGAATATTCACGATACCTTATGTGTGTAAAAAATTCTCTGATACCTTTATGGTATATAACCATAACCTTTATGAATATAACCATATACACTCCCCTGTAACTTAAACGAGTGAAGATACTCTTAGGTGAATTTTTCTGTCTGACGTTGGTAGCATTGAATAAAATAAATGAAAAATTAAAGAAATAATCCAACTCTTCAATAGAAGCCTACCGAATAAAAAGAGGGCATATATATAAGATTTTTATGGCTATACATTTTAATAGCTTTTAATTAAATTATTTAGTCATAACTTTTTACTAAATATTTTTTTAACCGTTACAAATCGACTGAAGATCATAATGACTGTAATCTTTGAAGTTCAAGGAAGAGAAATATTGTGTCAAATTATTATTACAGTATATAAAGTTGGCAGATAATCTCATATTGGTCGACATTTTTATTGCTAAACCATCAATAAATAAATTAACGTGAGTTAGACCTTGCAAATTGTAAAAAAAATTCGCCATATTGGAGCTGCAAAGCCTAAAGTATAAAACATGGTACATTGTATGAAAGAAATGTAAAAATAATTAAATACGCCAACTTTTCAATAGAAAAATACTACTTGTGTGCAATGTCATAATTCCCAGGTTCTCGCTTGAAATTATTCCCTTTGTCTTTACACGTATACAATCAAATGTGAAATTATAATAATGTACACACACAACCAAATTCTTCCAGGAAACTCATCTGCACTTTTAAAATCTAATCTTATCTTATCTTATAATAATTTTTCATTTATTTAAAGACGTCATAAATATATATAGTTATATATGTTATTTCAGTGTAATTTATAATTCATAAAAAAATTTCATATTCCATCAACTAAAAGTATTATATTTAGAGATTTTAAAGCGGTACCATTGGAAAAAAGTGGCAATGCATAGTTTGACTTATTACTTGAATACTGCTTCCAAACAAGTCTTAGAGAATTCAAGAACTAGTTTAAGATAATGTGAGGTTCCTTGACAGCGTAATTATTCGTCTATTGGGGGAACTGAAAAAAAACCGTGCCCTACTAAGTTACATGTGTCTTTTCAGCGGCAGCTGAATCGTCTGAGCCATTAGGACCACGGGAACGTTACGGCAATGCTAATTAGATACAGCACACAAATGTAATCGGTGTTTGCTGCCACCAGTTACGGAGCGCCAGAATTCCCCTTTGCGGAGGCGGTTGCCGGCTCTATTTCAGAACCCGCCGCCGCCGCCACCGCCGACGCGTCGCGACGTCCGGGAAGTGCGTGAGGGCGATGCATGCGTGGTCTACGTCACGGAAACGGCACAATGTACCGAGAATCCGGCAGCGGAGAGAGAAATGCGCGCGCTTGTGTGTGTATGCCCGCACTGAATCCCCGAATTGCGACAGCTTTACACTTGTGAGACAAGAGTCGAGCTATTTTTCTGGTCTATTTAAATATTATTCCTGTACGTTCATGCTTTAAGTTACTTATTTCGTCGAATCCCTTCGTACAAGTAAAATTCATGACTCATTTATTCAACGTAATTTAATAACTTAAAGCATCATCATTCCACACAGCCTTTTAAATAAAACTAATACGGAAGACATACAAAATTAATTAAAATGACTAATACAATAAATACACCTGTCAACTGTCAATACTTATATTTATTAACTATACTGACAATTTGCCTAAATACAACGCTTTTCGATGACCATTTTAATATTATTCTTAAGTATCTACGCAACGACATTTTTATCCGGGAATATATTACGATTCACCGAGTGTTACTCTTTGGAATGTGAGCCATTTCACACTTATTATGCAATGGAGAAGGTTAAGTAAATCGCAACTTTTTTAGCCGTGAAAGTTGGAGCAAGAGTTTTTTGACCTCAAACACGACCAAACAAAACAGGTTTTCACACGTAAAGTTTTGCGTGTTCCCTATATGAGTTGTGGTAAAAACTCTCTTAGGGACAAAAACCACAACATTGAAGCACTAGTCAGGCCAAATATTAATTTTAATCGCCGGCAGCTTCGTGACGTCTCTACATTTATAACAACGCGACTGTTTCAGAGGCGTTTAAATACAATTTTTAAAGTCTTGATTGTGTAGTAATATATTAAATATATATGATAATATATATTAAATATATAAGAATGTAGACAATGAATTCAACGATTTACATTTTCTCCAATTTTAAAAATCGAAATTTCAGATTTTTATTTTGGCAAATAATATTTATACTCTATTTTTATTTTTAATTAGACTTTCAGGGTTTTACGATGTTAATATATGTAAGATTTCCACTTATTTACTAATCGTTCTGTTGGAATGTTTTGTGTAATTATTCGTTACAAGTTTTAAAAAATTTAACTTAGAAAAAACTGAGAAACTAAAAGAAAGGATTAACGCAATGATATTTTATTTTTACGTCTGTTTTTAACATTGTGATATATTTAACGACCATTATCAGACTATCAACATTTTATAATTGTATAAGCATGAATACAGTAAAAATACGTACAGAAACGTTGTTTTGTGGTCGAATAAATATTTTATGGTTCATAATTTTTTTTATTTGAATTATAAAAATTATTAATGGTCTGTAAACGATCGTTAAATATAGCTGAATGCAGACAATGAATTCATCGATTTACATTTTCTTTAATTTTAAAAATCGAAATTTCAGAATTTTATTTTGGTGAATAAATAATATTTCTATTTTAATTTAATTTTTAATTATACTTTCAGGGTTGTACGATGGTAATATATGTATTATTTGCACTTATTAACTGATCGTTTTAATGGAATATGATTTGTGAAGGTATCCGTTAATTGTATAACGAATACTGTCCCTATAAATTTTAACTTATTTAACGGAAATGATCTAAATGGTAAATATATTGATAAGTAAATTTATAAATAATAACAGGGAAAATTTTATATGAACTCAGCTTAGTGTCTAACTCTTCTATTTCAATTTATGAGTGCAGCATTCAAAATTCTACCCCAATAAATAACCATGTTAAAAACATCCCTCTTCACCTCTATAAATTAATTTAAATGTAGTCTCAACAAAGCTGATTTCACACGTAAGTGTGAGTGATTAATTTTTAAATTAAGGATCCATTGTAAACCAAAATAGTATGGAAAGTAATATATGAAGTGGTGAAAAAAAATCGCCAAATTGTTTCCAGTGCGTCCAAGCAAGTTGTCGGTCTCGTGAATGATGTTGCGCCGTTACTTTAATCACCAGACCCGATCACTTGCATGGAGGGGCTTGAGGTAGGTGAATGCGTTTAATCCCAGGAGCCGTGGTTACCTCGCTAACAATCATCCACCCACTCTCGTCGATTGAATGCACTGCTGCTAATTCGACTAATGCGTCTCTCAAGCTCCGGCCGCAGGAATCTTCCTGCATAATTCCGGAGGGTTCTCTAAAACATTCCCGCGGTCGACACCACGTTGGCCTACGGGGTCGATCCAGGTAGAAAGAGCAGTTGGATCACCCCCCCCCCCCCCAAGTACAATCAAGATTTATTAGCATTCGACGTTATATATAATTCATTCATCTGGAATTCAACCTCGCAATTATTCAGAGTCTTACTACTCCATTTGTCTTAACACAGCCTTCACTTCATCAATTTTTTTTTTGGAAGTCAATCTGAAATCTTTTTTCCACTTGGACCTCTCTTAGATATGTGACTAATCCAATTTTTATTTAATGTATTTTTAATCTTTTACTATCACCAGATGAATCTGATATTACTTTTTTGCTGTCTAGTCGTTCCGATCCTCTTTTTCTTTTAGTTCGTAAACTAGTATTTTTACCACGTTCGTTTACGAATATAATTTGGTGGGGTTCGTAAAGGTTCAGGACTTTTCTAATGGCAGGTAGATTTAACGTTTCTTGTTGGAATTTTATTAACCCGGTTGTGCATTGGTCTAACTTTAAATAATCGAAACTTGTAGAAGAAACTGAAGTAACGGCAAAAAAGTTTCGTTAGAAGGCAGGTCGAAGGAAATAAATACTAAAAGTATTCTCTTCTGTATCAACAGACATCCATTATGAAATTTAAACACCATTTCTCTGTCTCTCTCGAAATAATACTAAACCGGAATCACGATAGGTATCGACCGACCATTTTTTGGGCTACAAGACGAACGGTGTCGTGTTGCAGTATCGTCTCGCCGCGGAGAAGCCTCTCGGGATTTCTTTCCCGTGAGATCTCCTCCGTCTCGTGACGTCAGAGCATCGCCGTGACCTCTCTCCAATTTCGCCGGAAGACCATGGTGACCTTTTCTATTAGAACACCACGTTAAAGTAAAACAACGAACTGAACAAAGCTTCCGGGAAAATCTCTAAGACTCATGTTTTTCTGCCTGTTTAAATCAGGAAATAATAAATATGTCGTAAAAAGAGATTATTTTCGAATGCCATTTTGGTGTCAATGCTGGAATGATATATGAGAATTTGGAAAAAAATGTGAAATGATAGTAAAAGGATGTTGAGATAAAACTGAAAGTTGCTGTTAACCTCGTTCCAATATTCTGGATTGTAATGAAACTAATGGAACTCTTCTTTTGGTAGCTCAATGTCACGTTGTAGAACATCATAATTCGATTATTAATATTCCTCCTGCCACACATCCAGCACAAAAATAACACACAAAGTCTTCCACGAATGTAAAAAGTTCCAGAAGACCAAAGAACAAGCCAACCTTATTTCAAAAGTAAATAAAAATCATTTCTTTCGTATCTGAAAACGGTTGAACGATTAAATTAAAAACTTTAAATTTTTCTTTGCTAGTATGACAGCCACAACCTGGTAAACGCCCCCGCAGTCCCTGTAATTTCCGACATCGTCGATTTATCGCGTCAGCCCCTACCTGGCGGCCATGTTTAATCAAAACTGCGTCATTAACGTCCAGTACATTGCGTTCGTTGATTGCTTCATATCCGATATAAAACGGAGCCACTTCTGCCTCGTCGTCGAAAATCAGTGAGCTGTTGTTCGTGTCTCATAAGCATCTACTTTTTATAAGACCCCTCCATTTTTTTTGCGCTTGTGCTTCCAAAACTAATTTCAGATTATCTGACTTAAAACCGAAATCGTATGACGGTTTCAGCTTGTCTTATCTCACTAAAGCTAAAATTAATAAATTTCAATTAAAGTGAACCTCGTTCTTATTAATAAGCAGATAGAGAATCTGGTGGGGTATTTCTAATAAATGAGAATTATTATTTGTATGTGAGTAAATTGTAATGCTAGGGCCATAGGAGTACCAGAAGCATCATTAAAATCTTTTTAAAAAAACATTATAAAACTCTCTCTTTAAACTCAATTCTGACTGACATCTTAAATTAGGTTCTACGTTTTCGTTAAAGATATCCCAATACGGTAGCGTATTTTTTTTTAATAAATATTACTACTAAAAATCCCAGTTGAGCGACAAGTTTGACTTGAACGATCTTGTTTTATGACAAAGTATTTACCATAGTAATATATTCATATTTTCGATCCTAGTAATAGCAAATGTTAACTTTCTCTTGAAGCGGTGAACGTGTTCGTTGTAAACGACAATGTCGTTCCAATTGCAGTGGCCACTCCACATCCATAGGGATAAATACGGGGTCAATTGGTCTTTGAGATTGAAACCTTCTTGACTCTTCTTGGTCCCATCGCTACTGTAAACAGGACGACCCCGGCTCCTGTGTCGTCAACTTAAATGCCGACCATGTTTTATTTTTCATAACTTGAGACGATCGATGTACAGAACCGAGTTCTTTTAAATCATAGTAATAGCTAATATCTAGTCGTGGTCACTTCAATTAATTAAACACAAGTATGGTTTATTTACCAAGGCTCACTCATGTCGGGTTAGAGATAAAAATCGTCACAACTTTTGAAAGGATATTTTTTTTGATTAATTTCATATTTAATTCTTAATTTAAAATACATTATTTGCCAAATAAACTTAATTTTGCACTGAAAAGGAGACTTTCCACGAAAAGAATGTTGGATAACACAAGAAGCTCGAATCACATACAAAACCCCCATATTTACTTGATTATTGCTTCGAAAATATTATTTTGTTATTTTTCGAATATATTCAATTCTGTAAATAAAACCCATTAATTTTTCAGGTTTACAGTTTAAAGCTACGAAAAATTAATTTTACCGGTAAGTAAAATTAATGTATTACAATACAAATTTTATCGATGTTGAAATTATTAGAAACACACTAAAAAAATTAATCTTAATTTACACTACTATAAAATTCAAATTTTTAATATAAATAACTGGCATAATGTTTTTAATAAAGAAATTACAAATTATTCATTGACAAACACTAAGTTTTGTCCTTACATGACGTTCTTATTCTAGTAATTAAGGGAAAACGCCTCTTATTAAAAGTAAAAGTTTGAAATGTAACTGACATGGTTAGCAATCGACTTTATAGTATATAGTTAATTCAGTGCTATTTAATGCCTTGTATTTTTAGTCACTAAATAGAAAACGGCCTTGAATCAGAAAACTGTTTATTAACTATAAATTAAATATACCGACATTTCGTCCGTGTTTTAGCACCTCTTCAGTTTTAGTAGTTACATATATATATATATATATATAAATCATACAACACGTCAGTACATTAAATTTTTGTTTAAATAATAATTTTCTGTCTCAAGGCCGTTAATTTATTTATTGATAATATTAAATATCATATTTAATCAGTACATTTGTAATATTTACGAAAGGTTAATTTGTATATAAATATATTGGTTAATAAAACAGAATCGTTGGTTAGCTCGTTATTTCTTAAAAAGTTATATGGTTAATTTTTGAACTTTTTAGTGTTGCTGGAATGTATTAAATATAGTATTATTATAGTGGACATATTTTTGTGTAACTACTTCGTTTGTACAAATCATATTTGGGATGGACATTATTTTAATATTATATTAATGAGAAGGGCGCAGATATTCTAATTATTTTTTTAAATTTTATTCGTGTTTGGGAGTTGGGAAGTTGAGCTGCCTGAACTTCGTTAATAGTGTAAAAGGTTGATAAGCCTCTAATTTATTTCTGATAATGGAATTACGTTTCTGTAAACAGTACAACCTGTTTGTGGACATACTACAGATTCCGTTAATTGAGTTTTAGTCGGGGACAGGAGTATCCCGAACTTTGTTTATAATAAACCGTGACCGACCTCAGGAGAAACTGGATGTAACCGAATCGCCTCGACTTGCTACCGACTGGAAATTGCGGTATCCAGATAATTGGATTAGGGAAACTGCTTCCGAATGTAGAAGCACCCCGTGGAAGACAAGAAGAGCACGGGCGGGGCGAGACGAGAATGCAAAGTGCTTTTGTTATTGGAGTGTGCGAGTGACCATTGTGAGCAGCTACAAAGGGAGGGATGGAGAGAGGACACTGAAGGGCCTCTGGCTGCCCTCTGGGACATCTTCAGCAGCACGATGCTTCGTCCTTGTCCAAACATATTGCGACGTAACAAACACAGACATGCCATTGTCCGCGACTCTGCCACGATTACCTATTCATTACAGTTTCCTACGAGACACAGACAAATTCTAAGTCCCGCTAATAACTGCGGGAGCGACATATTTATCCGGAAACCCCTTCAAAAAACATCCAAAAATAAGTACTTCAAATCATACTTATAATTTCATGGGTCATTAAATTACTATACTAATCTCTCGGTGTTTATTAAAAGGTCAACTTTGAAAAAATTTAAATGTCAACTTAATTAATATATCTGGGGACAAAAAAAAGACTGATCATGATTCTGTAACGGGGGTTAGTCAAATACATTAAATGAATAAACTTCCCCCGCCACCCTGCATAACTGAGAATTCTAGTTAACTGCCCTTTGATCAGTAGAGCATAATCTCCGTATGCACGTGTAAAGTTCCCAAGCACTTTGGTCGATTGCGTGCGGATACCCGATTCAATTTAATTCATCTCCATAAAGCAGCTAATCAGCCATTATGATGGATGAGCGCTTTCGTTTCCATCATAATTACGGTTATTCGTCAAAGTTGGCAATATTTTTTGGACATATATATTGGGTAACGCCCACAGTTCACAGTAGTTGGAATAATGTGAAAAAAAATCGAAATCCAAGTGCAAGATGAGAATAGCGAAAGTCAGAGCTCAGTTGGCAAAGAAAATATTGAATCCATATAACTCTGTGCACTCAGACTTTAGAAAATTATTAATCACCGAGTATGGGAATTAGAAAGTAGGAAAATCGTTAATGAATGCTTCGAAACTTTTATTTTAGAGAAACAGGATCATTCAAACTGTGGTCACTATGTGCATTAATAGCATAAGACTATTTCATTACAGAAAAATCTGAGATTAACTATTAAAATAAAGGTTTATAATAGCGTTATATACTAAATTCTCTGGGTGCCTAGCATTGCCTCAGTTGTCATAATTAAACTCGGCAACATCCATAATCTCGGATATTACTGCAATCTCGGGTTTATTCGCGTTATTTTTTTTGCAACGTTTACCACCCCCGCCCCTAATATTGTTTTTTCCCATGCCAGAAGGGTTTGAAATGTAGACCCATAACATTGGTAGGAACACTATCAATCTGTTTGACCCAGAAAAATAATTATCCGACTCAAATATCGGTTTTAGCAGGTTTGAAAATTTCCACTCCACTTCACCCCTACTCCTGGGGCTCTCACCCCCACAGTATAGTTTCTTGTGTTTTGAAAAATGTGTGTACCAATTTATGTTGCATTCTGTCCACGCTTTAAAATTTGTTAGAAATTAACGTAAATACATACAAACATGCATACATTTTTTATTATATAGATGTTTTAACCCATATAAATTAAAGTCCAATATGTGATTGTTTGCAAACTTCCCCGTTATAAGGGGATGAATTCAACGACCCCGGCTGAATCTAATTCCAACGACTTTCAATATTTCTGTTTCTACTTTCTCAGCGTACTTCTCCGAATTTCAAGTCATTTATAGAAGTTTTCGGGAATGTCATAACATCATAAATACATATCCACGGACTGCTTCCACTGTCTTTGCATTAAAAACACAATTTTTTTCCTAAATATTATTCATAGTTCTCTATAAACGCGACAACTGTTTTCTATATTAACACTTGAAGACAAGTGTGTGTGTGTGTGTGTGTGTGTGTGTTTGGGCGCGCGTGCGCGGTTCGTATGGTTTTTCAAGTGATAGAAGAAAGACGTGCAGTGATTTTGAAAAAATACTTAAAGGTCCATATTACACCGCGTACATTATTTATAAACGAATAAATCATCAATCTTTCGCTCTTAGATATATTACAAATATTTCTGTTTAAAGAGTAAGGACAATTTATATATATTTCTTAGAGTATCAGGCTGCATGAGGGTAATCCACACAGTGGCAACTCCACTTCAATAGTATAGGAAGAGATTTGAAAAGGGGGATGCAGAAGGGTAGAGAGGAAGGTAGCCAAAAGTTAGCTAGCGTCTCCGGGTTATATATTATAATATCTTGCAAGTTATTATTGTACGGTGACGTCACAGACCTGCGCGCGCATAAGATTTAGCACAAATTTGCAATTCCTTTTTCCTAAACTTACTTCTAAAATATGCTAGTGATTTTATGCGTGTTGTTATAAATACTAGTACCACGATATGCCAACGTGTTTAAATTTCTATGTAACATACGTACAAAAAATAGCGAGATTTATTATATAATGATATAGAATATTAATATAAATAATATTATAAAGAAATGCATTCGACAAATATTTTCTTAAAATTCTATAAGTATTTTCATCAACAATTATGATCATTACACAAACTATGTCGGATTAAATTTAGTAAATCACAAACCGTTTGATCTTATTTGAAGCTATTTTTGATATCACGACCAAACTTATGATGCACAAGACGTTATCATTCATACGTTTCGGTTGTAGAATGGAATCTTATTTTAAAAAATCTTTAGTTTCATCCGATTGTTTACTCCATGTAATATGTTTTAAAAGAGGTTTGTTAATAAAATTTCTCCTTTATAATTTACATTTTTTTAATTGTAGAACATAGAAGAATTTTTTTTCAACTTGTTCTCCTGTCGTATCAATTAAGTTTAATGAAGATGAAGGATTCGGTTAATTTAATTCTGACAAATCTCCTGTGAATCTACCAAAGGGTTGATTTAGCAGCAAGGAACTACTTGGGATCGGCCCCGAGACATTGCACGTTCTGAGAGACCTGAACTATAAAAAGGCATTATTAGCATCCCTCACTCAATACTCTGGGGAAATTAAGGGATGGGGGCGCCCCCACGCTTTCAAGAAACATTCGACCGCGTTAAATTAAATCTGACGCGAGAAGCACGCTTTACGGTCAGTTCCTTCAAACCATTAGAATAAACGGCTTCTCTTTTTTTTTCTAATTTTACATAAATTTTCCATTACCGCGCAAGGTTCGGTAAGTCTCCTACGGCCATGACGACAATCACGCTCATGGCTCTTTAAATTCTGGTCCACGCTCGGGTGAGGTTTAAAACCGGCCTCTGACTAGATTATCTGCCGCTGGGGTATCGGGTGATCAGTAATTTTCTCTCTAAATAAATCGTCCTTTACGACATATTATTTAAACATTGTTTTTAAAAGTAATATACTATTCATGGCCAATTTATTCCGAAAAATGTTACTTTACAGAAATTACATTTAATATTTATTACATTTTTAATATAATAAAAATGAATTATTCTTTAGATATGTAAAAAAAGGCAAAATAAATGAAAATAAAAATATTGACAAATTATATTTAATAAATTTAATTTAACACCAAGAACGGGCAAACACTCGCAACCCCCTGACCCCAGGGAGCGGGCGACGAAACGCCACCCGGAAGTTTCCCCAATGCCACCTTATGAAAAACTATATATATACAATTACAAATTTTAATGAGATAATCAGCATTAAATTTAATGTTACTTCCTGTCTATTTATATTTGGCAGATTTAAACAAACTAATATGCAATAATAATAGTATTTCAGTTTCTTTTTAAGTTACTATTATTTCTCGTTACTAATATCAACGCCTCTACACTTACCCCTAAGGGTACATGCATAGGAGTTGAAATTATACACCAAAAATATTTGGAGAAACGCCATCAAACTCCTTGATCCAGAAGAAAACATTTATTTGAAGCAAATATGGGCCGTTTTTGCGTGTTTTAAAATTTCCACCTTCATCTACACTCGCCCCAAGGTATAACAGTCGTGCGTTAACCCCCCACAATGTTTGTTTCCTGGTCGAAAGAGCAAGTATACAAAATTTGGTCGAAATATCTCCATTTGTTTAAATTGTATTGGAAACATACACGCACTCTCACGCAACCAATATATTTGTTATATTGTTCCTAATTACTAACTTATGTGGATATACTAATTATTCAGCAATAAAATAATTGGCCAAAATTTAACCTTAGACCGATCTAAAACAAATTATATAAGTAATAAACCTCTTCAGAGAGATCTTTAAAAAAGTGGTATAAACGACATTAATAGAATACCAGCTGCCCGGAGAAAGATAGGCGACGTAATATAGGCTCACTCCATGGAGGAAATGATTAATCTTGTTCACCTTCAGAGCGAGTGAGTGACGCCAAAATTCTCTTGTGCAACGCAATCAAATTTTACGACCTGGTGCACTTGTGAACAGGTTTCTGCAAAGCTGTGCATTATTTTCCCAAATTTGTAGGGGGTTAACCTTCTTTTGCGACCAATAGAAATGATACTGGATTAAGTAGGATCAGAGCTGGAATCAACCAGATCTAAATTGGTTACAGGTCCACTTATTGAGTGTCGCAGCGTCACTCCACACATTCTGAACTTGCCTTAAAGGCTACGAGAAAATGAAATTATAAATTATTTATAAAGAATAAGAGCATATAGCCAGTAAAATATTTCGATAAATATATCTTTTATTCTTTGATAGAAGGGCTAAAAATTATTTTCTCATGCTACCAAGTGTAAAAATACGTAGATTTTTAAAATGTGACAAAATCATGGTTGAATGAGGCTATAATAAAAAATGGATGTGTAAAATTGTCCTTTTTTGTTTCAAACCATTTATAAATATCATGATTTGCCTTGTTTTTCATGGATTAAAGTATTTTAGGGACTTCACTAGAGTATTTTAATAATTGTTTACATTTCTGTAATTTAGACGCTGGTGTAAGTCGTATTCTAAATGTTTGGTGATTATCTGTACCTCGACGAAGATCGATCTAAACCGAATGTTAATATTGGCGTGACTAAATATTCGGAGGTCCGGGGGAAAATCCACACGAGAGTTGAAGCCGTCCGTAATAAGGTAGACGCGAATCCGACAACGTAATTTAGCACCGCAAGTTTGGAGTCAGAGGTGTTGGAAAAGAGCAACGCAGGCCCAACGCAATTCTATCGGAAAGTCGGTTTCGTATGCATGTAGAATAACCCAGTGGACGGCGACTCAAATTATAAAGCACGCCTCACGGGAAATTCGAGCGCCACTTCATTGCGACGCCGCCATTGTGGGGAACGCGTTGTGCTCACTTTGCGTTTCCAAGGGGGAGGTAAAAGACACGACTAACCGCAGGGGCGTCACTCTCGGATTCTGAGGCCAATGGGACATTAAAACGTTATTTGAATTCCAAACTCTTATTCACCAGGATACCCTTGCACATGTAGAGGAAATAATATTTGAAACGACGTTAGCGAGGTAAATATTAAATGTAAAGTGACTAAAAACTTCCTTTTCTTAGTCTATATAATAAAAATGTATATTAGTATGTATGTTGTATGTATTTACGTTAATTTCTATACATATTGCAACAAAATTTGGCACACACATTCTTCAAAACAAGAGAAGCGGTGCTGTGGGGATAAGAAACCCCAAGCATAAAGGTGGAAAGAATTATAATTAAAAATGATCATTTTGAGTTAAATTACTGCGCGCCAAGATACCTTGACGTCACGCGGGAGAGAGACGTTACTACGCCACAAACAAAAAAAATAGTTCCTATTACCGTAATGAAATAAAGCAGAAATGTTTTCATTGAATAAAAAGTATAATTTAATCCATAAATACTCCATCGAATGATGATATAAAACCAATACGAATACTTTAAGATCCTTGCGGAAAATGTAAGCTAATTTTAGTGACTACAATATGGCGACTATTTGTTTACATTGTGAATTTAGCTAACAATTTCATCAATTTAATCTTTCGTAATGTCTGTAGACTGAGGGACAATTATATTCTGCAATACTCAAGGAGTGTATTTAAGTATTTTATTCGTAAAGAAATTCGGAGATATGTTTTTTGGGATTGATGCAATGAAATTCAATGTAATTTATAGCTGTTCAATTTATGCACTATCGTTCGAAAATATGTACGGAATTAGGAACATTTCGATTTTATTTAAATCACTTCTTGACTAAAGATTATTATAGAATTAAATACTTTTTCGTGTTAATATAAATAAGTACATGGGTAACGCCGAGCACCCAGTTATTAAAATAGAAAAGTTAGTTTTTAATTACATAAAATAACTCATTAGAGACAATTTTAGCTTAATAATGCTTATCAACGATTCAGTTTCTTTGTTACATATGGTGACTGATAAAAGCATTTGGATTTAGTATAACACTATTAAACATTAGTTATATTAAATTTAAATTTATTGAATGGAAAAACACCAGTCTGTTAGTAATAAATTTATTATAGATTTAAAACAATATCATATAAGAAGCACAACGCTTCATGTCTAATTGGGTGGAAACCGAACTTTATAAAACTATTTACATTTAAATTTTATGTAATTAATTGGAAGTAATGCTCTATAAATAATTTTTAATACATGTATAATAATTATAGTGTTTGTACGATTTTATTTTCTTGATTTTTTTTATTACGAATTCAATTGAAATTTGCAACACATGAAGAGCCCCGAATTAAATATGAAATGTTGGGTATGTTATATTATAATGTTTTATATTTAATAAATTTATTAGTCTGGTAATTTAACTTTTTGGAAAGAAGTCAGATTAATAAATTAGTTAAATTTCTTTAAGAAAATATATGCAAACATTACTTTTGGAAATCAGTAGGTGATAACTTTAAAATACATAATTTTTCATATGAATTAGTGATTTTAATTTGCGTTTAAATATGTTCGAAAATTGTTGTTAATGTACATCGTTAAAACTTTTCAGTAATACTTTAATATTTTCTACTTTAACAGAGGTTTGGTCAGTTGAAAACTCAGAGTTAAAATAATTTACCACTTAAGGGTAAATTATGATATATTATTTTGTTATAAAAATGTTCCGGATGTTCTTTTCCGCGTAATACCTGGACGGAACCCAACACACACGTGTCGTGAAACTCGAGCGTGACTTCCCGTGACGGCAGTTTTGTAGTAGTAAATACTTGTGCAGGTTCTTTTTCCCACCGTAGCTTGGGTGGGCCTCTTGTGCTGACAGAAGGACAGACGATCTGCCCTCCTCCCCTGCAACCATCAGCAAATACATCTCTCTCCAGCGGCCCTTCCCCGCAGAGCAAAAACAATGCGGAAGGGCCTGTTGCGTAAAGGGAGACAAACGGAGGGGTAGATAATCGTTTACCTTTCAGTGGGAACAAGACGGAGGAAGGGGGAACTCGTTTCACTGATATATGCTGAGAGACTCTTCACAATGGTAGGGGACGCTCGTCTTCATTAGCTTTGTTGGGCCCCTTTCCTCATCAAGCGGGAGCTCTGGTATCGACATAAGTCGCAGCTTGTAGAGCAGGCGGAATTACGAAACAGGTGCGTGACGAGTTCCATCAACATCGAAAACGTAGCTAATTACGGTGTTGAAAGGATCCCAGGTGACACCAGACGAACCTTTTCTCCGTTCTACAGACCAAGCAAGTGTTGGATTTCAGTAAATGAAACCAAGGTGCCGACTAATTCATCCAGGAAAAAAAATTCAGAAATATTTATTTACCCTCAAATGATTTTTTGTAGTCGCGTTATCACCCCCCCCCCCCCAACAGCGCTAAGTAATTTGAAGCCTGGAGGCTGGGATGCATCAGAAACAGACACCGCAAGACCACCAAAGTTGAGGAGGGTTGGAATCCATTGTTTTGACAGCCTTCCTCCAAGTCTTCTCATCACCATGCCTCGTTAGTCTATTCCAACAGCTCACAGACACGCTCTACATTTCTAAAACTTATGATGTTCCACTAGACCTTTCATAAATTTGTTACGTGTTCCGTTGATTGGGTTCTTTACGTCCGCTCTTCGGATTATATAGTTCCAGGTTGTTTGAGTCTTTGACATCGCAGATCTTAGCAAACACTTCCTTACCTGCCTAATTGAGCAAAGGTTTATTTCTTTGACCTCCAAAGAAAAAAATTAATTCATGCACCAACTACAAGGACTCGTGAGAGACAGACCAGAATATTTCAACCGCGGGCAATTTAATTTAGCTGTTGATGAGTAGAAAAAACCAAAAACAGTCTCCAAGTTTATAACTTTATTAAATATATAGTCGGAAGCTTTCAACTCATTGTTATAATCATCCTGAATGAACATTAAAAACGTTACCACTTATATAAAAACATCAAGTTACGAATACATGCAACATCTTCAGCATAACATACCTTCTTGTCTTATAATTAACATCACATTAACTTTAAAAGATATTAGTACCTATAGGTACTTAGGCACTACTATAAGACTATGTTGTTATTCAACAAGGTCTGTTTTAAAACTGCTCCATTAAGTGGTTCAGTGTGCAGCATTTCAATCGAAAATCGATATTATAGTAACGAAACTATGGTATCGAATTAACATATTGTTAATAATTATTTAACTATACATATATAAGATTATACATGCATGTAAACATATACAATTCAACAAAGATTCCTAAAATAAATTTAAAAAAATACAATTGGTTACAATTTCTTATTATTTTTATTTTTAGATGTTTTACTTATCAATATTTTAAGTATCTCTGTATATTGTTTTTCTATTTCTGAACCTTCTTTTCTATTATTAACAATATTGTTTCCGTTTCGATTAATATAAATTGCTTCTGCAATTCTAAGTTTTACTTTATGAATATTATTATGTAATATTTTAATATTATTAAAATCAAATTCGTGGTTAGTCAATTTTGTGTGGGTTGACAACGCTGTGTTACTTTTGGCTGTGGGTTTTAATGTTTGTTTATGGTGATACATTCTAGTTTTGATGTTAGTTGTGGTATAACCTATATATGTTTTCGGGCAATTGATACAAGGGATAATTTAGCTTTAAAATTATTATTAAAATTTGTTGTAAGAAAATAAATATCGTTCTCGTATTCATTTAAAAAATATATAATCTATTAATTTTATATAAAATAGGGAACGTAATATGTTAAAACTGTTTGTCGGACATTAATTTTACTAATTAAAAGCAGCAATAGTAATTTATAAATTTATACATTTAGAAGTTATTAGTGTTCATTTGGATATTTCCCCGGCGGAAGTTTCAAAAATTAAGAAAAAATACTAATAATATCAAGAATTATTCCGAATTCATATCATTATGTTATTTGATACTTTTTTTTAAAAAAAGTTAACTCATTTCAAATTTTAAAAGACAATTTTGTATCCTTAACGGAACGTCTTGATTACTATTTCGAGGGTTTATTTATTTAGCTATTTTCGAGTGAAATTCAGTCATCAGAAAAACCAGCCGACATTTCTGAACGCTGCTGAAAATATCCGTTTAAAATTCCAAATTTATATTAATTTTTAAATTAATAAAGTTTCTATATCATTCACGAAAGTACATTCTTTTCCAGTGATTCCATGACATTTTTTTAAAAAAATTTGAAGGAGTTTTAGGAAAATGCCATCAACAACTTCGTTTTGTTAATATGAAAAATTTACGTCAGATTGAAAATTAATCATAAGAAAGATAGAGAAATAAGACGAAAAAGTGTAATATAAATTCCACGCAGTGTTTATACATATTTTATTACATATTTTCTGCATGTAAATAAAAAAACAAGACTTACAGAATGTGTGTGTGGTATTTATATTACTACTTCTTTTATCTCTATTTGGCTATCTTTATTTTTAATATTTATTTTGTTGAATTATATAAAACAAAATAAATAAAAACAAAAATTTATATTTCTGTATTAAATTATATATGAGCATTCTTTATTATTATCATTATTTAAAAACACATCTTCACTATTCTAATTTTTATGTTCTTTCCTTTTGAATTAATGTAATCCATTGGATTATCTTCGTTAAGAAATATTTAAAGAAGCGTTGTGACAAACGTGTTTGTACTCTTGGGACTGACGTCAGACCTTGAAGTTATATAATAAAAGTATATTGCATGGATTAATCTACATTAAATTTACGGAAAAAAAATTATACGACCACGACTGGGCATTAAATTGCTTAATATTACCAGTTTTTTAGTGTAAAAAACAAAATGAAAATGAAGTTGTAATTTTACCGAAATATAATTATGGTTGTTATTTATAATCGTAGAAATGAAGATTAAAATGTCTTTGAATTAGCTGAATGGAAGTCCAATTATAGAATGAATGTTGAGGAGCTTATAAAAATGTCACAAAAAGAGTTTTGAAACATTTTAATGGTTACAAGGGCAAATATTACACAAATATATTGCATGTTACAAATATGAGGGTAGATATTTTGTTTTGTATTATATTCTTTTCTTCATCATTGAATAATGGAATTTCGAGGTTTATTCACGATGGAAGTGTGGGTCTAGTTTAATGATGGTTTGAATTTAAAATCATCACAAAAACAAAAGGTATTGACTCAGAAACAGTTTTCTGAAGCAGTAAAGCGGAATGGCGAACTTAAGGTTCCCGGTAATCCCTTTCTTTTATCTTCTGAAATGAACGATCGCAAACGGACGTTCTGAGACAAAGGTTCATTCTCAAGAGAACTCTCGAGTTTAATCTCAGGATCTCGGCATCAGAGAATGGAAATAACGGGTGATTATACAGTTTTATACGATGCCTTGGAGCCATCAGCCTGAAGTTGGGGAACCCAAATGAAACTTCCTGCGCGGGACAAATTGTTTGTACCAACGCTTTCAGTGTCGCGCTGGTGGATATTAGACCGTCGGTCTCTGTCACAACGGTTTGGCTGAATATTAAAATTTCAGCTCGCACATTGGTGGGGGTGGAGGGACCCTGTGTACGTGTGTGTGTGTGTGTGTGTGTGGGGGGAGGTTTTCCGTTTTTTTCCAGTTCACGTGTTATTATGGCCGACAGGCTGTTATTGGAGGCGCACTCTTGTCGTCCGTGTTTTATTTGGGCACGATTCCAGGTCCGTGCGAGATACGGCCGCCTGGTTCACGACCGTTTTGTCCACGAGAGCGGCTAAGCGATTTTCACGAGCCATTGGTCCAAAGTGCGAATGGCTCGAGGGCGTCCGAAATAGCGGACATGGTAAATCCTCAGGGGGGCACGGATCGGCAGAATAAATCATTCTATAGCTCCTGTCTAAGAGGATTACAAAAATGGGCACTTTTAGCATATGGATATGACGTTACCACTGATCTATACTCCGGAGGGTCTGAAAGTACTTCTGATAGAACTCGAGGTCATCGAAGTGGTTCCTGGTAACGTCACTGATTGAAAAAACCAAGATGTTGGTTAAAATTTTCTCGTGACAAAATCATGACGGCATTTACACATTTGTCTTCCTCAAATAACTTAGACGAGCCAAATGTCCGTCACATTCTCAATCAGATTTCCATATCAAAATGTTGTCTATTACATGAAAATTTACACTGAATGATCAGAGACCCAAAACCAAGATTCAAAGTTGCGGAAATAATTATGGAACTACGATAATTTGTGAGAGAAAGTGTTGTATATTGTTGGGTTACGGACACTTCATGGAATGAGAAAAATAAAATTAAAGTTTGTATCGACGTTGTCCATAACGAAAAAAAAGAATACAATTTAGTTTCAGACCATTTAGCTAGAGACATCTGTTGTAAAAATAATTAAAAATGTTTTACAGTAATATTTGTCCAAAAACGTTAAAAGACTATGAAATTACTTTTTTGATTTTTCAAAAAACATATCTGATGAAGTTGTAGTTATTAGCAGGATTCTTTTAAGATCTACGACGATTGTTTCAGATGTCGATTCGTTAACTTTAAGCCGTGGAGCAGCAGTTATGGAGGTAGCAAGAACTGTCAAGGACAGCAACGTTGGATTCAAGTGTTTTGCATCTCATTTGGCAACCCGTTACGTAACCTCGCCCAAGAAAAAAATGTATTATTTTATCTGCGACGTTAAATATATTCTCAAAAAACTGTCCGTTGATTTATGTGAATAAACATATGATAAGAAATAGATCAATAAACGATTTAAATACTTATTCTAGTACTTAAACGTTGCTGATAGATTCATTTTCTTTATTTATGATTTTTTTTAGTTTATTATAAAAACAAAACAAATCATACGAACGATTGTTGATTTTTAGCTAAATTAAGTCTTATGGGTAAACGTTCCACTGGACATACTCCGTTCACAAATAATATTTTTATTAATTTTTATATACAACATTTAAAAAACTGTGTACACGTTTGTGAAAAATATTATCAGCAAAATTATATTAGCGTTTTAAATGATTTTATTTTAAAGACTCATTTTAATATAATTAACGACCATTACTCAGAAAATATTTTTCAGAGTATCGGAATTATATCAGACCTGACGTTAATTAGCTTACATATTTTGTATGTATTATTTTTTATTAAGTTGATTAAGTTCGATAATAGACTTGTCATTCTTTAATAATTTCTGGCTTAAGATATTCACGACTATTATCACATATTTATAAAAAAATGCTTAATTTTTTATAAATTATAAAAATGTTTCAAAGATCATTAATATATTAAGCCAGAAATTATTAAAAATGACAAGTCTTTTTTATTATATAATATTACATTTATTATTATTATTATATTTATTATTATAGTATTAGCGTAATTAAACAAGTAGTATTAATTTATGTCGTTCATATGTTTTGAACCAGAAGATTTGTTAAAAGAATACATTTGTAGGTCTGAATTTATATTTCGGCATGGAAAACCTCTTAGTTTGTCAACTGACTAGGGCAGTTTTGTGGCTCTAGGCTCTTGCGTTTTTTCTGCACCTGAAGAAAGGAACATGGCATCCAGAAACGTTGTGTGGTAAGTACATCATCAGTTCTTTTGTCTGTGTATTAATAATTTTCAATCCGAAATATTATTTTTATTTTAATAACTGAAAAGGGTAAGAAAATGAACTGCAATATTCATTCTCATGACAGTTTAGGATTGTAAGGTAATCTATTTATAATTGTTCAGCAGTTAGGTCCATTAAACCGTAATTTTCGATATTAATTTATTCAATTAAACGCCGTAGGACGAGAACCATAATTTAGCATTCCTCTTGCAACAACATGTGTTGTATTCATGTGTGGTGTATTCCAGAGAGATTTATTGGTCACCTACCGCACTAAATAAGGGACTCTGTGGAACGAGTTGCACAATAGTTGATTCATTGTCCGTAGGATCCCTGATATTTTCAGAGTGAAGCATGAAAGCCGCTTTTTATGGACAGATTTGCCGGCGCCATTTGCATCGGCGGCGAACTGGCGAGAGGATTACCGAGCGGCGCTATCGAGGCCCCGAAACTGCTCATTACAGGCCGTATAGCCTGCTGGGGTGGTTGGGGGTGGCGGTAGGAGGGGACGACGTCAAGGCGATTAGCGTCGCGACGCGAGCCACGTGCGAATACCCTGCTCGTGATAAGGCCTACGGTGTTCGCAATTATGGAAGAAGGAGTGCGTGTAGGGAGAGGGGGGAGAGGATCGACTACCATTTTCCCCCTTGGTTGACTGAAGCTCATCAAAGTCGTAGCAAAGAAAGTCGTGCGATACCTTTAGCGATATTTTTTTATCTTAAAACCAAAACGATCTCACGTTCATCTCACATACAACATACAATAATGACGATTTCAGCTTTTATGTTTCATGTTGTAATAAATGTATTACATTTATAAGTAGATAATAATGATAAGAAGTGGGCGTATATCTTTGGGTTAGTTTTGTTAAAGCTTTGCTTTTGTTTTGTTACTTTGGTGATGTAGAGGCGCGAGCAATAAATTAATCAACCATATTAAGTTTATTTATTTAATACGCATATCCCGCTATATATATATATATATATATATATATATATATATATATATATATATATTTCCAATGAATTGAACCGTTGAAGTTAAAAGTATAATAATAATTAAAGAGTTTATTATAATTTAATTACGTTGAATGAACTCAATGGGTCATTCGGTCAATACAGTCCTGATGGTTAGGGATGAATTGTATTGCTATATGCAGGTAATATTTGTTTTTTACTGTACGTATGTTAAAAAACATAATATTATAGGTAATGTTTCCTGTATTATTTCAGGCTAAATACAGAAGTAAAAGCCAATTAGATTTTGAGACAATTTAACACGTATTTGCAGTGAATTTGTAAATTTTACGGAAAGTGTAATAATTTAAAATGAAAAAACTTATGTCTAATTGAAAATTAATAAGAAGAAAGATAGTCTAATACAGACAAAATGAGTAACAAAATAAATACCACAGAACGTTTCTGGGATCTTTGTGCCTTACTTCAGGTGCTAAGAAGAACCTAGAAAGACGCAACTGGACTTGTTAGTTGACAAAACTAAAAAATGTTGATATTTATATTATATATGTCTGTATTTGGCTATTTTTATCATTATTCTAATAATTTAATTTCAGGAAGAATATTGTTAAAATTGTTATTCCAAAATCCGCTAGTCACGTTCAGTCCTTTGTAATGTCATTAAAATTTATTTCTTGTGTTAGACCAAATTTATTAAGTATATAACTTAATATTAACATTTTCCGAATATTTCTTTTACAGGGAAAGAATGCACAGTTCCCCAATTTCTCTTACATAAATATGTTTATACAGTGGTTATTGTATTATTTCGTCACTCAGTTTTGCCAAAGACATATGAATATTTCAATTTTTTTATCCCTAAAATATTGTAGCAATAGTCACTCAATTAATTTGATCCCTTGAGTTTTAGCTCAGAAATCCTAAATTTTGCGCGTGTCTCAGATCCCATTCTCGCCGAAGGTAAACAAAATAACCAAACAGGGAGATGTGAAGAAATACACTTATTATATTAATAAAGGTTTACGAATACACCCTCACCTTTAAACAATATTCTCTCTGAACGAAATTACATCATCATTTTTTGAAATAATATAACCTCGTCCCACTTAATTTTTTCTGATATCACCACAGTTGTGCACTTTATAAACACTGTTAACTCCGATTTAGGAATAAAAAAAAATCTAGGATAAACTAGACTGGATTGTGAGCAATTTCAAGGATACGCCAAGTTGCAACAGGCGACCTCTATTCCTATATTAGTGTAGCAAGAACGACCGTTTGCCGTCCAATGTTTCCGCAAAATTTCAACATTTTTAAGGAACCGAAAATGTAGCCATCGTAGACGAGGGCTGCTTTCAAGTTATAAAAAGAAAATCTAGAAATTGTGGAAGTCTTCCCGCGAGGTTTCTTTTTAACATTTCACAGGCGAGTGTAAACGTCACGTGTGGTTCCAGAAATGCGTCTGAATATTCATTCATGCTTTAGCGGCGGTTTTTTTTTACCCCGGGTACGAAATTCTGCAACGGGAATAAGTCAAGCGGATTACCTCCTGAATGGAATTTCTCGCGTACAGCTCGTTTCTCCCCTTCGTTGTGCCATTCAAAACCCGAATATAAAATAAGAACTGCTTATTTACGCCAGCAGCGAATACAACAAATAATAATATTCTGTCACTCCTGGACTGAAAGCAACAACTCTCATTGTATGCCGGTTCTTAGAAAATTTACCAGTTACTGAAAGAACGACAATAGACTGGCTAATAAGAAAAAAAATTTCTCAGAGGACTGTGACAATGACGGAAAAGAAGCGAAATCTGTGGACCATCGTGTTTCTAATGAGGAAAGAAAAACATCTCCGAGACGAGACGAGACGAGACGAAGGATTCGAGTGGAAGTAAACGGTTTTTTTTCTTTACTTGTTATTCATCCCATTACTCACTTCACTGGCAACTTTCTCCTGACTAACAGGTTCAAGCAAGTTGATTAGTTTTCTAAGTAGATTTTAACCCAAAATAATTTCTACCTAGTCATAAATAAGTGTATATATATATATATATATATATATACAGTGTATATGTATACTCTATATAATATATATTTAACACTAACGGATACTATCAACACATTAAACTTAAAAATAAATCAACTAATTCCAAAGAATTTTAATAGTCTTATTTCTACACTTTCTCAAGGTACAACATTCGTTTCGCAAATTTTTCGAATGTGAACGTTTAGTGGAGATTGAATGCATAAAATGGTAGCAGAGTTTCCAAGGTGATCAGAGTCCATTGAAGTCACTTGTGGAGAAAAGCACCAATAAAAAACTGCCGCGTCAAGTGTTAATGATATTTCAAGGCGATAATTAACAGCATCGCACAAGAGTAAGGTAGAAACTGGGAAAAAGAACTCTAGGAATACAGTAGAAAAATAAAAGATTAACTTTATTAAACAAATCGTCGATATAAACTTAATGGAAACGTGTCCGTCTTGTCAGAAAGTTTTAGTGCGTCAAATTCATAGCAGATGGAACTGACTTCAAGTTACAAATTGGGTATATAATTTTTCGATTTTTAAGTTTAACCTCAACAGATAAATTAAATCATTAATTTTAATAAATAATAATAAAAAGTATGTTCTAAATAATTATCACATTATTAGGCATTTATTTTGGTCTGTTATTTAGCTTTCCATTGTATAACATGTTTTTTTTAAAAAAAAAATTTAAAGAGTTTTGATGGAGTGTATGCAAATGTAGATAATAATAATAATACTTGGCCTACGTTTTCTCCAACTTTAAGAAAATTTGTCAATATTAATTGAATTTTTATAATGTCTATTGAAGAGATGCCCGTAGGAATTAGGGGTCATATTTAAAATATGGGGGTTTTCTTTAAGAAATTCTTAGGAATTAATTACCAGAGTTTTTCCCTTGAGGACCACTACAGGAAAAAAAAAGTATTAGTATTCCTTACAACTTTTGTTTCGCGACAGTCAAAATTAATATTTTAAAACATTCTCGCACGCTGCAAGAATTATATTTTATACAGAGAGAATAAAAAGAGCGATATTAAAGGTTTATTGGTGGGGGGAAAATGCTCTGAAATATGAAAGAATGTTGACGCGTGTCAATTGATCGAGAATATTGGATATTGGTAGAACGTCGTGTGTAATTGCATTTGGCGCTATTTAATAATGTAGAAATGGTCGCATGTGTGTTGCGGGGCCGGGGGGGGGGGGAGGCAGAAGTGAGCGACGGAGGTGAGCGTCGGAATTCGTGGCCTGCGGCATGTGCCCCGACGACCCATGGAATGCCCAATCACACTGACCGCAGAATCCACCGCTTAATGGAAAGCCCACGCCGCTTCCTTCCGCAAGGGGGGCAGGATGACATCTCCATGCAGTCAGCCGTGTCGACACTGCGAATTTCCATATGGAAATACCACTCAGGTTTACCACTCTGGACAGGAGTATGCAACGTCAAAAACTTTATTTTTATGCAATTCGTAATCCTTCTCAATAACGTTCCCACTAATGCTGTGACCCGTTCGAAGACAATTATTAATGTGTGACCCTCAGTTACACACTTTGAGTCAACGAACAATCATTGTGCCACTGAGAAGTCTGAGAGATCAATTGGAATTATTAAATCATAATTTACGTACAATTCAAAGGATTATATAAATAAACTCCACAGCAAGATCCAAACCACTGAAAATGAAGCATCTCACAATTGAATTACTTGAAAAAGCCTCGGAAACCTCGAAGGCAGTATCGTAATGCGATAAAAATTAGAAACAAGCCACGTCACAACACACGAGTCCCTTACACTGTTTTTCGGACGTGAAACATTTTTGTGTAGCTGATGAGACAAGATGTACGTATTGCGAAATACGATTCTATGGTAACGCATGACGTCTTAGCCAACAAGAAGCGAGTGCCCGGGCACCAATCAGAAGCCACCACGTTGACGGCTATGAATTACATATACGTCGCGTTAAGGTTATCACAAACTTACTGAAAAGACATCACAGTGGTCAATGTTTTACTCGTCCTTTAGTTGAATTTGTACTAGTACACGCTGTATCTTACATTTTTGTACTGAGAAATTATAAGAAAAATAAAATTTGGTAGTAAACATTGGCGAAATACTCTGTAGATATTTATTTTAACTCAAATTTCGAGCTTGTGTGTCACATCTTAGCTATCATACGTTTTAGTAATTAATTATTTATATAATTATAAAGCAATGAAGACATGATTAATTATATATATATATTGAAGAATACAAGGTAAATGAAATATTAAAATGTCTCGTGTTGGAATATCAAATAATGTAATATTCAATTTAAATAAAGGAAAATAAAGCCAAGACATGGTGTCTAAATTATGAGGCATTCGAACTTTTTAAAAAAGAAGAAAACTAACAGGATATTACCTTAAATTTAAACAAAAGTTTTTTTTAAAGAGATAACAAAAGAGATTTATTACAATTTCGATTTAGTTTAAATTTTGTACATTTATTTGTTTTTAACAAATTGCCACAGCTTTAATGATACTCATAATAATCTCTTACTGAGCCTCTAATAATGAAAGTGGTTTTCAATTAACACCAATTTAATTAAATTAACAGGCCATAACACTGATTGCTATATGGTTTCACTTCACAAAAATTCCGGCGCTTCTTTAACAACTGTTCATGAAACTTTACGTGGTCGTACTTTTTGTCACACAGTTTTACTGTAGAAGTACGGTAAATGTGATATATTCTGCCTTTGTTCAGCTTGGACTTTGCTCAATTCTTAATTACTTAGTCACGAGAATCCTCGGCTTGTCTCCAAAACTATGTACACTGTGGTCATGACCAGACCGGTCAGGCCCTGAAAACACTTTTCTGCTTCCCCCAATGTTCTGTGAGAGCACCCTTTTTCGACAATAATCGCGTAGCAACCTTTAGTCTCTGCATTCTTACGCCAAACAATGCTCTGGCCTCAATAATTACGCCGACAGGAATATAAAAGAAAAATATATTAAATAATGCGACAGTAAATATATATATATATATATATATATATATATATATATATATACATACATACATACATACATACATACATACATACATATATGACGTCCGTTTTTTTTAAAAAAAAGTTAAAGTGTCACGGCTCACGATACATGATGGCTTTAATTCAAAATATAAGACGATGATGGAGCGGCTGAGATAAGATTAAAATCTAGAACTCACATGCAATGAATGTTATGACGTTGAAAAATAACAGAGGCACAAACAGTACAGTACAAAGTTATTTAATAAATATACAGTCTTTATATTTTAAGGATTAATATTGTCCTTAAATTTGTCAGTATGAATTTGATTTTTTTTTCAACTCCCTTACAAGGATGCCATTAGGAGTTAGTAAATAGTTTTAATATTTTAAAGGTAAATTAAAAACGAAAGAACGTTTTCTGTTACATAACGATGAGCCCAGTAATAATGATTCTTTAACTATTTCAATGAAAATTATATATTTTACTGTTCAAATCGTTGTTCCTTCTAGACAGTTCCTTCTAATCAGTGGACAACCCGATCACCATCATTTATAATAACTTCACAACAGCTATGAATAATTTTTAATGAGTTTGTTGGAATTGTAGGTCTTTTAATAACTCTTTAAATTGTAAAGAGATTGTAGTCTCATACTACATTTTGAAGGAATCAGAATGTCACCGTTCCTGCGACAGAAACCACAATGAACTTATTCGAGCTGAAATTAACAAAGATTTTTTTGTTGTACTGGGACTGGTTAAAGTTGTCGTTTGCAGACTATTACCCTCTGGGGTGGGAGGCGGAAACAGCTTCCTTCCGATACAACTGTTCGACACCTCTCATTAGCGTCGGTCGGGCGTCGTGGTCCGGAGGGAGGATGCTATCAGCGCAAGAGCCGTCTGCTGCTATCTCAGCAGCGACAAGTCCCTTTGTTTTGTGAGTGTCGCTATCGCCGTTGAGCTGTCGTCCGCATTGCCTTACGTGCACCGAATAGTAATTCCGATCTCACCACCACGTTCTTTTCTGTCCACGGAAGAGATAGTGGAACGTCAGGGACGTCAGCATTCCTCCTACCCTTGTTTTTCTCAATCTCATTATTTACGAGGCACCAGTTCAAGATTGTACTTTGGCGTGTAATTGTCGGTTCAATAGTAGCTATAGAATTTGTGGGCGATGTTGTTCTCCACGAAGGAGAGGCACTAATGGGAAAAGTTGTTGAAGGCTTTCAACAACCTGCTTTGCGACAATTTTGTCTTAATAATGAATGACTCAGAAAATAAACAGATGGTGCGTGAGAAACGAGACCCCGGTTTTAATATGGCGAAAAAAAAAAGGAAATTCACCGAGATTCTCGGATTTAGAACTCGTCCTTCTTCAAATGCTCAAATAACTTCCCCCTCCCCCCACTTTTTTTTCCTTGGTCCCACCTTGGCACGTCCACTCAGTTTTCCACAATTTAGCAGACGACGATGAATTACAACTGGAAGAAACATGAAGAGTTAGCGGTATTCAATGGAACGGGAAACCTGGTTCCGTCCAGAACTCAAAATTAGAATATTGGAAGGTTTTGACATCAGTTTAAGCAGACCAGAAAAAGGTAAAGTCGTATCGATATTGAGCAAAGTGAATGTTTAGAAAAATATTGGTGAAGAAATAAATTACTAAATTAATTTCAAAGTTGATACCACTTGTAATTAAGGACCGAAGAAGTACAACAGAAAGAGCAGACAACAATAAATATCTTAATTGAGTCCTAAGCTCATTTTAATTTTTAACTTGATTTTAAAACATCATATAAATTAATTAAAAATGATAAGGGAATACTCATTAAACAAAAATGAGGTTTAATTATTCTTATATAAGTAACAGATATTCATAGTCTATTATTTTTTTTGTATTAGATATTTTACCTTATTTTCCATTATTCTGTATGAAATATTAGAGATAAATAAGGGACGTGAAAGATTTTCTCCTAATTGTACTAGACACTACAAAGTGTAAAGTAATATTTTTTAAAATATTGTACAATGTACTTATAAATTACGCTATTTATTTCATAAAAATAATAGAATAGTGAATAAAAAACCGTAATAGTTTTAAGAGCGTTTAAATAATTTAGCGATGTAAAGGAAAGGCAAGTGTTACTTTTTTGTTTCTTCATTTCTGCCAATTTCTAGTAAGAATATTTTCAAATTTTCTCATTATATGATTTTTTTGTGTTGTTCCATTATGAATTTCCAAATTTTTGCATTCTCAAATTTTAAACTGTTTTCCGACTTGTACCATTTATTCAGAAATTGAATAAATTATTGGAAATGTAAGAAAAATAACGAAAACCGTAACTAATACACACAACTCGCGGTGTAGAAATTTTTTTAAAAAAATTTCGGAAAAAATAAATAAATGTATTATAAAAGACTGAATTTTAAATCTGGTTGAAAGCGAACCGGGACCAGACGTTCTTCTCGGGGATTATTCAAACTGCAACATTTTAAAGCCAGAACTTTAATTTTAATTCACAGTTCCCCCTGGCCAGATCTCGGCTACACTGACGTCTTCGGACTCTAATAGCAGAAGGCGACGTCCTTCCGCCGTTTCCTTGGCAACGTCGCCCCAGCTTAGCGCGGGGGGAATCCTCCGAGAAGAGAAGAGGCTCTCCATTGTCCTGATACGATTTCCAATTTATATGCGGAATGGAGAGCTTAGATAGGATCGCGATTGAAATATACTCCTAATATAACGCGACTCGCTCAGCCCTCCCAAGCCCTGCCTGTAATTAAAGCTTTATGAAGAACCCTGCCTGCCAACAGAAAAGTGGGGGAGGATACCTTCCCATTTTTCCCCTTACCCAAAGGAAGCGAATCCTTTTCAGTTAATAATCTCTACAAATATCCTCGACTCCGATACTTCCAGCAGATATGAGTCTGTTTGTCCTGGTCCACTTCTTAGAAAATGACGCCGTATCTCACAAGGACTTCGACACAAGGAGTTTTCAAAAAGAGGACTGATATTTTATTTTAAATCAAGGGTGCTTGTCAATGTTATCTGTAAACAACATTTTTCTAAAATAAAAATCAATACACTGAAAGAACTGAAAGTCTCCAGTGAGGAGAATTCCCCAGCCTCTATACTTAGTCAAAAAAAATATTTCTCAATATCTTTAACAAAAAGGTTTCTTCATAACATTTCGCCGAAGCTTCGATTTTTTAGACAATAAGTCCTTTTACCATCCCATTGTTAAACGCTTAAATAGTAAAATAATAAAAAAAATCTCGCATAATTTCCGATGTTATTACTATGATTTTAAATTCCTCTTTATGTAACATCAAACGTGACTTGTCTGCCATCAGAATTGTAATTCTTTGTTTACCCAATGCAACTCCCAGTGTTAAATCAGTCGTAAATCAAAGTTATTTTTTCTTTAATAGTTTTTACTTGTGGAAACGGCCATACTTATTCTCTAAACTCCAAAATTAATTTATTTGAGGTATATTTAGAATATTTTCAAAATATAAAAAAAAATTTCAACTCAAAATAGAATATATTATTTTAAGAAAAAGCTGAGTTGAAGTTAAATTAAAGGTTCAGGATGGAAAATCATCTATACCAGGACCAGGAATAAATCGCGGGACCTGTCCCTTGGTCCTTTATATCCGGTCTACAGAATGGAGGTTCTAGGTTCGATTCCTAGTCCGGTCGAGATGTTTTAACATAATAATCCTTTAATTACTATTACGACATTTAAAACACAAATAAATATACAGCAATAAAAAATTTGAATAAACACGTACTGTAAAAGTGGTTGATTAACGACCGATTTAGCCTTGGAGTTGCATTGGATTAATGAATATTATACGAATAAATATAAAAATTATTTTTTAAATATTTTATTAATAAAGGTTATTTTATGTAACCGCTAAGCCAGAGTGTTTTTGGAAAATCAATTATATTACCGAATTTACGATTCTTAGTTGGTTGAGTCGCATATAAAATTGAAGTTTCTGGGTATAATGTTGGGAAGCTGCAAGAAAACCGAAAGTAATACCATGAAAAGTACTCACTTAAGTTGAAGAAAAAGCGCACTTTTCATTTAAAAGTGATGGATTAACTTAAAATATATCTCTACCGTTACGGACGTTAATATTCTGAATATATTACATGGCCGTAACGACGACGCAGGAAAACTCGGGCACTACATCAAGATCTAATTCCGTAAGCGCGCTACTAGAAATTAGTTTCCGAGGAAATTATTTTTAGATTCTATTTGGAAGGGCGGGGGATGGGAAATAAAGGCCTTAGTTTTTATTTTTGTCAGACAAAGTAACACTTTTTGTTGAGAGTTTTGGAGACTAGCGTCTTGGAACCTGGGAAGGACAAGACTGTCCCTGACATGCAGAATTAATGAAACTTTCAACCGGGACAACATCAGTAGCGTGTGAAATCCACCGTAACCGTTGAGATGATCAAGACGAAACATAATTGATAACGTTTACCTCTTCTTAAACCTTAAAGATTACAATAAATCGGTGAGAAACATGAAACGTATCCGAGCCTCATTTCTTTTCCTTCTGATAAAGGAAACTATGAAGAAGCCAATTTCAACATAATATTTAAAAATCAATAATACATCTATGAAACACATTGGTTTGAACAGGCTTGGAACAAATCAAAATTTCAGAATTCTGTAGGACTCGCTAATGTCTCTAACTTTTGGATTTAATTATTGACCAGAGATCGCTTTTAAGATTATTCTTAGCAATATAATTTTATAAGAGTTTTTTATACTTCCACATTTACCATTCTTCCATTTAGGTTCGTATAAATTTAACAGTTTAATTTAATTTGGTCCGTCACTTAATCAATTTATACGTGTTGAGGAAAAGGCCTTCAAAACTTTACTATAAATAAATTAGCCATAAGTCAGAAAAAATTCTAATATAACAATTGGTAAAAACATAATAACGTTTCAATATTAATTTTGGACTTCATAAAGTGCACGTTGGAGTTGGAGTATTTGAAATATTTTGTATAGTTTGCCAAGTAATATCTTCCAAAATTTGATATTGTATAAAATATGAGTAAATTTTTCAAAAAAAAATTATCTGGGTGTAATGACAGAAAAAAAGACAGAAATTAATTGACGAATTTGTCAACGCATACAAATTATTTTAATACTACACCTTCAATGTGTAAAACTGATGAAGTCCTAAATTAAGGGCGAAAAGTTGTTTACTTAATTATACTGTGTCAACTGCTTTATTATATTTTTCTTCGACACACTGCTAATTATAGTAAAATTAAAAAGTTCCATAATTATTAGGTTTTCAAACTTGTCTAGGATCTTTATGTAAATTATAAGACTTTTTTCAAAATTGCTCGTTTTCCCCCCAATATGTTAGAAACAAACTTATTAAAAAATTTCTAAAAATAGTTTTCCTTAAGTCTGTATTTTATTAATATAATAAATTAAACGACAATTATAAGAGACATTTTCAAATATATTTTTTCAACTCAACGGCGTTTCTGTACATTTGAGAACTTTCATGTTTTTTATGTTATGAATATAAGAGAAATTTTTTTTAGTCATTTTAAAATGCCTTTTATATGTCTTAATTTCCTTTAAAAATGTTCAAATATTCTTGGAGGTGAGTGATATTTTTTTACTAACAAATGAAAACGGTCAATCATTAATAAAACCTAAATCATCATCGGTTACTTTTCCCTCGTCTAAGCTTAGAGTTGTAACGTTTATAATTTATCTGAAAAAAAGAAAAATCTAGAGGACGTCGTCAATGACAAAGACTAATGTAGTCTCAAAGAGAGGTTATTGTATGCTAAGGTCGACTGCTACAACGATATGCATATGTCGCATATTAAAGTGTTAGGGCTGGACTGAATTATATTCCACAGCAAAGTCTCCTACGCGCCGTAAAGGGGGTCTCTCTCTGGAGACCTGGACAGTCTTCCAGTGGCAAACGCCTCCACGATCAGAAAAACAGACACGTGAGGAATTTTCTGGAATAGTAAATACAAGGTCTTGGCAACCACCAACGAAGCTGAGAGTTGAACAAGACTGATGAACCCCTTCTCCTAGTAAAGATACGTGGGCATGTACTCACCAGCACATGAAGGATCGGTCTCGTCCGAGTTATCGCCACAGTCATCTTCACCTTCACACATCCATCCTCGTGGAATGCAACGCCCGTTCTTGCACTGGAACGAGCGCAGGGGGCACTCGTCTGCGAAAGAAGACAAATCTCCATCTCAGTTGTTATAACTCTTAAATAACTAAATCACGAAATGCATACAAAAATACAATGTTATATGAGGGGTAAATCTGCGAGGTGGTCAAAGTTTTGAGTGACGAAATTAAGGCCTCGACAACTGCCTAGCACCAATCAGAAACCATAACGTCAACGAAAATTGAATAAGAATTTAGTTCAAGCATTTCAAATTATTAATATTACAGTTATGATAATTTGTAATATCCAAAATATTTTCATCAATCACCAATTTGAATAAAAAATTAATAATTTTCGTATTATTTAATTTTGAAAATTTGTGCGTTCTGAAATTGCCATAGTCAACTTTACAAGGGAAGAAAAAACAATTTTCTAGACCACATTTACAATTCAACATGAATAACACCCAAAATAATTTGTCCAAACGTAAATTTTCAATAAATAATTGAAAATTAATATTTCCTCAAATTATTTTATATTTGGGATTTCTGTAAATTTGTTCTATAAAATAGAGTTTTTCTTTGTTTCCTGAAAGTTAAATTGTTAATAATTAAATAATTCCACAATTTTAATTAAATTTTTTATTGAGATTGGCGACTCATGAAAACATTGGGGATGATAGAAAAACAAATCGGTTTGTTAAACATTTTTTTTCTTCTTTTGCCACGGAAAAAGAATTTGTATATCAATGACTACCGTTGCGAGTAGTCATTAATTTATTTTAGCAGGAGTATAATAAAATGAATGGTCACTTTTCTATTAAGTTGAGCTGAAAAGATAAGTCTCGAGAAATAAATCTTACACTAGGGGCGAATCTAAGAAAAGATCCTCTTACAAAATTAAAAATTTTCTGATTAAAAAATGAACTTTTGTAAAAACAACATAATGACGAATGGAAATATCTAATTTTGAAGAATAATAAAAATCAATGAGTGAAATCACCTTTAAAACGGATTTCTCAATTACAGAATAAAATTTGGAAATATTTATTCCTTGCAGGAATGTGAACGATTAAAAATTGATATGCTTAAAAAGAATATATTAATGATAAAATTATAAAATATCTACTAAAGGATTTATAAATTCTTCACAAAGACGACGTTTCGTCTCTACATAAGGTCCTCTTCAGGTATTACGATATTTCTCTGGCCTGTCTGCCAATGTGTAATTTCTTTATTATATTTTTCAATCCTACCATATTTACCATTTATATGACATGAGAATAATTTTCAGTCCATATCACTAAAATATTCGCATTGAGCACTACAGCGAATTTAGTAGAAAGGTCTCAGGCCTGGTGATAATTTTAGGCGATGTAATGAAATAAAGTTTCCCCAACTTCTTTGGGTCCATTTTACAAATAAAAGGGAGTCTTAACGACCTAAGGAAGGGGGAGGTTTCTTCTATGTAGTTCAGGTCTTATGTTTTTTTTTCTCTTTTTGCTTGCCAGCTGCCACCCCGAGATAAAATCTCCATCGCCGACGTGTCCTATCAATTTCTCTCCGCAACATCTTTTCGAAGCTGAGATGGTCCAGCGTCTCCTGTCAACACAATTACGACCGTGCCGTACCGGGGAAAAAATTTCTGCCGGCCCTTCCTGTCAAAGCTTGTTTTGTGAGGACAAAACGTCCAGATACCCTAAGTAAAAAAGAAACATAATAAAACGTTGCCTACTTGCATGAACAGTTTATAAGAAGGTTAAAAATTGAACCCTTGCTATTAAGTTTAAAAGCTGTCAAATCTCATACCCATACATTCATACAGAATCAATACATTGATAAATATATATTAAAGCAATTAAAATAGTTTGGCGGAGAGAAGATGATAGTGCGATTACAATTATATAGCCGCTGACTTATTTCTCAGTGAGAGCTGTGAGCTTGAATCGACTAATCAGAAGACTTAAAATGAAGGGTGGGACGACCAGAGTTGCAGAAAAATCGCAGTGCATTCCAATTTTTTCGGGGAACTGCAATACGAAGTCCACCCGGAGTATTTCTACACGGAAACGCAAAGTGCAAACTAATTATAACCGCATTTTAAGGAATAATGAGAAATCTGTAAGGAAATATAGAAAATTACAGGCAATGGCGTCTCCACCATGAAAATGATCTCAATTAACTTAAATATGTATAGGAACTTTATTAGAGAAAATTCGTTTAAATCGTGACCTTGACCAGAATTGCGTCAGGATAATACATTTACATGAGTATCCTTGGTCACAAACTATTCTACCTACATATATATTCATAGTCCTGTTTAAACCTTCACGTGAAAATTTTTCAAACTTGTTAGGGGGCGATTAAAGAAGTATTTGAATGTAAGACTTGAGTGGGACGAAAGTCGTATACTGATTAAGGACATAAAATTATATGGAATATAAAATTAATTTTTTCCCCCCAGAAGTTAGGGAAATTTTTATCCTCGCAGTTTTGGACTTGAGGATACGATACTTTTCAGGAATGTAACGTGCTCTATTAACGCAGGTAGTTATGTATTTTAATTCGAAGGAGCAGCATAATGAATGAGAAAAACACATAGAAACTAATAAAATAATAGTTAATTTCTTCCTCGAGGATGGAAAGTTAGTGACTGACGTCTTCTTGAAGCTTTTCTTTTTAATAATATAACTAGATGGAAATAGAGTTTAGAAGAGAGATCTAGAAAAGGATGACCCAGCGATAGTTGAATATTGGAAAACTTGGTATGAATAAAATTACACTGAAAAATCTTACTTAATGACTGCTGAAAAATATTGTGGGGAGTGAAGAACTTGACCTGAGGTGTCATCACTTAAGTGGCAACTTCTCTGGGAACACATTACGGTTGACTGACGTCAGAGCAGCGGAGGTAGTAGACCTTCACTGTTAGCGTTTGTATTGAGAACAGTCACGCGAATCTAATCCTAGCAGGATTTTTACGCGCAGCCAAAGTAAACAGGTTTGTGTTGGTGCAGGGTGCGTCGGCCTTGGGTTAAAAGCGATCTTCCGTGGTCGTCACGTCAAGCTCCTTTTAGACTGACACTGCGAAGTTTGCAGTATCGTACAGACGAAGTTGTACGTCAAGCCAAGTAAGCTGGAATTGCGTGCCACTCAGCGTTACGTAACGTTATAAAATACAACCAGCTGACTCAATCAGTGAAATAGAATCTGTAACGTACGAGAGAATGTCAATAAGTACGTACAAAATGGTGGTAACGAGGAACATCTTTTAATGCACTGCTGTCCGAATTTTTTCAACCATGACAATTCCGTAGGTTTATTGTCAAACTATGGAAAATGACGAGTTCCGAGCGAACACTTCTGATAGCAAAACGTCTAAATAAATAAAAGTCGATTTTGAAGAGGTTCATGAAGCATCTTTAAAAAAAGTTTGATAATGGACGAATCAGCATAAAAGAGGAAAACAGAAAAATTAATACGTTTGAATGGGAATGATCTAGAACCTCAACCACCACCTTTACGAGTTCTCGAAAATATTACGTTGAAGATATATATATATATATATATATATATATATATATATATATGTTGGTATTGGTTTTTTAAATTTACGGTGGTGCAGTGGCATCAGAGCTTGAGTAAGACAGTCAATGGTAGCCCGGTATGAAGAGGAAGGTTCAGAAGCCGGTCCGATTGAGACGCCCCAATGGCGAAGGCAATTAACAACCCCTTTTGTGCCTCGCCGCCGCCACCCACCCTCGACACTCGATCATTTTTCTATTAAAAAACGATCCCTTGCCCACGGACCGGGGTTTAATCCAATGGAGGATGTAAAACAGGCAATTTGTAAAGTTCACATTTCGTGTGTAATGGAAACACAGCAGATTACGCTGTAAATACGTTAGGACACCATTAACTTTACTTTGTCCTTTGTGAGTTCCCCTCGGAAATTGAGGGCGCTCTCCCAAGTTGTGTACGATCCACAGAGGAAGGCAGAACGTGCGGTTCTTTTTTTAACTGTGTGGTCCTTAACATGGTCAACAGTTAAGAGGATAACGGCAAAATAGATTTGTACTAATGCGGCAACGAGGATGCTATACCATGGACCTTTATTAGAATACTTGATCAAGCAATAATTACCTTTTCCTTAATCACACCAAAGGTGCCTAATATTTTCTTTTAACGAACATTACATTCTATACGTTTTTATATTGTCGAAGTAAAGACGGCTGGCTGATACGAAGAATAATTTTGCTCATTTCTTCTGCTAAAAGAGAGGAATAAATGTACAACAGGGCGGAAATAAATTATACCAAGTTTTGGAAAAATAAAAGAACTAGACATCAGTGATGTGAATCTGAGGTGAGAACAAAAAATGTGCTGGATTTATGATAAAAGACATAGTAAATTCAAATTTGAAACTTAGAAGATGCCTGTAACTTACTCGAGGGCACTTAATTTCAATACAAATTCCTGATATTAAAGTGAATTGAAAATATATTTTTTATTTGATAAACTATTGTTCGGTAGCTCCTCGTGAAACAATAGTGGAAAGAATTTTTTTTGTGTAACTATGCGTAAGTCTCTGGCGTTGTGTGACGAGTAGCACCGTTCTGTTTAAAAGAAAAATATATTGTTCACGTTAACGTTTGCGTGTCGTTCTCTATCACATCTAACCTTTATTTTCATGATTTACTCTGACCCACTGTTCCAGCGTGTATCTCTATGTGATAATTTACCAAACACCAATGATTCTTGCTTTCGCTGATGAATCGCAACGTATGACCGTTTCAAGTTACGACATTTATCGGTACACCCCCTGATATTCGTCCCCTGAATGAAGGAGAGCTTTACTCAATTTATCTTAATGACTGAGATTACTTCACGCCTATCGCTTCAAATAAGCGTTAAATTCCTGATATATTTAGGGGGCGGAAATGCGTGAGAGCGCGCGAGACTAATACGACAATTTCCTCGCCCAAGGCGACAGGTAGTCGAGTCGTTGAAGCGACTAATAAGCGTCATTGGCATAAAGTGCTTCTAACTTGTCTGGAGGGTATTGGGGAATTAAGCTCAGCGACGCATCGTCGCACTCACGCTCCAATTAATATCTCGAATGTCAGCCCACGAGTATCGGAAGACTGGAAGGCACTCGCAAATATTTACTCGCAAAGTTTGTGCTAGGCTAAACGAAATACGCTCATCCGCCGGCGTATTTGCTCGACGCTTAATTCACTGCGACGTAATTCTGCACAACAAAGCTAAAATTCCACATGCATACTTACACTGCTGCAAGTGACTACATTTTAATCATTCCTTTTTTATTTACCGCTATTAAATAAAATATTTTGTGTTAACAAAAAGGTTAACAAAAAGTTTTGCAAATAATAAATTTTCATATCTCAATCGCTGAATTAAAAAAGTAAATACTAAAGTAAATGTAATTAGTAAAAGTTCAATGCAGAAATATCATAATATAACCTAAGGCTCAAACGTTTTGTGAAACTCGTAAAAGTAAAACAGGATTTAAAGACCAGAAAGTATTGTACAATGTTAAAGTGAGGTTTAAATTAATTGGCCTCCGGGCAAGAAGTAAAATATTTTGAAAATTAAATGGTAAAACGACCAATTTGTCAGAAAAAATTAATTATTAAACAGAAAAAAATAAATATATTACGAAATTTTGTCCACAAATTTGGTACATCTTCATATATATATATATATATTGTAACGTACCACGTTACATTACGTTTATTAATTTTATTAATATGATTATTTACAATATTTTTAAGTTGATTAATTATTTGTTTTTTTGGAATTTACACATGGAAATGGGAGGCACCGAGTTATGTTTTGCTTTACTGTATATACGCAAAATAATTTTATATGTACAAAATATTTGTAAAACTTTTTATTTGTTGTCAAGCGCGGATCCATGAACTCTTGTGCAATTCAAATTGTCCGCAGTATGTATTGATGTTTTATTAAGATCATTTAAATTATTTTCTTTTATGTAATGTCTGACCTCTGAGAAATATGTCGTGGGAAGAACGTTACTATATATATATATATATATATATATATATATATATATATACATAAATTATTCGGTTTCAGCCGTCATAATACGCAGTCCACGACACTAAATTTATATTGGGATACATAGTCTTAAGATATACTGTATATAGATACGTACATTCAAAACATGAAGAAGTCCCAGAATTTTGGACGTAATGTCGTAATATTTTAATTATATTTTTTTGTGTTGAATAGTACGTTTGTACACAAATTGGCAGTTTTTTGTTTTGTTTATTAATTTAAGTATTAATATATTTGTTTCAAATATTTATTTACTTATTTTAAATTGCAGGTGTTTATAGCACTTGAAAATTCATTGTTAAAATTTTCAAAGGTAACTTTTCTGAGATTCGGCGCCATTTAAACATCAAAGAGTTTTCCCTGATGTTGAATAAACTTATAACCAAGCTTGAAGAAAAATAATCGAAGAATTCGCCCCAACCCCTGGCTGCTTCAAATGTCTGAATTGCTTTAGAAATGGAAGAGATGCTTTTTAGTTCTCTGAATCTGCGGTGGCACTTGTCTACGTGTAGACATAGTCTTACTATATAAGCTCGTATTCGAAGTGGCGTGTAAAAAGTGAAACACGTCTTGTCAACAGCATTTACCACCGAACGTAACCGTGGGGACAGAGAGAGAGAGGGAGAGAGAGGGAGAGAGAGAGCACCGCTCTAAAAGCATTCTCCGGCGCCATCAAAGGCTACCTCCTTGTGAAAGGCTCAACTATCTGTAATGAAACCGGTATTAAAAGCCTCGAACCGCGAAAGCCACACGGATTTAAGCCTTGCAGAGTCTTTAGCCTTTGTCTACGGACAAAACACGGTTCTCCGTCGAAATATGTAATAACGATCAGCAATGACCGTCGTTGTGCGGACTGTGTGTGGATCGGAAGACGAAAACTATTCGGACAACTTTGAAATCACTCCGTGTCGTCGTGGAAACAATGTATAGCAAACATTTACTGAAAATAGCCTCAACAGAAAATTTCTAAGTTTAATATTATATAATTGAGATACTAATTTTTTACGACTAGTCTACATTTGGTTACGCTTCAAAGTTGAGAAGTACTACTAATTGCGATCATATTGATTTTTTTAAAAGTTAATAATAAACTTAAAAAAAAATTGACAATAAATGTAGTTAATATATTGTAACAATTACATATTTTAGTCTCATGAGGAAATTATAAGAATGAATCTAAACGTAATATTTACAAGAATTTCAGAACACAAGTAGAATATTCAAGCCCTTTAGAAGTGTTAACATAAATTTTTATTACGCCTAAAAAAGAACAAAAATGGATGTCGTCGTACGTTATTGATGGAAATTCTCAAACGATTTTTATTTTCCCCAGATAAGCGTTGTGCAAAAGTGAGGTAACATTTAAGTTCTTATCTCTTTCGTTGAATGTTATTATCTGTTAATATCAAGAGAGACATGTTATCAGCTAATATTCATGTTTTATGCATTCCTGATGGTTCTTATCCAAGAGCGCAAATATTAGTTTCTGTTTTAAGCATTGTTCTGAGAGATTTTACACTTCTTAGTTACGTGTTGGATACGTTTCCGTTTTCTTTTAGTATTAAATGATTAAGAATTTATCATTTAATTGAAATTTTAACCTAAAAATTTAGGGATGAAACGTCAAGTCTTTTTTTTATAATGATTCATAATAAATCTCTCACTAATAGCTGATGTTTTTCTCATTTCATTTAATACGGATTTAGGAAAGTTTTCTGTTTGTAATTAGTGTCTTGAATTAAGAAAGGAGAGACTTGATAGGGAAGTAACTCGCGGTCCTCGACAGCGAATCTTGGCAAATAATCGGCAGATTGTGATGTTGACACACGAAGTTGAAATTATCGAAGTCGGCGAAGCTGATAAGCGTCCTCTTACGCAACCTTTACTTCTCGTGTGTCGGAGGAGGATAAGAAAAAGAAAAGTCTCCGAAAGTGTTAACGCAACTCACTCACGTCGTTCATATCCAAATGTGACGAAGCAAGAACTTTTTCCGGGAACTAACTTCACGATCACAAAGTCACTGGATGAGATTTCACTCTGCGTTCGTCGAGCTAATTTGTGCGGCGATTAGTGACGTGGAATTAGCGGACGTAAACGAGCAATTAGACGTGTTTATTACAGAGAAAATATGACACCATCAAATTGGATGTTCTAATTGGCTAATTAGTCAATCAGGCGGGCTCAGCGGATTTGAAAAGTTTTTACAGCTATAAAATAAATTGCACAGTGTCGATTCTTAGATATAGCGAAATCTTTCATGGCACATTAACAAATTACACAGTAAATTCTATATCTAATTACAATTCTTAATCAAATATCAAATAAACAAACGCAATTACTGATGCGATTTTGTTGCGGAATTTTTTTTAATCTAACGCTTTGTTTTCAGAAAGAATGTTCTTTTATCTGTAGAAAGTTAACACAAGAATTACACAAAGGGTATTTTTTACTGCGAGGAGGTTGTTCACCGGTATTAGAATATAAATAAAACACACTACTTCAGATAATTTTTTAACAGAACAAGTGCTTAAAAAACTTTAAATTTTTACTGTAGTGTAATTTGGAAAAATAATTTCTGTACCCCACACGTATTATATCATTAAGCACGTAGATATTGAGAATTTCATGGCAAATTCTGCTGGAGTGATAATCAAAATAACACATTCTTTTGCACAAAAATCTGACCAAAAAAGTCTGAAAAAAAATGAAAGTGTGACATTTCCTGGATGTGAATACAAACTTGGTATTAATGAATAAGAAAGATAACCAATTCAGACAAAAAAGGGTAATATAAATACCACACTGTTGAATGAATTGGCTAAATTTTTTATTCATTATTTACTATCAGACGTAAACTTTTTCATTTTAAACTTGGTATTAGTTACGGTCCACATTAATAAAGTTTAAAACCGAAAAAAATAAGGATATAAGATAGTAAGAACTATTAATTTAAATATTAAAATAAACACAGTAATGTCACTGACATCAATACCTCCTACTATTTTCTATCCACTATCACTTGACATACCCGTACGAGAAAATACTCTAAAATGCTACTGCAATTTCATTCTACGACGGATTATTTTAAATAATACGCGTTCCTGATTTTTATTAATACACATTCCTGACTTAATTTTACATTTATGATCGTGATATAACGTTTATTGATTGTAATACTTATTTTTTCTGACTAAAAGATTTTAACTTTCGGAAAATATTTTTACAGGATATGTTACGTTCATCTTTGACAGGTATTATTAACTGACTGCTCAAAATCTAATTAAAACAAAACAATTGCATTATATAAACTTTTGTGGATTTTTTAAACGTCCAAAGCGGTTCTAATTTTATACAGGAAGAAATTTCTTAAATCACGTGTTTTCAGATTAGTATAGAAAATTGTGGAGTTATTATTTAAGGGGAAAATAACCGCCGATTAAAATTACGTATATTATTGCTTGATATGGAAGGAATAAAAATCATGAAACTCTTCAATGGTCTTTCATGTGTTGTTTGTTGTAGAAGCCAAACAGCCGTCTGTCGCTTACGCAATTTCACTACAGTGAAATCATTTGGCAGTCCAGGGCCAGGTTCATAACGGTTACCAGACTAATGAATGGAGTTTTCCATTCCTGTTTAAGCATACATTACAGAGAAGATCATACACATTCAACGAGTACAAATCACCCACTCTTAACGTTCCAATGGATATATCCCATAAAACATTGACAAATTAAGATAAACAACGCGTTATCTGTAATTGGATATTACTAAACTATAATACAGGGGAAGTATCTTCCACTACTACATGAAAATGTAAGTGTTTAACATTTTGCCATATATTGGAATATAAATTGTCTATGATATGAAGTAATAAGGGTACTGAAGGTAGAATTTCAAGAAGTAAATGACTTTGTAAACCTTTTTTATTTTCCAATTATTTTCCATTTTGTAAGTTGAACTACAGGTTTCAGATTTGATACAGCCTGGAGAATGGAGAAAATTAAAGCAATCAGTAGGATCGTCATTCATCTGAAAATGTTACAGGAGAACAGAAACATCTTTAACAGACATTCTGGTAATTGCTGTGCCCTTGGAATAAGCAAAAACGCCCATAATGAAAACTTCATCAACCTTGGGAGGGAAACGATGAGTGCGGTCTGTGTGATAAGTGGATTAATTATCTTATGGTCAAGGATTCAGACCCTGGATCATACATTCCAGACGAAATCTTTTCACTTCAGTCTCTGAAATCGAGAATCTTTTGAAATAGTTTACGATTGTATTTATTTGGCATCAAAGGAATGATTTCAATGAATGAGAAATTTTGGGATTTTTGAAGTACACCTTCAAGCAAACTGCTTACGTCCCCCTCCCCCACATTGTAGCAGCGAAGCTGTGACACTCTCGTTCCCTTTTTGTTCAAATCTTCGTAGTGTCTTCCCTCCCCTCGTCCCTGTTCCGCCTTCTTTACCCAATCCTTCGCAACCATCATTGACTCAAACCACTTCCTTCGCGCCGAACAGACGACGAGGCTTAATTCAGTTTGAGGCGCTCACAAAAGCCTAGTGAAAGGGGCGAAGTTGATTGGACAATCTGGCGCCTCGAGCCTACGACAACTGGAAGGCTTTCAATCAGAACCAGGCGTCGCTGATGGGCCGCATTTCTGCAGAAACAATTATCATGCCCAAAAGTCGAGATCTGGAGGGAAACCTCACTGTGTCATATTCTTGCTCTGGGCTTGGATGAGGAAGTTAGGTGACAAAAGGTTTTATCACCTAGTGGTAGATGATGGCCGTTGGTGAGGAATATCTCTAAGCGGAGTTGAAGCTTTTCTACTTTGGGCACCTTAAGTACACTTCCAGTTGTACATAAAATTTAAATCGAACTTCCATTATTCTCAGTCTCATCATGATCTCAAAAATTACAAACATTTACAAATGAGTGTATTTTAGAAAGTCTATATTCATATTCAGTTATATATAATTCATTCGATATTCTTTTCCTAAAAAAATAAAAGCCTTCGATGAGTCGAGGTTTTGCGGTCCTGCCACTGACATTTCAATTAATCGTTGGAAACCGAAGCAAATTACATGTATGTGAACGTTTTTTTAATCGTTTCAAAAGCAGTTACGATTTTAGTTGTCAACAAGTGTCAAATTTCATCGGATTTTTTTAAAAATTGAACTTAAATTCATTTATGTTCTTGACTTCACTGTAAGTTAACTCTTATCGACCAAAACTTTTTTCAAGTTAATGACAAAAAAAAAGTTCCTGCAGTTTGTTCCAAGAAGGAAACAAATTTTTATTACAGATTTGTCTAAAACAGAAACTTCAAATAAAAAATAAATTTTACTCTAACACCGGGCAAAGTAGTTTTCTAACTTTAAGACAAGCACATCGGGAAACACTATAAAATATTCTATAAGATCCCTTGAAGTTATTATTTTTAAATATCAAGAAAACAAAACTCTTTAGATTTAGTAATCATTAAATTATTCTTAGACACATGTTCCGTATGAATAGACCCTTGTTAATTACGAAAAATTGAAATTATATTCCTGTTCCTTAAAAAGAACTGTCGACATCGATGTAAACTTGAACATCACAAGATGTCATAAATAAAAGAATAGGTGTAAAGATTAAAATAAAGTTCTCTATAAAATTTAAATAATTGAAGAAAATACGAGAAAAATCAAAGTCAACTGTATATAATTTTTATAATAACGAAAAATTTTAAAATGCATCTGAAGTTCAGGAAAAAATTCATCATTTTCTTTAAAGTGTAATTAAAATCAGCAACGGTCAATGTAATTTATCACTAGTTTTAAAAAAGAGATTTACCGATTTATTCTTGACTTAGGCAGGCTTTACTGTTTTCAAAAATGTTTAGTAACTTTCGTTAGCACATTATATTCATTTTATGGTAAACATTTAAGTTTTAAGTAGAGATATTATCTTTAAGTTGATATGTCACATTGTACATTAAAATCCGGTGCCGTGAGGCTGAGAACATTCCTATCTCCGGTTTACTATTGCGTTAAGTGCCGGTTCTCAGGTGACGTAAGTTCGTTTGCTTTAACGCGTGTGGAGGGAGGGGGCATTTACGGTAATTAATCTGAAGAGGGTCATATAGAGATCACACCGATGGGGCATCGGAGATAAACAAGCTGGCAGCCATATTGTCCGAGTAAGAGGACCCTGCGTCGTCCATTCAATGCTAAATTGCTACCACACAGCAGCTCGCGTCATTGACGTCAGCCATTATAGGTGCGATAAGAGCGTATTAAAACAAGACCTCGCATCCTTGTCATTAATAAAGCTAGCTGTCACGTGCACACGCGCATATATTTCCGTCCAACGAACTCGGGCCAACTATAGTTATGAATATGCGTTATTGTAGTCGAAGCTACAGCCTAGTTGTACCAATCATAAACCGGACTCTTTAACCAACTACAGACATGTTAAATGAGGTTTATTTACTTAAATGGGATGTCGCGGACCACTTTCTCTATAAATTATAAATTACGTGTCAATTGATAGCTAATAACATGTTTAAGAAATTTATGTATATACATACAGCACAATCTATATTAAATTCCATTTAAATTAACGCTTTATTACCATCCTCATTCATACGTCACACGCACAACATACGCCTTCGAGTGATATTTATCCAAAGAATACGACGTGATACCACGAGACAGTAGAAATTAAAATATTTGATTGAAATCTGCACGGCACTCGTTTGAAATCGAAGTTTTATTTCAAGTTATATTCAATAACAAGATGATATAAAATGAAATATATATTCTACTTTTCTTGTTTCAACGAATGTTCCTTCATAAAATATTATACGGATTGTTTTTGATTGGTGTTTGCTCGGGAAGTGACGTCGTATATCAGATTGTTCGCCACAGCAAGGCTGCTACGATTTTTGCGTTTTAATATTCCACTAAACCATTAATCTTCGCTTGTAAATTGGGGAAACTATACAGACTATGTTAGACTATGAGAAAGTAGAAATACAAATTGATGAAATTTTTTCGAACGTTTTTAAAGGAACCGAGAAAAAGCGTTCTATTGATACACAATAGAACGCTTTTTCAAAACTCTAATTAATACCATAAACATTTAAAATAAAATGGTTTAAAATTTACCATCAGAAATTTTGTAGCTACAAAAGTATTATTAGAAACAAAAAATATGTGGTAATAAATTACTTTCCATAAAAAGGATTTCGTTGAATATAAACTCAAATCTAATATAACTTTGTATTAGGTTTTAATTTTGTTTACTTTTTCTCTGTTCACTGTAGCCACTTTTTATTTCTTCTTTATTATCAGACTACAGATTCAATTTAAAATGTATCATCTTTTCCACAAGTGAGTCATTGCCATTTCACGGAAAATAATTTATAAACTAAAACGTAACGAAAATTATCGCAGTTGTGCGAGAATAAAGTGACTCACCCGATTAAATTTTTCTTATCGTTGTCTGTAACAAAAGTGTTAAATTTACGTTGTGTTGTAAACGTCACCCGATCATGAGAATGAAATTGCTGGATTACATCAACGAGGAAAAGAAGAGAAGGTAAAGCTCCGGCACAAAGCTAAGGAGGAACACTTTAAGAACATTCTGCAACGTTAGCCAATGCTTCGTCAGCCTTGCAATTTTTAGCACGACACTTACTCATTACCGCTCAGATTACCTCAGAAATTCTCAAAATATAAAGTTACAGATATATCTCGTACAATCGTACCCTAGTCAATATTACTTTTCGTCAGCAATGGTAAACATAACGTCGTATAAAATACTGTTACATATTTCATAGTTGGTTGTAATGTCTGCAAGTCATTTACAAATGTATAAAAAGTTTTGATCAAAGGCATAGCGAAAAAAGAATACTAACATCTATTTGACGAAACACCGATAAAAAAAGTTTCTTAAAACGATATAATATAATAATTTTAAGTATAACGAATATACTTTCTACAAAAACTCAGTATTATTTGATAAACAGTCAAAGAACACAAGGCAAATAATTTCCCTATTGGAACATATTTTTATATTAACTCCAGGGTTCATTATCACTCACAATACAAAATTATTATTTTTGATTAAAAGTTCTGGAGTAAATATAAAATTACATAAAATATCTGTCAAAATAATCTTGAATCATTTTTGTTAACTTCAAATTTAAAACTTTGACCGTTTTCTTAGAATTGAAGAATGTATTCAAAGAAAAATCAATTAGAACTGTTATGAAAATTTAATACAGGTATTAGAATTAAATATTTTAATTTCGGCCGCCGGAAAGTAACTGTCAACGATTCAGATTACGTCTCATCTGGTTTAAAATATTTTTTAACAATGAAAAATATCTTCAAGATAGTAAGGCGCCATATTTAAATATTAAATCATGTATATATATATATATATATATATACTTAGTTTCGAAAACTACGTAAATACTCATTAATGAGACCTTGACGTAGTATTACCCACAATTCCTTTTCTTACCCATAAAACTAAAAAAATAAATAAATTACCTCACTTTTATATTTTTCTACGACTGTGACATAACTAAAACAGAACTACTCTATTTGTGAATTAATTTTTCGTGTTTACGACGATATGTGTATTTGGATGCATGTATAAATCTAATTCCCGCGTATTTGTAGAGAATATACATGTTATAAACGTATAAAGGTATTAACTTGGAAATAATTAGTTGCAGTTGGTCTCCAATCTTTTCAAATTTTTAAAGTTCCGCCATTTATGGGAAGTAATTTCAGTCCACTGCGAAAAAAATTCTCCACCCTTGCGATTTTTTCAAAAAGCAAAACAACTGACATGCAGAAAAAAATGGGACTGTTTGGAGCAGTTCGTCTATAAACGTGTCAACGAATTTGACTAAAATTATAAGGAATTGACCGCATAAGTGCGTCACTGCCACACTGTACGATGGTCCATTATGTTACCCTGATAATTAAATAACGACGAATGCTTACTAAACATGTTCTTTGATAATTAGGACTATCGGAGAAAGAATGGGGGTTAAACACTGACACTACAAAACAAAACATTAGCTTAAAGTTTAGAAATAGATTGATAATTATTAATAGAATCCTAGTATTTTTTTATATAAATGTCTTAGTCCCAGTGACTCACACGCTCAGTTTCCGCGCAGTCTTATGAACCGTGGGTTAAACCGTAGCAACTGTGGATTATTTTAATACTAAACCAAAGCGTGGGAAGTGTTGTCCTTTAGACGACATACAATAGCTTGGTGTTCTGTGAACTGGAGAGCTTCTTGCGACGAAGGAGGACTGGCATAATGAGAGAGAGCTTCCTTTGAACACGACAAAACAGGGCTTGCCCCTGCGTCGTATGCATAACAACTAACACCACCCCCTTCCATTATTCAGCCCTAAAAATAAAGCGGCAACAGTAGTTTATTAATGATTTTAAAAAGGCACAGATTGATCATCCTGCGGCTTTCGGGATAAGCTACGTCAAATTTCTTCAGCAATATTGAGGGGTTGTGAGCTAGGGTCTGAAAGCCATCATTAGTATTACCGAAAATTCTGATATTGCCTTGTCTTAATAAACTATGCGGTTCCACATTCATCAAACTTGACAGATTTCAGATTCTTCTCTGTCATATTGTGTAATCTAAGTCCAACTGCTGGCAAGAACAATAAAGGTTCACGTTGTAGTTATTATTATGCGATATAGAAAGGGGTCTCTTTCGTAAATAATATTGCTTAATTGTAAAAAACGGTTGGCTGGTGAGAAGGCACAAGGACACGATTAACAATTTTTAACAACAAAGGGAATAAAAAAATTAATTCAAAATGAATCGAAAGTATATATCGTATAATTTGGATAATAATCAGTTTTTTCAACAACAATATTTGATATTACGGAATACAAAGATAAGTATCAGGAACTAAGAATTACCGTGAGTGAAGAGACGAGAAGAGTATTAAAAATTGAACTTTTTAATAAATAACCTCATACTAAGTAGTAGGGCTTTTAAATTCAGAATAATCACAGACGTAGAAATATATTAATATAAGGAAATTACATTTCAAATTTGTGTGTTAAATGATTTGCGCGTAGTGATACGTCAAGGTATCGTAAACGGGTTTTCAGTGATTTTCGAGACAAAAGTTTTTTTTACACGAGTTAATGATTTAATATTGTAAATTACCATCTGAAAGATAAATTTTCGATTTTCAAAATATTTGAAATTATTTAGACTTTATTACATATATTTTTATATTTACCACAAAGGTTTTTGTGAGTCAGAACACTAAAAGTCTGTAATCATTGTTTTTTATTGCACATAATTATGGAAAAATTTGCTTAAAAATATTTTAATTTTCTCTTCGTTACCTTGTAATATCTTTCAGTAGAATGGAATTTTTTTTTTTAAAAAAAAGAGAATCTTCGGCTAATGAATCTGATTTATAAATAAATTGAATAGATGAATAATCTACAAACGAAACGTTACTACCATAAAAATTATAAATAATATTACTCTCACACGTACGCTAACCTAGGTAATTAAATCCAAACTTATCTCCTATTAAAAATTTTAAATTACACGAAAAAATACGAATATTCTGCATTTACGAGTTAGGTTAGTTACTCTGGTAGTATCTACAACTGGCTTCAGTTCTCGTGAACTTTTAACTTAATTATTGTAAAACTCGCCTATTTTTTTTAACCGAACTGTTCACAACAAATACCGATTTTATAACTTTAAAAAAGTCCCGTGAACTCATCCTTACATTTATGTGCAAACTCTTATATCTTGATTCTAAGACGACTTATGAAACGAAGTAACTGGCCGGAAATATATATTTAAAAATATAAATTCTTCTGTTAAACATATTCGAAGACATTTAAGATAGAAGTTTTAATGAATTTCTAAGTTTAAGACAACGATGATTAAGTAAAATCTCTAACTAAAAAATGATTACGAAATAATCAAGAAAGAAAATTTTCCCCGTCGCAGATTAATAAATAGTTATAGGACTTTTATCCTCGCGTAATATACATTATACAGCCACTTGCGCCTCCATAACCTTCTACCTAGAAGAAAATAACTGATGAGGTCATCATAACGTGGAAGTAATTTCACATTACACTTGACTAGAAACCCGAGAAGTATTTATAGAAGGCAGAAATAATTTTAATTGCCTATATGTACGTGATAATTATAGACAGTCGATATGCTGACCACTTGATCAAGTATAAAGTGAATTATTCCGTTTCGACAATTAAATCATAATGCGGGTTTGATATGTGGTATTAGTAAATTTTGCAGAATTTTAATCGAATTAAGTAATTCAATAAAAGGTTATCAAGACTTTGTAATTGAACTGAATTTATAATCAACACTGTGCATAGCAATACACAAATTTGAATGTCACGTCTGTTCTGCCTGGATCTCTATTACGTTTAGCTCTGTGTTAATGTTTCAAGGATGTATATTAGTTGTATGGGTTATCTGTAATAAAGTCCTTGTAAGATTCACTTTCTTCCGTCTATATATAGCGTTCCCTGGTTGTTCTATGGAGCGCGACTTTCACACGAAATGTGGGCGGGGTTTACGTGCCTTGGTCCGGGAAAATTGCTCGGTACGACAAGGGCTCGTACTTTTTTTTTATACCAGGTCATTTAAAAAGCGCAGTGGTAGCGAAAATAATGCAAATAAACTGCGGTTGAATGAATAAAAGTTGAAAACTCCGAATTGTAAGCCAATACAAAATTAGCACCGCCAACTTACGACAAATTCTTGGGACGTTCCCATCCACTGCGTCCCCGCTTTTACACGTAATGGGAAAGGAAGCGGTCTCAAATTTGCTCAATCTGTGTGTCCATTGGAAATGTCAAGTTGAGTGAACCCCTGAGGGGAAGCAGACGGGCGCGGGGGCGGAGGAGGTGAAGGCGCTTTCATCCGGTGCCACTGAATAAATCCTGGGCATTCAACCCTGTACCACCCTCTCGTCCCTCACTGCTCCAACACACACACACACACACACACACACACACACACACACACACACACACACACACACACACAATTTTCTTCGAATGCGCTACGCCCACTTAAAGAGTACTTCGATCTGGCTATGGCAATTTTCCAAACAGACCAACACAAACGAGATATGGTCCAAGAGATATTTAATATTTAGTTTTATAAATTATTAGTAAAAAAAACACTTCCACCATTAGGTTAGTAGCGAAAATTCTATACACACAATGATTCAATCTTTACTTTAATTATAATCTGAAACTACTTAGAAACTTACTATAACAGTAAAATAATTTAAAAGAAGCATCCTGGGTATGTATAAAATAAAATTGTACACATTATAAAATTTCGTAGCGATATCAAATCAAGGATTTGGAAAAAAAAAGAAGTATTGGAAATGTCAACAAATCAATACGAAAATTCAAGTATTATGATGCCGTATTAGACAAAGCCAAATAACGGACGTAATTAAGTGATAAGTGTGGTATTCATATTATGAAACATTACGAGAATATTTAAATGTTCTTGTTTAGATTATGTTTATTTTGATATTTACAGGTCAATAATTTCAAATAATGGGAACTTAATATTTAAAATTTTCAGAATACTGGACTAATGATTGGCTGTCGATGGGACATTTCAACCGAGGTCAACTGGATCACGTATAACAGGTAAACAACCTTGCAGCATTATGTTGGAGTACAGTTAACTGACCTTTCACAAGTGGTTTATGTTATTTCCTCCCCGTTTCAGAACCGTGTTACATATTAGGCTTCTTTTTAATGTTTGACGAGGGTGTAACGAGAAGCCATGTAAAAATTTTTTAATCCGATTGTGGCAACAAGACTTGAACGTTTAAGAACTGTTGGCTTCAAGCCGATTAAAGTTTGGGTAAACATAGAAACCTGGCTTCGCGTTTGAATAGGGACAACCTTTGAACACCTTCAACCTTGATTTCCTGCCCCCCCGAAAATAAAACGCTCGTCGGAAGCATCGTTGCTGAATTCACACGTGCTCGTTATTGAGCGGTTCAGTCGTCGTGGGTGGATTCCAGGTGACGGAGAACTGTCGGTGGTTTTATTACGATTTAGACGAATAAGGGGGTGGTGGGAGTGATAAGAAAGGGGGTGTGGGGGGTTGTTAGGTGTTAGGATCGGTACTTACTATCCGAGGCGAAGACGCCGGCGGCAGCAGCCAATCCACAGATCAATGCGAAGGTAACTACACTCGACATTCGACAACACACCGTGGCCATGACAAGTTTATTGCAGCCGTTTATTTCTATGAGGGGGGAGGGAGAAATCGGTGTCCGCGCTTTTACGATGAACCTGTGCTGAGGTACGACAACGAACTGAATCCCCAGCACCGGCGCACACGGCTAGATGCGCACGCAACTGATCGTTCGTCCCTCGGAAAGGATGGAGGGGAGAGCTCGGACGGTGGCGCCGCGGCGGCAACTCGGACAACGAAGCCGCTCTATTAAAAGTGGCTTCTGTTACAACTCGACGAGGGACAAAATACAATCAAAATTAGGGCATGTGTGGGGGGGAAGTTTTATTTTGACGACGACGACGGGCAGAATGGAACACAAAATAACCTGGTCCCAACTCACATCGATCCCTAAATTACACGCGAGAAAAATAATATTAAAAAAAGAAACAAATATGCTGGGCTGTGAAAATAAACCGAAAATTAAGTTAGTCGAATTGGCTCGACGTAACCTCATTCGAAAAATTCGATTAATTTACCACTACACCATTATTTTGGTACATATATTTTTAAAATTCTGTCGTGGTCATATAAATTCATTCTACGCAGAATAATTTTGACGTTGTCAATATCTTTTCGAAGCAGTCCGCGACCAAGCCTAAGCAAAATACGCTTAAACGGAAAAGAGATTAAAAGAAAAATTAGTTCTAAGGGAAGCATAAAACATAGTAATATTAATGTTTTATATATTAACGTTCCTCATATCTCAGCCTACACTACAGCGTACTAACAAGCTCAACTCATTTACATTCAGATGCACACAGTGTCAGAAATATAGTCAGTCTACTATATAAAGAAGTCATATATATATAAATAAAACGGTCTACAAGTCCGAAACAAAATAATTAGAAAATAAATAACACAACGTTTCGTACCTTATTTTCGAACTTCTTCACGTGTAGAAAACATATTGATTTATATGTAAAAATTAAAATAAATATGATATGAAATATTTTGTATTTAAATTATATAAATCCAAAATAAAAAACTTTTTAATATTATGTCATTTTAATAAATAATAAAATTTGGGGGCGGTGATAAATTATGAAAGGGTCTGATTTTTACGCATAATCTAAATTGAGTACTTCAGTCACATTTTTATAGAGAAAATAATTCTTAGTAATTTTATTAGATTTATACTATAGTTAAAATTTGATTATTTCATCTTGAAAATGTGCCATGTTTTGGGATGAAACGTTGCGTGGTTTTTTAAATATTAGAAGTCATTTTATAAAACAACTCATTTAATAAATATTCCTCTGACTTCATTTACCAAAAAGAAATATATTAATTCATAAATTGTTGAATAATAGATCAAATTGATTGCGACAAAGAGGAAGATAACGGTTTGAAGGAAGAAATAGTAAATATTGGTATTTTTTTCTCAAATGAACGTATACTTTGAGACCTTATTTCTTTTAAGAAAACTATTTGGACTTGTATCAATAAAGAATACCTAATTCATAATAGTAACCAAACCGTGGAGAACCGTCACCAGTCAAGACTGTGATTGATTTTGTATCCGGATTTTATACTTTGCGTGTGACGTCATTTCCCTCTGGTACGTGCGATACAAAACCAGTAGAAGAAGCAACAGACGAGACGCTCTTTCTTGTCCTTCCCTTTTTTATGCTGTCTCTGTTGCTTCCGTACAACTGTATGTGAGCGTCTGACACTTTCTGTCTATCGAAGCTACGATTACTTACTTATTCTTACAGACCTATTTTTCCCCCCAAAAAAACTGAGTCTAGAGAGTATGCGGAATGATAAAAAATCTATAACGGTTATGAAAGTAACGATGAAGCTGAAATTGGACCGACGTAACTACGTTTGAGTAATTCGGTTAAAGAGACACACGTCCGTTGCGTGTAGTTTCAGTTCCTGCGCAATGTATTTATTTCATTAGGTATTCATTTCATCCGTTCACAGAAAGTTTTTTTTTCCTCTCTCACTTTTTCTGGAGAATGAAAACAAAAAAAATAGTTTCTAAAGTAATTAACGAAAAAAAAGGGTAAAACAAATGTACACACTCGCGGCGGATACTCGAGCCAAGAAAAACAGAATTTTTAACAGTTGTATGGCCTTACTTGACCTTTCCTGGTTTGAATATGGTTGGAGAAAAAAAATATGATGACAACAGTATCTTAAGCCCTTGGCATATGGACGAGTTAAGGAGCCGTACGTAACGCTTAGAAATGTAAGTTGTCTCAGACGTCTAGGACCAACTGCGTACACATTTAAGGAAGCATTTAATGAAACCGCCTGATGATCAGTGAAATCAAAACTGATTTGGTTCAACCATTACGGAATTACAGCCATGACTGCTCTTAGTATATGTTTTTATTATTTTTAACTTAAAAATAATAAAACTTGTTTTTAAAAAAATTATTTTTTAAATATATATATATATATATTATAACCAACTTTTAAATATTTCATGAAAGGAAATTTAAATTAAACAAAAATATTTAAATTTAACAAAACAAAACAATTTTATTCACACAAAATACAATTTAAATCTCTACTTTATTTCGCCACATTTAGATCAAATTTTACTAACAATTAATTTTACCTTTTGTGGCATTTAAGAAAATTTATACCTTTATTTTTCTTCTACAAAGAATGAAACTCAAAATCTCAGGGTCTCCACTAGGCCTGATAGAAAGAACAAAAATATAATTACACTTGAAAGAATTTTACAGAATATAGAAATTCAATTTATTGAAGTTACTAGAAACGAAATCTGACCTTTCACCTGTAATTTACGGTTTACAAAATTATTTATTTTAAATCGCTACTTACAAGTTTTATTCTTTTGGGTTCGAGAACACACTTCACTTTAATAATGGTCACTCTGTGCATAAAATTTACACAGACATTTTACGGACACATCGTTTCACAACACAACACTATCATTTCAGTATCCAAACTCCAGACTGCAGACTTCCGACTACTCGTATGGATGTTTCGCCTGCGGCCACCAATCAATTTGTCTAGTATGGTTGACAATTCCAATGCGTTTGGTCTTATTTAAAATGTTCTGGATCTCTCAACCTTCACAAAGTCAGAGTTTAAATCTGGTGACATCAACTTCTATGTCTTTCTCCCCTCTTAAATCTCTTACACAAACATAATTCAATTCTAACACCAACTTCTAAATTCTTCATTACTTTGGCTTTATTTACTGACAAAACCGTCCACTTTATGCCTACATCTCTTATCGATGACCAAAACTCTGCTCTCTGCAACCACGTCTACCTTGTTCGCTCTCTGGCTTTCAACTAACTTTCATCCACGTCCTCCTCCCTTACTCTCTGACATTCAACTAACTTTCCTATCAGCTTCCCCCTCTCCAGAATATTCCTTTTTCCCACAGTTTTAATTTACCACGTTCGGACCGCTACTCAATATTGTTAGATAAACATTCCCTTATCTTATAATTGGATGTCAACAAACAACCGTTGTCATCGTTCCTTTTTGGTCTTGTTCCGATGTCCGTCAGACATTAGATCTAAGAGCCGCTAAAGATGTCCAATTATAGTCCTCTTTTTTGTGAGCCTTTATCCGCTGTCAATCACAATTTTTTATACGAGCCACCCAAGATCCCCAGTCTGAGTTAGTAAACAGATATTATGAAATTTAAACAAAATAATTAACTAGGTATTACAATATATATATATATATATATATAGAGATTACCGATGTGTAATGTAAGTTAATTTAATAATTTTTTCTTTAATATTATTGTCGGCGTAACTTTGAAGTCAGAGCATTGTAAATAACGGTCAGTGTGGCGCAAGAATGCAGAGACTGTAAGGGTTGCTACGCTATTATTGTCGGAAAAGCGTATGTAAGACGTTCAGAACTTTGGCGGATACAAGCAGCTTGTTTTGGAAGCCTGACCAGAGTTAGTCTTGGGAGTATAATCGTTGTTGTTCGCAGAGAAGTCGGTCTTGGGACTTTAACCAATGATCGATTGAATATAGTTTTGGAGGCCAGCCGAGGATTCTCATGACTAAATAATTAGGAATTCAGCAAAGTCTAAGCTGAAAAAAGGCTGAATATATCACATTTTGGCATTAACTTACTTCTACAGCAAAACTGACTGGAAATAAGTACGACAACGTAAAGTTCGTGAACAGTTGTTCGAGAGGCGCCGGAATTTTTGTGAAGTGAAACGATATAGAAATCAGTGTTACGGCCTGTTAATTAAATATTTTCTTTAAAAATAGAACAACTGTGGATTGCAGCTCTTAAGTAAATGGTATGCAGAAACTTGTTTTCTTAACCAGTTATGTAAATGTAATTTACCGTTAGATTTCTCAAGATTTGTAATTTCTCTAGTTTTTTGTTGTTGTTATATTCTTTTATACTATTTTATTATTGTAAATTTTTATTTTATTTTGTAACTTTGGTGCTAATTGCAAATAACTATCATTATTAGAAGCCCAGTAAGCGGCTCTGAGATTATGAGTATAATTAAAGCTCTGGTAATTTGTTAAAAACATAAAAATTTAAAGTATTTTTTAAATTGTAATTAATAATAATTTGTTAACTCTTAAAAATAATTTTGTTTAAATTAACTTTCTTCCTTTTAAAAGATTGAATACCACATAATTCTGGCCACAACGTGTTGGATTTATTTTTCTTTATTATTTCGAATATTACATAGTTTGACTCTCCAATGTGGGACTTTTTCATGTATATGTATAGTATATAAAGTATTTAATTCTATATTAATCTTTAGTGAAGAAGTGATTTAACCTAAATCTAAATGTTCCTAGTTTCGTAAACACTTCCGACCCATTATGCATTAATTTAACAGCTATAAAATACATAGAATTTTTTTGCATAAATCCCACAACCCTACGTTCGAATTTCTTCTTAAATATAATTCTTGAGTACCGCAGGATATAATTGTCCCTCAGACTTCATACATTACGAAAGATTAAATTTCTGAAATTGTTGGCTAGATTCACAATGTAAACAAATGGCCGCCATATTGGAGTCACTAATATGGCACAAAAATTAACTTTCAATTTCCGCAAGGATCGTAAAGTATTTCGTATTGTTTTTCATTATCATTGGATGAAGCATTGCTGGATTAAATTATACTTTTTATACAATGAAAATATTTCTGCTTTATTTCATTACGGAAAAATTAACTATTTCCTTTGTTTGTCGCGTAGTAACGTCTCTCTCCTGCGTGACGTCAAGGTATCTTGGCGCGCAATGATTTAACACTAAATGATCACGTTTTTGAGTTATAATTCTTTCAAAATGTATGCTAGGAGTTTTTCGTGTTTTGAAGAATATGTGCACCAATTTTTGTTGCAATCTGTCCACTTGTTTTAATTTGTATAGAAATTAACGTAAATACATATAGCTCAAGAGGTTTCAGATGTCGTGTCCACCAAAGCTGCGCAGTCGTCCTCGCCCCTTAGGACGATTCTTTACTGCGACAACTAGGAACTGTTAATACTATTCTAAAAACATCGACGCAAAGAAATATATTGTACTCAGTGTAGGTAAATTTTGTCTTTATTTATATTATGAAAATTTTTGTAAGTACTATTATTACTATTATTGTACTTCATTAGTTTCCAGGATGCAAAGTGAAACTATTAAACAAAAATTAGGAGGCAGTAAAATTATCCACAGCGAAAGTAGGGAAATTATTTCTAACGTAAACAAATTCATAAGAAGGGAATGTGAGAGCGGGAATCCGATAAAACATAAGAGTATCCAAGCTCGTGTTGCGGAGGCAACTGGAATATCTATCAGAAGCTTGCAGCGGATTTTAAATGAAACGAGTGTCAGAGTAGAGGGACCACTTTTTCAACTCTACAAATGGTACGGTGTAGGAAAAACAACAAATCTGAAGTGGACGATTTTGATAAATGCGTCATTCGCCGAACAGTAAATGACTTTCATTTAACTAAAAAGGAGCGACCGACAATAAAGTCCGTATTAAATGTTCTTAAGGGAAAAATTGGTTTTCAAGGTAGCTCTTGGACTCTCCGTATAATTTTACGAAAGCTTGGATTCCGATGGAAGAAATCAGGTACTAATAGGAAGTTACTAAGAAAAATGAGATTAAACTATCTCCGAAGTCTAGAACAATATAGAAGTGAAGGAAGACCGATTGTTTCAATGTATTTCCCAGTCTGCTATCCAGGCCTTCAGGTCTGACGAAAGAGTTTGGGAATTGTTAAATTTATAGGGGGTGAGAGTGACAGGCTTTGCTTACTCACATTTCAAGTTTTTCTCGGAACGAATCGTAGATTTAGAAAGGTCCGAAACTTTAACACTACAGCCTTGCTGGTTGGCGTCTTTAAATTTCGTTTAAAATTATTTAGGTCCTAAATCATCTATACGAAATGTATTAAAATTTAATTAAAGATTTTGTAAATTTAACTACATTCGAAGTTGGATCCGTATATAACGTAAAAACTCGCCTGCCAATAATTAACTATCTACTTGGACTAATTGTTAGCTGCAGATGTGAACAATGCGACCGTCCTGTTATGGTTTCTCCTTTGTTGTTGTATTGCTCTGGGTAAAGCTAAGAAATCAATTAATTGTTCCAAAACGTCACAAAAATTTGTTTGGTTGTGGAAATCTAGAGAAGCAATCGCGTGGATCTGTTGCATGAAAAAAAAATATATTTCTTATCAAAGATTTAATCTGACATTAAACGAACGGTAAAAAAAGTGGTGACCTAAATTCAAACACAGAATTTTTTACTCTTACAATTTTGCAACCTACTCCTTCCATTTCGTATCTTCAATCACTTATTAACCTGCTATGCACAATATTCCTTTTCCTTATTCATTTGCAGTTTATAGAAAATGAAATACTCGATTAATATCTTTGCAAGCTTCATTCCACCACTGGGAAATAACTTTAATTCTAAAGTTTCAGGATAATCCGTAAAATTTAAGAGCTGATAAGTACAGGGTGCCTGTTTATCCCGTTCGTAATGACACAATGAATGTTTTGAAAAATGCTAGTAGCGTCTCCCCCACAACTTCCCTAAGAGAAGTTCTCCGCTGACCAAACTCCACTTCCTATCATCTCATTTCCCCAGGCTAAACCTCTCGAACTATACATACGTACATACATACATTCCTTTTTATTATGTAGATATAAATGTATCGCAGGATTGATATAAAATTCATTTTGGTCCCCGTTTTCCACCGAGTTATTCCTTCAAAAGTTATACTGGGGAGGCGGGGGTTATATTAATATAATTAGGCGGTGGACATAATTCGTTCTTAAGACATCCATTGCGATTTAAGTTTTATAAACTTGTTTTGCAGTACACAGGATACGAAACTTTGAACTCCTCTTCTCCCTTATCTGGGTGATTTACAGAGAACTTAAGCGGAGACTGTGGTATCTTAACGCGGCTGTGAGAGTTGGAGCCGCAGGCAAACTTCTCATTTACTCCTAAACGAGAGGAACTAACTAACATCGGCAATAGAGGAAACTTCTTCCACTAGTTATGGGATGGAATTCTGAAGCTATTATTCAGTGAAAAGACTGGGCAGATGGAAGGAAGAGATCTGTGTCGACGTGAAAAAAATATTAACAGAAAAATAAGAGATCTGGTTTTATAGAACGGATACACAAAATTAAAAGTATTCTATATTAATTGCTATAATTAGGGCTGTTATTTACTAAAAAGTGTATATTCATACCATTATTATTTATTTCTTTTAGACAGATTTGTCTTTGACAGTGCTTATATGTACTCTGTTAAACTGTAGATCTTTTTGTGATGTTCATAAGAAATTAGGTATTACGTCAACCATACATTCATAGTCGTCATTACCACGGATTTTTCCTTGTTTTTTTTATCATTTAACAGGAAAGGAACTCCAATTGAATTTATTACACAAAGTTAATGTGAAAAACGAATATTTAAATATACTGTAAATTAATACTGCACATTTATAAGGTTACGAGAGAAGTATAGAAGTCGCCATGTTTTAAAAACATAATCCAAATATCAGTATTCACCGGATTATAGAGGCCCACGATATAGCTAAAAAGTTTGGTTTGCCAAACAGTCATTGTAAAATATTGATTTAAAAACACTGAGTCTAGTTTCTGAAAGTTCGGGTGAGGAAACATGCTACTTGCAGTAAAATTCAAAGAGGAAGAACCATGTTCTTTTACGGCAATAAATAAATAAATCGGCGATAAGACAGATTTTTTTTAATCATTTGATAAAAATATAACTCAACCAAGTTTCGTCCTTTATTTATGACTTCATCAGGTGTACATTGGAGTTGGAAAGTTTTAAATAAAGTTCACTTAACGTCTGCCAAAAATTTATAGTATGTAAAGAAATTTTATTGAATAAAATCTCAAAGGCTTACTCTGGTCCGTTCTAACTGAAAAATGTTATTGTAAACAAATTTAATTACAAGTACCTGACATATTTAATTTTTACTATAAATAAATGGATCAGTAGTCAGAAAATATTTAACAATATTTACGGTTAATGGAAGGGTTAGTTGGGTATACAAAATATTTATTATACTCCAAGATTTAAATTACACAAACGTACTCCTGATTAAGTCCTAAATTAAAGATTAAACGCTATGTTTTTTTACTCCAATTTCTTCATTAACGTTTTTATGACTTATGGCCGAATTACTTACTGATTTGGAAGAAGTGCGTTTCAATTGCGCATGTGCCTGTGACGTCACAGGTGACGCTGTAGGAAGGCGGAGGAGTTCCCCAATACATTTATGGTTAGCATCCGTACTGCAAAGTTTAAATTTCCATGAATCGAAAATGTTATTCAGAAAAGTGCTCTTGTTGCTCCTATTGCATCATTTTTCATGATTATTTTCTTGCTTATTTTGCTTTTCCCCTATTCTTTTAAAACAAGACGATCTTGTTACAATAGAAATAATTTTAATGTGAATTATGTAATTTTAATAATGAACTATTCACATCTCGCTCTTCGGTTACATTACGTCCCGGATATGTCGTGAATACTCTTCGTTACTCTGCATTAGACATGCCAATTTAAGACACATTTGGTGAGCAGTTGAATCATTGTCTACGTAATGACGAGCAGTATTGTGGGACGTCTGTCTTATGAGACTAAATTAGCCTGTCCTAAATACCCCATTCCGTAGCTGAATGGACTAATTAGCGATTGTATCTGTTTCAAACTGTCGGCGTGGACGGAACACGGACCGAAGTAATGCTGTGTGTCCACCAATGAACATGATGTGACTCTTTATAAAGTATGTAAAATAATTAAATATTGTTAGAATAAATCTATTCACTGAAGAATTTCAGCCTGGACTAAAAATGTCTAAATTATACATTATACCTCAATTCACCAATATTTTGCTGTTTAAAATGTATAGAAATATAAATTGAACATGTTTCTTTACAATTTTTAATTTCAGAAGACATCAAAAATTAATTTTTATTCTTCACGTTTTTGGCCAAATTTAATAATTTTGTACACACACTGTATATCATTGGTAGAAAAATATAATCTTTAGCATAGTTGTTATAATTTTAAAGGCTGTCTTCTAGTTTATGGAACTTTTTAGAACTGCTTCAAAAATATTAGTATGTTAAATGAGAACCGGAGACTCTTATGTTGTAATGTGGCAAAATATTTCCGTAAATTTTAACGCGTTTCTTTGTAATACTTAAGTTCTGAAGAGGGGGGGGGGACGTTGTGTTGTACATTTTATTGTAAACCTCAATTTATTAATTTTTATCTATCTTTTTTGTACTGAAACTTTTCTGGCTATGCATCATTATTTCATAATGTAGTACACAGGGGATTATAGTCTAAATTTCTGAGCTGAAGTTTCAAAAAAATAACAAAATGATCATTTATCTCCACAGCACTCATTTTATTCGATTCTGGTGCCAAGTCTACAGGCGATTTCATAAATTCACTGGTCTCCGAGAACTGTTCCCTTTCTCGAGGTAATAAAAAAGGTATTAAATAACTATGATGCTCTTAATACTTGACTCTAACCACAACTTTGTTTAATGGTCAAATAATCAAATGTCGTAGGCTTTCCTGGTGGTGTAGAAAGAGCTCTCGGTTTTCTACTAGGTAAAACGGTCATTAACACGCGATTTTTCGATGACCAACACCTCTGTTGTCATCATCTACCATGCAAATAGTGATTTAATAGTTTCCCATAACACTAAAAAAACCAACATGTCTGCGTTCACTATTATCCATATATTAAATCTTTCTGATTAGAAATTAAAAATTGATTTTCAACTTACTTACTGCTTTAAGTATCTCGTCCAAGTTGATGTAAGGATTCCTTGAAAACTCCATTCCTCTGATAATTCACTCATCTGAGTCGTTTCATTTCCCTTAAAAATAAATAGAATAGTTTATTCTTAAGACCTTTGCCATTTGTATTGCAGTTTAAATTAAATAATCAAATGTAAAAAAATAACAGTAAAATATCATCAAATTATTCTGTTAAAATAATCAATTCTCTTCCTTAACAAAGGTTCAAAAGCTCTGGCAAGACGGTGTGTTTCTACCAACAGAATAAATTCATTACTTTTTTTGTAGTTTTATAATTTAATCCTGTTTGAAAATTGAATGCCGAACTGCTGATAGCATTTATCCTTACAATAGTTAATATTTGAGAAAGAATTTCTCGCAATATTATTAAAACTAATGCTTTAATGTTTCGCTGTTTTTACTTGATCCTTTTTATTATTGTTTATTCAAACGGACGGTTTAGAGTTCAAATATAACCCGCATCTGACTACTGATGGTGGAATGAGGTTTAATGTATAGAAACTCGTCCGTATTTTAACATCTGTAGGGAAGTTTTGAGAGCAGCCCAGCCTTAATCACGCAAAAACGAGAAACAGAGGAAAGAAGGCAAAAGAGAGTTGTTAGACAAAGAGATTGGGCACTTTCCACCGCAAAAATTAGCGATGTTCGCCTTCTCTCTCACCCGTGCTTTACAGCCTTCGACCTCACCAGACGAAGCAGGTTTTAAAATGTCGTCTTTCCTCCCCCAATCCCTCGCGTCTCCACCGAAACTCAACAAAACTATTGGAGACTTTGAAATTTATGAAGCAAAATGCTGCTTTCGTATTCCTCTCTCAAATCTTCCCTCGCTATCTTCACTTTTATTTCTCTTTCTGCAAAACAGAGAGTTGTGTTTATTGGGACGTGATTGTGAGGCCCCCTTCCGTATTTCAAACCGCGATGGCTCTGCGAAATGTATTCGACAAAAATTTATATAGATAGATAGAAACAGTTTTTTCTTTTGTCAGTCCAAAGCCAAAAGACGGGGAAAATATTCCCCTAAATGGCCGCTGCACGTAGACCAATGCTCAATTAAACTTACGATCGACGTAAACGAGCGTCGGAATTGCTACGGGCAAAGAATTTACAATAAATGCGCTTTGATTTCAACGATTTTGCAGTTATGGACTAATGTTTGCAGTTTTCAAAAATATATAAGTTTAATTTCTCGAATTAAATTTTTTTAAAAAACCTTTATACATAAGATAATCTCGTAGCGCAAAAAATATTCATTCAGTGAACTATTTATTTAGGAATATTGGATTAATTCCGTGACACGCGTAAACAACAAACAAAAATAATGTTATTTATCCGTCACTCCGATAGGATTTGGTTTCCTTTTCATTATTATTTTTTTTAAATAATTAGTAGTATCATCTCCTGATTTTTATCAGTTTATTTTACATTTCATTCTAATATCTATAGTGTCAATGATTCAATGAAAAATTTCTCGACCGGACCGGGAAACTAACCCGGGAACTCCACTTGGTACGTGGAGCACTTAACCATCTGAGCTACCCGGATCGTCAGGTGCGAGTTTATCGAATCATTGTAGAGAACGGATTACAGGCTCACATAAAATTCTCTAAATATTTAAAATTTAATTTCATATGCTGTTTGTGTCAGCTTTGTTTGAAAGCATTTCTCCTATTCTTGCATGTTTTTGATTTTTGGATTGTATTTGAGCTTCTCCAGCTTTATTAACTTCTTTTATATTTCATTCTAATCTCTACGATATGAAGTGAATTTAAATTTATTTATTAGTAACCTTCACTTCAGTTATTTGTACTTATTTTTTTAATAATTTCGGACTAATTTTGTTCCAATGAAGTACTCACCATTTTTTGTTGTATAACGGAACTGGTTTTTATAGTCGTTTCATCCGACTTGTTAAACGTTATTCAAAAATATGTTGACAGCATTACAAAAGAGGATTCTACGGTTCGCATTTAATGTCTGTATATTTATGAAACAGTTGATAATTTTTTTAAATTGGAAAATAGCCTTTAAAATTATTAAAGTACGGTAAAGTTTCTATTTTATTAACATTCTGCATGATATTTTTTTCTAAATAAGCTTGTTTTTTAATTTGTAATAGGGACATTATATCTGTAATTTGATTTGATTTAATTTATTCCATTACTCCTCGCATGAGGAAATAGTATTCGTCAATACTTAAAATTACAATATAATAACCCCACTCCCGCCATCGGAAGGGCGTGGGACAAGTACCAAATGCCCGACCTACCTGATGCAGGTTTTTATAGGGTTTGTCCTGCATTACTTTTAGGCGATTGCCGGGTAGGATCCTTAAACTATAGCCCGGGGGCCCTACTTAACCCTTGGCTATCTTCCTCTACCCTTCCGCATCATCCCTTTCAAATCCCTTCCTATGCTATTAAAGGGGAGTTGACACTATGTGGATTACCCCCCATGTACCTGTTCCCCCCTCCCCCCCAAAAAAATTGGATGCTACAATATAAATAATTAGAAGTTAACATAAAAATACTAAAATTCGGGAACATAAATTTCCCTGTCCAACATAACAAAAAGAATAATTTTTTAACTATTCTAAGGGTATAATATAATATTTACGGTTCTAATAAAAATATTCAATATTACTAGTAAATAATAAATGATTCGAGAATTAACTATCATAAAATATAGAATTACACATCACACAAGAATAAACACAAAAGGTGCTGTTTCCATTGAGACGCATTTGAATTGAGACAAAGTTAGATAGCTATTTTTAGACGCTTCAGAATATCAAAGATCGCTTCAGAATAATCGGTACTATTACAAAAATTAGTAATATTTGTAGTTTTGATTTTAAGGAGAAAAATTACGAAAATAAAGTGACAAATGTAAACCTTATTTTATCAATATGTTCGGGAATTTATCCGACGCATGCAAGCACTTTTCGAATTTATTTCGGTTCGTGAACGTATTTAGTTTTCAGATTTTGTGTTGATACATTATTTTTGGAAGACCAACATCTGCATGTAATATGATGCCTTGAACCATTGATTAGATTCCACTTCGTTCACAACAGAGTTGCGTAAAATTTGGAGCCAAAAACAGTGGCACGAGGCCATGGCATTGATGTCACCTGAAAGCAAATTCACTTGGGGGGAAATCCGAGGAAGTGGCTGGCATATATCACCACACCTGGAACCTTGCCTGTAATTTATACGACAGCCATGGTGCAATAATAATCCGGTAATAATAGATACTAAGACAGTAGTTATAACTATCTGAATTTTTTTTGTGAAATGAATCAATTACTAAAACACCCAACACGGCAGATGGAGTTAGTTTAAAATAGTGCAACGTTTTTTCATATTCCTTTGTGCGTGAATAGCCCAGGGTTTTATAAATTTCTCCCCAAAATTTTTTAATTAGTGAAGAAATAGATAATTTTACAGAAAATTAATACTAAGTTATGTTTTTATATATTTAAATAATTATATTATATGTTAAATGGCAATTCCATGCTTCACTTTAATATTATTTTTTGGAAGTCATGTGCTTTAAATTTGTTGTAAAATATATTTTTTACCAAGCATTATTATAAATAGTGGTTAAATATTATGATAGTTCACATTACAGCAAATTAATTTCTTTAAGTTATCAATTAAAATATAAACAAAAATTTTCTGTAATAATACAATAATCCAGAAAAAATTAATTAATGACTAATCATATAACACAATATAAAAATATTATCGCGGCTTTTCATTCCTATCCTTAGTGTTCATTAATTGTTAAAACATCTATAAAAGATCTTAATTATTAATTTTAGAAAAAAAAAATTCAATAAATTATTATGGAATATTAGAAATAATTTGTACACAATTTTCCAATAATAGCTTCATAAAATTACTATTATATAAATAAATTTTGAGTTAATTGACATGGTCTCACTGTCCCTGTCTGTTAATTTACATAATTTGGAATAAAAAATTAGGGACGGAACGTCCTGATAATGTAATTTTATTGCATTAATTTGTTTACAAATTCTTTTGTCAATTGTGACTTGTTAAGAAGTTATTTACTTTAATTTCCGTAAATTAATACTAGTCATAATGCGTCTTTATAAAGTACTTGTACACATTTAATTTCATGAACAACACAAAATTACTTAGGTGTTTAATTATTAAAGAACAAAGGATTTCGCGGTGAATTGCAATGACAGCCCTTGAAACGTCGCTTTTTTACATCACCCGGGTGTAAATCCGAGAACCTTTACTTAATGTATAGGTATTATTTTAATAGATTATTTAAGAGTATGAAAGGAGACGGCAAAGTACTGTAAATTTTTAGATCACACGCAGAAAAATCAAACTGTTTCAAAAATAATAAATGTTAACACTTAATATAATTCAAAGGTTATAAAGTACATGAAACGTCTAAAATTAATTTACAGTCTTACCTCTCTTCCAATTATTTTACATGGAAACTGGTTTTTGAACTGAAAACTGATGGGGGAAAAAATAAGACTCAGTGTGTTTATAATAAAGATATTCGATACAGTTAGATATGTAAGATGATAAAAATCATTATTTTCTGGAGATGGAAGGATTGTAGATTTATACTTTTATGGAAAATTGGAAATTTGATATCTTTTCTCGAAGCAGAGAAAAAAATATAGAGGAGGTAGGATCCTCTTTCTGCAATCTTCTCACGGAGTCGATATTCTCCGAAGCCCCTTAAATCGGTATGAAATTGCAATCAAGATTTATAACAAGCCCATTAACCCAATTTAGTGCTCTAAGGAGATATTATAGGCGATAATTTAAACGAAATGCTGTTTCTTGAGTGTTCAAAGTCTCGCGATTAAGGAAGTGAAGCGGTCATAGTTGACAGAAAGTGATCAACACATTGAATGGAAATATACTACTTTACTAAGAGTATATTTACAAATTTATTGTATAACATGAGTTGTAGATGTTTGTTGATCTAATCTAGTTTTTTTCATGTACAAAAAAACAATGCTACTAATAATTTATAGAAATTTAAAAATATTCGCATAATTACAAACATAATAAGTGTTTCATATTTGGGATCACAGTCATACTTTTATATCCCTCCATTCAAAATTGAAAGAGAATTGTTTTAGTCTTAATTTCTGCTTTATGAGACTTAACGTCTTTGAAAAACATATGAACCTAATGTGTAATATAAATTTTAGAAAATTGGAAAAACTATTTTAATTTAAATATTTTAACTTAGAAAACTACTTTTATTAGCACCACAGTGACCTGTATAAAAATTTACGATTAACTAGAAATTTGAATTATTCAAGCAAAGTACGTTTAACCAATGAGAATATTTTAATGATAATTAATTTATCTCGTTGAAATAAAGGTTTCTAGACGATGACCGAATGTTAAGAGAGCTAAATGTTCCAATTATTACACGAACGCCATGTTTAAAATAGTGGGAAAAAACGTAGTGGAACGAATCATTGATAGACATTAAATTAAATTAATAAATATATTATTCGTATTATTATTAATTGGTACTTTGTACGGACAGCAGAAATAAGGATAGTATTTTATTTCTTTCGTTATTAGACTATATTTTCCAATTTTCATTACCGTTTTGAATAAATGTGTCCATTTCAGTAGTATTTAAATAACATCCGGTGATACTATTTTCCTTTTATCGGAATTTATATAATCATAAGTCGTTTGGAAGCATGAAATTTATTTCATATGATGCTCTTTGTAAAGAATTAGGTTGTGAATCTTTGTAGTCGTGTGTGAACAACAAGACGTGCTTGGGTCATATACAGAAAAAAAAATTATATTGGATAGTACATACTTGAGAAATCAACGTTTCAAAGTGTTTTTCATTAAATGATAAGATTTACTAGTAGAAAAAAAGAGGTTTAAGTGGAACGTATCTCATAGCAAGGCCGAATGTGTAATATAAATTTATATTTGTTTAGCAAACGAGATAAAACCTCTACTTGAGTATTATCTTTGAGATTAATGTAAACATTACAAATCTTTAAAACAAGCAGTAACCAACGTATTAATTGAAGAAAATTCTTATTATAATATTTTGATAAACTTTGAAGATAATTTATTATAAAAGTTTCCAAATTTATGTTGGAGTTGTGTTTGAAGCTGAGGTCTTGTTTTAATTCTAAGTTTGATTATTGTGGTGACCATTAAAGGACAATACAAGTTACTCAAGTCAGTGAGGAAAACATTAGGGGTCAGGAGTTCAATTTCATAATCAACCAATATCGGTTTTTCAAATATCTTCATTTTTATCCCCGTTCAGAATTATGACGATAGCATAAATTTATATTTTAAAAAAGCTCTATTATTAAATATGTTTTTACTTGTCACGTAATTCGGAAATTTCCTGCAATTATCCTACGATTGTTGAAGTAAGTAAAGAGAAAAATTCATTTCCGCTATCAGATCAAAGGAATGAGAATTCAGTAAAATTAATTGGAATAATGTTTCCTAAGAAAAGAATAAATAATAAATTCGATTCGATTGTAACCTTAGTTTCCAAATAAATTAACCAAAAACATTTATGAAAATTTCCACATTTTAACTTCTATTTCTTTATTTAAAGTGAATGTCAATTAAAATTAAACTGTCGGCAATGTTTTTTAAGTTAAAACTTTTTTCATACTTTTAAAAGAAAAATGAAAAAAATAACCATTTATCCCTGCTATATATTGCATGGATGTGCATCACGGACAATGGGAAAATGTAAAGACATAGGATAGAAGCATTACAGAAAGATGGAGAATAAAGGATGGGTTTCTAGAATGAAGAGGTAGTGAGGGGAATAGGAGGGGAAAATACTTTGTTACAATAAATTATGAAAATAAAAGCAAGCTTGTAGGAACTTCATGAGAGGAACTGCAATTCTTAATACAGATATAAAATGATATAATTACGTTAGGTATTACCAAATTACAAAGAGGGAAGCAAAGCATCGGACGTATGCAATTGAAGGCAGGTGTGGCATTAGGAACTTGCACAAATGATAATAACAAAGTAATACATAATGGAAACTGTTATATAAAAATATGACGACTGCGGAAAATTTATTTTAACACTTTGTTTAACTAAAAATATTAAAAATTTTTCATTGTTATAATCATCGAAATAAAATTCCAAAAATCATTTAATTTTTATGACGATCATAATCCTCGGAATAAAATTCATATAAACATAAATTATTATGATGTACTAACATAAATTCTATATTCATTTATATATTAAAAATTTTCCTTTTGTGGTCGCAAATTAAAGAAACGAAGAAAAAGATTTTACTGTCGGTCATTTTTCGTTATGACTTCTCTGTAAACCCCGTCGTGAAACTTCGTGTCACTGTTTGTAAAATAGGCTTGCTGATTTAACTTGCTTTTAACATATCACATACCATATTTTTACCATTTTCAACAGCAACAACTAAAATTGTATCCAGTGAGGCGTGTCATATTTGTACAGCGTTGCCAACGTTTGTTAGCACTGGGGTTGAATGTGGAGCATTTCACCTCCTGTCGTTCCGAAAGAGAAACAGGCATCAAATCGAAATCGATTTACGTGCTTGTCTAGTGTTACAAATATGCCTGTCGGAAAGCGACGTAACGCGTGTGCCTCTTTTCCTACAGATCCAAAACAGTTTCAGTACGCATTCTATCGTGATTAAATATTGACGGATTTGATATGCAGAAATACACGTGTAGGGAGAGAGAAAAAAGTAATTGAATGGAGAGTGTTACTTCAGAAAGAAAAATTGGCCTGATAAAAAATTATGGAACAGATTTGGTTTGTAATTCATTGAAATCCGAAACCAAAAATAGTCAAATGTTTATCAGATGAAAATAGTAAGGATAACAATGGAGATTCTTAGAAAAAGAAATTCAAGAATAATTCCTTCAATTACGTAACTCACAAAAGGCTCTGATCACAATAATAAATATCGTAAATGTGTAGAAATAAATAATAAATACCAAACGTAAAAATGATTAATACATTAAGAGATATACTATATTTAAAATAACATTAAAAATTAACACAGGAAGTGGAGTATTATATTTATATAAAAATGTTAATTTAACTTCTGTGTTAATAGTAATAATATATATTTAATGATCGTTAACAGACAGTTTGTATATTTAAAATAATATTCTTATATGAATGTCGAAAGGTTTATAACGTCAAGTAAAACCTTTCAGTTAGACAACATGAGAAACGTGCAAAAATGTTGTTGTGCTGTTACAATAAATTTTAACTTCAATAATTATCAAATGACCGTTAAAGGTCGTTAAATATATCTTTTATTCAATTATTTAAAGAAATGAAAAGAAATAGAATAAGAATAAGAAAAATACATTCTCTATCGAAAACTAAGAAAAATAATCTTATAAAAACGTTTGCCGAATTTTCCAAAGATGAATTTCTATCATTACAATTAACATTTATTGAATTAATTTTTATTTAAAAATAGACTAATTCTAAATTATTATGACTGATTTAATCATAAAAATTATTTGCAATATAAATTTTTCAGTAGTATTCACAAAAATGTTAATGACAGCACCAGAATTTATTATGATTATTAATTTTTCTTAAAAACATTTGTTTCTTCTACTCCAAACTAATTTTATTTATAGAAGGTGCAAGGAGAAAAAAAATTATCAATCATATTCATTAAACAGGAAAATATATAAATAAATCCACTCCAATAAAATTTTACAAACGTATTAATTAAACATTTGAATCACTTCATGTAACGTAAACTCTGAAGCATTACATTTAATAGAAATTAACCGTAAACGCCATCATTATTAAAAATTAATTACACAAGTAAGCGACATCCATAACCATGGATTCGAATACGATATTGTTTTTGCTTTATTTGATTGTAACATCCACGCGCCCCCAGCCCTAGAGGTGCTACCCTCATATGCCGAAAGGGGTTGGAATTATAAACAGAAAACATCGGTAGATCTAATATTAATCTGATTGACCCAGAAAAATATTTATCCGACACAAATATAGGCCGTTTAACATGTTTGAAAATATTTCGAAATGGCAAGTTTAATGTCATAATTAAACTCAGCGACATCCTTAACCACGAATTTGAATCCAATCTCGGTTGTATTTGCGTTATTTTCTTGTAACACTCCTCCCGACAAGGGTGCTTCTTTCCCAAGCTGTAAGGGGTTGACACTATACGCAGGTGACATCGGTTAGAACACTATTAATCTCTTTGAGCCCTAAAAATATTTATCCGACTCAAATAACAGCCGTTTTATCATGATTGAATATTTCCACCCCCGTCCACCCCCGGTTCTGGGAGTGTTAGACGTGTCCCACTCACACAGTGTTTGATTCCTGGTAGCAAAGAACACGAGTACGAAATTTGGTGAAATTGGCTTCGCGGGTATTTGTTTGCGGAACACACACACACACACACACACACACACACACACACACACACACACACACACACACACACACACACATATATATATATATATATATATACATATAGACATACATGCAATTTTATTTTTAAATCTATTTAATCCTGACAGATCTTTCATTAAATAGAGGTTTTTTCTTACATTTGATAATTATAAATAATTCATGTAAATGTGAGGTAATTTTCATTTAAATTTTAGCAATATTTCAATTCCGATTAAATGGATCAGACTAACATTATTACAATATCTATAACGCCGATTCCAGCTTGATTAAATCAGCCAAATAGTATTTTTTTAAAATAAAGTATTAACTGTAATTAATTTGATTACATGGGCGCAGCATGAAATTAATTCTCCAATGAGAGGATTCTATAAATTAAAGTGATTGAGAGAATGACGTGAACCTACTGTAGCTTGAATGGCTGATTTATTTTATATCGACGTTCACACTGCGCCGGTCATCTGCAGTGGACGCGTTCGGTCTTTCGGTTTTAATTCAGCCATTAGTGAAATGATCGAGCGTTATTGAAGGGTCAGTCATTAATCAGTAGTTAGTGAAAACTAATGGCTCGTATATTTGCCGTGTTTCTCGTTCGTCCACAGATTACGGTTGCCCAGATTCGCAAGTGCGGGCGGGTGACTGGATGTGTAAATATCAAACGTATTTAAATTTGTTTGCAAGTCTTACCGCAAAGTGTTAGAATGGGGACTTACCCAAATAGTAAAAGTAGGAATCTAACTCCATGGTTCAATCTATTGCAAAAAATGTTCACCTGTTATTTTTATGCTGGAATGGAGTGAATTTGGAAATAATTCAGCGGGGAACGAATATAATACTGACAGAGGAATATGCGTTTTCCTAAAAATGACTTATAGAAGAGATCCTTGGACAGTTAAGTGTACCATTTAATGATAAATGATGAACTGACAAGAGGTTGTATGATATGATAAGACGAACTGATAAGTATTTTTTAAAAATATATATCTATTTATCTGACATGAAGAATAAATAAAATAAATGAACTAAGCAATAAAGACATAATATTTGCCACCTATGTAAGAAAATTAAATTGGAGAATTATATCAAATTAAATTACAAAAGTGTAAGAAAGAAACACGACTTTTCGTCCAAATACATTTTTAACCCTTAAAATAATATACCACAAAATCTTTTTTCATGATTTTGTTAATATTTAATTTGCATTCAGTGAAGCGTGAAGTGAAGACGAACTGTCCCTCGTGCAATTTGAGTTTTTTTAATATATTAATTATCGTAAAATATGTACAGGGTTTCTCAAAACGATTCAACTATTTCAGTTTAAAAAAGGTTTGACAACAAAGTGACCGTCATTTAAACATAGTTTTAGTTTAAAAGTAAAATTTATTTTTTTATCTTTGTATTAGTACCAATGAATATTAATTACAATCAGTTTTAATTAGTTTTGTTTCCAGTGTATATATACATTTTAATCCAGAGCCTGATCTACCCGATGAAATTTCGTCTATGTTTTTTTTTTCTCTTCGGCATCACTTTTGGGCGATGCCAGGTAAGTTCTTTAAACTGTAGATTACTATTGGCTGTTTCACTCAAGTAGCATGTGTCTAAAAACAAGGCACTTCAATTCATTATATATGAACTTAATACATTACCGAACCTAATTACCTAGAAAAATATTCATGACCCGAAATAAATTTATAAGTTAAATACGTTTCTCAATTTTTTAAATATTGACAAGTTATAATTTAAGAAATACTTACATGGCCAATTAAGTCCGAATAAAATATTTAATAAATATATTACAAATTTTTCTTATCCGAACACTCCGTTAATTAGGAGCCATTTTAAAGAAATTAATTTTCGTAAATGAAGAACTTATTTCTATATTCCGACTTATTTGACCATTAATATTTATATTACTAGCTGTGTGTCCCGCGCACTTTTATATATGAACCCGAGAAAGTGTTTAATTCTATATTAATCTTTAATCGATAAGTGATTTGACCTAAATCTAACTGTTCCTAGTTCCGTAATACTGATAGTGCATTGATTGAACAGATATAAATTACTATAAATCATTGCATCAATCCCAACAAACATATCTCCGAATTTCTTTACGAATAGAATACTTAAATATACATCTTGAGTATTGCAGGATATAATTGTCCCTCAGTCTTCAGACATTACGAAGGAAATTTATGAAATTTATGAAATTTATAGCTAGATTCACAACGTAAACAAATAGTTGCCATACTAGAGTTATTAATATGACACTAAAATTAACTTACATTTTCCGCCAGGATCGTAAAGTATTTCGTATTGTTTTTATTTATCATTTGATGGAGTATTACTATATAAAATTATACTTTTTATTCAATGAAAATGTTTCAGCTTCATTTTATTACGGAAAAATGAACTATTTCCTTTGTTCGTCGCGTGTTAACGTTTCTCTTTCACGTGGGTCATGGTATCTTGGCGCGCAGTAATTTAACACTTAATGATCATTTTTTTAAAATTCTAATTCTTTCTACCAATATTGTACGAGTTTCTCAGCCCCACAGTATTGTTTCTCTTATTTTGAATTTTTTTTTAAAATCTGTCTACGCATTTAAATTTGTTTAGAAATTAACGTAAATTCATTAATACATAAAAACATACATCCTTTTTTTAATATATGCATAGATTTTACTTTGTAGTTAACAAAAATAATTTGGTAATAAGAAAGATAGCGATATACAGGCAAAATAAGTGATATTTTTTGTTTTTGGCTATCTTTCTTATTATTAATTTTTAATCATACGTAAAATTTTTCATTTCAAAATTATTTAGTTTGGTAAAAGTCTTCAATATGAGGATGACTACATCTCCATGATACCAAAGTGTTTGTCATCAAACTAGACTCGCCTTCATAAAGACGAAGCGACCTATTCCTCGAACTCTGAGAAAGGAAAACATAAACGCCGTAAATTTCGCATGAAGTAAAGACTTGACGATACGGCATCTGACGAGCTGCACTACTTTGTGTTAGGTGAGACGTGTCTGAGGAAACATCTTTTCCGCCGGCTAAGAATTCGTGAAAGGCGATTTTTCAACTGGAGCACGGCACCTTGTAAGGCGGAGAGGAGTAGCATGAGAAATCACTGTTATTGCTTAATCTCCTTGCGCCGCGACCATTTATCTTGTTGATGTATTTCCTGTGTTACACGCCATTAACTGCGCTGCCGGTGTATACGGAGTAAATTCCACACATGCTCCGCAGGCCAATAAACTTGTCTGGTCGAGATTTAGTGTTTTATGTGTAGAGCGCGTCATGTCTTTTGCGATCGAAGGAGTCTCCTTCGTTACGACCAGACTGTCCTGCGTTGACGAGTTCGTCCAATCTCGTTGTATGTGGTACGATGTATCCACTGACCGCTTCATTTGGGTAAAGGCGAATCTCTCTTCTCCTACAACTCAGCCTTTCCTCTCCATTAATTCCCTTGTGGTACTATATTCCAATATCAAACACCTACTGAATAAATTAAAGAGTGAACTAAACAGTTTATTAAAACGAAATCAGATTCTAATACAATCAGAATGAACTTATACAAATAACTTATATTTCATAAAAACCATAATCACATTTGTTAATTCTAGTAAAAATAGAAATCTTTCTCGTTTTTTTATTAATAAAAAATGTCGTAAAAATATTTTTTTCTTTAAGTATGTCTGTCAAACCAAACCTTTTAATGACAATTATTAATTTTTGTTCAATGTATTTCACTTGAGAAGGGTGGAGAAATGTATTTTCGTGGTAAAAATTGAACCATCGAACTTTTTTGAGAGTGTCAGGCAGCACGGCGCTAATTCAAGTGGTGGCAGCTTCTCTTTAATAACATAAGAAGGGCCCCTGGGCTATAGTTTAAGGATACTCCCAGGAAAAGTAATGCAGAAAACTTTATCAGGTAGGTTTGTTAAACCCACGCCCATTAGAGTACAGGAGTGGGGTTTGCTGTGCTCCGTACCTCGACTAGTTTAGGAGATCGACTGATCCAATAGGAACAGCCGACAACTCTTAACATTTGTCATACACCACTCAAAAGGGGCCGAGGTGACACGGCTTATTATTAAACAATCTGGGTGCTCGGCGTTGCCCGTGAACTAATTTATAAAAACCCGAAAATGTATTAATTCTACATTAATTTTTATTCAAGAAGTGATTTAACCTACCTATACAGAGAAAATTTCAATTTCATCAACACTCCATCTTCCCCACCCCTTTAGAGAAGCATAAATACACCCGACACGAAATATAATAAATTGTCTTAGTACCTTAGGTGTGTTAAAAATATTCCCTGTGCGTTGAGAATGTGAAAAATAACATCGGGAGAACAGTAATACATTTCCTATTCTTTATCCGCTCTGTATATAAACGCAACCATAAAGACCTATCGTTACCTTTCTTTTGTGTCTGGGAACTTCGTCTGAAAATAATTTAATTTTTAGACTGAATAAGCGCTATTACGACTTTACTTCCACTGAATACTAATAAACATTGCAACGGAACTGTGCTCGTTCTGCACTTGCAGGTTTGGCGTTCGTATGCAACACAGGTACACTTCTGCGAGTTGGGTTGCATCCCACAACTGCGTTAAGGATGCAGACTTATCCAGAAGTCTAGGAGCATAAGGAAATTGCTCTACCTGCTCTCTGTGCGAAATACACATACGTTTATAGACAGTAATTTTTCAGATAAAACAGCTAGAATAATATAAGAGTATATAATATAATACTGAAGATCAGTTCCTACAATATTCCGCTTCCCCAAATCTATTATTATATATTGACGAGGCGTAAATGTATGCTATAAAAATTAATTAATATAATAAAAATATAAAATGAAACAGGCTTAAGATAATTTTGTTATTTGTCACTAGCTGAGTGCCGGCGTCGCCCGTGTACTTATTTATATAAAACCGAAAAGTATTTAATTCTATATTAATCTTTAGTCAAGATGTGATTTAACCTAAATCTAAATGTTCCTGGTTCTGTAAATACTTTCTACCTGATACTGCATTAATTGAACAGCAATAAAAAACATTGAATTTTATTTAATCAATCCCAACAAACGTAACTCCGAATTTCTTCTTAAAAATACTCATTGAGTATTGCAGGATATAATTGTCCCTCAGTCTTCAGACATTACGAAAGGTTATATTGATGAAATTGATAGCTATATTCACAATATAAACAAATGGTCGCCATATTGGAGTCCGCAAGGTTCCTATAGTATTACGTATTGTGTTTTATTATAATTCGATGGAATATTAGTAGATAAAATTAAACTTTATATTTAATGACAATTATTCTGCTTTATTTCATTACTGGAAAATGACATAATTCCTTTGTTCGTCGCGTAGTAACGTCGCTGTCTCGCTTGACGTCTTGGTATCTTAGCGCGCAGTATTTTAACACTTAATAATCAGGTTTTTTTAATTCTAATTCTTTCTACCTTTATGCTAGAGGTTTCTCACCCCTACAGGACCGTACTATTGTTTTGAATAATGTGTGCATCAATTTTTGTTGCAATATGTCCACGCGTTTGAATATGGATAGAAATTAATGTAAATACATACATACATACATACAAATATACATCCTTTTTTATTATATAGATTCGCAAATTGAATACATAATAAAAGTCCTTGACCAAAAACATGAATCATTCGTTACGTAGTGGAGTTTTAATATAAAACAGTTAGTCGTACTTTTCAGATTTCATGACAATTATTGCATAACTGAGGAAATCAATGACCCTCTTACTAAAAAATACAAATATTATTGGAGGGTTCAGAACTGAATAATCAGTTTCAAAATTGGGAGTTATTTTATATAACCGTAGACATTGATAATGAAACTATGAACCTAACCGAAAAGAAAACAACTAATCAGCGAGTTAAACCTCCATGCCTGGGAATAACTTTTCTTATATTCTAAATGAATATAAATTATTTAATTATGGAAACGTAAATTGTAGTTTAACGCTAAAATTTAGTGACACTGTTCTTGACATCAAATCTTTCAGATTCAAATTAAATTTGAGCTTTCGAATCTCATATCACAGCAGTAAATTACATTGTCAGCGCCACTAGCGAGATGTGGCTAGGAACCTTCCGGAACAATTAACCCTGAGAGATTCATGGACGACGCACTACCATCCCCCAGACTCCTGTCCCAAGATATACGACCAGGGGAATAAGAACAGCTCAAAAGAAATCGTAAAGTTTGAACTCCGCTAATGGATTTTATGTAAATTCTGTCAAGCGGAAATGGTACCCCAAATGCATCACCTTTTTTTCGTGATACGTTGGTAAACTCAACGTCCATTTTGATATTACTTGTCGAAAAAATAAAGTAACATTTCAATAATTGTTTAAAATATACTTGCTATATCATATTTGACATTGGGACACGAAAACTCTTTACGTTGGGTACCGGAGGATTTTTTTTTGTATTTTATATTAATTCTAAGACGAAGCAACAAGATTCACCATGAGGGTTAATATGATATATTATTTAATTTTATTTCAAAATACAACTAATTATGAAATTATTGTGGCGTTATGTTATTTGTGTTGCCAACTAAGTAAACCGTAGAAAAATAAATTAAATATTCCATTATTCTAAATTAGGAGAAACAAATCATTTTATTCTTGTCGCTTAAATTAATACATAATATATAATTTACTACTTTTAATACTATCTTAAACAAATTCAATTAAATATATAAATTATTTCGATGTGAAATAGCATAATGATAATTAAATTGTTTTAGTTCCTAAAATGTTTTAAATTGTTCTACCAAGCAAACTATAATTAGAAAAGAAGCAATCAATTTGTAGACAAAATCTATCTACATAATAAAAAAGGATGTATATTTGTATGTATGTATGTATGTATGTATTTACGTTGTTCTTTATACAAATTTTATCGCGTGGACAGAATTTAACAAAAATTGGTATACGTATTCTGCCAAAATCGAGAACCGGTACTGTTGGGGTGACAAACCACTAGCATAAATGTTAAAAGAATTATAATTTTAAAAAGTGATCATTAAGTGATAAATTACTGCGCGCCAATATATCATGACATGACGCGACAGAGAGAGACGTTACTACGCGACGAACAAAGGAAATAGTTCGATTTTTCCGTAATGAAATGAAGCAGAAATATTTTCATTGAATAAAAGTATAATTCTATCCAGTAATACTCCGTCGAGTGATAATAAAAAACAATACAAAATACTTTACAATCGTTGCGGAAAATGTTATTTAATTTAGTGAGTGCAATATGGCCACCATTTCTTTACATTTGGAATGTAGCTATCAATTTGATCACTTCAGTCCTTCGTAATGTGCGAATACTGATGGACAATTATATCCTGCAATACTCAAGAAGTACTGTCTGAAGACTTACTGACAATTATTTGTTCGCGGAGAATTATATTTCTAAAGAATAACGATGGTATGTTTGTTGCTATTATGCAATTAAATTCTATGTATCTTATAGCTATTAAATTAATGCAGTATATTTATGTATTGGTAAAGAAATTCGGAGGTATGTTTGTTGAGATTGATGCAATAAAATTCAATGTATTTTATAGCTGTTCAATTAAAGCACTATTGGTCGAAATTGTGTACGGAACTAGGAATAGTTAGATTTAGGTTGTGCCTTCTTGACTAAAGATTAATATAGAATTAAATTCTTTTTCGGGTTTATATAAATAAGACACGGACAACGCCGGGCACTCAGCTAGTTAATTAATAAAATAGACACCACCGTATTTCTAATTTGTATGGCTACTTATTTCTCCAACTAGTATACGTTCAACAAAGACGTTTTACATTTTATATTTGCAACTATATAACTGGATGTTTCTTAATTATAATAATGTCATACCAATATAAATGCTAAAGCCAAAACGAAGGGAATGCGTAATCAAATTAGATAATACTAAATTAACAATTATAAAGAACAATTAAAAATACAAAATAACCAATAAATAAAATTGTAAACATTACCGAGATGCTCAGTATCAAAAAATATTTACCATAGTTAATTTAACCTCTTATATACTGATTTTTTGAAATCATGATCTATGAATAATCAATACATTTAGTTTTACAAACGACATTCTGCTGGTGTTGTATATTCTGCGGTAGTGTGCCGTCATTCACGTGGTAGGAAAGATATTCCACGGATTTATAAATAAAAACAGTAATTATTTCTCTTGATTTTTTTATAGAAAGGCCTATATGAAGATACAAGGTAAACAGGGTGCGCTTTACCTGAATTTAATAACAGTCATATTATGCATTGGGTTACGACCTTCCAACTAGGATCACAGCTTTATCTTGGAGAATTGGAAAAGAGAATTTTAAGGATTTTGGAACAAAGTGACGAGGAGCATAAATTTTCTTACAAATCACACGTTTTTGTAATTTTTATGTTAAAAGAATAGTAAAAAAGCAGGATTTAATTTAAAATCCCACTGAGCTTACGTAGGGAAGTCTCCCTATCACGCGTCATTATCACCAAGCCAAGAGCTCAATCTTGGTTTTTAAGTTTCACGGACCTCTCCAATATTCTGATGTAGTCTAAGGTCGTTTAGAAACTTTTTATAGTGTGTAAAGCCTTTCAAATGTTGATAAGGTCTCTAACAAGCTTTTTCAATTAAATCCTTTCGACTTGTTCTAGATATTTAATAATATTCGATGTGAAACAAAATACAGCCTCGGAAATGTGAGACATAAATAGTGTATTGGTACGTCCTGTGAATGTTTCGGGGAGCACGTTGCTGACTGGTGATGACCGACGCTCTGACCACTTACTGAGCTCCTGTCGTCAACGCGGCTGACGTTCTGTCGTCAGAGGGCCGGCAGGTCTGCCTCGTATTTCAGCGACACGGCCGTAAAATATTGCCAGGCCGTCAAGCCGATAAATCTCGCACGACCACCGACGCCACACATCCATTTGCGGCAGAGTCAGAGTAACGCTTTAATTTTCTATCTGGGCCATAACAGAAGCTGCCCTGCCGGAAACACTTCATGTGGCGAGGTCGGTCGGAACCTAAAATAAATCCGTATCCGTCGTATATCAGTCATCATTTCACGGTGGCAACCTTAACAAGTGAATTTGCCTGTAGTTCATCACAATATATACATATGTTTGCTTCGCTTCGTGTGCACCCTAAATAGAGAAACAGAATTTCTTGCATAGAATATACAGTTTATGACCAATATCAGGCAATTTATTTCTTCAATTAAAAAATCTAGACTACAGGGACAGATTGTAAATATCTGAAGAACAGGAGACAATATTGACAATTTAAGTTTCTTCAAATTCTTCCACAACCGAATTAGTGTGTTAAGAACTGCCTCGGAAGAACTTCCAAATTTTAGTGAAATTTTTTAAATATGCTAGCTAGGTGCCCGGCGTTGCCCGTGTACTAATTTATTAAAACCCGAAAAAATATTTAATACTTTATTAATCTGATTTAACCTCAATCTAACTCTTCCTAGTACTGTACATACTTTCGACCGATAGTACATTAATTGAACAGCTATAAAACATATTGACTTTTATTGCATCAATCCCAACAAACATATCTCCGAATTTATTTACGAACAGAATACTTCAAAATAGTCCTTGAGTATTGCTGGATATAAAAGCCCCTCAGTCTTCAGACATTACGAAAGTTCAAATTGTTTGCTAGATTCACAATGTAAAAAAATGTCGCCATATTGGAGTCACTAATATGACACGAAAATGAACTGACATTTTTCACAAGGATCATAAAGTATTTCGTCTTGTTTTTTATTATCATTCCACTATTTCTGGAAAACATTATACTTTTTATTTTATTTTATTTTATCCGCAGAAAATATCCGAAGTAGGTAAAACACGTACCGAAACGTTTTTAAATTAAAAATGAATTGTCTCAAATCAGTCATTAACTGCATAATCAATTTCATATAAACAGACGTAAAAATTAACCTGTAAAATTTCTCTCATTTGTTTCCGATTCTGGATACAGACTGAAAGGTCATGAGAAACTCCAACGTCATAGGAAATATTTAATTGTTAAATTACGTTATTTTTTTGTACTTGCAAGATTCACATTTTAGTATTTTTACTCTAAATACGTTTTTGGAAACCTTCGTATAATATCCCTAGTGAAATCAATGGCGTATATAATTATATTGATATGTCGTCCCTTTTTTGCGGGTTTCATTGTTTCTATGTCGGACGCTCTAATTATTATGCAGAATATATATATAATTCACATCTGTTCGCACAAACAGGTTTCCACCCCCACCGAACGTAATACAATTTAAATACCGAAAATACCACACCAGTTACAATGTTTTCAGTATTTCATCATTGGCCTATTGCCAATGGTTCCAAAAATATATAAAATTCCCGTATTAAATTTTTAACGTGGAATAGATTTACATTTCAGGTCGGATTAAAAAAAAGCAAGGCCATGTAAAGATGATTATACATTAGGAAGTTTCATAATTTTGTATTCAAATTAAAAATAGAATTTAATTACTCATTTGTTTTGTTTTTAATTTCAGGATAAAATCACGTTATTTATATTTGATATAATGTTTGATGTTTCCAGAATGTTAAATATTTAAGTTAACTATAAATTAAATTATTTCAGGTTGTACTCAAAATTTCATGGGAAATTTGTATACACACAGGGTATTTTGGTAAAAAAAATTTAATGATAGAATTACGAATGAAACGTATACTAAATTTTTGTCGAATTTCTCAGTTACTTTCCAGCTAAAATATTATGGTAAAATAAATATATTTTCTTGCATAAAGTCTGTAATTATAAAAAAAATGTACGATTTTCTTAAGAATAACACAAGTATTTAAATGAGTCTCAGACATCATATCATGCCGTTGATATCCGGAAAATGCAGTTGATGAATATCAGTTATTGATAATTTACGTATAAAATTTCAATAACATGAATCTTTGAGACAGTTTTGTGTATCATCAACGTTTCCATAAATAGGAAAATGGAAATTTGGGTACAAATATTGATGAAGATATTAAAAGAAATGCAACTAGAGACATGAAGGATACTTATCCTGCTTTCAATTTTTCCTCTTGTCACTGCGATTTTATTTTTGGTTCTTTTTCAGTTCGTACTTAATACAGTTTTGATATTGTCTTATGCCAGAGTCTGAATTTTATATTTTCTCTTCATTATGACCTAATTTTTATGAATATTATTTTTTTTCCGTGGTTTATTGGATTTGATTATTCTTCCTAAAAGAAACTTTTAATGTTAATGGCTACCCGGAGTCTCGAGGACCATTGAAACTTGGCAGATTAGTGTTATTTGCGTTGCTTGTAGTTTCCCATTAAGCGATTTCTTGCGGTTGATCTTAATACGGGACATTAATTACAAGGAGTCGGGTGTAACCTTGTTACAGTGGCAGATTAAAGGGTATTCCGGATACGTACTACTGCTGCTGGTTTAAGTTAATGCAGCGATTCACTATCACGGTCCATTAACTATCGAATTAGCAGGGAAGTAATTAGTAGTGGCAGCAAATGCATAGTGATTAAGGAAAGTGCCGTTGAACTCAAATAACGTAGAAAATCGAAGGGAGGTTGCTCAATTACAATCTATTTCAGTGGTCATAGCTCGTCGAGGGGGCTCAAATTGTTATGGGTAATGAAAATCAATATCCACCGCGTCGACGATATGTTTTCCTCCATTAATAGAAATGCAGTCTATTCGAACGATTAAATGCAAAGCTACGCGATGTGAGTTGTGAACGTTTCAATCAAAAGAAAGGAGTTGCGCAGTTTAATTATAATTCAATAGGTTGGAAAACGGCGGTTTAAAATTTTTCAAAAGCTCAATTATGCCGAACTGATTGAATTCTCATATGTGATGAATACTTTGAGTACTGCTCGGTGATGAATTACTGGAAGTTTATAAACATATAATAAGGAAAAATGTACTTCAATGCCTTACTGTTCAATTAGTCATTGACTCAAATGGCTCATAGTTTAAAAGAATGGAAAAATTATAATATTCGGCTGCTTTTATTGATAATATAAATTTAATTAATTCTTTTATATTTATTTACAGCCATTTTTATCTAATTTATTCAAAATAACGACGACGTTGCAGTGCCATTTTGTGTACTTTAATCAGGTTTTAACTTTCATCAGGTTATGTTTCTATGATTAAACATAAATTTCTTCTTAATCTTATATCTTAAAATTTAAAACAATATTATATTAAAAATTAAAATAATATATTTCAACATCCTTGCAATTCAATAATTGTTCCCATTCATAAAGTAATTTTTCTTTTCAAATTGAAATTGCAAAAAATAGTTTTGGGAGTATTAATATTTGTTAAAATTATATGTCACTCAGTCCTGAACGGAGGAAACGTTAAAAATCCGAAAAGGATTGCATTTTTCTGTATATTTAAGGAACATTCAAAATTTCGTTTGAATAGTTTGTTTTAAGGAAATTAATTAAAATGTGTAAATTTTAATATTTTATTTAACTACGTTAGTAAATTTTACATTAATAATTTGTAGTATATATGTTGCTTATTTAGGTCTATTACCTGATAATATCCCAAATTAATGACTAAATATCTTAATATAGTAATTATTTTTCGTTTAAGTTGAATAATACATTTTTTCTGACAAATTGGCCATTTTTCTGTTTATTTATTAAATTATAATTGACATATTATCTTAAATTCTTTGTGGACCATGACATGGTAAGGAAAAAGTGAAAACACTTTTATTTAATTTTACAGATCATTGATTGGGTTTTGTCAGTTTGATTTTATGTGCGCTAACTTTTAGTGTACAGACCGTTACATTCCAGAATTTCTCCTAATATCATAATATTCTTCAAAAGTTGTTTGGATTCGCGGAAGCCATGTTCGTATGAGGATATGTAATACCTGAGTGTTTTATCAGTTAATTGAAGGTTACGGAATTAGATACGGCGGTGGCTATTTGTTGAATAAAATGGCGTGTTTGCAACGCACGTGGAAGACACGTCCAATATCCGCAGGCTTTGAGCCCCGGCAGCGCGGCGGCGGTTTTCCAGGCTCGTGTTTGATGTTGCTCAGCGACCCTGCCACCAATCTCACGGACCATCACACTTTTGATCCTGCAAAAGGCTACCACTTCCTTCTTCCACCAGCACACGCCTGTCAGTAGCCTGTCCGGTTGAAAATTTAAGAGGTTTTTTTTACAACGGACGCCCAGATCCTAATTATCATGTAAAATACTGAGATTTTTTTTGCCACATCGTGATCCCCTACAGAGGCACCGGTTAACAAACCAGAAATTTCCTCACTTTTCGTATCATTCAGCAGAGTCAGCTGATTACAGACCATCATTGTGCCTCCAACACTTAACTATCAACGTTTATGTATTATTATAGTGATCATTAGGTCATTTAACAATTCCTCCAAAAATTCTACGCTTTCGAGGAATGGCACCTGGATCATATTGATCCATTAATACCACGTTCAAGTGAGCTTTAGTGAATAAAATCCGTTTATGACGGATTCACTCTTAAATATCATAAGGAATGATTACGTATAATTAAAAACCAGCCTAATTTGTCAGAAATTTTCTCCAATTTTATTTTAATTATTCGTAGATATTTATAGAAATAAATTATATTTAAACTTGCTAAATTTTTATTTTGAAGTGATTCAGAAGAAGAAATGATACGTCTCGCAAATTTTTATTTCATTAATAATAACCATATTTTAAAAAATATATATTTCTGACTTATCTCGCTGGTTTATTCATTTATATTTAAATGAAGTCTTTTAAATAAAACTATTAGAAACAACTTAAAAAGACAAGGCAAATTTCTGTAATTTTTATATATAACTAATTTAGAGGATGTAACATTATCATTTTTGTCTCAGGTTAATCTTCAATTCGATTAAATAATTAATATAGGAAGAGGGGGATAAATATTGAAATTAGAAACGTAGTAATATTTGGATGTATTGTATTGAGTTTAATATAATACAGGCTAAAAATTAAGTTAAATTTTCCTTGAAAAATTTAAAACTAATTTAAAAACAAAACAGGTTTTAATTAAACTTCCCGAACATTTTTACGTATTTATTGTGAATTTTTACTAACAATAATAATAAATTTTATAGATTTAATTAAACTTGTGTAAATAAAGAATAGATGATAAAATATTTATTGTGAATTTATACTAACAATAAGGTTTAATAAATTTTATAGATTTAATTAAACTTGTGTAAATAAAGAATAGATGATAAAATATTTATTGTGAATTTATACTAACAATAAGGTTTAATAAATTTTATAGATTTAATTAAACTTGTGTAAATAAAGAATAGATGATAAAATATCTATTTGATTTAATTAAGCTTACGAAGCATATGTTCAAATCCACATATTTGTTTAACTTCTCGTATTAATGTAGTAAGATAGAAGTAAACGTGACAGAACCGGGAATCTAACACAGGACCATTATTAAGTAATAATTAAGCTAGCATGTCCTCCTCGAATCCTTAGAATTAGGCCATGAAAATTGTGAGTAATAAATTTTTAGGTTAGCCTAAGATAAAGGAAAGGAGAGAACTTATGTGGCGCTGGGTCGACAGGGTAGCTCACATGGTAGAGCAAATTCATACTCAACAGATTTGGAATTCAATTCCACAAAGCTTTGGAATAATTATTTATGCTCATAGGCCTACATTAAATTATGTTTTGTCCCAATTATTATTTTTCGGGGAAAAATCAATTCCAATAAAAAGTATGTATCAGCACAAAATTTATTCATTTTAAAGAGTACATCTATATAATAAAAAAGGATGTATATTTGTATGTATGTATGTATTTACGTTGTCCTTTATACAAATTTTATCGCGTGGACAGAATGCAACAAAAATTGGTGCACATATTCTTCAAGACATGAGAAACAGTACTGTGGGGATGAGAAACCCGTAGCATAAAGGTGTAAAGAATTATAATTGATAAACGTGATAATTTTGTGTTAAATTAATGCGCGTCAAGAGATCATGAAGTCAAGGGACAAAGAGAGACGTTACTACGCGACGAACAAAGCAAATAGTTCATTTCTCGGTATTGCAATAAAGCAGAAATATTTCCATTGGATAAAATTAAAACAATACGAATAATTAACGATCTATGTGGAAAATGTATGTTAATTTTCGTGCCATATTAAGTGACTCCAATATGGCGACCATTTGTTTACATTGTGAATTTAGCGAACAATTTCATCAATTTAATCGTTCGTAATATCTGAAGACTGAGGGACAATTATATCCTGCAGTACGCAATGAGTTATTTAAGAATAAATTCGGAGGTATGTTTGTTGGGATTGATGCAATAAAATTCAATGTATTTTATACCACCGGGGATTAAGTTAAATTTTGCTTGAAAAATTTAAAACTAATTTAAAAACAAAACAGGTTTTAATTAAGCTTCCCGAAAATTTTTACGTATTTATTGTGAATTTTTACTAACAATAATAGATTTAATTAAACTTATGTAAATAAAGAATAGATAATAAAATATTTATTGTGAATTTATACTAACAATAAGGTTTAATAAATTTTATAGATTTAATTAAACTTGTGTAAATAAAGAATAGATGATAAAATATCATGTTGAAATTAGATCATGATGAAATTACCACTCTTTCTGCATACGTACGTAAAATAATTTCTTCACTAAAGATTAATGGAGAATTAAATACTTTTCTGGTTTATATAAATAAGTACACGGACAACGCCGGGCTCCCAGCTAGTTAAAAATAAACCTAGTCACTAAATTACTTTTTATAAACATTTATAAAAGCTTAAAGAAAAACAAAGTTATTTTTGTACATTACTGAAATAATTTTATTTAAATGCTGAAATTCTTTTTTTTGCCCGTAGTGACTTATATTTTGTTGTATTTTTTCATCAATTTCGGTTCTGTTTGCCTTATTTCTTCACTTCTCCGTGAATTAACCTTCCATTACTATCTGTGAGATTACCTAAAACAGTGTTAATCGTCAATTAAAAATGTCATGATTATACTAAGCAGCATATGGAGATCCAGTACACTAAAATTTTATATTCTAGAGAGGTTTTACTTTACTTAGCAAATACTTCGTGTTCGTAAAAACCTCTTACTTGTCGGTCCGCCTATATTTTATTTCGAACAGAACCGAACGTCAACAGAAACGAAATAGAATGTAAAAGTTATTTGGTTTTTATTTAAATTGCCCCTGTGTTTGTATTGGCGTGAGAGTTTTTTATTTGTCAGATACATGTTCATTCCAGCCAGTATTATTTGATGGAAAATTTTCATTCTCTTATTTGGGGTTCTGTTAATTGTTTCTGAGAATGTTTCTCACTAGTTACAGCACAGAATGTATATTGATTTGTTTAATTGAATTTGCATATGCATTTGCGTATGTAGCAATGAGTCTGTTTATTTTCAACGGGAAAACACATGCGTGGTGTATTAAAATTTAATGAAAGGTGAAAAAATTATAAACCACGAATACATAATTTTTAATAATTACAGTACGAAAACTGAACAATTTTAAAGCTGACATATAAATATATAAAATTTAAATTTCCGACGATTTGTAGTATTTTAGTAAATAAAAGTTTTTTTAAAGTGTTAAGAATCTGTTGCGTGTTTAGAAGGAGTCCTGATGAACTTTCTAAACGTCAGTTTTTATTTTAGCGACTATATAAAAATAAAAAAAAATTCCCAGCACAATTCTCGTCTTTACCTACTTATACGAAACGTGTAACATTCAAGATGGCGGCAATTATTTCGATTTCAAAGACGTTCTCAGGGGACTTCTAGTAACTTTAAATAAATCCATTTTTAATTTTTGTTTGTGATATATGATTCTTCTTTCTTGTACGTAGCCGTGACCTCTCTCCACAACCTCTCCCTTTTTCTTCTCCTCTCTCTGCCATCCCTCCTAAATGGAACAGGGTGAAAGAGCCCCATCTTAGCAACGAACGTGGGGTAGTAAATAGAATTATCATATCCGTCTTGATCTCGCAGTCTCCTTCCCTTCTTTGTGCTCTTTCTTCCAGCCTACACACATGGTAACTCTTGTATGCTACGCTCTAAATACACCCTAAAAGAAAATAGCAGGGACGCTTTTTTCGTAGTTAGTTGTAGAATAACACTCAAAATTTAAGAATAAATTTTCTATTTCCATGATTATAATATGATCTCCTGACATAAAATTAGATTTTTGTTGAATTTTGCGATTTTGATCAACCCGAATATTTTTCTTTGTCTCTCGGGCATCGCGAATGGAATAATGAGAAAAATATTAAAGGTACCTATGGTTTCAATGTAAATAATTTTTATGTTTCGGAAATATCGTTGGTCGATGATAAATTGAAATAAACAAAAGGTTAAAAAATAAAATTATAGTGTAGCCTTCAGGCAGAATGCTTAAAAATAATATAAGAGGAATATAAGAACACGCTAACTTATTTCAGTTCCTAGAACAATAATTTACAATACCGATTTAAATGGAAAATGTTGTGGAATAAAATTCAGGAGAAAGCATATATATATATATATATACTGCCGCAAATAATACTTGACATTAAGTCATCAAATCCGTTTTAAATATCCAATATTAGATAAATTGCGTCTGTAAATAATTACCATAATTTTTTAAAAAGTTTAATATTTCCTCCTATGCAAACAAAAAATAAAAATTGCAAAAGTGTCATATGAAGTTAAATATAATTAATTGATCTCTTGAGTATTCTTAGTGTCACTATTTTTCTTTATACACAGTGTTCGTCCCCCTTCACCTGTTTGTCCCTAAGGAACACTTTTAACTGAATTGAGTTAATATTCCGCCATAACCTGCCAGGTTGTTCTGATTTATGCGCCCGCGATAAAATAAATCATTCTATGGGAAATCAGAGCAGCAGCAAGCAACATCTCCATACACCAGGGGGAAATATATTCTTCTTCCGGCCAAAAATAAAAGAGAATGCCGGTCAATACGCAAGAGAATACAAAATAAAATTCGTCATGTGAACTTTTAATTATACAGGCTGAAAAAAAAGAGTGAACAGTAAACAGCTCGTTGTTAAATTTATTCGAGATTTTACGCGTTATGAACATTGGTTTGGTCAGTAAAACATTGGATTTCGATAACTTGCACGAGTCCGAAGAGACGAGAACCCCCCCCCCCCCCCACCTGACTTGTTTACTGCTAAATATTACATGCACTCTCATTAATTGTTACGTAATTAGAGGTGTATCGCTCCGATTTCATGCAGGTAATAATTATGCCCAACAAAAGCATTTTGATACAGTGTAATTTAATAAAGCCCGAACCCTAGTAACGTACTATATAATTTATTACATGCTTCTATATTTTGAAATTAAATTCATTTTCACAGAAGGATAGAATATTCAATAAGTGAAGAGAAGTGCTGTACGAAAATAACAGGCACGATTTTGTTAAATTCGGTTTCCCGTTGACACCTAAAATTCTTTAAAAATAATATATTTCTTTAGATCCGTTTTTTATAATAAGAAAAATGAAATAAAATGACGACCATTTATAGACACATTTTAAAATATTTCTTAATGTAAAATACTTTAAGTACCTCTTTGTAGTTTCTCCATGATATTTGTTTTTGAAATGTCTGCAAAATAAATCGTTTATTTTTTCATTTTTCATTTTTTTTAAAGATTGAGTAATTAAAAATAAATTAAAATTATAAGTACGAAAATTATTCTATAATATTCATTTTTTACTAAGACATAAATAGATAAGTTTTAATGGTTATAGCTTCACTAAAATTAAAATGTACCAAACGCCTGGAAAATATTGATTAAAAATATTTGTCATAAAAAAGTTATAAAGACTCTATATTATTAATTTTCCACTACAAATAAAAAATGGAGCCGTAAAGTTACGAAATCTGAATTTACTTGTTTACAGAAAGTTTTTAAACGCTTTGTATTGACTTAAAATTATTACGAGGACTAGGTTTCACAATTAGTCAAATATATTGGTTTCAATTATCTAGGGTATGGTTGTTCTGATATTTTATATAGTGACTAGAATTATATTTTTAATTTTGGGTTAAAATCTCGACATTTTAACAAATATCTAGATTTATTCATTCCATTAGTCCTCGGCCGAGGAAATAGGGCACGTCACAATATAAGATTACACGTAAAGAATAATTATTACGAATACACAGTTTAAAAAAACAAACATTGTACTTTACCAAAGTATATAGATTATATAGAGATTATAAAAGCTATTTGTAACAAAATTCGAGAAAATCTTTGTCTCGGAGGTAACGTTTCAGATGTATATTCGAGAGAAAAACAATAATAGATTTAAATTTAAATTAATATATTTTATTATCACTATAAAACTATTTTTATGAAGTTACTAAGATGAGAAATATTCCGTTCATCAGAACAGGAAAATTATTTCTGAATTTGATAGTAAAGTACTTCATTATGAGTGGACATATTTGAGGATAAATCTTCGGTGGAGTCTTGCGGGAGAAACATGGACTTTTAAGAGAGGAACTAAAAACTTTCTATTGATTCACCACAATTTGGTTCGCGTCGGATCGTAATAAAGAAAATTGAACAGCTGTAAGTAATGCACAGAATTCTTTTGCCGTTACGCCGTGATTAAATTTTGTTTCTCCAACTTCGACAACATATGTTTCGGACGTATGACGTCATAAACGAGAATCCGGTTACCTCAAAATCTGCGGTTAATGAGAGTTTGTTCTTGACCTCTGTTAATGGGTGCGTTCTTGTTATCCTTCGTTGGGATTACACGGTCATCAATGTCCAACGGCACGTTAGCTTCCTTGTCGTTCTCTGACTATCTTCTCTGATGACACTGAATCGAGGACAAACAATTACCGGTCTGCTGAACCGAAACCGAGAAGACCGTGTCAATTCCGAGAAAGGTCATCATCAGCCATCAAGCGTAATTTATCCACGATTCTTCATTTAATATGAATTACCCTAGCCAGCCATTTTCTCATCACTACTTCCAGCCCCCAGGTTTTCCGAAATAATTCATCATTAAAGTTATTCTCAAAAAACGTCACAAAGACTGTAAAGCTTGTTACATAGGACAGACAAAACAAGCATTAACAATACTAACCAAAGAAAATTTTCTGTTTGAAACATCCTGTTTTATCTTCGCACGATTACTTTAACTATCATAAAATGAATTGGGTCATTATTAAACTTTTAGATGAGAAAATAAATAACTTTTCAAGATTAATGAGCAAAATGATTTCCTTCAGATCTAACAATAAGACAATTAATTTAAAGAATGACACTCGAAATCTGAATTGTATTTATGGTAACATTTTATTGTGACCTATTATGCGAAATATTCAGCTGATTTTAATTCACATAACTACTTGCTTAAAATAAACATAACAATACAACGGCTTTAAACTATACCTGATTGCATTGTTTACCTTTTGCAAGAATACGTGTTGGAACATAGTCCTACCATATACATCAAATTTAAAATTGATTTACTTTTTTGCAATTATAAATTCAACGGTTTAATTATATTGCAAGCTAATTATTGTTTTTAATGCTGTTTTCTGATATTGAATTTATATAATTTTCATTAATCTGGAAGTTCACATCTATAATGGAATTAATGTAATATTTTGTTTCAAGGTCTCCTAATTTTTATTTCATGAGTCATATGGACGAAACATCGTATAAATATTTTACATTGAAATTAAATTATTATATTTCATTTTTCTGACTTCCCAGGACAATTATTATTTTATTATAATTCTCGAAAGAACTCTCGTGAAGTTCTGACAGAAGGAAAGAGCCAGTTCGTTCATTTTTCTCCCACAATAAGGGAACATGTTATGACTGAGAGAACATCGCCTCTGGCTGGTAAGTTGAAAGTCTGTCTCCCGTTGGCTGACTGAGTTGCTTGGAGGCAACCGAGTAGAGAGCAGTGAGTAGTTTTTGGATGAAAGCCCTCCTTTATTGAGCGTGAAATATGGATCTCTTGGGATTACAATCCAAATGATGTTAGCGGAGACGCGACAATCGCGAACGGCGTCCAATTGCCGTTGATTATACATGCATTAGAAGACAAATTGACTTTGAGGCGGCCGATTGACCTCCGACCACGCGTGGGGAAAACGGGCCCGCTACCAAATGTGAAAGGTGACGCCATCAGGCTACAAGCACCAGGGGATTTCCATTGTAGATTACAACTCCTCTATCTAACAAGGCAGCGGCTGTAAACCTGGACTAGTGACGGGCTGAAATGTGAGGTCTTCATTAGGGAAAACCCGAATCACCTCTGAAGTATTTCCCTACACCTTTCTTTTCTACACAAGTGCTTATTACAATAAAACCCTTTTCGTTTAGTTGGCGCTTGGAGTCGGAGTGCATTATTCTATCGAATTTATATATGACCCACGACTGAATAAATCAATAGCAATTATTAACACAAATTGAAGTGAGGTGTCCTTTTTAAATACATGCGTCAATAATTAAAAATAATTAACTAAAAGTTCTATTTAAACATATTTTTTTCACTTTCAGAATGTAAATGTAACAACTGGTAAATATAATGCTGTATTTTTCTTTCTATTCTTTATCAACTGAAAAATCAGGATGAAAAAGTCACGCCCGGGCCGGGAATAGAGCCGAGGACCTTCGCTAACCAAGTTCTTACTACTTATTTTTTATTCTTTTCAACACATATAACAAAAAAAAATGGTTACCATAGAAACATAATAATTTGATTCTAGTAAAAACCTCATGGAAGTACACAACGTCGTTGGAATATTGAATAAAATATTTTGAAATGTCTATAAATAAAGGTCGTTAATTCACTTAATTTGTATAACTATTTTTTGCATGCCAAAATAAATTTAAGAGAAAAGTTGTAAGATTTTATTTTATTAGATGGTCAATTATCATTTTTAATTCAATTGAAAACAAATTACACTTCCATGATGTGATAACTGTATTCAAGAGTAACTTGAGAGCTTTATAAAGGAAAGTTTTCTAAGAAATATGGAATGTTTCACAATCAGGAAAAAGAACAATACGTGAAAGGAGTTAAAACACGATCAAAGCATATCAGGAAAATTAAAAGTAGACTTGATGAAGTAAGGAACTAGTAAAGTAGTTCCGAGTAACGAAGGGCGCAGAGGAAGGATGGCGGTAGAGAAGCTGGTAGAAAGCAATACTTTTTTACTGGATTGCTCAAACGAATTACGGGAAATCAAGATTGTATTTTTAAGATGTTAAGATACGGAAGTTGTACTGAACGTAACTGCAAATGTCCTTGACATATTCTGTAATCTACTAGACTGACTTATTGTTATGTGTAGCCATTGGGTTTAATTACACCTCTAGTCAGAATGTATATATTTGACTGAATACGAATTACACCTGAATTATTTGAAAGCAGTTGAGAAGGGGAAATCCGATCCGACCACGTAGCCCCCACCATATTGTCAGCTCTCTATTTGATTCCAATGCGGGAGTGATAAGAAACGCCCGGAGGCAATATCCAGGAACCCATCGACGCTATCTCCAGCGTCATTCAATCTGGAGCTGGGCTTGTTCCGTGGAATTGATGGCGACAGGTGGAACGTCCCTTGGTCTGACCACTGAGCCGCCCACGTCTTGTAATGGACTAACAGAACCCGGCCGATGTTCGTCCATCTGAATCCCGAGAGTCCTGTAATTGTGTCTAGTTGAATTTAATCAAGGGGCAGATCGGCAGGGACCGTGAGACGCGTAGGTGATGAAATTGCCAGAGTGCCTGTTAATCACATAATGCATAAAGAAAAAAGAATGTAACAGAAAAGAATAAAAATAAGGTACAAGTGATGTGCACTCCTCAAGATTCACTCAGATAATTGTATTTGTCCATTTATACATAAATGCTTCATAACTGTGATTTTCCAATGCATATTATTTTAAATAATTTATAAGTGTCTTTTGTTTTAGATATTATTTTATCAAGAATTTTAAATTATTTAAATTATATATATATATAATAAATAACCATCTTTAACAGTAGCAAAGTATTTTTCACTGCATAAAGGTTTCTCAGGATTCCAGCCGCGTAAACGTGACGTTTCGATGACATCATCTTAGGAGATAGTCTGTCTACATAGAAAAAACCTTAATTCTATAAAGGAGTTTTCATATTAATTTTGTATAAGCGAGTTACCCCCTTTATTTTTCAATATCATGTAGTAAATTTTATATATATATAAAAAAACATAATTGTTTTGAAAAAAAGTTGTTGACTTCTTTATAATACATATTCTTGGATTTTTTAAGTTTGTCGTGGATACTAAATAGTATAATTATCTTAACTAATTGATTTTATTCTGTAAAAAATATATTTTGTTATTTGTATTTTATCCGTGGTACTATTAACTTAGAAATTTTCTCTGATATGTTAATCACTTAATTTTTTTCAATATTTCCAATATTTGTGTGGCCATGAACATATTTTTTAAATAAAAAAAATTATTTTTCAAATATTATAAATGTATTTTAAATATATATTTTACAGAATGATAATGAGAAATATTTTTCTGTATGAGTCTTAATAAATAATAATAAGAAAAAATACTTTTTGCCTGTCAAATGTAGTTAATATAAATTAATAAATTTTATATTCTTTTTTATCTATTATATATTTGCGTATTGAACGTATGTATATTAATTGGCTTGGGACTAACGCAATCAACAAATTAAGTCTCGGGTTTGATGTTTTTTCAACTTGATACATTTCGAATATTGACTAAAATTGTTCTAAGCTAAAATCCGTTAGTTACGTTTCTAATTTAATAACAGATGTTAAAATTTTAATTCAAATTACCTGATATAGAATGGAACTGACGGTTAATATACAGAAGGACTATTTATAATATTAACAATTAGCTGTATGTATGCCTCGGTAAATACGCTACTGTCAACAAAAGCTTAAAATTTTCTAGTGGGTAATGTCTTATTGAATTTCTTAAATGTCAATTTCGTGACATCCATCCAGCTGATTTTTTGCGGGTTACAATTTCCCGCACCAGTTCTTCCCTTTTCTTTTTGATATTACTAAATGAGGGAGATTAAGCTTGGTAACGTTCTTTCTCAGTCTAGCGCTATATTCTGGAAGAACTTTCATAGTTACTATTAAATTAAATGTTGGCCAACGCGTCAGTTAAATCGCTCTTTGGTGTAATACTTTGAATTTTAGTGAATTAATTAAGAGAACTTGAAGTGAATAGTAATACTGTCCCGCAATACGCGGTGGTGGGGTTTGCGTTGTCATTTATTTTTGAGCTGAAGCTCAGTGTAGATGTGACGAATCTTCCCAGGGATTTGTTTTGTGAAGCTTGTTTTCTAACCAAATATCTCAGCTGTGTCGACCTACAATTATTGGAAGAAGGATTACGACGGATGCGGATTTCAATAACAGCGTTTCAAAGCAGTCACAAGTACACGGATTGATGCCTCCCTTTTGCTGCTCCCATAAATTGGCGAGGGGGAAATGTTGTCAAGGCTTTGTATTACACGCGAGTATATTGCCACAAAAAAACAAATATTTTTTTCTTCTTTCTCCTTTGTCACATCGAAATAATTGCAAACCCTCTGGTAAATGTAGAAGTGGAACACGTATACATACAAATAGTCATCAATTGGGGGGTTTCTGTATTTAAATTTAGTAATCAGGACCCTTTTGTAATCAACTTTCAACTTAACTAAAATTTTATTATGATAGTCGTTGATTACTACTAATGAAGATTAAGTACCACACAAACTAAATGTGACTTTCTACTTTTCACTGTCTTCTCCAATTAATTGCAATTTATTAAAAATAAAACTAATTTCTTAACACAATAAACTTATTAAAATATCATTATACTTTGCCCCAGTTATATATAGCTCATTTTGGAGTTATTGCAATTATATTGTGCCCAAATTATTTAAATAATTACGGTATTACTCTACGAAATTTCTAATACTACCGAAGTAAAATGATGAAAGATTGACAAAAATTAATATTTGAATCATAATAAAACAGGATAATGCATATATTTAAATATTAATGAATAAATAGAAACTTAATCGAATTTTAAATAGTGTAAGTGGCCGCTGATGTGCTCATTTTAGTATATTTTGTAACAGATGAGAATTATCTACGGAGCTAGGGGTCGTGGGGCGGTGGGGGTAGCTGTGAGGCATGGGGTTGTGAAGATTGATGGGAGTCTGCGGACGAAACCCAGATCAATTATTGAAGGCGTGCAGTGACAGACTTATAATAGCCGCTCTGATCGATGAGATTACGACATACAGACGCCGGAATCTTCATCGATCACCGTCCTTTCTCTTTGGCGATCTTTTTGAGGACGGGGGGGAGATGTGGAAAACCGCGTCGTCGGAGACAAGTCTGTAAGCGTGTGGGTTCATCAGGAACGTGCTGAAACGGCTCTCCACCATTCAAGCTACAGGAGGAAGAAAAACTGATGGAATTTACGAATGCAAATGTGCACACAGAAGCTTAAAAATTCTCTTAGTCGTAGATTTCTTTTCATATTTGAACGAAGAGTAATGGATACGATTTGTCATCTCCAATTTGAAACTTAATGACAATGACATGTTCCAATAATTCAATTCAAATAGATTGGAAAAATTATCATACCGTCACTAAAATTAATTTATCTTCAATTATACTTATTTTTTGATAATATTATATTTATACCATTCTCCAATTATTTTACAGACCTTTCCAAGATATTTAAATAGAAAAAATTTCTAAAAGGTTTCCAAAATAATTTAATTTTGAATTTGTGGTTAGGTTATATTGTCATAGTGATACTCTAATAAATAAAATGAAATTAGTATTTAAAGTTACAGTTGGTAATTAATTATCTATAATATATCTATATAATAAAAAAGGACATATATTTCAATGTATGTTTTCATTTACGTTTATCTGTACACAAATCGTAACGCGTTGTCAATTTGCAACAAAACTGGGTACATATATTTTTAAAAATACAAGAAACGGCACATAAAGGTAGAAAAAACATGATTATTACCATGACATGCGAGAGAGAGGGAGGCACGTTACGACGTGACGAACAAATAAATAGTTTCTTTTTTCGCACTGAAATAAAGTAGAAATATTTTGATTGAATAAAAAGTATAATTGTATCCAGCATTATTCCATCGAATGATAATATATAACAATACGAAATACTTAATGATCCTTGCAGAAAATGTAAGTTAATTTTCGTGCCGTATTAGTGACTCCAATATGGCGCCTATTTGTTTACATTGTGAATCCAGCTAAGAATTTCATCAATTTAATCTTTTGTAATGTCTGAAGACAGAGGGACAATTATATCCTGCTGTACTCAAGTATTTCATTTAAGAAGAAATTCGGAGGTACGTTTCTTAGAATTGATGCAATAAAATTAAATGTATTTTATAGCTGTTAAATTAATGCACTGTCGGTCGAAAGTATGTACGATACTAGGAACATTTAGATTTAGGTTAAATCACTTCTTGACTAAAGATTAATATAGAATTAAATACTTTTTCGGGTTTATATAAATAAGTACACGGGTAACGCCGGACACCTAGCTACTTATTTGTAATGCCAACGAATCTATTAAGTGACAAGAGAGTTTGAATACTTAATAGTTTTACGGTTCTGTAATTTTATGCCCTTTCAAAATAATCAGAAACATCGAATAACATACTAACGTTAGTTGAATATATTAATACATAAGTTGGTATATTTTAGTATAATTTAAGATCTTGGGGTTACGAAAAAACCTCGGATGAATACTTTAGTCGTTTTTTTGTGGCTTGAAAATTATGTATTCGTTTATTTAAGTATGGAGACAATGGCACTTCAGTTTCAGAGAGGTCGTAAAGAAAATTTCAGAAGTTTACTGTTACGGGCGTTATTTCCGTATTTGAAATACAACGGGAAGACGTATTTCTCCGAGAGCAAATGACGTTGAAGAAGTTGCCAAGCTCGTAAAACTAACAGCAGTCAGTTTCTTGAGCTGCAACCCTGCAGCCAAATTACCAACGTCTGGGCGGATATTTGGCTTGCGTTTCTCCCCTTCCCCGTTCAGGCTTCTGCATGATTCAGCGACGGGCCCATAGGTTTGTAGGTCAGATAGTAAATAGGAAGTTGCTACATGGAGATAAGCTCAGAAATAATGTATGAGTTCAGGAAGAGTAGGGAGGCAATATGAAAGGGCCAGTAAAGATGTATAGGGCGAAGTAGAACCTGCATGAAGCTGAATGGCCGTCGTTACGACGGAATTCACAAGACTACGACCTGGACAGCGTCTTACAACTTTCATACAGGTCTACTACAATCCTCGCCCCGTACCCTTTATACAGTAGTACGCACGTCCAAACGCTGAGAAGCTGTGACAAGAAAATAAAAGTGAATGTGTTCTTCGATGAATTCTGACCGATATAAAACATGCAAGAAATCTTCACTTATTTATAGATAAATACAAAAAAAATTAACGAAACGCAGCTTACCACTCAATTAACCAGTTTATTAACAGGGCAACGAAACTACGACATTCGAATAGATTAGACGAGTTTGTTACTAATTTAATTATTTTTCTCTAAAAAAAATAAACGAAAATATTGCAGTTTGGCGAATAAAGTGATAAAAAATTCATTAATTATATGGATTTATTATTACACAATTAATAATACACAAATTTAAAATAATTTTTTCAGTAAATAATCAAATAAACGACGTTTCACGCCTATTTTTTGGGATCCCTTCAGGTTTATAAAATAATTTTGTTATATCATAATTACATATAAAAATGTTTTTCTTTAAATTCATAGATATTCATACTTGACCAAATTTGTATTTTTTATAATCGGACTCTGAGGAGAATCCATAAAATGATCGAAACGATGTGACTATTTTTTTACTTATTTATTAAAATTATTTCTGGCATGCTGGCCGACTTATTTATAGAATAAGTGATATTATATGGACTAGATTACTTTAATCCAAATATAATTTAAAATTTTTATGAATTTTTTAAATTCTCTCATTGACTTTTACAACACCTGAAGAATTTCCATAACATTTAGGTATGAAACTGTGTAGTTTATTATTTACTAAAAAGTTTATAATAAATTTTATAAGATTAAATATAATATAAACAAAATTTATTTCTGGCTTGATTTGGCACACATAAACTTATTAATTTGTTAATATCTGAAACAATACATAAATGTAATTAGTTTTTGAAATATTTTGGTGTTTAAGAGATATATATGATATGTACTCATGCAGATTTTTAAACTAAATTACTTATAACGGTATAAAAAATTATTTTAAGTACGCGGGAGTCAATTCGAGAGCATAAGTTAGGTAGTTTCTATACTAAAATATATTCTCAAGTGAATCTCAATGAGATCGTCAATAAATAAATTTGGATCAAAGTACATGGAAAGTAGCACAATAAATTAATACAGAGAAAAATCAGTATCTGCTCTATAGAATCGTTTTACTTGAAATGATACGGTCACAGATTTTGTGTTACATTTTCAACTCACGCTTGATACTGAATCTTATCTGCAGAAGAACAGCGGGAATCCTGACTATGGATTTGGAATTAAAAGTTTGTGTTAAAAAGACTTCAGTTTCCCTTTTCCTATTTTTGCCTATTTTGAATTAAGTAGCAGATTTTTAGTAATAACAGAAATTGAAAATAAATTATTTGCGAGGGAGAATCTGCAGTCAGGAAGAGAAACGGAAATTCTTCTTGGCATATTTTTGTCTTTGACCTATTTCTTTGATCTAATCCGTTTCTCTCTCTGACTACGTATTCTCCCACGCAAACAATTCCACTTAAACTTTTGTCATTATTAAACCTATGACTTTAACTAACACTACAATATCATTCACGTTACTCCTGAAATACAACAGACAAGCTTTATTAAAAATCGATTCTATTGCAGACTCGAACTCTATAAATGTTATTTGGCAAATATGATTAAGTATCCATTTCCGATTTCATCATACAAAGTGTTTTATTTTACTTTCAGAATAATGAAGCAGAGTATCGCGTAATTGATAAATTTAAATTAAATATAGACTGCTTTAACATTAATGTATTAGGTCCTGTTTGCGCAATTCATTTTTGAAAAAAAAACTATAAGTGCTCTAAAACACAAATTTCATGAAATCCGTTGTGAACGGGAACCGATACTGAAATACTCAACGCGCAATTAAAACATTTGTAATTATTCGCCATCTCCCTCGATGTACAACATTGGGCCATATTGCAATTTTCGGGTCGCCAGACATTTAATATAGTTCAATTTCATTAAAATGTTGCCTCGGGCTATTGTTTCCCAGTCAGTGTGTGTGTTATATCAGCGAAAATTTCTCTAAATAGTGGAGGATTATTGAAAGTTCCGTTATAGCACGTATATTGCAAATTATTCTGTCGCAAATTAATGACACTGGAAACTTATAAAACAAATTTAATAATTTAATTTGTTGCGATTAAAACTTTTAGCTTAACGTCCTTTGTCCCATAAGTTGTATAATGAATTTCTAGTTAACAGTAATTGTATTTCATAAAGGAAATAGGGGGTGATAATTCTATTATAAAAATTATTATTGTACAAATACAAGACGTAGAGAACGTTTGAAGAATATCAGTTTTAATTAGTTGTTATTAAAAAATGTAAAATAAGTCCATACATTTTGTGATTGTTCTCAGAATATCCTCCTGAAATCTTTAATTTTTACAAACAGAAGGCTACTGATAACAATCAAATTGTTATATAATGATGTATTTATCCGAATATATTTCTTATCGATATTTCATATTCGGAAATAGCTACATGATAATAATAAAAATTTATTTCAAAATTTCGTAATATTTCGTTTCTTATTGAATTCTTCTGATATAATTTTGAGTTATATCTATAATAATTTAATCCGTAAACTTTATTGTTTAAGTCACACTTTCATATTCTCTATGTATTACAGCAATTTTAATGCATACACGAAAAAATATTTTTTTACTGTAAATAATAAAGGTAAGACCTGATGTAACCTACATCTCTAATACGTAAAAGATAATGTTAGCAAAATTATTTTAAAATAAAATTTACTATTTGTAATTTATGAAATATATATGAAACTATTCGAGAAATATTTTAAGGAAAAGTTTTTTTATTCAAGAGTCTGTTTTATTTATTATCTTAATAATTAAGCTAATATCTCACAGTTATATTTTTAATTTAAGTTCTTTTAGAGAGAGAGAGAGAGCCTCTCTGGTTTTTTTTGAACTAAGGTTCCCACATGCCGAGGCACCTTGGTCTGTTTTGAGAGGTGTATGTTCCGGGGTCGCAGACCTTGGGCATACGGTAAGAGTTGTCCGCTATTCCTATTGGAATAGTCGGCCAGCTGCCTCCTAAACAGGCCAAGGCATGGCGAGGGGTAAGCTGCGTCCCCACAGCAAACTCCTCTCCCGCTATCGGAAGGGCGTGGGACAAGTACCCAATGCCCGACCTACCCGATGCAGGTTTTTCTAGGGTTTTCCCTGCATTTCTTTAGGCGAATGCCGGGTAGGATCCTTAAACCATAGCCCGGGGGCCCTAGTTAACCCTTGGCTACCTTCCTCTACCCTTCCGCATCCCCCCTTTCTAATCCCTTCCTATGCTATTAAAGGGGAGTTGCCCAATGTGGATCACCCTCATGTAGCCTGTTGCCCTAAAAAAAAAAAAAAAAAAAAGAGAGAGAGAGAGGAAACTGATAGCCTGCGAGAGGATTCTCTCGCAGGTAACCTGCGAGGGATTTTCTCTCGCAGGCAGAACCTTTTAGGAGAGATACGAAGGGGCTACCTTTGGGTATGTCTTTTCCTCTCCGGTTTTGAACTAAGGTTCCCACATGCCGAGGCACCTCGGCCTGTTTTGAGAGGTGTATGTTCCGGGGTCGCAGACCTTGGGCATACGGTAAGAGTTGTTCGCTATTCCCATTGGAATAGTCGGCCAGCTGCCTCCTAAACTGGTCAAGGCACGGAGAAGGGAATGCTGCGTCCCCACAGCAAACTCTTATCCCGCTATCGGAAGGGCGTGGGACAAGTACCCAATGCCCGACCTACCCGATGCAGGTTTTTCTAAGGTTTTCCCTGCATTCCTTTAGGCGAATGCCGGGTAGGATCCTTAAAATATAGCCCGGGGGCCCTAGTTAACCCTTGGCTACCTTCCTCTACCCTTCCGCATCCCCCCTTTCAAATCCCTTCCTATGCTATTAAAGGGGAGTTGCCCTAAGTGGATTACCCTCATGTAGCCTATTGCCCAAAAAAAAAAAAAAAAAAAAGAGAGAGAGAGACGCATTATGTTAATAATTACGATACGTAATACAAAAAAGTTTTTAATTGTTTATTAATAATTGATGTAATAAAGTTTTTTACATTACGATACTACTACCGCCAACTGATTTAATTTTCGATCCATTGTCGGCCGTATTATTTCGGTCGTTACATCAATTATACGGCCGCAAGATAGCGGCACCGCTTTCCAGGGAGACCTCAATTAACGGTTAATATAGTTTACACAGTAAAATTTGGTGTTGTTTATTCATTCTTTCATAAAAAATCTGAGAAACACAGATAACACAGCCTTGAATATTTATTATTATATATTTAATCTATTCGTGTACGTGAGCTCCGTCCTAACAGCGTGTGATGACGTCACAGTACGTCACGTTCGCCTTCTCTATTAGCTCGACTCCCACAACATATAATGCATTGTATGTATATGTATTCTTATAAATTACTGCAAAATGCATTGTGCTTTCATAAAGTCACCACAGGGACTTCATACAAGTGATACAAAAATCATGTTCGCTAACATTCACTGGGAATATTATTTGCCATCGCGACATTGGACGAGATATAGTTATGTGTCATAGAGATGTTACTATCTAACACTCGGAGTAATCAGTTAAAATTTGGTGGACTGTGTATTGATCGTTCTTAGGATCGTGTCGACTGTGTTTTATATATATTTTCCCCCCATCGAGTTTCTTCGGCCGACTCCAAAATGGGATCCCCCGCGGGATTCGCGACCAACAACTGTTGCAGCGTTGTGTTACCGCAGAACTTTTTTCCCCTTCCCCCGCTCCTTCGTTTTTCCCCCCTCCTCAATGTGAAGGGTAAAGGCGGGGTGTAGGCGTACGACTCCCACATCAACTGTTGACGGTGGGGCGAAAGTTGGTAACAGCTTGACACACGATTGCTCTCCAGCGCAGTGCGCGAAATATTGCTCAGGGCAAGAGTGGTGGTGGGCGAACCTGTCAGGGGAATCACTCAGTCAGCCAACACTCACAAAAATCATTTCCTCTGAAAGGGTTGACTCAGGTAGTCTCGAAAGGGAACGGTGGACTTACTATAAATACACGTTTCTTTTTCCTGGACCGTAAAATGATGTAAACGTAGAGGAAAAATAAGGTTTATTTTTGAGTCATCAGTGGCAAGGATGATCTTCCATCTTGATCAGTTATAGAATTGCGATTATTATTATTCGATAGACTATTGTAAGTTGTAAATACTCAGAGAAACGCAGCTTTGTTCGAACCAATTTATTACTGATATTTACTATACAACACTTAAAATTTAAGTTTAATTATATAATGCTAAAGAAAATACGGATGACAAAAATATACCTGTTATAATAAAAAAACAAGTTCTTTCAAATAACCTGTTTTGTAGGCTTTTGTTATGTTTCTTGAAGAATTTTTATAATTTAATATAAAATATATAATATGAATAAGAAAGACAGCCAAATCAAACAAAAAGCTAATAAAAAGTGCAGTTGTGTTACACTAGGCCCTTCTTAGAACCTGACGAAAGGAACAACGATCATAGAAACGTTGTGTGGTACATTTTTGTCTGATTTGGCTATGTTTATTGTTCATTATTTTCAATCAGACGTAATTTTTTTTAATTTTGATTTATTATAATTAATGATTTTTTATTCAATCCACAATTTTATTTATCAGTCGCCATTTTAATAAGAAATTTAATTCATAATTTTCTGAAATATTTAAATTTTTATATATGAGCTTCTTCATGAATTGTAAATTTTTAAAGATTATAATTTTTTTCAGGTGAAAGCTCCAGCAAAATAAAATTAATTATTTTAGAAATTACTAATTAGATTTTTATTTTGGCCCGACTATTGTATCAAAGAATCAATAATCTAATTGAAGATCTCTTACAGTTTTTCAACACGTGCCGAAAGCAACAAGGATTGCAGAAATGTAGTGCGGGAATACTTTTATCACTTAATTACGTGAACGTAAATTTACATCTGTTAAATAGGTTTTTATAATTTCAAAATAAGAAAATATTGACTGGGCAGAATATTTTAGAATGAAAGAATTTAATTAAAAAGAAATGACAAACGAAATTAAAAATATGAACAGTATTTGGTGGGTGGAGATAATTAAATAAATGGTAGTAAATTGGCAACATTGAATGTGTAAATAGTACCTTTGCACGTAGACAAAATGGAAGAAAGGTTATTTTAATTCTTGTAAGAGGTTATAAACGTCAGGTTATATTTTTTCTATGAAAAACTACAAGTATATACATTTATTAAGAAATAAAAGCATAATAAATTCACCTAAATAAAAAAAATACATTTAAAAAAATATTTTAACAACACAATATTTTTTTAAAATAATTAAAATACCTCTATTCGTGACAAACAAATCTGTTTTCTCGAAATATGGTAAACATTTCTGCTTTCCGATCCACGGGAAAGTAATTAAAGGGATGAAATTTAAAGCAGCATAGCACAGAAAATCGCGAAAGAAAATTGAACTAGATTAAGTTTAAGTAAGGGACGTGGTTGAAAATAAAATTCGCAAAGAAATCTGAAGGAAAGTGTAATAGGTCCCATTGTGGCTTTCCCTGGAAGATTGGGAAAATTCAATTTGAGGTGAATCGCAAGGAAGAGGGGAAGAAGGAGTAAAAAAACAAAGGAACGAAGTAAAGTAAGAACCTCTGTTTTCAAGAGGTAGAGAAAAATTTCGGAAATTGTTCACCTTGCTCCAATAATTTTTTTTTCTGCGGAAGCGTAAATGGTGGATTTGGAATATATTTATAATCGTCATAAAAAATGATATCTAGTCATATTAAGATAGTTTAATTTAAATTATAAAAACATTGGACTATTTCGTTAAAAATACACTTAATTATATTTTATAATTATTATTACAATAAATATTTAAGAGATATTCCAATTGTCTGAGTAAATAAGAATATTTCTCTTCACCTAACTTTTTTCTGAAAGTTGGAATAATCTCTACTTTCATTTTATATTATTTATTATATTTTACTCCGTTTTCGTCGCTTACTATTAATTACTTCATGACCATTACTTTCGATCCGACTGGCTTATTCTTCTTGTTTATCTTTTCTACGTTTCCTCTCTGTTTTTGTGACCCTATTGTTTTACTTATAAACTTATTTTATTTTCTCGTGTCTTATTTCTTTTCACACGGATAATATAATATACTATCAATGGTTAACTATAACGCCATTTCCACGACTCTCGATAAATTACTAATTTTGCATTTTTGTCTATTTTTAATAATCTAGTATATAATGTAGTCCACGAACAATGACATACATTTTTTAAAAAATTGCAATTTAAATACGAAAAAGATTTTATTTTAATTGAGCATTAACAAATAAACTGTCTGCTATTGATCAGAAGCTACGTTTACTTCTAGATTAATTACCTTTATTTTGTATCCATCTTCAACGATGTGTAATAAAACAGTACTACATTAATTTTAGAGAAACTATGTCGTTGCTAGTTTTTTTTATGAAAAATTCCAGATTCTCGTGGTATATAGAGACCACGAATTTCGACGCGTTAATTTAAGTGCGTACAGTTTTGAATGATTTTTTGGTTAAATAAATTATTATTTGAGTTTATTCGTATTAAGGACCTGAGAGAAACAGATTTTTTTTGTTTATCTATAATAATAAATTTAACAGTCTTCGCTGACAGTTTATGTAGGATAATTTTGTAAATGTAACCTTTTAGTGTCCGTGAGATTGTTAATTTTCCTACGAGAGTTATAGTGAATAATAAATCCTGAAGACATACAAATTACAGAGCGTTTAGAAATTAAATTATTTTACAACATTCCCATTTATTAAAAGAGTTAATATTTAATGACTTAACAGAAAAGTCCCTTTTTTTGTTTACTGATTCACGGATTTTTCGAGGGGCGACCGTAAATTTTATTTTCATAATCCATTGATAATTCTCCCTTTTGCCAAGTTCAATTTTGCGTGAAACGAAATTACAGCGAATCGGTGTAAAGTGAAGTGTAAATAATTTCTAGATTTGGGGGGTGATAATTAATAGCCGCAGCGAGTTCTCCGGCGAGGTTCAACGTATGGGGCCTCATTTGCCGCGCAGATTAATAGCCCCCCCTGTTTACTAAATCCCGTGAAAGTTATGGCGGTGATGATGGCGTGGCGAGTAAGAGACAAGCCTGCGGAAATATGGAAACAATAAAAATTAAAACAAAAAAAGTAGAGGAAGGCAAATATTCGGCTAACTCAGCTGTAGCGAGATTAGGAAGTTGGTTCTATTTACGCTGACGTGGATTCGATTGGGATTGTAAGAACTACTTTATTATAATATTAAAATAACTTATTAATAATTTTTAAATTATGATTTTCAATTCCGGAATATTTCCGTATATGAAATAAACAATAATAGTAAGAGTTAACAAAAATAATATTCTACATAATTTGTCACTGTACAGTATAAATATGAAAGGTTTCCGGAGGTAAAGATATTCTCCGAAAATAAACTGTATACCATGAAACGGTAACAGTTGTATTTTTGGCGTGCCCTCCTGCGTGGGGAAACCTGAATTTTGAACCCGATCGAAGCGTAAGCGATAATTAATACAATGGCCGTTCTGTTTATGAGGACTTGCAAATGTGCGAATGATAGGGAATGGTAACTGACAGATTCACAGATACAACACGGAACCCCGTAATTCATGCAAATGCACCGGTTTGGTGGGTGTGGAGGAAGGGATGAAGAGGGGAGGGGGTTGGATCGCTCCAGCACGCGCCCGTGCGTGACAATTACCTCGGGGGTCAAAAATTCCAATCCTCCGCCTCATTGCCTAATTGAATTTCATGGTGAAATTACGCGATAGACGCTTCCTCCGCCGGGTGCGGAAGCTCACTGTACGCGTCGGAAAAACAGGGTCGACAATAAGAAAACGTGCGGAAACGGAGAAGACTCTCTTTTAATTCAAGCCTGATTACAACTGTTACGTAAGACGTAAATGATCAAATTAAAATACAAAGGACAACTGTAGTAGACACTAAATAGAACAAAGGCGTCACGCGTGTTTAAATTAAAATTATCAGAACACACATTTAATCGACTACCGCACCAGTAAATGTAGAAAAAATATTTACTATTCTTAACAACAAAAATAATTACTCCCAGAGGGACGTTGTCTGGTTTAAAGTTCATTTCATCATTTTTCAACCTAGTGATCAGTCATTTCTGCCTTTTACCACACTTCGCCTCAGTTCTCACATTTTCACTTCTAGCCTCCATAAAAATATCTACTTTATAGCAGTGGAAAATATTTTTATCGAAATAAACCCAAAATCGTAACACTTCCATCGAGGATTCAATTACAAATTGTCAAATATTCACACGTAATAAATTATATTTAAAAAGTATATCCTTTCTTGATATTTTTGTAATTTATTTTAATTCCACATTAGAATAAATTATTTCAAACATCTCAGTTCTAAAGGATATCTGAAGCAAGCAAAAACGATTGCGAATATGGATTTTTTGATTTATTAAAACATAACTCTGAACTGTATATATTATTATTTTATTGTTAACCTCAAAAATCTATGGACGTATACTATACTAGAATTTTAAAAATAAATTAAATTAAGATAATAGGATAGAAAAATTTTGACCGATCCGGAAATCTAACCCAGGAACTTAACTCGGTACGCGGTGCTCTTACCAACTGAACTATTCTGGTCGACTTCTCGTCAGTGACGTTACCAGTATCCTCTATCCTTTTCATAGATCTGAACACAGGATCAACATACAAGTTACTAAATCACATTCATCGTGACCTAATAGATCCTTCGAAACTCTGTGTTCGATGCCCGGTCGAGATTTTTCTATTTTTAAAATATATATTGTGTCGTTATCTTTTTGACATTAACAACCCAAATAATAAAATAGCCGAATATAGACAAAAGTGAGATGTACCTTCACGAAAAGCTCACGACGTTCCTGTATCGTTGTCACTTTCCTCAGGTGTAGTGATAAAATTAGTTTGAGATACTTAAACATAAAAAAAACCATTTATTTCGTTTAAATTGCCGAAGTTTTTTGAAAGCACTTCATAATTTTATTTCTACACCTGAGTAAAGCAACAATTAATACATAAACTTTCTTATTTGAGGGTTGAATTATTTTGCTGAACTAATTATTTATTTATTATATATTATATCAGTCACTATTAAAATAAGAAAACAAATAACTTTTTAAAGTAATTAATTTTAAAAAATTGGAGCTTTATCAATATTGCCATAATTATTTATATAGTTTTAAAAAAACATTCTGCAGAAATCACATATATAAAAATATTTTAATTTTAAAAAAGTAATCATTAAATATATTTTTGTGCCTATTATGGTAATTCTGACAAGTTTTGAGGACTTGTTATTGGTTTAATTGAGTCTAATATCAGTCTTATTTTATTTTTTATTTTTTTTAAAAAAATTATTTTTTATTTTACAACCAATTCGTCTTAAAAACACCAAAGTTTTCAGAGCTAAATTTGATTACTCTACTTGTTATTAACTTATAATAAACAATAAGGTAATTCTGAAATGTATTTTTTAACCTCAATGGGTAGTGGAAATCGTGATGAATGTCATTTAAAATATTATGAAGGTGGTTAATTTATTTTTAAAAAAAAATATGTATAATTTACTGTGTTGTAATTTGTAAAAATCCGGTAAAGTAGATGAATTCTGGGAGGGGAAGTGAAGAAGTGTAAGAATTTAGTAGACGTTAAATACAGTCACAATGACACTGAGAGAACAAAAAAAGTTTGTAAAGCGTTATAAAAACTACTCACTGGTCCCGGTTTTAATCTCCAAATCGGACGTCTAAAACGCCAATATATTTTTTCCCCTAAGTTACGCATTTGTCATGAAGAGTGGGAAAAGTTGTCTATTACCAATATAATTTCTACGTTTCTACAGTTGATTTCTTCCAATGTGGAATGGACGTGTGCAGTGACCGTTTCTTTGTCTCTGTGGCTTTTATCAGTATCGTCACCTGATTGAAGGTGGACGAATGGAGCCGGGAACTTTTCTTGTCCCCTAGAGAGATTACAGCATCAATCAGAACGTCATTAGCAACAAGAGAGCAACTTTTTTTCTCTCTCTCTCCCTCGGTCCCTTCGTACAAGCCGCATCGCCATTCGCCAAGATTGAGGACACTTTTTTCTTCTTCTTCCTACTTCTCTTCCCCTTGTCTCTGTTTCCAGGAAAACGTCTAGCTTGGGAAGGGAAGACGCATTAGAGCTCGACACGTAAACCTGCGTGCTCCGACGAATTACACAGAGCTATCGTTTTTATAACCAACAATATATATAGATATATACAAATATTAAAAGCGTATCATTTATGTTTAACTTTTAAACTTTATCTATTAAATGTAACTCATTGAAAACCGACACTTAATAATAATATGATACATATATACTTATATATACTTATTAATACATATATAAGTATTAAAACTTTAAACACAAAATTTGGCATATGTATTTAGCAAGTAACAAAATAAAATCGTATAATTTGAAAAAGGAAGACAGTTTAAAAATTTCTCACACTCAAAAATTAAGATATATCTTTGTCCCTTCTCAGATTAATTTTTTTTAAATATTTATTGTAAAAGTTAATTGAAGACTCTAAATATTTTTATCTATGAACAGCAAACACACGTCATTACGAGAGAAGAAAAATTATTTGAAAATTTTACGTAATAAATTACAAATGTTTGATAAAAGTAATTTTAACAAAGTTAATTGTCAGTCAAAACGTAACAGCGTATTGAATACTATACACAAATTTCAAATGATAATTTATGGAGAACTTTTAGATTTTAAATAGAAAAACAAAGGACAACCTTACACCGTAATAAATTTCTGTAAACAACAGAAATTTGACATGAAATAATTTTGAAAAGTTGTAGAAATAAGTAGAAAATATTTCTGATATCTATATATTTTCTCTTTCGTGAATACGTACACTCAATAATTAAAAATAAAAATACGAATTATAAACGTTAAGAAATAAATTATCCAGAAAATATTTTATAATAATTGGAATTAATATCGGGGAAATTAAAATTTGAAACATATGAAATTTTAGAAATTATTTATAAAATTATGTTTTAAAACGCTTATAGGTGATACATACAAGTCTTTGTATACATCTCCCAGGTTTTTCCAAGCACCTGAGGAATGCAACAAGGTTTGTAGAAACGTCGTATCAAATTTTATCTGTTTATTGGCTAATTATTTACATTCCATAATACTTTTTCGTCATGAAAGTGTCGTAGTTTAAATTTTTTATATATAATTAACATAAATATATTTTCATTCTGGCAATAAAATCGGAGTAATCCGCCACACGACGGCGTTACACGTTCATGACGTGAAGTCTGAGGATGTGTGCGGTTCTGACCGTTTCCGTAGATGCCATTGACGGATGATATAAATTTGCATTTGTTTGTAGAAATGCACATCTTTGTAACCATGAATAGGGGTAAAAAATTAAAAAACCAATATTCACGATATGAAGCTCAGTCAATAATTTTGTCAGTATATTCGATTTGATTTACGTATATAAAGATAATTTAACTTAGCGAAACTTTGTATTTACAGGACCAAGAAAATCAAAATATTGAAAACATAATTTTGTATTAATTTTATAGTTTTTGTTCTTTACTGTTTGTTTTAATTATACTTCCAACCAAATCAAACCCAGGAAATATTTGGTTGAGGAAAATTCCCATTGTATTGCGGACTAGCTGAGTGCCCGGCGTTGCCCGTGTCTTATTTATATAAACCCGAAAAAGAATTTAATTCTATATTAATCTTTAGTCAAGAAGACACAACCTAAATCTAACTATTCCTAGTTCCGTACACAATTTCGACCAATAGTGCTTTAATTGGACATCTATAAAATACATTGAATTTTATTGCATCAATCTCAACAAACATACCTCCGAATTTCTTTACCAATACATAAATATACTCCTTGAACATTGCAGTCTTCAGACATTACGAAAGACTGAATTTATGAAATTGTTAGCTACATTCCACATGTAAAGAAATGGTGGCCATATTGCACTCACTAAATTAACTAACATTTTCCGCAACGATTGTAAAGTATTTCATATATTGTTTTTTACTATCACTCGATGGAGTATTACTGGATAGAATTATACTTTTATTCAATGAAAATATTTCTGCTTCATTTCATTACGGAAAAATCGAACTATTTCCTTTGTTCGTCGCGTAGTAACGTCTCTCTCTGTCGCGTGACGTCATGATATATTGGCGCGCAGTAATTTATCACTTAATGATCACTTTTTAAAATTATAATTCTTTCCACCTTTATGCTATGGGTTTGTCACCCCCACAGTACCGGTTCTCGATTTTGGCAGAATATGTGTACCAATTTTTGTTGCATTCTGTCCACGCGATAAAATTTGTATAAAGAACGTAAATACATACATACATACATACATACATACATACAAATATACATCCTTTTTTATTATATAGATAAAAGGAACCGACTGGGTCAGGATCTTCTTCCCAAATTAAAATGACGAGTTTACGGTAAGTCGATCGTAAAATCAAGGTTTATCGGCTTTCTTAATGTAGTTCTCTTTTCCAGTGTGCGTCCAGTGCCTCATTCCAACGCTGTACCTGGAAGGATTACGAAAGTAGACGCCAACGCCCACTTGGGAATTTCTCTTCATCTTTTTCCCTCCACGTGGAAGCCATTTGGGGGAGCTTGGGTAGCGTCGCCCCAGAATAAATTACCATTTTGTGATCTTGCATCTGGAAAAGTTATTAAATTAATAAACAAATCTATTCTGTATTTGTTTAAGTATCAACCCAATCGCTTTAACGATCTAAAATGATCTTCATTGATTTGATTACTAAGTTCCTTCTGAAAGGTTCCCGTACTATAACTACGTTAAAAAATTTCCGATAATGAGAATCTTTTTAAAGATTTATAAAATAACTAAATCAGTGTTAAAAATGAAATAATAATAACTTTTGTCGCGAATGTACAATTTCTGCACAAATTTAGTACATTAAACCTACAAGAATCTATGAAAAATTCTGAAATTCAACGAAGTTTTACGTTAAAATTTACACTGATTACTTAAAATGTTTTGTATGTAGTTTTCATTGGAAATGTCATCAACGTATTTCCTTTTCACAGGAAAACAAAAATTCAGGATCATAAAAGAGAGGGAATAAGAGTTACACGTAACGTCAACACGAATCCTAGAACAAGTTCTGTCTGTTGTATTCATGTCGCCAGACAGAAGGTTCGTTTTTTAATATACATGTATACACATATACACTAAAGTCAGATAAAATCCTCGCAGCAAGATGTGACATTTGACCTATCCGACTTGGTATGTGGAAATAAATGCGCACAACAGAAACTTCAGACAGTGTAGAAACATTAAATTAAGTCCTTTTTGAAATGAGCATGACTCAACGCCAGTTTTTTAACTATTGAAACATTACATACTGCATAATCATGTACTAATTCTTGAATATAACTAAAAAAAGACCAAATTTATCATCCCAAACAAGCATTTACAACTTCTGGTGCAAATTAAAGTCAACAGGGGACGAAATACGACGTTAAAATTGTTATTATTTATCATTTACTTAACACCCACCAATAATTTTTTTAAAAGTCACCCGACTAAAAGAGCTTTTTACTTTTGTCAAAACATTTAATTAAGTTTTTTCAACCACATTAATTAGCCACGGATGCATAATCATGCCAAATGAAACTCAAATATCAAACATACAACTTATAATTATACTTTTAAATTTATTAATTTTATTATTTTAAACCATTATTAACCCAATTATCTAAGTATATTCACCTCCATTATTTCCATATTTATGTTCCATCATAATCTAGACTTTTATTATCAGTATAGTCCTTCAGTCTTCCCTGACAGTTAATCGACCCAGCTTCAAGATTTTTATAAATCTTTCGAATTTATTACAGATTATCTACCGTAATTTATAAATTTGAAACTCAAACTGTAAAGCTATGTTTCGGTCAAACGTACTGATATTAATTTCAACACACGTATAAATGAACTTAAGTTGATATAAATTTAAATAAACGGAAAATATTGATCAGTGGAACAGAAAAATATATATAAATAATTTTTATGGCTTTTCATGAACCTGCCTCATTATCACTCATTGAAATTTCTGGCCACTTTCGATCTTCACGGGAGCAATCCATAAAATATCACTCCTACTTATTTTCACTTTAAAATAATGTAGGTATAGAATCTATATTTATGTCATTTAATTATCATATTGGCATATCATTCCGTGATTTAAACTTAATTAAGGCCACACGAAATAGTAATATACATTTTAAATTATAAAATACAAAAGGTCTGTTTTTAAAGTAAAATAATTAGACAAATAAATAGACAAAAGAGGCCCTAATTAAATAAAACACTAATTAGTTTAGAAAGGAATTTTTGTCGCTTATTTTACTACTTATTTATGATGAAGTCCTAAAGAGGAGACGTTGTATTAATATTTTTTAAAAAATAATCATTGTACTTATTACATTATTTCTGACCTGTAACTTGTATTCTATAAGCTACTGGATTTTTACAATATTTTAATTACAAAATCACTCTTTGCAAGTTTCATTCATATTTTTGTTAAATTTGGTAATCCACAAAGTTTTCCCAGTTTTTAAAATTCGTAACTTGTTGAAAATAAAATAAAAATTACCTTCGTATGTTATCTCAGTACGTGACTGATTTATTACATTAAAAATTTAATAAAAAAAGGTCAAAAAGTGCACACTAGCAATGTGCGTCACTGATGACGTCATAGAACTCACTTGTTTTTTTATAAGTTGCAATGTATTTTATTAACCCACATTACAAAGTGTTATAGACAGAAATTCTGTTATTTTAACAAAAATAACGGTTGATAAATTGAAAATAACTAGAAATAAATATCCGTAAATTCATTTAATTGACATTTATTTCACTGAAATGACGTTTCATATTGAGGTACATATTCGTACAAAATACACTTTATAAAACATTGTAAACATTTCAGAAATAAAGAAGTGTATATTAATCAGTAGCAGACCACAGAATGACGCAGGCCAAAAAGAAAAATCACTATTCAGACAACATAAACAAAAAATGAGAAGATGTGTTTGTTTTTAAGCCGATGCGTCATTTGAGAATCTTGTCCGCTGTTATGTACCTTAACAACTAGATATAGTTCTCTTTTAATATTTATTTTCTCTTCACGTTTGAGAAAAAAAATAGTGATTGGGGATGGTGACATTAAGTTAAATCTCCATATACTATGGCGTGTGTTGAGATCAGTTACAAGTTGTCAAACACTTTGAAAGATTATTCGGAATCGATGTTTCCCGGTAAATGGATGAGTTTAGAAAGTAGCTTCCTGACAGTGCGGACAATATAATTTCTTGTACGAGAATTTCTGGCGGTTGTAGTGACTTCCTTGTGATCTATGACCCGTGACCGACCGTCAGCTTCGAGGAAACGCTTGTCCGGTCCATACCAATTGCTTCCGTTTTCTCTGCTCGCCACCTTCGTCACGTTCGGTAGAAACCCCCTGTCGACGCTACTCAAGTAGTGTTTGGAAGATCTGCTGATGCTTCGCATCATTTCCCAGAGGGTGTTGTCGATCAGTCTCTGCGAATACTGGTTGCTCCGTACCTCTCGTAGGTAAGTCGGTCCAGTTAACGAATGCTTGCCCCACAGGTTACCGAAGCTGCAGTTACAGAACGTTTCCTTCACCAATGTGAAATCGTACTTTTTCGCTATTTGACGGGTCCGTAAAAATTCTCCCTCAATTTTTCTAAATTTTCTGACCTCGTCAAATATCGAAGAATTCTTATTTCTGTGGTTCTTATAATTCAAATTACGTTCCTCGGATACGCTACCAAATTTCTTGTTGAGGCTGTTGGCCCAGTAGTGACACTTTAAGAGTCTCGTACAGAGCGAGATTAAGTTTGAGGTTAGGCTATGGTGGCCTGATGACCGATCATTACGTTTCCTGCCGCTTTCAACTCGACAATTTCTTATTTTAGTTTTACACTGGTAGCTAACTTCTGCGTTTGAATGATTGTACTTTTTTTTACGTTTCGGAGGTGAGAAAATTGTATTGGTTTCTGGAACATAAGACCTGCAGTCAGACACGTCTGCAGTTTGAAGACTTGGTGGCAGCAGGTTATTCGACTTTCCAGAGTCATTCTTGAATAATTCGTTCCAATCTGTATGAGACCTGGCATGATATTTACTACTAGCCTTCAGAAGACTGTGTAAGTCCAGTCTTTGCCCATCGTGGGAAATCAAAATGCTATCCTCGTCGTTACTCGTAGAGGAGATGGAATCGTCGTCACTAATGTCCAACAACTCATTCCAATTCATTATTGACAGATCAAAGAAATCGGGGTCTTCTTCGTCTGTAAGTGATTTATTACCCTTAACCAAATTTAAGCTTATTTCTGAACTGTATAAGTTATTATGGTCACCCGATTCTAAACCATGGATATCGGTTCTCAAGAAGTTTGAGGTCGGCTGCAGATCGAAACGCAAATGATCACCGCAGCCGTAATCGGAACTGAATAAAGTGACAGAGATTTTCGGTGATATACAAATCTCGCTGTGTTCTCTGTCATAATTCATACAAATATCCGAGTAAACTAAAGTACAGTCCATATTTCTTTCGTTACAAAATTTAAGAATACTCTTGAGGTCTAACACAACGTCGATCACGGCCGGAGTCTTAGTTACGTTGAAAGCCAAGTCGCTGTCTCTGATTGTGAACACCAGTTGAAGAATTCTGTCGTCATCTGAGTGTACGTTTGTCTGAGTCGTAGCTTGTAAGTAATCTTTGGGAGACTCGTTTACTATTAAGCTAGGCGTACACTTTATTCTCTCGGCGTTTGATACTGTAATTCTTTGTTTCTTGATTACAGAGACATCTGCTATATTCTTATTCAGCTTGTTATTCACTACACTGAGGACGATAGGAGATTTACAATCCTGAGTGTCAGGTTCCTGGCTTAAAATTATTTCTCCTATTACCGAGCCAAGAATTCCACGTAAGTCTTCTCCCGACTTATCTTCACGGTCCTCAGTGGTCATAAACCTTATTTCAGATTCGATAACTACTCTATTTACTGGAAAAATTTCACAGTTTTCTTGTTTGCTTACGAGGGGTTGCAAATAGGATTCGTCATCAGCGGGCTCAAACGGGTCCAGAAACATTGCAATTCTGTCGAAAGGTGCATTCAGAAATTTTGTCTTCGGAGTGACGGCCACCAGTTCGCTAAGTTTCACGCACAGCTTCAGCTTACCTTTAGTGTTGAGGCTGAAGCCTCGAGAACAGTGGTAAGCTCTCCCCATGTCTTCGAGTTCCAGGATCTTCAAGGCTGGATAGCGACTTCTCAGCAACCTGATTCCTTTGTTGGCCTGGCTGATTGTCTTCTTGTAAGAGCTGGAGTCGTATCTCTTGGGGATGGTCGCGACGATGAGTCGTGTCCTGTGCAAGACGCGTCGCAACATCGACTCGACCAAGGACACGATCTGGTCCGACGAGTTGACCTGAAGGTCGTTGGTCCCAGCGATGACGACCACGGCGTCGTGTCTCGAGTAGCTGCGTGTCAGTGCTTCGATGTCTTGCGTGACGGCAGCCATCGGAGCGTAAGGCTTGAAGATCACCATCACTTCGGCCTTGCGACGGATGACGTAAGTCAGCATGTCGCTGAGATGACGTCCGAGGTGATCGGCCAGGACTAGGATCCTCCGACGACCGGGGGACGACGGGGTCAGTTCTCGAGTTGTCATTTAAGCTGATGGACGGCGAAGTGGTTAGAGAGGCATTAAGTCGGAAAGGGATGATGAGAATGAGTCACTTACAGCCATCTTTCGATGGGCGATTATGAAACACAGTATGTAAAGAAAAACCAAAGTAATCGTACATTATATCAACGATAGTACATACGCACACCTGAAAGTGTAATTTACAAAGATAACAAGACAACGTATCTCACTATCTCAGATTAAAATTTTCCATAAGTTATATCTTTCAAGTTCTTAAATAACAATACCGTATAATACATTTATTGCATACTAATAAATAATACGAATACTTCATATTAATTCAAAGCTCTTTAATTATGCGGTACCAGAATCATTCTTGCGTAACGAAAATGGAAGATTTCTTACGTAATATGGAATCGTTATAGTTTTTAAGGAATTATCTCATTTATATTGGGCCAATCCATAATTAATTATTATTTTCTTAATATTGATTTATGGTAAAAGAGACTACAGGGAATAATATATTTTTAAAATAGACGCTGTTAATAAACTCATTTACCTTTACCGAAAATTTACATAATATTTAACGTGTCGCCAATTCGGTGGAAAGTTTGCGAGCTGACACCCCCAATATTTCCAGGAAACCGTTGGGGCGGATATGATATCCTTGAGAATTTTTGAGCCGGCGTTGTTGCCGACTCCCTGATTTGTGCTTGGGGAAGAAGTTATCTAATGGCCCGCATGCTCTCACCGCAAATTCACGAGAGGGAAGAAGAGGAAAGAAAGATTCTGAGGGAGATTTCTTGAAGTTGAGAGAAGGTAAAGCTCAAGAGTCAAGTCATTCCTTGTGGGAAAATCAATATATATATATATATATATATATATATATATATATATATATAATAGGTTTCGAGTTATGGACAGTGTAAAATTCAAACAATAAAAATGAGAATGGTGAAAGGAAATTTTTTCTTCTAAATAGCAACTTTATTTCTTAATTTTTTCCAATTTCCGTATTGAGTCGTTTCTTACTTGTGCGCTGTTGATTTTGAAGCAAAAGATTCTGTTTCCCCCATTACATATTTATGATGTTTGTAAAAGAGAACTTTTTAACTATGTATTCAGGTAAAATATAAATTATTTGTGTTAAAAATATATTTATTAGGTAAATACGTAGCCAATAAAGTAAAAAAATTAATAAAAGTGTGGTATTTATTCTATCACTTAATGTGGTCTAATTACTATAAATTTGGAGGTATCTTCTAGAAGCAATTAGGAAAAATTAAGCAAGTTTAGTCGGTTATAACTGGTATGGAAGCCAGCAAAAAATTTTGTATTTTATTAAAAATTGTGAATTCATTTTTGAGTACAATAACACAATAAATACAATAGTCAAACATTCAGAAAGTTTAAATTAACACGTATCCATATTTCGTGAATCACACCGTTAATTAATGAATTTTTTCTGACTATTTGACCATTTAAAATTATTTTCAAAGTTATTAAATAATTTAGAAACCTAATAAACGAAGATCACGGTAATTTTCATGGTAATTATCAAAACAGATAGTTTAACTAAATTGAAGAAATTTTTATCACTAAATTTAATTATTACGGTCTCACTTTTTAAAAATATTATTTCACCCGATGATGTCTCAAATTTGGGACGGAGCGATTTTTCTTTTTCTATTTGTATTGTTTTCAAAAATCAATGTAGCCATTGAAGTGGATATTTTGTATTAAATTTGTTGTAACACTTTGGCCTTATATTTCTTTATTTCGTTACGGAACGTCAGAAATTTATTTATATATTTTTGTTATATTTTGTACAAATAAACTAGCTTATATTTGAATCAGGATAGGTAACAAAAACGTTTCGAGAGAAAAATTCAATTCAATGGTAAAGGCTAATAATTCGTATCACAGATTTTATAACATAATTACCGATAAACAATAACTTACAATTGTCTTATTTGCTCTTCTACACTACGATTGAAATTATTCTGCTCTTATTCATAGAAACTAATTTTTACAATTAATATAAATATCTTATTGTGATTTACATTTATTTGTTTTTGTGAGTCTTCTACTGAGAAAATAGGACAAGTCAATAAATTAATACATACATTAATAACAAATAAAATACATTCATTAAAATGCAGAAATGAGGAACAGAAGCATGTTTATATGTACTATTCTCATCTAACAAACACACATAAAAAATAGACTATAATAAATAACCAACTAAAAAAATATATTTGTGAATGAAAACACGTATGAAAATGCATAAGTGAGAATAATTTACAATAAGGGATACGGAAATATTATAAAACTTTAAAAATATTCAAATCGAGTTTTAAGCACAACCACAACCTCACTGTTTCACACTTATTTTACCGTCACTGTTGGTTCTGGTGATATGAACCCTCACTTCTCTCAAAACGATTGATGAGTTCACGTCAGGTTATTTACCTAATAATAGATTAAGAATAAATATTCATCAGGTATTACAATCCCTTATATTTTTGGCGAATGGTTTTTCAAATGAGCTGTTAACTGAGCGATAATTTCAATTTATATTTATATTTGTTAACTGTTCAAAAATCTTTATCCTGGCACTATTAATGTATGCTGGATTTCTTTAATAGTAATTGAAAATATAACGGCTAGATTTTATTGATTTCTTGTATTACAGTCCAACATATTAACAGACCTCCCTTCCAAAAACGTCATGAGTTTCTTATGACCATCCGAATAAAAATACAATTCCCGTGTTTCCAAGGTGACAAATATTTTATTACAGCTCCATGGGTACCATACAAAAATATGACTTGGTTTTACTTTCAAACTGCAGTTCTCTGTTAATTGAAGCTTTGCATCAGTTCCATCGTAGTGTCGTCACAGTTTAATTAGCAGTTAATATGGCGATATTGAAGGCAATTTTGATGCAGCCAGCGGCGTTTGGTAGGGTGCGTTTCACGCACGTTACTGGGTGTCATTAATTTGTGAACAAATTACGACGACGAGGGTGTTGTAATGGAAGTTGACCATTCGGCTCGTATTTAAGCCTCATATGACGCTTCCCCCTCTCCAAACCCACAATTTTTTCCGCTCAAGTGCTTGTATCAATTCCAATTCACTGTCAAATACCAACCGACGAAAATGGTAATGGAATCACACATATCGAAAATGGATTCAGAGCTTTCAGATAGAGATCTTCACTGACAAACATTCCCGGTCATTTTAAATCCCAAGGGGATCATAAGGGGGTATAATGTGGAAGTAGATTAAATTACGAAACTGAATCTCGTAATGCTGTTGTTGAACGTGAAACATCTGATTACATTCAAGCAGAAAATCCAGGACTAAATGCAGTGAATTGATTTGTGAGTAGGAATTTTAGTATTTTTTTCAAATTATTAGTGGACCACTGAATTTATAAAAAAATTTTGAATTAAGTAGAATTTTAGCATCTTTTCAAGTTATTTATATGTAAATGAATTTATAGAGTTGTTACAGATCTTTCTAATAGCCCCATTTATTAAGGAGTACGTTTTTCGTTTCATCTATACATGAAAGGACACTTTGTTTTATATACACTATAGAAAATACAACAGATGAAAAATACATTAAGAACTTAATATATAATAATCAAAAACTGATTGAGTGGGAAGAAAGTAGAAAAATTCTATTGTTTGAATATTTCATTTTTTTTCAGAAACGTATACTATTTTCACTTCTACAACTGAGGAAATCAACAAAGATTGCATAAACATAATTTAGTATTTATTTTTCACACCAAATCGTAGATTTTTATTGACTATTTTATCATTCAATTGTTAATTTTGTGACATATATATATATATATATAGTAGTTATCAAATATAATAATAACGAAATGCCAACACGTTGCGGCGCCAAATTATGTAGTATACAATTTAAAGACTAATATAATGCCACAACGTTGAGACCAATTTATGCCTATTTAAAGAAAAATTTATTCAACAGGCCGTTACACTGTTCACAACATTGTTTCACTTCAATAAATTCCGCTATTTATTTAGGTCGCGAGAACGCCCTTATCTATGTTTATCCTCAGCTGACCGCCAAAACTACACTTATTCTGTCATCGGTCAAAGTTCCAAAAGAGACTTCACTATGAAAATTATTGTTCGATCTGCCAAATCAACCTGAATATGCACTTTATTGTTCGAGCTTCCAAACCACACTCACCATGACCATCACCGGTCAGTCTCCCAAAACACACTGCTCTTTTTCCAAAGTTATGCATTGTACACACGCTTTTCCGACAATAATAGAGTGGAAACCCATCCAATATATATATATATATATATATATATATATAATTTCAACATAAATTATGACTGCATAGTTAAGAGTAAAAAAATAACCCATATTTTTCAAAATATACTTTATGGAAGCTTGTAGCATGTACTCAGCGAGCTTCTAGTTTCTTAAATAAAAGTCACTAATTAAAACTTTACAGAAATTAGAAAGACGTTCTATAGAAATCTAAACGAAAGACAAATTACAAAATAATAATGGTTTAGTAAGTGACATCAATTGAATCAATAGATAAATAAACCGTCAAAAGGGACAGAAATAATTTATTAAAAATAACACGACTTTTTTATTCCTTTTCTTGAAAACTTCTCAGGTGATTAAATATAAAATACAAACTTCGTACCGCATGAATTTTACATGTGTGAATATCTAAAAATTTAAAGGAAACATTTATTATATATAAACATTATTATTATAAACCTTATTATTATAAAATTTATAATAAATTGACGTGAATATAAACTAAAAATTACTTACAATTTAATTTCTGCAATGTTACGTCATTGAAATTCAATTCAACCAGAAGAAAGTTGATTTATTTTTGAACTGACATCTTATCGAAAACTTAATCCACGAAAACTCCGGTATTTCAAATCCACCTCTTAAGATATAACAACCAGTGAAACCCGGGTCGTTAGAAAAATTCTTCTTAAATCATCCTCGATAAAATTTATTTGTCGAGCCCAAATGTGGTATTTCTTTTCACTGTTTAGTTCACGTAAATGTCGGAGACAAGACTCTATCGTAACAAGAGGAAATGCCTGTATTTTAGAATTCACCTCTGCAGACAAGCTACACGCGTTAATGAGGGAAGATATATTATTAACGAAGGTCTTAATTGTTTCGCAGCGGAGAGGTGAGCCACGTGCACCAAAGATTTGGGCGACGTGAGCTCGGGATGTAGCATCCAGTCTCTCTAAAACAAAGCAGTCCACCGAAAATTCTCTCTAGAGACCAACCGAATCACGGCTTTACCATGATTTTCGTCTACGCAAGAACCATTGCGATTCACATCGTAAAATTCATCAGTGCAAAGGTTTTGTTCTCCAAATGTTTCCAGGCAATTATTCAACCATTCTTTATCAATTATAGAAAGAAAGAAAATGATAGGAAAGCGTGACGTCATTTAAATTATTCTTTACAAAATTTCTACATCAAGTCTCAAGTTATTATCCATTATATATAAACAGAAAGTGAGTTACATCAGATAAAATGGTTATTATGTTTTTAGAGAAAATAAGGAGAAAATAAGATAGTTCACACCGGAATATGATTTGATAAGCGTAGAATTGCTTTAGAATTAGACCTTAATTTGGGCCTTGTCTGATGCGCAGTTATGATACATCAGATAAAAAGGAACGTCAGTTAATATCGATTTAGTGTCTTGTTGTTTAAGGTTCTAAGATCACTTCCTGGGGAAGCTACTTGTTAAATAAATCATCAAATAAATACATTTTTATAATTATTTAACATTGCGGTATGCTATAACATTTAAGATTAATCGGTGCCAAACGTTGCCATATCACGAATGAAGGATACCATATATATAAATATATATATATATATATATAAATATAAATATATATATATATATTGTAATAATTACAAATATTTTATAATATAATAATGGCTGAATTTAACAAATGAAAAAAAACACCAATTTACTTTTTATGGAAGTTAATGCGTCTGAAACATAGAAGAACTTTGTTGTAGAAGAAATAACACTACAGATTGAATTTAAATGTAATAATTAAATAATTAAAACTAAAGAACGATCTGACTTTTATCTTTTAAAAGTGGTTAACAATATGATTTTAAAGTTTTTTCTACTTACGGCCGCCCAGGTCTCATTTTAGGTTTTTCGTGCACAAAATTTGGGGATATCACTGATTCTAGTACTCACAGACTCTAAATGTCAACAAATTCTAATTGGCGTAGTTTTGTTAGTTGGTCTAACACAAATTGGTAGATTCTCGATTCTTTGCTGCAACCTGGATTTGCAGATCTCGTGACTTTAGTTGGAAATGTACTTCCTTGGTTTGTCTATGGCCAGCAGGTTGAATTTATGCTCGGCCACCGATTACAACATTAGTTTCACTCTTTCCTTCCCGACTGAAGATTGCTTTACTTTTCAATATTTTAATGCATGTTTGTAACTGCAATCAAACTGATCTATTTGCGGTCCGCTGCCCAACTGCAAAACTTTTTATAATATGAAAAGTTTTGGTCTTTACACCTCGCTGTTCTATGCCTGACTGCACATTTCTGACTCTATTACTTTTATACAAAAACTTTGCTGGTCCTTTTGCCTCGCCGTTCATTGCCTGACTGCCCGTTCGTCTCCTAGATTTTGAGCGCGTAAAATTCTCAGCCGATTGACAACAATACATTCTTTGCCTTGCCGCCTTGTTGCGGCGTCCACTCTATATTCACTAATAATGAGTCCTCTACAATCCAACTTTCCAATTAGCACAATGTCTTAATTACCAATTACTACAATATATATATATATATATATATATATATATATATATATACTCAACTCTCTCTAATATACAATAATAACGTTTGTAACGTCAGCTCTTTGTTATTACGACTGATATTTTAACCTGCAATTGTTTCCTCTCTTCTAAAATAATACTGGAATCCCACGAATATTCCTTTTCATGAATAAATAACCTTTGAAAAATTATTAACAGTTAATATTTTAAAATTGTTTAAAATTTATTTATGTATATTTTACTAAATGTTGCTGTGCTTATAAATTAAAAATGATTTTCTAATGACAAAAGAACAAAGGCTTAATTAGCAGTCAATAACAAAGCCGAAAGATACATGCAATAAATTATGGGAATACAGAATTAATATTTAATATTTTTGAAAGCATAAAATAAAAATCAATCGTGTTCAAAGTATACTGATTAGATAAATAAATAGCCAATATACTTTTCAAACTGTGTTGAAATGGAAGATAGTCTGTTGGTATTTATATTACATCAAACAGTAGCCAATACACAATTCAGTAAAAATAATAAACATGTGACACTAAAAGTTTTTATTTTCTTACTGTTGACTGCTTTGGTGAAATTTTACTCCGATTAGTACATTCAGTTTCACAATATAAAATTTTTATTTTAACTGTTGATAATTGTAGGGGTTAAAAATCCGAAAAATTAAAGATTAAATAAAATTTAAAACGCGATTACAACGGTGAGGTTTGTTCTCTCTCTTCCGACGCAGTAACCTCAAAAGTGGTATATGTGATACTTTGTATGCAAACAGGAGATCTGCTTGGGCCTAAAAGTAGTACCTTGTATGGAAACATAAAGGTTCTGAGCCACCCCACTCACCCCCCATCCACTCCATTAGCATACAAATCCTTCCTTGAACCACTTATCTCACAGTAATCCTTATTACCGAAACGAAACTATGGAAATGTGCGGAGACGTTGAGGGAAATAAATGAATCTGGCCGGAGGGAGAGAAAAATGCGAAAAGTTATGTTTGAAGATTTAGAACTAATTTGAAATCGAAGGATACGATTTAAATGTTTTGTAAGTCCGCAAAGATTATGTTTTATAAAATGAGAAACAAAATTCTTTTCGCCAACAGAGATTGTTCTTGAAGTATCAAAACAATGTTACAGCGAAACTTATTCCGTAAAATGTAATAGTTTCAAACGTTTATTAATTGCAGTAATTAAATAAATAATAATTAAAATATAAAAGGTCTTGTTTAAAGTATACTAATTAATAATAATAAGTGTGTTTCGTCACCAACCTAAAAATTACGAAATTTAGTGTTGTTCATTTTCTTATACGTCATTTAATGTATTTTAAAATTAAAAAGTGTTGCGGTTTTAGTGTCACTACCTTTTATAATTCAGATAATTGCTGTTTTGGTTTCCAATGTTGCACAGTAAACAGCGGCCAGTGAGTCAATTTGAACTCTTTCAAACTTAGAAGATTGTTAGTTCAGGGTGAAATCAGATTGCAAATTAATATTAAACATTTATATTTCATGCATAAATTTGCACGTCAAATATTTAATTTTCATTCGTAATATAAGAAATTCAAGTTTGCAATTCTTGCTACGTGTGACAAACTAAAAGGTCATTACAGCTCGTACCGAAAAAACATGTCCAATACATCAAGCACCCCATTTTTCTTCTCCAACTACGTTATGAACATCATTTTGATTGGCGTTTTCTTGAAAGGAATAGAAGTTAATAAAGAAATGTTCTATATTAAATCTAACATCACTGAAATTAATTTTCAAATTTAAATTTGACCATAGTTGTGGTCCTTTACTTTCAAGGTAATTTAATTGGGGTTTTTGGATGGTTACGATGTTTTTGTTTTCATCGCCATATTTTCCGTCACGTATTCAAAAGAATTAACGATTTTTATTTTCCCCACTTCTGAAAAAAGTAATTTTTTTTTTCAAGAACGTAGTGTGATTTTTCATTATTAACATAATTTTTTAGTTATATTTCGGCTACTTTTATTATTCAAGTAATTGAATTAATCTTCTAAAAATTAATTCACACTCAACCTGTCAATTACAGAAGAATGTTTTGCATAATTAATTAATTGAGCTTAACCCCTAATTTGCTTCCCGACTTTTATCTGAAATATTAAACGCTTCATTGATCCGATATTCACCCTTGTGGAACTCCAACCGTAATAATTTGCTCATACATTTTATTTAACAGATACGTATTTGTAAGACATATGGAGCGCGTTGTCTCGTATTGCGTAGTCTCAAGATGTCTCAGTGTGTGCGTGTGTGTGTGCATACTGCATGAGCATTCCAGCATCACACCCTGGAGCCTCTGAGCTGCGTGAGCAGTCCGACGAATCGACTGTGTTTCGCGCCTCCTCTTATCTTATTTAGTGAGGACGTACTCAAGGATGCAGGAATGCTTTGCACTCTTGCACGACCCCCCTGATACTCATAAGCGATAATTTTATTGCTAAATCCTCATATAATCCTTCCAGTGCAGAACATTAAATGTTCATACTGTAATCAGCAAATGTTGTCATAAAAGCAATTTGAGAAACTTATCTCTATTTACAGTTGAGATGTTGATATGAAACACGAGTAAAAATATGTAAGGATTTTAATGTTTGTATCTGGTTAATGAATAAATTTGCTGTAATGCAAGTAGCAGTCCCAGAATAAAAAAAATTACTTAATAATTAAATGTATATAATGGCCAAAACGCCAGAAACTTTTTAATAACTAACAATCCAATTAACAAACTTCATCATAAAATTAAAGAATTAAGGATCAACCCAGTTTCATGTTTATGGGGCATAGATTTATTTATACCTAAACTAAAAATATTAAAACATTGGTATAAATGGTTATCGTCAACTATTAGTTGTCATAATTATTAAAATATTTTGATTTTTACTGTAACAATTTAATTTCAATCATTGATAGAGATAAAATACTTAATCTATTAATTATTTTTAACTAGCAGGGTGCCCGACGTTGCCCGTGTACTTATTTATATAAATCCGAAAAAGTATATAATTCTACATTAATCTTTATTCAAGAAGAGATTTAACCTAAATATAACTGTTCCTAGTTTCTAACATACTTTTGGCCAATAATACAATAATTGAACAGCTATAAAATACATTGAATTTTTTTGCATCAATTCCAACAAACATACCCCCGAATTTCCTTACGAAAAGAATACTTAAATATAATCCTTGAGTATTGCAGGGTATAACAGTCCCTCAGTCTTCAGAGATTAGCAAAGATTAAATGGAAGAAATTTTTAGCTGATTCGCAGTGTAAACAAATTCACCATATTGGAGTCCCTAATATAGCAAGAAAACCATCTTACATTTTCCGCAAATATCGTAAAGTATTTCGTATTATTTTTTATTATCATTATAATGAGTATTACTGGATAAAATTAAACTTTTTATTCAACTGAAATATTGCTGCTTTATTTCATTACGAGAAAAGGAATTATTCGTTTGTTCCTCGCGTAGTAACGTCTCTCTCTCGAGTGACGTCACGGCATCTTGGCTCAGTAATTTAACAAAAAATGGTCACGTTTTTCAATTAACTTTATTAAACATAATATTTAATATACCAAGACATTAATATCATATAATTATAATTCTTTCCACATTATACTAGGGGTTTCTCACTCCCGCAGTACCGTCTTTCGATATTTGTTGCAATCTGTTCACGTATTTAAATTTGTATAGAATTTAATGTAAATACAAACATACAAATACACATCCTTTTTTATTATACAGATATACATAATTATACGTACATATACATAACAAGGAGAATTTGTAAATAAATTTTATAAGCTTTTTATAAAATATATTTGTGCAAATGAAGATAAATGTGGAACTCTTAAGTATGCGGGCATATTTTTCTCTCCCTGATGCTGCATATAAAATTTTTCAACGTCATTCTTACTGTCATTTCGTTAAAATTCGACGCAGGACGTGCGTCGCAAGCGGAATTCTTCTGGTACAGACGAGCGTTGCATTGTAATAAGACGATCGTATTTGCGCAAGAATAGATGGGAAAGGTGTCGACCAGGATTTGGGACAGTCCGCCAGAGTCAGCAACGCTTCGTCCCATATATCTTTATTACGCGTGAGATTTCGGCCCCGAGATAGCTTCAGATATTGGGACTCTACCAATGCGTTATTGGAAAGGCTTATCTCCGCTCTGCAGACAATAGCCATAAAACTAGGTTTCACCCTCACACCCTCTGAGATAAAATCGTGCAGCAGCTTCTTGCATATGCATGAAATACGTCGCGGAATTTAAGCTTACTTTCGCAGTTATGGACTTTACGGGTTATAGCATTGCGACGATCTGGTAAACACCCTTCTCTTGTCGAAGCCATTTGTCGTTCCAATACTCTGGCTACAGCCACCATGAAGGTCAAATATACACGGTGGCGGCGCTGTTTACAAAGTGATATTAGTGTTCACGAGCATTAGAAACGTTTCCCAGTCCACTAAACGCCGCAGGTGGTCGTACCTGCTTAATTAAGAGATTTACATTCACATTGTTGCTAAAATCTGAAATATTAGTTAATTTTGCCCACCATTTGCTATTTGTGATATCTTTGACTTTTATCCTCCTTTGTCCGCAACCCGCAGTGTTGAAGCTTTTAACCAACTCATTCTATGGAATTTACATTCTTTCTCAACAACACACAAACAATTTATTCACATTCGAAATAAACTCAAATAAACATCCGTTTCTAAAAAATTATCACAGGACACAGAAGACCATAATTAAAATGATAATTGATTTTCATTCACATTTTTTCCTGTTTGATATAAAAAAAACGGAAAAAATAATTATTCTAAACCTGATCAAATCAAAAATATATAACTAAACACTTAGTTATTAAAAGTAAAAAAATAAATTGGTTACTTGATAAAATAGGAATGACTCATTTTACGACCTGAAGCCCCACAAAATAGTTTTAAAATATTTTGGAACTAAACACAGAAAAAAATCTTTATGAGACAGTTATTTCAGATTTCAATATATTGAACCTCAAAACTACTTTTAAGGCAAGTTTGACACTAAAAGTAAAAGAAAAATTCTATGAATTTTGACAGAAAACTATTAATTTGGAGTGGACTGCTGTTTTCAACGCCTGGAACGTCATAAAATAGTTTTAATGCAATTTTGACTCTAAAGGTTAAATAAATACTGTCAGTTAATGTACGATTTTCTACCACTAAAAGAATTAGAATAAATTTACACTTTGTAAAAGAAAAACATTATTAGAGACAGGATTACTGATTTGAACATTTGGAACATAAAAAATAATTTTTAATATTTGAAAGTTTGGAACCACAAAAATTCTCAATACAATTTTTATACTAAAAGTGAAAGTTGAAAACTATGAGTTGTGACAGGGATTAATTTTTGCAAGACCTGAAATCTGAAGAAAAAGTTAAAAACTAATTTGACACTAAAAGTGAAAGAAGAAAACTAATAATTGTGACAGGAAATAATTACTTCAAAACCTGAAATATGAAGAAAAAATTTAAAAATAATTTGACACTAAAAATAAGAGAAGAAAAATGTTCAATTAAATAGAGATTACTCATTTTATGAACTGGATCCTGGAAAAAGATATAAAGATGATTTTTCCACTAAAATTAAACGAAGAAGACTTTTAATTGAGACAGGGATTACTGTTTCCAAGACCAGGAGTCTCACAACAAATTTTAAGACGATTTATAAACCACTATTAAAAGGAAAAAACTATGAATCGCGACAGGGATTACTGAATTCAAGACCTAGAACCTCAAAAAATAATTTACCAAGCGAAATATTTACGTGTCATTCACATGAAATTGACGGAGAATTAAAATTAATAAAATGGGCTCCCTGTCCATTGTCCAAACTTTTATTAATGGTTCTGCGTTAATAAAAAATTTAACTGCCTACGTTTCCATGTTGGCGTATCATTACATCTATTTTACTATCGCAGAGTTACGCTAGAATGATTTTTTTTTAGTTTATTAAGTGAAGAGTGTATTTCGAGTATGAAACCAGGGGTATGGGACGGAACGCATCAATTCGACGACCGAGTCAAACGAGTGTCATTGAAGTCAGGGATGGGGGAGGAATTTTTTTATTGCGTTATAAAACCCGGCACTTGGAACTGGTGCATGTTTCTGACGGCAGAATGGGCTTCAGCATTGTCAATACAGATTGGCGACGCCTACTGTTGTGTCAGTGACGTGACTAAAATAACTTCTCTTCGGCAGGGAGGGGGTTGTTGGGAAGTTACCCAGTGACTGAGCCACGAGGGAATACGGCGAGTACATGCACGTACTACGAGATAGGAGTCCAAATACTCTACGAAAAAAAGGTTTGTGAGAGATTCGAGCAATTTCTGTTAACAGATTAGAATAGAAAAAGGCCCTACAAGACCGGGAATCGATAGCCATGACCATTAGTAAGAGGTCGAGCTGACCACTGAGCAATATCCCCTTCGAGACCAGATTTTCCTAACATAATCTTTTAATTCACTTTCATAGCCTTATATATTAATGCATTTTTTCCGTTCTTGATCAATTACAGTTTTATAGAAGTTTATTAATGGTTCTTGAAGTTGTCGCTTAACTAATAACAGAGGCCGCTATGTAAAGGACTGTAGTTAGCGGATGATTAATGTTGAGTATCTAAAATTGGGCAAAATCGATTAGTATTCGATATATTTATTCCAAACTATTCAATTAATTGGTTTATGTGTGTGTGTGTGTGTGTGTGTGTGAGCAGTTAGAGTAATTTTGGGAGAAAACCTCACCCAATGACACTGAGTTGCGTCCACACTCTGCTATCTCGACTGACGATCGAAGATTCAACTTCCTTCTCATTAAGTAATTTTTCAAAAAACGATCGCAAGCTTGCACTTCAAATAGCTTATTTATTAACAATAAGTATAGAATGGTATAGTCATTTATTTTACATCATTTGAATGGTAAAGAAATGAGACAAAAATTAATTAAAACTAACACAAAGTTTCGATCCTTTTGTTTGCTAGTTCTTCAGATTAACATTACCACTGTAGTAGACTATAAATGAAGATAACACAAAAAATTATAAATAAAATTTTTTATACAAACGTGATATGAATAAAAAATTTGTAATTACAAAATGTTACAGGAAATAAATTGAAAATAAATTTATAATAACATTCTTATATTAAAATAAATTTATTTAAAATTTTAGATATTCACCAACAAATAATTTCTTAAGTAATACTTTTATAATTCATCAATACCAAAATTGATATTTTATAACTTTTCACCAGAATTCTTAATAGAATATATATATATATATATATATATATATATATACAATTATGCAACCGTTAATCTAATTTCAGTGCACCGGTTGTCATTTTAGATTACAAAATAGCCAGTTATTTTAAATAAGTATTCAAGTGCTATCCCAAGCTTACCCGACTACCAACCAGAAAATATGCGAAAAAACATATTCACGGCCAATTTAATTTTTTAATCTAAGTGTTAACTAATAAAACAATTGATGACCTTATTCAGACACTTTTTTATTTATATTGTAAGGAAGTTTCGATAGCTTTTTGTATCTTTTTCAGGTATTTTCCTACAGAGAAGATATTTTCAAATGATTAGCTTAATAGTATAATTCTAAAAAGTCAAAAAAGACAATCTACATTTTAATTTTAATTATCAAATTAATGTTATAAACTAGAACAGAACGATTAACATGTTATTAAATTCATTAACAGTTTGGAACACAATTCATTAACGCTAACAAGATTTTAGCAATAATAATAAAAATGAAAAGTGTCTGTATAAGTTATTAATTTTTTTATTATTTCAAAACAGACGTTAAATTAAAGCTTGTAGTTGTCAACTCTTGCGGTTTCTTCCTTGTATATATATTTAGTGTCTCAGTGCAGATCCTTTAGATAACTTTAACTCTCGTTGAAGCATTTAAAGTTTACCCAACATACTTTTTTCGAAGACGATCAAAGTCGACGAAGATTCTACTCGACCATTTATCCCATACCGAAACATTTTTGTTAACGTATTTATTTTTATTTCATGTATTGTATTTTAGCAGGTTTACTATAAATAATGTAATGTGTCTGATTTTTCAAATTTATACTTTTATTTTCTTGTAAATATATATTATTACTTTCTTTTATTAACATTATATTTATTTTTGTAATTTTCTAATATAAATTTTACTATGTAACGCCTGATTTATTCTTATGTAAATATCGCCCTAACAGTCTAGACAAGTTTTTCCTTTACGTTAGAGACAATCAGTTCTCGTTTGACGCGTTAGTTGAATGTTGAATACATTTGTGCGCAGGAGGACTCGGTCTAGACGAGAGGTAAGTTGTCAGGGAAGCGATGTTTGAAGGGAACAAAGAGGTCAGTGTGCGGTCTCTCTGGAAGCTGTGTGGCCAAGGACCGCTCTCAGATATGCGGGTGTCCCTTTGAACTAGACAGACGGCAAGCTGTCCCTCCTCTGGTACATTCCTCTGGCAGTATTGTCAGTGGAACTCTCTCTCTATTCAGCTCAAGTTAGAACTAAAACAACAGACGCGATCGACTAAAGGACCTGTCGGAATAGTTATATTTATTCAGTTAACTTTTCAAATTCGGCACATCTGCACTCAACAATAATAATTTTCAGCTGATCATTAGAACTTTTTTCAGTGCAGTGTACATAGTTCATAGATGACTATCTCTCTATAAATAAAAATCAATGTCTGTGTGTCCCATATTCACCCTTAAACCATTCATCAGATTGCGATGAAACTTTGGTGAGTTGTTGTGCGAACCCCCAGGAAGGTTTCTGTCTGCCTTACGAAGCGTCAGACAACTCTGAAGGGGTGAACGGGGGTGAAATTTAAAATCGTGCTATAACGGCCGATAATATCGTTTATTCGTTACTTTTTGGGGATTATCTGATGAATACATTTCATTCAGGTATATTTAGTGTATAATTTCAAGCCCAATGGGGATGGGGGTGGAGGGTCTTTTTTAAAAATAACGCGAAACAAACGAGATAGGTGTCAAATCGTTGGTTATAGATGTCAGCGAGTTTAATTTTGACATTTAGCTATGCCAGATAAGTTGTAGTTCAGCCTCTATAAGTGAAGGTAGGAGGGGGTGAAACAAATTTAAGTTTACAATCTTAAATGGGTAGACCATTTTCGATCAAACTTAATACACATATTACTTACGATCCAGGAACAGACGCTAAGGGGTTAAGACCTCTAGAGGTGGGGTGGGGAAAGGTTTGAATTTAAAAATATTCCTAAACGGCTATTATTAACGTCGAATAAATCGTTGTCGGAGTCATTTAATTTTATAGTGTCATTCTAGAATTTCTAAGTGTTTAATTTCAATTCCAAAATGTGAGGGAGGCAAGCACCCTTGTCGTACGAGTGATGGTGGAAGGGGTTCTCATAAAAAGTAATGTAAAAGAGATCGATCTTAGTGGCGATTCCGGGGTTATAGGAGTCTCTGTATTTTCTTAAAGGTTGTATTCCTTTACTCCTTTAAGGTACCAGAAATAGTTTCAGACTTTATCAGTATTTTTTACTGTTTTAATTCGTCGTTATTTTTAGAATCTTTATTTTCTGTAGTAGGAGGTTTCCCGAACACCGTCAGTCATCATCATGGTTTATTTGAAGTTAAATAGCGAGGGGTTAGGGCGGGGAGGGTAATGTAAATGGTTAAATGTTCCAAACACTGGCGGTATTGATGCTGGTTATATGAACTGTTTACCAAGAGGTTAGTGTCGAATTAATTCCTTTTCCGGGCTAATTTCAGTGTTACCCGGGCAACACCGAGCACTCAGCTAGTTAGCAATAAAAACGACTGCCACACTGTCAAATTACTTGAAAATTTCGGGTTGTCGGAAAGAACGTGAGTTTCTACAATTGCTGTACTTTCTGAAATGGGAAACAGCTTAATGGTAGCATTTTCCTGATTTCTGACAGAATCAAAATTAGGTAGATGAAACGTTCCGGGAATTCTCCAACGGCGAACAATCTTTAAGCATAATATAGACTTTTGTTGACATTTATCAATCTGCCTTAAAATGCTGATGAAGCTGTAGACCGCAAACGGTTCAAGCGTCACATGTTTATTTGAATCACAATGCGACAAAAGTTGCTTCTTTTAATCGGCTTTCACGTATGACTGATCAAACTGAGATTCGCAGAGTTCATGAAACTTAAAGCAACAGTTAGTAACCTCCACGCAGTAAACAATTCCCACTAACTGTCTTCAATTAACTGCTCTCTGATGATTTTTTTCACTGTCTCTATTTCTGCTCTCGTTTCTGCAAAAGGAGTTTCGGTGACTAAATCGTAATTGTTGATGTTCCCGGATTTGGTAAACACGACTGTCCCTACTGGATCGACCAGCGTGAGTCACTTGTAATACCGTCGACGCCTTCTATCCTTCACTCAGAGCTAAAGGGGAGGAATGGAAGTGTCCCAAAGGAAGACTCCCTGCTTTTGGGACGAAGTTGGATCTGGAACACTTATCCAATATGAGGGTGGAACTGGGAAAAGCTTTGGGGGGGAAGATTTTTGGCGGTGAGTCAGCCTCTGGGATGTGTCAGACATGCTCATATAAAACTCTACAGATACTCGTGTTAACAATTGAAAGAAAAAAGATCATTGAAATATGAGGGTTCACTGTCACTAATTTCTTCATGTTAACGTAAGAATTAGACTCAACCATCATAAAGATGCATGAAATCGAGAAAGAGATTGTTGACAGTAAAATTATTACCTATTATATCGACAAGCAAATTTTATTGGGGGGGGGGGTTGATAAATTAAATTTCTTATTTTTCCGTCAGCACTACCGGTAATAAAGAAGCATAATAGATACAGAAAGGCGGAAGTGACATCACATACAAGATCAGAGTGAGGTATCATAAAAACATAATAAATGAGAGAAGAATATAATGTTGTTTCATAAAAGTTGAAAAAGGCAGATTTTCCATGAAAAATGTATTATTTAACTAAAAAAAAATAATTACAATATTACGACGTTTAGAACAGTTTAGAATGATTTTGCAAATTTGAAAGCGAAATTTAACCACGATTGAAGCACCACACCACCATATTTATATTTAACGAAATTTAAGACTGACATATTTTATACCAAAATAACAATAAATAAAAAAGCTTAATCAAAATTTTCCAGAAATTTAATTATATGAAATGTGTTAAATGCAAATAAATATTTAACGTTGTAATGTTGTGAATAATTTATTATTTTATTTGAAGAATATATCTGACAAATTTGTCGTTTTAGTGTTTATTTTAAATTATAATTGTCAGATTAACTCAAATATATTCTAGTTGAATTTACAAGGATTTATCACAGTGTTGTAAGTGTAGGAACATTCGGTCATATATCAAGTTTTATAAAATAGACATTTGTTAATGATTAATTGATAATTATATATAAAACTGCCACTTACAATAAATAAATTTATTTTTTCAAATCAAAATATTATTACACATATTTCAATGATTCAACAAATTGTCTATTTCTCTATAATTGAAACAAGAGGTTACTACGTACGCTTTCTACTATTTTTTTTCAAATATTCTATTCCCAAAATACGTGATGCGTTCATCTCCTGTCCTCAGCGCGATTAACTGAAGACATCTTTCACCAGGTTACTTAATAATTTAATTACGTATGTTTTACCGTTTATACCGTCGGAAGTGTAAAAACAGCACGAACTATTAATACACTATATGTATTAGTTTCAGAGGACTATTAAAATATAACATTTTATTACTAGTTTTTATTTTGTGGAGAAGGTTAACTTTTGAATCGTACATTGGTGATATACAAGTTTCGTTAAAACTATTGGTGACATGGTTCCTATGGATAGAGGCTTAGAAATAGCGGGGGTTCTTATGAGAACCCTCCCGTAATATGGGATGGAGGTTGGGCATTAACGAGGGTGAGTGCAGAGAGTAGAGGCCTACAAATCAATAACAAGACACAATTTTTCACAGACTCGTCTAATGTTTCCGTAATGACTTTCGGATAACAATTTATCAGGACTAGCCGCCATTAGTCTCGTCTCCGCTAGAGCTCGTTGTATCAAGACAGATTCGCACTAAAGGCGATTTAGAAGGTGAAAAGCTTGGCGGACAATGCGAACTGACGTCCAGAATCTAGAGGGGAAATTTATCGAGGCATTATAGCGTTGGTGCCCTTGGAAATATCAGAAGCTGCATTACTGAAACATATTTCAAAATAGACATTTTCCTTTCTGTACGAATATTTTCTTTTTTTAAAAAAAACCATTTGGTATGCAAAATACAATGCTATACAGTTTATTGGGATATAAAATTGTCTCTGGGTATATCAATAGTATATTGGAAATTAAAAATTATAAGCCTGATTTACATGTAATTTAAAAAATAAACGCCGATTAAAAAATCAAATTTTCGCAGTTTTCCAAAGCGTGAATATTAGTTAACACGTAATAGTTTCAAAGAAATAAATTAAAGAAAAGTCTTGGAAAAGGTAAGGGTTTCATATTATTAATTAATTCTCATACATCGCCAAATGATTCTGAAAAAGAACAAACTTGTAAGTAATTTAAGTTAAAACTTAATTTTTTCTTATTAATTCTTGAAAAACTATTACAAATATTGTTCAGGTGTTCCGACTAAGAACATAAAAATGAAGCTATACAAAATCGACAAGGATGAATGTAGTATAGAAAAAATATAAATTTTCCCAAGCCGTTCATTATTTCTTTTCTTTCGCTGTACACAATTATTTTTTGCAAATTAATCTTGTTGGTTTCTATTATTTTGTCGTTTTCACTCGTGCGTTTTGACGACTGTCAACCTTGTAGTTTTTCTATTTCCAAACTTTAGCTTCACAACCTTTGTTCTTCGTACTCGGTGAACGGAATACTCTATTCTTCCACTTATGCAACTAAACCTTTGACAAATTTCAAAACTAGAAAAATTCATGAAATTTTTTTTCAAAAATCCTATTAAGTATATTGCTATTATTTGAGACTGTTTTATGTCTAATATTTAATAAATATAGTCTTCCATTATCAATTTGAGCTTGTTTAGTGTGCGTTAAATACGAAACAAGTGCATCTCAATCTCGTTTATCTGATACAAGTTTTTTTTTCAAATAAGATGTAATAACTTTCTTTCACATTCTCTGGTAAGTTTTATAACAGAATACATATTTTAGTATAATTGTTTTGTATTCACGACCAGGAAATATTTCTATAATTATTCTAATACATTATATACGTATTTATTCGTACTTATTATATCTCTATACACTCACATATGAATTATTGTATTAGGATATAAGTCACTACCAAATTTTGTGTGAAATGAAAATATAATACTCCTGTTTAATAAGATTAAATAGTAAAATGAAAGACAATAAATTGATTATATAAATAACACACAACGTTTCTGAAAAACTTTGTTCCCTTCGTCAAGTGATAAAAATATCTGAAAATATATTTCAGGTGTGTTATGAATATTTTTATTGCGAAAATCTATACAGTTTGACTAAATTCAAACACTTATAGTTTCGTCATTTCAAGAAACATATTTTATGCTAATTGCGGGGAAATTCAAACATTATGTAATCTAGTATTCATACGTAACCCGCAGTACTTAAGTATATCTACGAAAATCTTTTCTTTTTAGGGTAACAGGCTACATGAAGGTAATCCACATGGTGGCAACTCCCCTTTAATAGCATAGGAAGGGATTTGAAAGGGGGGATGTGGAAGGGTAGAGGAAGGTAGCCAAGGGTTACTAGGGCCCCCGGGCTATGGTTTAAGGATCCTACCCGGCATTCGCCTAAAGAAAAATGCAGGGAAAACACTAGAAAAACCTGCATCAGGTAGGTCGGGCATTGGGTACTTGTCCCACGCCCTTCCGATAACGGGAAAGGAGTTTGCTGTGGGGACGCAGCATTCACTTCTCCGTGCCTCGACCAGTTTGGTAGGCAGCTGGCCGACTATTCCAATGGGAATAGCGGACAACTCTTACCGTATGCCCAAGGTCTGTGACCCCGGAACATACACCTCTCAGAACAGGCCAAGGTGCCTCGGCTTGTGGGAACCTTAGTTCAAAAACGGAGAGGAAAAGGCATACCCAAAGGTAGCCCCTTCGTATCTCTCTTAAAACTTTTTATTTTTATTTTTTATTTGTATCGAATACTTAAATAATCAAATTCGGTTTGAATACAGAATGCGAGAGAATCAGTGCCATATTTTCAAGTATATATTTTTTATGCTGTTTGTGTGTGTGTTTTTCCAATTTGAGGTGAAAGTAACTTAAATTATATCATTTTCCTCTATCTCTTTTTTTTCCTTCTTTACTTTTTTTCGCTCTTGATCGCGGTGAAATATTCGTTCCGGATTTCCGTTAACAAACGCCTGATGAACTAAATCCCAGAGATTAAAACAACATTGACGGAAAATCAACATGGCTCAACAAGTCTGCTTTGAGGTTCTGGGGCTGGAACTACAAACATTGCCCCACACCAACGCCATTGCAAACACTGCAGACTCCGTTTCAAGTTGCAAACACTAAAAACGCCTCCTCCTCTGTCTGATATTGCGCCAAAAAGCAAAGATTTTCCCCACAAAACAGGTAGGAAGAATCTACACTTTGAAGGTTTTTAGTGAGTGTATCAGAAGTCAATTTGAATATGACTCAACTAGAGCTTGTTTTAACTCGAGTTTCTTTCAACTGAAGTTTCGTTGAATTACAGTTTCCTTCAGCTTGGTTTTCTACGAATTAGCGTTTATTTCAACGGGAGTTTCTTCCAAATAAAGTTTATTTCAACAGTTGCTTTCATCTAGCGTTTCTTTCAACTGGAATTTCTTCCAAAAGACGTTTATTCCAACAAAAATTTATTTCATGAGAGTTTCTTTCAAATTGTGTTTCCTTTATTTACGGTTTATTTGGTATACACATTGTATTCATCCCACCCCCAACCAAATAAAGTCCAACGCATTCCACTTCCACATTGTCTCGAAATATACCCAATGTATTCTAAGCCTCTAAATATCCTAGCACTAGGAGATTAAAAATCTGAAAGACATATATATATATATTGTAATATTCAAAATTATATAATAAAACAAGCCCCTTGTTGAGCGCCAATTTATGTGGTATTCGAACTTTTAGAAGAAAGAAAATTAACCAAATTTTGTATTGAATTTAAACAAAAATTATTCTAAAAAAAAATCTAAAATTATTTATTACAATTTCGATTTACTTTAAATTTCATACATATTTGATAATTTGTCACGACTTAAATAAAACTCATAACCTCAGAACCGTTTACTGGACTTCTAATAATGATATTGATTTACAATAAACACCAAAAGTTACAAAATAAAAATTAAATACACAATAGCAAAATTGTATAAAAGAATCAAACATTAAAGTAGAGAAATCTGAAAAATCTAGAGATTTCTGACAGTAAATTATGTTTAAATAAAGGTTTACAAAATCAAGTTTCTACATACCATTTTATTTAGAGATGCTCTGCTACCGTATTGTGTACTTCACAGTTACTTTTTTTTTTAAAAATAAAATATTTAATTAACGGGTCATAACACCGATTGCTACATCGTTTCCCTTCACAAAAATTCCGGCGCCTCTCTAACAACTTTTCACGGACTTTACGTAGTCGTACTTATTGACACACAGTTTTGCTGTAGAAGTACGTTAATGCCAAATGCTTTGCTGAATTCCTAATTATTTAGTGACGAGAATCATCGGCTGTTCTCCAAATCTAGACTCGCAAGCCATGACCAGACCGGTCAGGCTCCAAAAACGCTCTGAATGTTTCCGCCAAAGTTACGAGTGTCTTACATACGCTTTTACGACAATAACCGCGTAGCAACCTTTACAGTCTGTGCATTCTTGCGCTAAGCAATGCTCTGGCCTCAATAATTACGCCGAAAATAATATTATAAAGAACCTTAGATTACACGACGGTAATCTCCACAATATATATATATATATATATATATATATATAAGAAATGTCCATGACAGAGAAGATACAATTACGAAATCTGCCCTTTCTGTTCACTAAGTCCATCGTTACAAGAAATAGATGAACAGCACACGATGATCGCACGGCTGAGCCGACTACGGATAATTTACTACTAAGGATCACCACTACATGTACAAAGAGTCTGCCACTTAACTGCCACTCAATAGTCATTCAGAAACAGGACGCGAGAATTCTTATTGTTGTCATCAGTAGTAGATGTGGCTGGGCGTCCTGCTTTTTCTTCGTGGCTCTAAAACCTCATTGTGCTGAAAGACGTTCTGTGGTGTAAAAATACTATGGCGCATAAATGTTTAAACACCACAAAAATGCAGACTGAACAGTGATGGAACTTGAGCATCCTGCGAACATGACGATCCGTGACGTCTGTCACATCGTCTTCACACAGAAACCGTATTAAGAATTAATAAAAACATGTACTGAAAATTACGTATTAACGGCTGCTATTTACATCAGTTTGCATCGCGAGTGTCGCCGATAATTTCCAATATAACTATAAATAACGATTAAAACATATTTGTGATTCGAAATTAATTGGATAGGTTGATATATATATTCGGGTTAATGAATCAAGATGAATAGAACTGATTTGTGTATTAGAAAACTGATAGCATAATTTTCCAGCTTTTGCAGTTGAAGCTCTGATTTGGACGTAAGTAAAAAAAACTGAAATGAGAAAAATCCTGACGCTCGACAGAGATACACACAGCAGTGCTGCCTGTGAAACTAATTAAACTTTGAGAAATTTCTGTTAAAACCCCGAGTCTGTTTCACGAGCTCTTTTCTTGACGGTAATTATGAGTAGAAACGAGCAAATATGCAGGCAATGTGGAAATCTTATGCTACGGTACGCTTTCACTCGATGGAGTGGCGTTTCATATCACGGACAAACATGTTAAACGCTTCTTTTTTTTTTTAAAAAAAAAATGTAATTTCCTACACGCCACGCGTTGCTAACGCAGAAAAAAAAGCATGTTTCATGTCGGAGCTGTAATAATTTCTGTTCCTAGTTAACTCACACTCAAAATAACTGCTAGTTAAGTAGTTTCATTAAATAGATTGTAAAGTATTCTTAACTTATTAACTATATGATGCATTATAGTAATTTTCTTTTCCATAACATTAATAAATTGTTTTCCCTAATCGTTATTACAGCAATTCGGTACTGAAAATACGTGAAATCAAGTCAAGCTAAATGGATCAATTTCCATTTTTCTCACTGTTTATTTAATTAAAATTGTAAAATAAAAACAAGCATTTACGTCAACTGGTCGACGTAGGCAGAACCTTGTAGGAGAGATACGAAGGGGCTGCCTTTGGGGATGCCTTTTCCCTCTCCGTTTTTGAACTAAGGTTTCCACAAGCCGAGGCACCTCGGCCTGTTTTGAGAGGTGTATCTTCCGGGGTCACAGACCTTGGGCATAAGGTAAGAGCTGTTCTCTGTTCCCATTGGAACAGTCGGCCAGCTGCCTCCTAAACTGGTCGAGGCACGTAGAAGGGAATGCTGCGTCCCCATAGCAAACTCTTTTGCTGCTATCGCAAGGGAGTGGGACAAGTACCCAATGCCCGATCTACCTGTTGCAGGTATTTCTAGGGTTTGTTCTGAATTACTTTTAGGCGAATGCCGGGTAGGATCCTTAAAATATAGCCCGGGGGCCTTAGTTAACCCTTGGCTACCTTCCTCTTCCCTTCCGCACCCCCTCTTTCAAATCCCTTTGCTATGCTATAAGAAGGGAGATGCCACTATGTGGATTACCCTATACATAGCCTGTGTACACCTAAAAAAAAAATTATTGAAGGGGTATTTTTAAAGCAAATCTTTACCACGTTAGTTGTATATCAATTAGTTTCCTTAAAATTTCTATTTTTAACGGCGTAGAATATTTTTTTAAAAATAATTAATTAGTAACAAACAATTTCGAATTGTTTCAAATAACTTTAAATTAAAACAACACGGAATTTACTTTCAATCTACTTTAATAATTTTGATATAAATGTAAGACACATTTTAAAATATATATGAGATAACTATTATTTAAAATTGAGCAATACCATAAAAATAAACCCTTCAATAAATTTGAATAATAGATATATTTTGGAAGCCGAAAGCTCTGAATAAATTATTTATGAATTTTTATGACTGCATTTTGGTATTAAAAAGTCTTTTAACAACGGTATAAAGGTTTTCTGTTTTTTTTGTATATCTAAAATTGTATCTAGTACATTTGTGTGGTTTCCGCCCCCTGTAGGATACTCTCTGGGTTATAAGACGTTTCAGGCAGGACTCGTCACGATAACTATTCTTTAGAGATGATAAAGCTATTGTGAGATTCCTCTCTTGTATTTAGCCATGTCATGCACGCAGCAGACGTCGTTCGCTGGCTACTTTATCAAGCTGAATTTATTTGACACAATGAGCGCTGATTGCACACACGCCCTGCTACTGTTCGTGCCCGTCCTTGGTCCGGTGGAGCCACCTGCATTAAAAGGGTGAATGATCTCTATATCTGCTTATGGATAGAGGGAATTCAGCGTTCGAGAACGCGACTTCCGTTTATATGTACCTCTTATAAATGACATTAAATTCAGTGTCCTAAGATTATCTTGTCAAAAAATCTGTTACGGGCCTATTTAATATTTTTGTTGAAGCTTAAACCATATTAAATATATTCATGCACCCGCGTTTCATGGTGAATACTTGAAACGTACACTGGTTCTATTCCTATCAAATTTTCTGTGACTGAACTCTGTAGTGAATTTAATAGGTTCAGTTTTTCAAATTTATTTTGATATTCAGAAAACAGCGTGTATACATCTTTAATAAAAAACAATCAACCAGACTCACTTTTTGCAAATTCCTCAACAACAAACAACGTTAACATTACCAAAGATTCTATAACAGCATCGGAGCAACAACCATCGTTATTATTTATAAAATAGATTGAACCGTGGAAGTAGGATACAAGAAAACGCAAATCACAAAAACAACGTTAATCAGAAAGAATGTGAAAGGGAAACTAGTTTAACCACTTTGTAAATATTTTGTTATCTTGTTAAATTTTAAAGGATTTTTAGAATTTGAGAGACAGGGAGCGCTTCCAAATAAAGAGAGATCTTAGTACAATGAAACTAAAAGAGTTTTGTTTCCATATTTTACGTGGGAAATCTAGAATTTGATTTGTGAATGGGGCTGACAACGTCATGGAATTACAAAGGAAGTTGAAATATTATATTGCAACGTATTTACAAGGCCCTTGTACTGATTGCATGGCTCACATGATCCGGATACTTCTAGTGCCACATTTCTAGAGAAAACACACAGCCACGCAGATCCAGATGTCCAGGTGCAGGTCACTTGGTAAAGAGGCCAGGAGTGGAGAATGTTGTTCAAAATTAGTCAGGAAATTACGAGTATTTATATATAACTAGCTGGGTGCCCGACATTGGGGGTGTACTTATTCGTATAAACCTGAAAAAAAGTATTTAATTGTATATTAATCTCTAGTCGAGATGTGATTTCACCTAAATCTAAATGTTCCTAGTTCCGTACACACTTTGGATCGATAGTGCATGAATTGAACAGCTGTAAAATACATTGAATTGTATTGCATCGATCCCAACAAACATAACTCCGAATTTCTTTACGAATATAATACTTAAATACACTCCTTGAGTATTGCATGATATAATTGTCCCTCAGTCTTCAGACATGACGAAAGATTAAAATGATGAAATTTATAGCTAGATTCACAACGTAAACAAATAGTTGCCATACTAGAGTTATTAATTCATTAATTTCATTACGGAAAAATGAACTATTTCCTTTGTTCGTCGCATGTTAACGTTTGTTTCTCTTTCACGTGGGTCATGGTATCTTGGCGAGCAGTAATTTAACACTTAATGATCATTTTTTTAAAATTCTAATTCTTTCTACCAATATTTTAGGAGTTTCTCAGCCCCACAGTATTGTTCTCTTATTTTGATTTTTTTTAAAAAAATCTGTCTACGCATTTAAATTTGTATAGAAATTAACGTAAATTCATTAATACATAAAAACATACATCCTTTTTTTAATATATGCATAGATTGTACTTTGTAGTTAACAAACATAATTTGGTAATAAGAAAGATAGCGATATACAGGCAAAATAAGTGATATTTTTTTATTTTGTCTATCTTTCTTATTATTAATTTTTAATCATACGTAAAATTTTTCATTTCAGTTATTTAGTCAATATGAGGATGACTACATCTCCATGATACCAAAGTGTTTGTCATCAAATTGTTAGCTAGATTCATAATGTAAACAAATAGTCGCCATATTGGAGTCACTAATACGGCACGAAAATTAACTTACATTTTCCGCAAGAATCGTAAAGTATTTAGTATTGCTTTATTTATTTAATGAAAATATTTATGCTTCATTTCATTACGGAAAAAGGAACTATTCCTTTGTTCGTCGCGTAGTAACGTCTCTCTCTCTCTCGTTTGACGTCATGGTATCTTGGCGCGCCGTAATTTAACTCTTAATGATCGCGTTTTTTAACTATAATTATGTCCACGCGTTTAAATTTGTATAGAAATGAACGTAAATTCATATACATGCATGCAAATATACATAGTTTTTAATATATTGTGGTAATTATGAATATGTAATTATTTAATCAATAAAATTTTACTATATTCATTATCGGCGGCATAAATATGATGCCGTTGCATTATAGCTTAAGGATTATCTACAAGAATATGTAGCCTATAATGCTTGCTTGCTTGAGTTGCATTGATGCTTCAGGCAGCACTGAGACGTACGGAATTTGAGATATTCTGAGTTGTTTGGACCAGGATAGCGGAAGGTGTGTTTTGAGGAGTCCGTATTCAGAGTTCCTGGTACCATGATTGAGCAAGTGTCATTAGAAAGCAGAGAAATGTTATATTTAAAAGTCCCCGGGTTTAGGAATTGCAAGTCGCCAGTTTGGAATATTTCGTCTATGTTTGTTGTAATTATCAAAGTTTTAGAGAACAAAGCTATCAACGGTTATTGTTCAAACAAAGTCAGCAACAGTTATGAGCAGAAAGTGATTTGTGTTTTAAAACTAAAACATCTTTAAATTCAGTGAAATATGGCCGTTTTGTGATGTGTTTTAAAAACATCAAGTGAGATCGAGCTCAGATGAACAGATAAGGGTAAAGTAGACAAAAAGACATTTTATTAATTGAGAACCTTCTAGTGTAAAACTAATTATTACTATTACTATTACTAGTAATAATTTCAGACAGGAATATTTTGCTTTGTAAGATTTAAATTGTCATTTTGTCTTTATTGGAGACCCGATAGGTGGCCCTGAAAATTAAGCCGCGTCACAAAAATATCAACTTGTAAAATTTCAACTGAGACAAAATTTGTTTTATTAAATTAGTTTTGTTATAATTAATCTCTTGTCTTTCATTTAAATTTAAAATTAATCATTTATTTTGTTTATTACAAATTTTTGCTTCAATGTGGGGTTTATCTTCATTTAAAAATCTAATTAAATAACATTTATTATTACAATATATATATATATATATATATATATATATATATATATATATATATATATATATATATAGATTAAGTCTGATCTATTTTTCGTTAATAGTATACTATAGAAAAAATATCAAGAATTATATTTTATATATGTCGTGGATAATGATGATAAATTTGGTACTCCATAAGAAAACTCTTCGTTTTTGTATCCACACCACGCTCGTCGTTGAAAGGTTTAGTTCCTAAGTGTCGCCAGTTTTGAACAATGAACTAAGTGGATTTATGGTCGTTCGGAGGCGCAATAAGACCGCGTTAAGAAAGTCTTTGCGCAGTTCTTTGGCTGCGGCGTGAGCAATAAGCCTCCACGTCAGACGAAGGCGATAATGAGCTGTAGCCTGAGTTGACACGGAGACAAATCGTTCTCGCCCTCGACTTCATTTTACCGCCACGCGTCACGAAGAATGTCGGGAATTTGTGTTAAAAAGACAATATCTCCAGCCAACGAGTGGTGTGGGGGCGTGAGGGGCAAATAACTAGCAAAGAGTTTCAGCTTCGCAAAAATGCTCAGGAAGACTTCCCACAAAGAGAGTCTACGGTGTCGTGCTGTAATTTAGTCTGCGATAACCTCTTAAGTATTTAACTTGTACTCCACAATGAGACACATTCAGGGTATTTTTAATCATGAAAGTACAGTAATGGAATAAAGCAACTTTACGTCTAACATATTAATTAGGCGCTAGCTTCTGGAAATGAAAAATTGTAAAATTTTTTGAATGGTTAACAACTTTTGAATGGACTGAGAGATGAAAAGCGCCGTGTAAATAAATAAAAGTAAAATAAACAGAGAGATAATTTAAGAAGAACTAATAACTTGATCTACGAAATATATAAAGTGATACACCGAATACTAGAGCGTTTTATAAGGAAACTAACTGGTAAGTTTAAATTGAGACGGCGAGGAGAATTTTTTTAAAAACTTCTTTCATTTTCCATGCCATTTTAGTTACCGAAAAATTCCTTTATATATGTTTCTGTTACATTGTTTAGAAACACCATAAATTATCAACCTAAATGCACAGTACAAAATTAAATATCATATATAACCCAATTGACTTGTGACGTCACTTCCGCCCCGGAAAGATTTATCCAAACTGCTTAGAAAGTGTAATTTTCTCCAAAAGGAAAATGAAAGCAGTGCATGTTTTGACCTAGAATCATGGCTTGCAATAAGTTATTTTTTACCTCATTTTAAATCTCACCCCATGTCCTGAATGTGGCTTCTGTAATTATGGGCTATGCGTCATATCAGTGTGTTTCTTCTTTAATATAGTTAAATTTACGAACAAGATTATCTCAATTTTGCTTAATAACACCAAATGACTCGTCCTAAATATATATATATATATATATATATATATATGAAATTAATTATGAGGGACAAAGGGAAAAACGATTTCATTAATAAAACAAATTGGTACGTTTGCGAGCTGTGTTCAGTGGACTGTAAAAATGTCAGCAGCCAGTGAAAGAATTTTTATAATTCTTGATTAACTCTTGAACTGGAATCACGGAAAATGAGCATCTGTTATTACAAAGCCAAGGAAAGATAAAACTTGAAGACTTTCAAATAAGTTTGTAAGAAGTTAACTTTTATGTACTAAGTAAAGCTACGTATTTTGCACGATATTAATCCATAATAATACAAACGCATATATTAAAGCAGCCAGAAGTAGGAGTTATAATTGTAAAGTAAAACTACAGAAGTGTTTAACATTAAATAGTAGGCGTACGTTTCGGATGACCATATTAAACTTAAACTTCAAACTAACTGAAAATTTAACATCAAATAATATTGTTTACTGATTTAAATTACAAAAATGGTACAAGGCCTCAGAACCTCGATTTTCAATACTTTATTTGCAATTAAGTTAATGTATTCCCGATTTTATGAATATTTTTCATAAACTTTTTTATTAATAAATCCCTTTTGTATACAGCTCCAACCCCCCAACTCCGTCCCCGGCTGACTGAAAAAAGTTTTGCTTTAAACTCAAATTAAAAATATATAGATCTGTTAATATTGACGAATATCATTTGTAATTTGTTTTTGTTCATATCCGCCGGCCGTGAGTGTATTTCAATTGTGTCAGAACGTTTCACCCTGAAGCTTAAAATATCTGTCTATTTTTGCAAAATTCTCATTATATGCGTACGGTGAGTAGCCATGACATGTTTCGCCTTGTATGACAACATTATTAATGAATCAACAACGTCTTTTCACAAAGGTCTCTTTGTAAATTCAAAATTTAATTAAATTGTTAATTAAATTCTGTTCAACTCGGATTATTAACTAAACACTTACGCCTTCGCATTATGTAACTCCACAGAGTTTGAAGCTTTATTTATATTCACGGTTTCAGAGTAACTTTTTAAATTAACCCAAGCAGAATAAAAGACGAAAAGAATGTGTTCAGCCTTTATGAGAATGATATGTTGTATTTTATATGTTTGAACTCATTTTTATACCCCAATGAAGGAAAATTTCTGTTAGTTGAAGGGTTAAATATAATTAAAGTAGACAGTGAGTTTGAAAATAATGCGATTAAGAATTTATTTCTCAGCTTTCTTCTTCAAATTTCTCCAAACAGACAAACTCAAAAGTCAGTTTTCAACGTAAGATAATTTTTTTTAAAAAAAATCTTCACATGTACAGGTAAAAATTGGAAATATAAACTTGACGTTTTATCCGACGTATAACAACAAAGTAATAATGGGCAATCGGATAGAACTGGTTTAAAGTCAATTATGACTTCATTTCGTCCCTAATTTAGGGATCCGTCAGATAATAGTTGACAAAGGATTCGAACGTATTACTTAATTTTATGGATAAATTTTCTTACACGAAGTGAAATTTTTGTACTAAATTAAATTTAATGTTGTTCCGAAGTATTTAAATAGTACGTTCACAAAATATTTAATATTAAAGGGAAGAATTTTGAATAATAGGGTATCTCGTCCAAGCAAAATAAGAAAGAATATGCTTTTATAGCTTAATTAATTTTAGCGAATTGCCGGGTAGGATCCTTAAACCATAGCCCGGTGGCCCTAGTTAACCCTTGGCCACCTTTCTCTGACTCTCCGCATCCCCCCTTTCACTCCCTTTCCTATGCTATAAGAGGGGAGTTGCCGCTATGTGGATTAACCTATACATAGCATGTCTACACCTTTTTCTTCTTTCTTACTTTTTATCTCACCCCATAGTGATTTTTATCGTTTATTATATTTCTATTATTTTAGGTGCAATATTTTTTTATCCTAAAGAGGATAATATACAGTAAGAAAGTTCCAATTAACACAATTACAAACACACGGTACATACCTTGTAGTCATTTATTATTTTTAAAATACAAAAAATTGTTTATAATGCTTTCATTACATTCCAAGATGTTTTATAAAATAAATTTAAAATTAATGTAAGGCAAAAAAATTATTTATAATTTAAAAAATTCACCAATCCCAAACTGCATATTGATTTAATTATACTAATAAAATAGTTTATACATATATTGGAAAAATCTCAATAAAAATTATATTGGTTATAGAATAACAACCCCAAATCCGAGAATATATTATCATAGATTAAAACTAAAGTCATAATCGAAAAGTGGCACCATTTTTCAAGCCACGTTAAAGAACTTAAACATGATATTTAATTTTTAAAACATTAAAGTACTACTTATACGTCAGTTCCCCAAAGTAATTTATGTAATGTTAAATAAAAGTACTTTACTTAATTATGATATAAAAGTATCTGAAATATTATGCAGACATAATAAATAACCTATTTAATTAAAATTATTATGATTAATTATTAATATGAAATAGATTAATACAAATTAAGAATTATTAGATAAACGAATTGTAATTTCGTTTTATCGTTTAACAACATGTAATTTAATTCATATTCACGGAAACAAGAGTCAGTTGACGATCAGTTAGCAGCGATAACACACAAAATATATATTTGAAACTGTTCGTATTTCTAACAACCGTTTAACGTATATATAAAATGTCTCGAAGCATATAAAATAAAGGAACATGAAAATAAGAAATTAGTCCTTATCTTTTATTATGATTTTTCATATAGATAAAAATTTAAGTAAAATTTACGTCTGATTGAAAATTTAGAATTTTTTTTTTTTCATATACAGACAAAAGAAGTGATAATATAATTAACTCATAACGTTTATAACATTTGAGTTTTTCCTACTGACTTGTGCAGTTGTGCCTTTCTAGGCACAAGGCTTCTAGGAATCGTTATGTAGTATTTATAATATTACTTCGCATGTTTGTTTTTGGCTATCAATCTTATTATTAATAATATAAGTTACTTGTAAATTATTTTGAGGTATAGTGATGTATTAAAACCTAAATACTGCAGAAAAAAAGAGGATATATAAATCATATGTTAAAATCATGATGTAACAATTCTACATAAAACTTCGACATGTTACACTTTAAAGGGTTTACAAGCTAATGTAATGTCTCTTACGGAGAAATGATATTTTAATTAACAGACTAAGAATGACAATTGTCGAAAATTCTTGTGAAAATAATAAATCTGTTTGGAGGCTGGCGAATTGGTTTTTTATATATAAATTTTAGAAATAATTAAATTAATATAACAGCCATATTATATTTTATGTGTAAGGCAAGATGAATTTCGCTGGCTGGAGTATTCCAGCAAATGATAATTTCTAAACCGTTCCATAATAATATCGCTTTTTCTCCCCACAGGTAGTCGTCACATGGTCCCATTAACCAAAAGGAAATAGCATGTATTATGTCTACTTCGTTTTTTAACAGTCTCGAGATAACTAAGGCCCCTGAATTAAAAATGTCTAACATTTCAATGATTTTGTAGTAATTTACAGAGCAAGTTGATTCAACCCTCCTACGCTAATTCCATCGTTTCGCCTCCACATTTACGATTCAACGATGCGACGTCCGCCTACGTAGAATTATCTTCTCCCTACAATTTATGTCGGCACATTCATCCCATCCCTCTACACCACCTCACCGCACCCGGTATTTAGGTCACAGTATAAAGCGCTGAAAATTGTTAACAACTGCTTACTGATTCGATAATAATCGGCTTACCTTCATGTTACAACAGAATTTTCAACATTCATTTCACACGATAAGCTTTTACATTTACCCTGCTTCTTGTATTCTTCTTCTTTATTAGTGGCGATCATTTATTAGTGCTAAATTAAATAATCTGTCCTGAAAAGTGAAGAAAATATTTAAATCCTCACGTCACATTTACCATGTCACGATGAATCTCTGGTGGCAGTTAATTGTGAACAGAGTAACATTATAAATTAATAATTACACATGTAAAAATACAAAAAATTAATCAATTATAAATTATATATTTAGTCTTATTTATTTGTTTACTTAAAATTTAGATTAAATACTTGTTAGATAGAAAATTGAACTCCTGTTAGTTAAAATTTGAAATTAAAATATTTTGCTCCACATATTCTCGTAAAACAGAAACGGTGGGTTTTGTCCCACTCCCTTTGTTTTTCGTCTACGTAAGAATTCCCTTTGTTCGCTCAACATCTCGTCCTGTTGCATAAATTACATACAAGGTGAGTGCAACAACTGATTTGTCTGGATTATATGGGGGTCTCACTAACCCTTTAGTTGTCCACGGTAAAATCCTGACTGTAATGTGATTTTTACAAAAGACTCCCAACCACGTCACAAAAATATAATTATATTAAAAGGTTAAACCTTTTTTAATAGAAACTCTCGTGGGTTTCACAGATTAATTTTAATATTCAACGTGAAATATAAATCATGTGCAGCAACACAATATTATAAAATGAAATAAATTAGTTTGTAAATTAAAGTTCGACAAACCAAAAAATTTGCGTTTTTATATTTGTTTTATCTATTGTACGATTCATAGGGAAGAAGCAATTGAAAATCGACTAGAGACGGACAATAAACGATCAACGTTTTTGATTCTTCTCGAACTTTTTAATAAATATTTCGTTTAAAATCTATCAATAAATGCAAGTATTTAGAATTATTCTCTCCAATATATATATTGTAGTAATTGGTAATTAAGGCATTGTTCTAATTGAAAAGTTGAATTGTATAGGACTCATTATTGGTGGATATAGCGGACGCCGCAACAAACCGGTAATGCAAAGAAAGTATTGTTGATCGGTCGAGAAGGTTTTTACGCGCTCAAAATTGACGAGACGAACGAACAGTTGGGCAGCGGACAGCAAGTAGAACACAGTAAAAGAACGAACAGTTGGGCAGTAAACGGCGAGATGTACAGATTAAAATTCTAATTCACGAAAACTTGAACAATCTTTGTCGGTCAGCAGTGAAGACTGAAAGGTCTAATTTAAAGAACGAGAAAGTGTTCCAGTAACCAGTACGCTGTTATATCAAAATGCAGAAACTGAACTAGTCTTCAGTCAACAGACAAAACCAATGAGGTGCATTTTCAACAAAAATCCACGAGATCTACAAATCCAGGTTGCAGTAAATCATCGATAATCGACAAATTTATTTTAAACCAACTAACAATCTACGCTAATTAGAGTCTGTGAACATTTAGAGTCTGTGAGTACTTAGAATCAGTGATATCCCCAAAATTGTGCACGAAAAGTTAAAATGAGACCTGGGCTGCCGTAAGTAGAAATAAAACTTTAAAATCATTGTAAACCACGTTTAAAAGATAAACGGCAGATCGTTCTTTAATTATCGATAAAATTAGATCTTTAATTATTCAGATCACTCTTTATTTCTTGATAAAATTGAAATTGTTTAAATTCAATCTTTAGTATTATTCCTTCAGCAACAAATTTCGTCTATGTTCAGACGCATTGATTCCCATATAAAGTAAATATAATTTTTGTGATTTTGTTTATATAAATTCTGCCATTATCAAGCCCAGTTCAAGACCCTGAGATCCCAAATATTTTGTAATTTGAATACTTGTTTTAAAATTGTTATTAAATCTTGTTTAATAGTTTTCACGTAATAGTTCTTTTCATTTAAAAATGCCACATAATTCTACTCTTGTATTATTGTAAAAATTAAGAAATAATTTATTATAATTATTACAATATATATATATATATATATATATATATATATATATATATATATATATATATATATATTGTAACAGTTAATTAAAGAAGTTTTCAATTCACAAATTTTAAAAATTCTTGGAGAATACTTAGTATGATAATATGCCAACTCTTAACATCCGAACAGTGCAAGGAATTTCTGTAGTAAATAAAAGTAAAATAATTTTAAATGGTAAATCGCGAAGGTTATGTTTATCTTACATTAATTTAAATTTTAGTTATTTTATTTACATACGTGTTGTTGTTTGTCGTTTAAAAGTTTCGAGCATTATAATTTAAGCTAAAAAAACAGTCATACAATTTAATTTGATGTTAGTTGTACCTGCCATCGAAGCTCGCTTCAATTAAATTATTGATACGTTTTTCTAATTACAAGTAACGGTTATAGTGTAAAATCCCGACACACACTTGCCCGATGCACGTTTTCCCGACAACAGTATCCCGATTGGCATTTGCCTGACTGTACATTATCCATACTGACGTTTGCCCGACACGCCATTTTCCCTAAAGGAGATTTTTTACGAAATTTAAAGCATTACTTTAATATTACAGAACAAATTTTAAATAAAGATATTCATTAAGGCGCGGAACAATTTCAATCAAACTTGGTGCACATATCACTTAATCACCTTTAGGGAAAATGACCTGTCGGGAAAACGTCAATTTGGATAATATACAGTCGGGAAAATTTCAATCGGGATATTGTTGTCGGGAAAACTTGCATCGGGCAGGGATGTTGTCAGGCAAACGTCCAGATCCCACAAATAACTATATAATGCATCTATAACCTAGCAGAAACAAAGGTTCATTTTACAAGACAGACAACCTGCTGAAGTGACGTCAGAGTCAATAGTAAAGCACCAATCAGAAGTTCCAATCAATATTTAAATTTAATCTCTCTCGCCATATCACATTTCCATTATGAGAAACGAATATAATGGTTAATTTCTACATCCTTAATATAGTCTGAACAATTGGTAGTGAAGAGTGCACAACCAATTTATAGTTTGAAATAGTCCCCGATTTTATTTTACTAATTATATGTGTTGAATGTAAATATAATGTCCACATTTCATTAAGCGAAGATTATATTTTATTATCTATTCTTGTCGATGAATTTCCCCCAAAATTTTCCCTAACAGAAAAATATAATACTTTTCCAAATGACTATTGAAATTAAACGTATGTCATGTTTAATATTAACTCATACATTATTTTTATTACTCTAACGTATTTTAATGAGGTAATAAAATTGCATCATATTTCTCTTTAAATTTGGGTCGATCAAGATAATCTACTCAACTTCATACTGGGTATATTGCAATGTAAGTGGTTCTGAACAATTTTTGTCCCTGCTGACAAGTTAGAGAAACTTCACAACTCAGTTTCATCGCCAGGTACGTTGTTTCACAGCAGCGCCAGAGCACTAATAAACTCGACAACTTCTCACATTGCGTTACACTTTACTTCGACAAAGTTTAGATGAGAAGCTGCACAGACTGGCACTGACTGAATCACACACCTTAATTGAGGCACTCGGTGGTACAAACGAAAAAAAAAAGTCATCCATATGAATACTACGATTTTGTAACCTTTACAAAGGGACGGAGAGCATTATAAGTTGAAAAATAAAAGAAAACACTATATTTGGTTGGTTATCTCAATATAATCTCCGTTAAGATCAAACCACTTTACCCAGCCTATCAAACCGTTATTCTTGGCCAAATTATTGGAGTATTTTTATTATTTATTGTCTTCAGTGGTCCAATAAGGCGATAATGTGTGATATTTTTCACATATGTCTGATGTACACAATACCGCGTGTATCCGCCTTCCGTCCGAAAAAAATATGATATCGACACCTAACCGAACGATTTCCTTGTCTTTGGAAACTTCTAAGCCGAATTTTCATCCGAAATCCACAAATGTCTTGTCTAGAATGGTCGATTCATTAATAGACATGTATTTACGTAAAAAAGTCGACAGTTACAACTAAAAACAAGCGTTTATTCGCACCGTGATCGAACGCGGTACCCATCTAGTAAATACTTTTTTCGACAGAATTTTCCATTTCAACCTAAAAAATCCGATACGTGGATTACGGCTGATGAGTATTTAAACGACAGAATTGTTTCATCATCACCTCTTATATTCTGTAAAGTTGTCATAGTATACTGACAATTCTTTATCATTTTGGGATAAAAATATTGTACAAATAAAATATTTCCCATCGTGTCCTTGTAATGGCCTACGAAATAAATTTCCATTCTTCCAATAATGAATTTTTAATAACAAAAGAGGTCTAGTACAATATCCCGAAACACTCTCACCCGATGCACGTTTTCCCGACAAGACAAAATGCCGATTGACATTTTCCTGACAGGACAAAATCCCGACTATTAGCCCGACAGTACTTTATCTCGATTGACGTTTCCCAGACAGGTCATTTATGCGGTGGGTCATTTTCTCGAAAGGTTATTTTTTACGAAATAGATCATAAGACTTTGTAAATTAAGTTATTCATTAATGCGTGGAAGAATTTCAACCAAACTTGGTACACATACCACTTAAGATCCAGGAACAAACCCTGCGGATGTTACGATAACTCTAACACCACTATGAATGGGGTAGAAGGGGGTGGCATTTTAAAAATACAAAATATGCGATAACTGCCTATATATCCCCAATAAATAGTTTACGGGGTCCTTCAGTTTTAAAATATCACTCTCGTTAGTATTAGTAACGCTTTCATCCCCTAAAGGCAAGAGGACAAGTATGATGTGGAGTGACAAAAAATTGGGATTACTACCACGATTGGTGTCGAATCCAGCGTTTAGGAAGTCGCTGATTTTAGTTATGGGATAAGTTAAAGTTTAACCATTATGAGAGGTGTGGAAAGGGTTGATAATATTTTTATATCAACCGAAATTACTGTCGAATGCAGTGTTATGTGCCCGCGTAGTTTAGTTATAGAATTATGAAGGGTTATTATTAAAAATAATTAGGAAAACATAATATTAATAATACCGATATGTCATATATTTATAAAGAATTTCACTTTAAATCTTTAACTCCTGTATCAATTTTTAACAAAACTTTTTACTTTAAGGGTTTCTATTATCATATATTACACGAAAAATGCAATATTGGAACAAAACAAGTGACATTATGAATCTGACCGACCCCGCAAACTATTTTTTTTGGCGCTTATAATGACAGTTTACACCTTTTTTTAATTTTTAAATTGTTCTCCCCTTATATCCCCCACCCATAGGGGTACTAGAGTTATAGTAATTCCGCAGGGTTTATTCCTGGATCCTAAGTGATATGTGTACCAAGTTTGGTTGAAATTGTTCCACGTCTTAATGAATATATTATTTTACAAAGTGTTCTACAATATTTATCTTATGCTTTAAATTTCGTAAAAACTCAACTTTCGGGAAAATGACCAGTCAGGGAAACGTCAATCTAGATATTGCTTGTCGGGAAAACGTGCTTTGGGAAAATGTGTGTCGGGAAAACGTCCGGATCCCTAATAAAAGTATCCTGTTAATATTCGAACTCCTTGATCCTGTTTTCCTTTCGTCAAATTGGATTCAGACCTCTTCCCCTAACAGTTTTTTTAAATTTTCATTTGTGTTACTCTGCCATTTTAATTGCGGGTATACTAACGTGTCGGGTCTCTCGGTATTTTAAATGTGAAGTGTAACATTACGGTTGCTAATTAAAGAGAAATTATAGTCTGACGAGAGACATTAATTCACAGGAACATCATATGAAACGGGAGAGGATGTTTTTTAGATGACGAGGTACAATTAAATTCACAGCAGCATAGACAGAGAGGCAAAACCAGTGTTTTTGCACGCGGGGAGTTAATTTCAGAGATGGGTTCCGCTTTCTGCAGATTAATTAAGAGCTCATGTTGCGTAAGGAGGTCACACAATAAGTCAGTCAGTATGTCTGAAAATGTTATTCCAGAGGAAATATACATACAAATAAAACATTATTTGCCTCCAGTGGTCAGATACGGGAATTAATTTGAAAGACAATTAAAATCAGAATCTGAAATTAACCATCAAAAATGAACAGAAAAGAAGAGACTGTTGTTAGTTCTATTCTACTGGGCTACTGCTTTTCTGATTCCGAGAATAGATAAACAGATCGCTTCCCAGGAAAACGAAAAGTAATTGTCTGTTCATTTGTCTTATATGATTATCCGCAGCTCCGGAACTGGAATGCATTTGTTTGAAGTACAGCCGCCGGTTTTGTTACGGAGAAATGTTATGTCTGTATAACTTGCAAACAGGAAACAGACTGAAAGGAAGAAAGGCATCCGTTTAGGAATAGGCCATTTTTATGTAACGTTTAATTTATAAAATAATGAATTCTTTTGCAAGGCTTTCCGCGGTTTTCGAAACTGTAGAGCTAATATTATAGTCAAGATGGCAGAAAGTATGAAAGAAAAGACTTGTACTTAAAAATCTCGGATACATTTGTGTTATTAAATTTGCTATTGACATTTTAATGCAGGTAGCACTCAATTAAAAGAAAATTAATTTGAAAACCAGTTAATAAAATTTCATGTAGGGATTATCACTAATTAGTAACGAATGACGAAACTTATTTTAAACTAACAAATTAAAAAATTACTTTTGTGTCACATTTTATCATTTATATTATATCATCGGATATAATTGAAGATAATTCACATAATAATAAAACATAGTTATAAAAATATTGATAAAATAGTTATTAACCTATAAACGCAGCCATTTAATTTATAAATATGTTTTTATTTGTAAATAGCTGAGTGTTCGCGTTGTCCGGGTATTTATTTACCACCAGGGTTAATGCGAGAATTATACTCAGCGACTCCTATAACCCCGGGATCGACACTAATCTCGGTCTTTTATGCATTACTTTTTATGTAACCCCCTTCCACCACTACCCGTTCGGTAAGGGTGCTTCCCTCACTTGTCTTTTGGAGTTGAAAGTAGACACTTAATAATTCTAATATGACAATATCGAATTAAGCGACCCCGAAAACATTTTATTCAACGCTAATAAAGGACGTTTAGGAATGTTTCTAAATTACTCGTCCTCCACTCCCATCACAGACACGATAGATGTGTCTTAATCCCTCAGTGTTTGTTCCTGGATCGTAAGTAACATGTGTATAAACTTTGATAGATGTTTCTCCACTTGTTTAATATTATATACGGACATTTATTTCACCCCACTCCACCCCCACACCTATGGACTGAACTACACCTTAAGTGATATAGTGAATGTCAGAATTAATCTCAGTGATTTCTATAACCGTGGAGTTGACACAATTTTTGGTTGTTTCGCGTTATTTTTATAATAACGCCACTTCATCCCCTCTCTTACTGTTGCTTTAACGGATTGAAATTATACACTAAATACATCTGGATAGAAAGTATTCATCACATAGGCTCCTACAAGGATTTAATCAACGATAATATCGGCGGTTACAGCATGTTTTAAAATTTCACCCTCGTTCAGGGACACGCAGACGCACAGGCAGACATTCATTTTTATATAGAGATAGATAATGAAACTGACAATTATACATATTAAAATTATCTTGAGCATTTCTGGTTAAATTAATTAAATAATCGAAGTATTAATACCAATTAAATATCAAAATTTCAGATCCCATCTTACTAGAACCCGTCATTGACGTAAACGATATTTGTGCTCCTGGCGGGATTATTTCAGTGATGATGTGTGAATTTCTCAGCTCCACACTTTAAATCACTGAGGACATCCTCGTGCTAGCATATGTTTTTGTTTATAGTTAATATCACGGTTACTTCACAAGTTAATAATTAATATGCATCCGGAACTAAGTGGGTTTTACCTATTAGTGATACTCGCTGGATATTTGATTACAACACATTAATTACTATATATTTTTACTTGTACTATAAAAAAAATATTTAAATACAAATTTACAATATAATTGTTTTATGCAGTGGGGTCTTAATTTTTTAACAAAAACGTTTGTATTTTAAAATATATATGTAAATGGTAATTTTCATTCCATTAATTATTATAACAAATGAAGTTGAAGCCATATTAATTAACATATAATCAGGGAAATACATCTAAAATGGAAACGAAAATGTACGTTGTGGATGGTAATTATTTGCGTAATGTACTTCGGGAACATGTAGGTATGAACACTTAAGCTTGTCTGAAAAACATCTTAATACTTCAAAATATTTTGTTACAATATTTTAAAACAGATTTTTTGAAAAAGTGTTAGTGTTAATTTTTTGTAGAGATGTAGGATTCCTACAAAGGATTCGACTAATTACTTCTCAACTAGCTCTGAGACAATTTTATTCAAAAATAGGCAGGTTAAAAGGGGAAGAGAAAAACAGTCATTATAATCCATTTTCTGTAAAAAGACAAACAACAAACAATTCGGACGATTTGGCTTCGGATCCCCACAAAGTATTCCCAGGGACGTGAAGGCTAGCAGTGGTGCCAACTGTACCATTACCATAATTGGTCTCTGTGCAACGTTATGAAGGTTTGCGAGCTCGTATCTGCTCTTCGGAACACAAACACGACACAAACAAAGGTCTAAATGCGCATATATTATCAAGGATTAACATTTAAATTAGGTCCGGTGGAATGCCAATTTGCACGTAGCCTCTAAGTTGCACCAGATATCAATACGCTTTGATCGTTCCGCCCCTGCGAGGGTCTTGATCTGTGAATTCAATTAAACCGAGCGCCGCAAACAAGGGAAGTGCAGTTTCAGTGTTAAGGGTGGTTTGAGGGCGAACGGAGGGCGGGGAGCGGGAGGATAACACCTTGCTACCAAGTCTAAAATCTAATCCAGCGAAAGCCGGACGTGGCAAATCCACTTGCTTCACTACACGAGTTTCCAAAATATCGGTGGAACGTCGTATCAAAAGTGTAACTGCATAATTTTGAAACAGAGTTCAGGATGTAATTTCGCATATACAAGGGAAAAAAAATTAATATTTGAACGGATGTAGAAAACAAATTTCCCAATTACTGAAATAAATATAATAGCAATAATTAATCTCATATAATTGATATTACGTCAAGTGATCATTTTAATCATTTCTACTGTTATAAAGTACTTCGTTCCTATATTCGTTAAATTTAAATAAGCTTTCCTCTGACGTCCTACGTGTTGACACATATTGAAAAAATTACAAGACGGAAAAATCTAGACATGAAATAAAAATGTGTCCAATTAAACTTGTGAAATACAGGAAACAATCATTACAGACATAATATGGCTACATTTTATATATTTAAAAACATTTTTATTAAAAGGGTACTATAAACAGTTCTAAACAACGATTGTAAAAATTTTAAGCAATATTAATTAAATATGACGAGTAAATTATTTTATTTTAATCAAAGGATTATATTGAATAAGAAAGATAGCCAATACAGACAAAAAAAGGGTAATATATGTACAACACAACGTTGCTGGGATCCTTGTCCCGTTGACAAGACACAAAAACTGACCAGTGCAGTTGTGTTTCTCTAGGCTCTTCTTAGCAGCTGACGAAAGGGACAAGGATCCCGGAAACGTTGTGTGGTATTTATATTACCCTTTTTTGTCTATATTGGCTATCTTTCTTATTCATTATTTTCTATGAGACGTAAATTTTTTAATTTGTTCGGACATGTCTTCAATTGTTTAGGACTCTCTAAAGTTATTAACCACTCTAAACGTGGGTAAATCACTCAACGTTCAGTTACCACATTTTACATCGTCCAATACTTATTTCTCTCTACGTAAATTATTTGATCTATTTCTTCTGTCTATCAGTATTCACCTAATTATTTTCCAAATCATGCAATGGAACATGTCTCTGGCATTTTTAACGTTTTTCCGATATTAATAAAAATAGATTCAGAAAAAGTACTTGTTAGTTGAAGCTGAGATTACATCCAATGGAATTGATATTGAAATGAAAATATTTACAAATATACCATGTCAATTAGAAAGTAATATATAACGTGTTTCAAACCATACAAAGTATTGATAAAACGTTTCCGGTTTTCACACGGGTTTAATAGATTAAAACGCGACGTTTCGACGACTAAAAGCTCTGTCGTCATCTTCTAGACTTCTAGAAGATGACGACAGTCAATAAGATGATGACAGAGCGTTTAGTCGTCGAAACGTCGCGTTTTAAACTATTAAACCTGTGTGAAAACTTTTTATTCAACAATTACACCGGGATAGTCTTCAATATTTGATCATACAAAGTATGTTTCGTTTTGTGACTCCCCTGATTAGACAAAGTATTAATTTCCATTGAAAATATTTTACGATTCAAATACAAATCTTCCGGTCGAAAGAGTTTCCACGAACACAATTAATGAAAGCGATTTATAAAGTTATCATTTTGCATTTCCGCATTGTCTTTCCACAACAGAAATGAAATTGTATTATTGAGGACCCCAGCCAGGCTGCCCGCTGGTTGTGTGCCGAATCTAAAGGTCAAGGGATCAGACCCGAAATGAAACTTGCAGCGTCCTACATAATGGACGTGAACGTGCCAAATGTTAAAATTTATGTTGGTTCATCACTTTTAAGACATAAAGGCCATTATCTTCAATCTGATTATTAAATATTTAACGTAATGCACACGAGTGTAATGTATAATTATAGCTAGGAAAAACATTCTGAATTAAGTCCAACCCGATTTTAGTGAGTCTTGTACACCTTAAGTGTAACTACCGACTGTTCTTCTTCTTTGATTTGAAATCAATTATTTTTGAATAAATATCATCTAGTGTCACGTTAGACTAAGATGGTTAGTAGGGAAATAGAAACGGAAACTTACCAAATCTGAAGTGTCGTTACAGATACACGTTAGTACCCCGTGGGCCAATCAGAAGCCGCCACGTCCATGGCCTGCAAATTTAAAGTAACATTATTTATAAATTTCCGTCACAGTGTATCTTTTTAATAAAATTATAGAATAGTTCCAATATTTTAAGTATCATAAACACATAATTTCACTTTGATATTTCAATAACAGCATATATTCAGATAAATAAATAAGAATAAACGTTTAATAATCAAATTGTAATTCTTAATAAACAGCCTATTAAATTTTATTTATAATTCTAGAATTGATGTTAGACTCCAAAATACGCTTTACAAAACATTTCAGTTTTTATTCATCCTAAAATTTTCTTTCACGTTTCACTTCTATTGCGTATGGTATCTAAATTATTCCCGAATCTGTGAACTATATTAACAACTAAAAAATACATTTATCTATTTTAATCTCTCTTAAATGTCTCATAAATGTACAATCATTCATATTAATAGAATTCTTATTCGGTTAGAAATTACATATTTTTCATCTCACAATTCATGTAGAATTAATTTTCAGTTTCAATGAGCCAATATTTTGAACCGAAAAACCTATATAAATAATTAAATTTCTCAGTGCTGAAGTTGTGGCGACCAGCGATCCTTTAAATTGTTTTAGTCAGAGGAAGAACGTAAATTAAACTGAGTCCAAATTCATCAGACGCATATGTTTAATACTTATAAGGGGACACAGATAGAGATTTATTTATTCATTCCATTGCTTTCAATGGTACCTTTATTTCTTAGATTCCCTTTCACTACAGTTTCAGAGAAACGTCCCAGAATTCCTCGTTGAATTTAAGCCACGCTCGGCCGACTAATTGGGCGGCTTAGGCCCTTCATTGAAATCTTTGGCACGGCAATTTAATTCGAAATTCTCAAGCGGTCCACCACAAAAAGTAATTATTGGGGATTATATCGACGATTGAGTATCGTTATTTCGAAATTCTATAGGCTGCGGCGAGGGAGGTTTCATTTTTGTCGGGGTTCCTTTTGTACGTGTCGCCACACGGCGTTCCCTCTGTCGCCACGATGAATCGAAACGTTTGGCATTCTTTGGCGGAATTGGATCTCATATTTGGGCTGGATTAATCCACGGGGTGGGGGGGGGGGTTCAATACAAGAAGAGGACCTTTAATTGGCGGGATACCGATAGAGACAGGAAAGTGAGAGGGGCTGACCGATGTGGCAGTCACGTCCAACCCCTCCCACCCTGCAGACGTGCTCCTTACAAGCCTGGAATTTCATTCAAATCACCCTCCAGATTCAAATGTCGATATCGTGTCGCAGTGACAAAAAAAGTTCCGGGGACTTGCTTCAATTAAAATCGATTTCCTTTCACCCTCACATGCTACGCACCCGCGTAAAGTAGGAAATGCAGAATGAAACTTCTGAAACAGTGACGCATAAATTGAATCATTTTTATTTATTTTGTTTTATAACTACAAACAAGAACATTCACTTCATATAATAACTTAATCATCTTTCACACATTATATTAATAAATAATATGTTCATATTATTCCTCAATTCCAACTTTAGAGCTTCTATTACTCAGACTTGGATAATTACTACAATCTATGATAAAAATATAACATTAATAAAAAAATAATAAAATATACAAAATTATCGAACATACAATAAATAAATCGGAAATAATTTAATAAAGAAAATGTTACAAATACAACTACACAACGTTTCGTCCTTAATGTAGGATCTATTCAGGTGTATAATGGATTTAGAGCATCATAAATTACTTTTAAACATTTCTAAATTATTTTATTTAAAATCTGCCAAACACACAGTTTAGATAGAGGACACCTTTAAAATTATACTCAAAAGCTATTTGATAACATCAACGTTTGAACGAAAGATTATGTGAGTGTGCTTCTGTCAGTTGCTTTATTAACTTTTTTCTGACTTGTGACGAACTTCTTTATTTGTTGTAAAAGAATAAAAGTTATTAATTCAAAGAATTGTTATTGAAGTGGCAGTAAGAATATAATTAGGAGGGTTAGATAAATGTGAAACATTTTTATGGCGGTTATTTTGTTAAAAAAAATATATAAGCGTAATTAACTTATAAGTCACCCTCAGAGTAGAGTTATCACAAAGGGATTACATTCTGTTGCATTTGTTTCGCGCGCGCAGGCAAGCGTTAGTGAAGCAACATAGTTTTCCGTTATGCTTTAACGTGATTAAATAACCTCGCAACTATATTGTATAAACATCAAGATGGAAACGTAATATCCACGCATTGTTTTGTAGATGTTTAGATAAACTCAAAGAACGAAATTGTGAAACCTATTATTCAATTTTTAAATTTCAATAGAACCGTGACTATTAAAGACTAATAATATAAGAATACTTTAAAAAGAGCCAGGTATTAGTAATATAGACTATATTAATTTTATATACGTGTATTATACATCCCTGAAATTTAACACCATCCGTACTTTAATCACTAACTCTCGATGAAACTGTGAATAAAAATTATTTGTCGTGGTTTTACGCTCAATTTCAATTAGGTAAAATAAACATAAGAAATGTAACTAATACAAAAAAGAAGCACATGTAAGAGGCGGAAAAATTATTTGCTCTTTATTTCAATAAAAATAATAAAATTAAAACGTCAAATAACAATCGTTAGAGAATTTATTAATTAGACACCTCATTTATAAAATTCCCCGCTCTTCTTCGAGAGGAAAAAATTATTAGATGGAGCAAATGTGTCCAAAGATTTTTTCCATAAAAGTTGTTCCAGTTAGTTATAGTCGTATTTATTAATTCATACGATATTTTGATATTTATATCATCTCTACTAGATTACTGATCTTTTTACCAATTTAATTAAACTCCTTCCAAAGATTTATGGATTTAATGAGAGAAATATTATTCTTACTCAAATTTATAAATAATAACTACTACTGTCAAATTCTCAAAATGATTAAAGTCAACGAATGCTCTGAAAGAATTCTCTCGCAGGTGAACCTTCCCAGAGAGCTCTGGAGGAGGCTACCTTTGAGGATGCTTTCTCCTCTCTCTGGTATTTTCAACTAAGGTTCCCACATGCCGAGACACCTCGGCCTCTTTTGAGAGCTGTATGTTCCGGGTTCGCAGACCTTGGGTACTCGGTAAGAGTTGTTCTCTGTTCCCATTGGAACAGTCGGCCAGCTGCCTCCTAAACTGGTCAAGGCAAGGAGAAGGGAATGCTGCGTCCCCACAGAAAATCCTCGGAAGGGCGTGGGACAAGTACCAAATGCCCGACATATCTGATGCAGGTTTTTCTTGGGTTTTCCCTGCATCACTTTTAGGCGAATGCCGGGTAGGATCCTTAAACTATAGCCCGGGGGCCCTAGTTAACCCTTGGCTACCTTCCTCTACCCTTCCACATCCCCCCTTTTAAATCCCTTCCTATGCTATTAAAAGGAGTTGCCACCATGAGGATGACTCTCATGAAGTCTGTAACCCTAAAAAAACTAGTTAACCCTTGGCTACCTTCCTGTACCTTTCACACCCTTTCCTATGCTATAAGAGGGGAGTTGTCACTATGTGGATTATCCTATACATAGCCTGCCTGCACCTTCTTCTTCTTCTTAATAATTAATGTTAACTCCAAATGGAAAACTAAACTACGTAAATCTGCTTGCATATATATGATACGCGTAAAATTTAGAATAATGAAAAAATATCGGCATTTTTTTTTTGGAGATTATGCATACGTGTTGGCAGCAGTGATTCAAGTAGTGATATTACAAATATTTAATTGGTTATATTTTCGTAATTATAAAGTTCTGAACTACAATTTTTTAACCTTTGTAAAACGGACAATATTAGTTAGAAATGGTAAAAACTATATACAGACAAGACGAGTTTAGTAGCAGCAGTGGCGTCACAGCCCCACGTCCACGTGAATGAAAATATTCAGTGAAATGAAAAATATGTATTATTACTTTTATATGTGCAGCCGAAATGAAGAAAAAAACAAAGCGAAATTATGAACACTTGAATTAATAAATACTAAGAACGTAGTACATATTTTCAGCTGCTGCTACTTAACTCACCTTAACAATATAAATATCCAATGCTTACATACCCGAGAACTTAGCCGCGTACTGTGATTTTTTAACGCCTCTGATATTATATTTACTTACCGAGTAATTTGATGACATTAAAATATTAAAAATGCCGTCAATCGTATCAAGAAAAAAAATTCTTTAATTTTTTTAAAATTTATTTGATAGCAATCAGAATCAAGAAAAAAATGTAACAGCAGAATCTTCACGATAAATTATTGAAAAGAAGGGTGAAACAAGATATGAATACTCTCTCTCAGTTTTTATATATTCTCACATCGTGTAAATTTATGGTTGTTTTTCACACAAAGATTCACTACGGATTCGTGACAACGTTTTTTTTTTCGAGAATGTAATGCTTCTTGATATTCCTTTTTTTTTCCCCAGTGGCTACTTTGCTGTCCGAATACCGCCGTTTGACCTTCGGAGTGAAACAATTGCAACACTATTATCGTTTGATGTTTGTGTGTTGTCTGTAAACATAGTCTTCCCTTCCTCTAGTCCGTCCTTTTGTTTCTCTGCTGCTGAAGGCGTGTGCGCGTTTCCACCCCTCTATGTCTAACAAGGCACTTCATTTGCGGCGAAGGACATTTGAATAGGAAACAGCATGTGTAACTGAAATTGTTTCAGAGCTCCTGGAAATTACGTGCTTGGCTTATTAGCAACAATCGAGATAGAATAATTTCAAACGTGAAATTGTATACTTGCCTGTGTAATGTGAAAGGAGTTGAGGGATAAAATTGTTCCATTCGCTAAATGGTCTGAAAACTAAAATTACTACTGTAAAGACTAGAGATGCATCTGAGTTATTATAAAGGAAACAAATTTGTATTCACTAAGATTATAAAAAAAAATCGGAGTCATTATCAGTAATCCATATTTTTTAATGTGAAATAAAATAAAATAAATTTCTCTTTTTAGTTTGTTTCACTTCTCTTTAAATGGAAAAACTCCTAAAAAATACTCGTTAAGAAGCTAAATGAAGTAAATTATAGAATAGTGAAATATAGTATTTATAAAGGAAAAAAATAAAAAGGAATTAGATTTGCGGACGAATAATTTTCGTATAAAATATTTTACTACCACATTATCAGAATAATAATTCATGTTAATAGAAACGACACTTTAAAAAAGAATAACATAATTCACGACCTCTACAGATAATTTTTAATCATTCAAAAATATATATTCAAAAGCACAAAGTTTCTGTATTTATTTCTACCCTCTTCAGGCTCTAATATGACTGAAATGAAGGTTTGTCTTAAAGTAAAAAAAGTTTCCTCAGTCTTGTAATGAATATTATCTACGGTAACGAACATCAAATTTATTAATCGATGATCTTTTACTTATTACACACATTACGGTTTTATTACCTTAATGTATCAGATAACTAATTATTTATGAATAAAATATAATTAACGGCCATTAACATGAAATTTTGTAATTTAATAAAATAAAATATATTAAATGAAATAGTTAATTATAGCTAATTATGAAAACAGACTTTAAATCAAAATTTAAATACTTGTTGTTTTACATTGAGAAAGTAAAATAAAATATTGCATTAGAAAAATTGTAGTCATAATAAAATACTTTGATAATTAATATATAAATTTCAATTGATTTAAATACAGCATAGTTGTAAAAGGGCAATAGGGAAAATTTGGAATGTTATATGAAAAGCGTTACAGGGAAGACCACTGAAGTATATTGTTAATTATTAAAATGAAGAAATTTTAGTCCTTAGCTTATGCATATTCATTAAATTATAAATAATTATTGTAAATTTAAGACGTTGAAGGGATTGTGACAAAAATATTTTAATATGGAGATGTATGACACTTGTATTTAATTATGCGTATGATTGAAAACATAAATAAAATTGTTATTTTAAAATAGAAACGACGGGCAGGAAGTGAGAAATTTATAATTTCAAACTTTTAAAAGGAACCGCCTTAACATCTGATATTTTACGATTTTCTATTTCCAAGATAAATTTCAGGAAGAAAAGGATACGGAGCTACGAGAACCACCTGGATTTTAGAAAACAAAGCGACAGACTACTATATATATGAAAATGTTGTTTACAAGTGCTACTTACTGTTATTGCTTTCAATATAAAAATTGGCGTGTAATACAAAATAAAAATTAGGAATCTGTTTTACAACAAAAATAAATATTTTAAGAAGTAGTGTTAAAACTACAGACATTTTAAAGGTATTTAGAAAGGTAGCGAATAACATTAATTGATAACAATTTACGCTTCAACTCTTAATGTTTCAGATAAGACGCAGATGCATTTCTCCATGTTGGGGGAAAGAGAGAAACGAACGACAGGAGCCTGTTCCCAGTTTAGCATATCAGACGCTGCACACGTTCCTTCCTTCCATTGAAAATAAGCGACAGACAAGAAGATACGGACCTTACCTCTTCCTGCAGAAGGACACACTTCATCGCAATCAGATTAACTGCCACTGCAAGGCGAATACAAGAGACAACGACAAGAGAGGCCATTTTAAAACAGAAAAGGAGAAGGATAATGTCTCTAGAAACTTCGCACGGTGATATCCGTTCTTTCAATGATTGCGCAGGTGATTTTTTGGTTTACATATCAATAATGAAGTTACTGTGGTTCAAATTATTATAGAATTACAGCGACTTCGAAATCAAATGTCATGAAAGCATTTACAAACCCACACATTAATGCTATAATGTAAAAATTAAAAGTAATATAAGTTTTGTCGTTGATTTGAGTAAAGAGTAACAAATGAAAAAACATTAGTTTTCAGATGAAACGGCTCATAAATTGGTATTTATTTCCGATATGAATTGATAAAAATTTGATTCTGAAGTTCCTTTGCAGTGGTGAAACAATATAAAGGAACTTTTTTGTACCAAAATCGGAGGGCTTAAGGAAATTAATATAAAAAATTAAATGTCTATTTCAAATTCTAAGTTATTAATTTCTATGTTATTAGAATAAACCAAATTAGTCATTCTGACGATAATATGGTACCTACGGTCGTTGAAGTTGGTAATGATGTTAAATAAACATTGTAGTTGATTTCTAACATAGTGTAAAATTTCCTATACATATTTTTATAAAAATTTCACAGTTCACTGATAATGAAATGAGAACTCAATTTTGATGTCTTAAACAATTCCAACGTTCATATTTAAAGCGAAAATTTTTTTATGCTCATAATATGTGAAAGTATCACCATGTGAAATAATCTGCAACCATAGACAGTTTAATAAATACCTTAATGAATACTAAAACAATAACGTATATCCCACACGGTTAGAAGACCAACAAATGTTTCTACAACGATTAATTAACCGTTTTTTACTTAAACTGACAACTGCCTTTACATCACTCTCTAATAACTGGTCCTACTGTACTCTACAATTAACTGAATAACAACTGTTCCTCAGCCTCTCAGATATCGACACACAAATTATCGTAGTTTTTAAGTTTTAGTATTCTGATTACTTTACGATTATCTTTCATTTTTTCTGCCTTAAATTTTAATTTTTAAATAGAATTAATGATTCACTTGACTGTTTTAAACATTGTAATTGATGTAACTTTACTTGATGAAGATTATAATGCACGATAAGAGTAACCCTTGTACCGAGACCGGTAACATGAGTAAGAAATCATTCCTAATATTCAACAAAATTCAGCTGGAACAAATCTCCAAAACTATAATAATTTGAACGAAATTTTTGTTCATATTTTTCTCCAAAAATTCTGTTTTAATATTGAATTAATTTTCTGTAGAGTAACGTAGGAGACCTATTAAATATTATACTTTTAAAAAAGATAATTACAGATAGTATCATTGCTTCGCTTGGCGAAAATACATGTGCACAAACGATATTTTAATTTATATTATTTTAAATATTAAAATAAAAATATAACGCGGATCTAACAGTATTTATTACAGTAATTCATTATTTCCTCTAAAAGTCACAATGATTATGCAAGTGTACGCATCATTACGATGAATTGCAGACAGACAATTATTATATACTGGCATTACAGATACAGAACTCAAATAAATCCATTCTAACGCAAGTATATATTGTAGATTCAGAATAAGCATTGAATTTCTTTTTTTTAAAAAAAAAAAGTAACGAGAAACAGCGTTATGGAAATGGATGCGAACGTGGTTCCAAGTTTTATTTTACAGTTCAGTGATGCAAATGCGTGAACTCAATTTTAATAACAGGAAACAAATCCAACGTCCATATTTAAAGCAAAAAATAAAATAAAAATTTTATGTAAATAACTGTGAAACCATTACACATTTTATGGTGCAATTTTAACAGTTTTTTGATACTTTACTCCGTGAAGACAGTTTATTATTAATAAAGAAAGTATTCAAAGTAATCAGTTCATAGATGTTTAAGTCCGCACACAAATGTCGATCCTCAGTAGAGTGACTATTAAAGTTCATTTCCACTAATTTATCGATTGTTTGAATATTAAGAATAGAATATTTACATTCTGTATATATATATATATATATATATTGTAATATACAAAAAAGATGGACTTTTAAATGAAAATTATTCAACTTTTACTAACAAACAAATTTATTATCAATGTTTAAAAACAATTACACAATTTAAAAATTTATCTCAGGGTCATTACTGGGTTTTATAATGGCGAATCATTTTTTATTTCTCAACTTAAACACCAATTCCAATTTAAAAGACAAAAGATTTACTCATCAATTAACAATGACGAAATTTACTTGTCAGCGAAATTAAACTAAAAAGATGGATTCTAATTAACAAATTTTTATTAAAAGGAGGGAACTAAATCTGACGTCTATCTTTTAATCAGGTTTACATACTTGGTTTATTTTAAATTGTACTCACGGCTGCCCAGCATTCCGGGATACCTTTGATTTACGAAGAAAAATGACGGGTTTTTGCACTTCTTTTAAACTTACAGACTCTAAAATTAATATTTTTAGATAAAAAATCAGGAACCAGGATGACCCTCCTTTTCGTTTCTCCCTTGGTTGACTTCTGCTCAGCTATGTGCACCAAAAACTGTTTGTTTTTAGCAGGTTTCGTGGTTCTGCTCAAGTGAATATTTCGTCTCGAGCAAAATGTTCATGGGCCAATCAAAGCTGTTGATTGGTAATTCTCGATGTTTCTCTGCAAATTTCCTTTCAATATTTGAAATTGTCTTGTCTATTTCAACTCGACCAAATTCTGTCGTGTCTGACTGCTCACTGCTTCTACTTAACTTTACTTTTTAAAAGAATATCTCGTCTATTTTAATACGACCTGTACTTGACCAAACCTTCCAGACAACTGAACTACCGTCTCGCAATTTTGAGCGCGCATTCCTTCTTCCGACAAAGGAAACAATACTTGGCTACATTGTTGCTGTGTTCTGTACCGCCGTCAAGAATCTAAATCAATTTATTTTTTTTAATTTCTCAATTAATCTCTCAATTAATTGGAATTACAATATATTGTGGTATTCACGTTTGGAACAAATCATGTGGTATGCTAAATATTAAAGAAACAAAGGAAGGAAGTTGAAACTAAACCAATATTTATAAAAGATAACACATTATTTATTTGACAAATTTGATTTTCTTTGAATTTACATTTTATATTTTTAAGTAAATTCCTTAGCTTTGATAGGAACCGAAATTTCAGGGCCACTTTACTTGATGAAGATTATAATGCACGATAAGAGTAACCCTTGTACCGAGGCCGGTAACAATAATCTAATAAAGACAGTGATTTTCAACTTTCATCAATTGTTAATGAATTAGATCTCACTCAGGATGTTTTCCTCAGAAATATTTTTTTATTGAAGAAGAAAATATTACCTTGCGAAAATGTAAGTCCTGATGTTTCACATACTTTTTATCCTGAGATTCTGTTTTCTTACTTTGTTTCACATTTGCAATGTTATTCAATATTATATTACTCTTCGACACAAGCTTAGAGAGTTGAGAAAATTCCTTCCACTTGATATTATTTTCGGCGAACGCCGTAAAAGATATTTAATCAGCGTCCCAGGAATTTTCGAAGTAAGAAATTAGCTGTAGGCGGTTTATTACACGGACAGGAAGAAGAAACTCGGATAATAGCACTTAGCTGTGTCGTCGTTTCCTCGATGAAGCCTTTTACAAATTGTGTTCATTAATTTAAATATTTCAAAGGGGAAAGAGAATTTTTAGTGTAGACTACTTAATTCTGTAAACACAGAAAGGACGAAATCCGAACAGTTTCAATCTTTTTTCTCAGTAATGAATGAGTTGTATTATTTTGTGTGTGTGTGTGTAATCATAGCTACTTTTAACATATAAACTGTAAATCTAAGTAGTCCATTTAAGGTCGCCTTTATAAATGATTAAAAGGTTAAAATGTGAGAATCTTTGTGCCAGTAAAATGATCAAAGAAACAGATTGAAAAAGAGTAATCTTCATTCAAAGAAACATAAAAGCCGTGAAATAGTTTTTTGATTTATTATTGTCATCAAAAATGAAGAAAACATCAATTGTGTTTTATTATTCTATTTTTATAAGCAATATGCACGAAATAAGGTTTAAAGCTCGATTTTATCAATATTTCATTAAGCAAACATTAAAAATTTATCATTGATAGATATCTGTCGTTAAGTAAAAATAAAACAATTACTGTCAATAAAGTCAGAATAATATGAATGTAATACAATTAAAATACAGAATATTAAAAAAAAGGCACATCGTTGCAATTCAAGAAAGGCGCTTCATCACATACTATATTAAGACGAATACAACAAAAACTCTTAATAAAGTCAAATTTCTCTGAAAACTATTGACTCCGTTTTATTTTATGTTATTATTGAATTTAATTGTATTAAATTTGAATTATTCTAACATTTTTGGTGATTTATTTATTTTCTTTATACTTATATATGTTTTTCAATTTCTTATTTGATGATTGGTATGAATAATTAACTCAGTTAAAATTTTTCCAAATATATAATGAGACTAATTAGATATAGGAATAACCAAATAACAAAAGTGATAACACAACGTTTCTGCTGACCTTGTAGCTTTCGTTAGATATTTTAGATTTTCTTTTGAGTTCACCACCTGATTTTTGCGGTGTGTCGTAATTGCGGCTTTTCCAGTTTTGAATCACCTGACGAAATTTACAAGGATTTCGGAAACGTTTTGTGGTATTTATTTCATCACGTATTTTTTTTTCGAGATTTTTTCTACTTCCTGATCTAATTAGTATACTTTTTACACACAATTTCTATATTTTATATTAAGAGCCCTTTATTTGGCCCAAAACTCCGACCTGATTGGCAGGTCCTTTTTGGCTCAGTTTGATGTTGGTGAGCCACGTATACGAACATCAATCACTGCCACCTCAATTCAATTATTCAGCTGTTTCCAAATCTTCCAAAAACTATTCTTTTGGTACTCCAGGCCTTTTCATGGGACAAAATAATTATATATCACCTTAATTTTTGGATACATGTATGGAAGAGTGCCCAGAACCACGCTGACATCAAGGTTCTCAAAAGGTATGTGGAGAAAAGGAAAAATAATCGGCAAAGGTTAGAGGTTACGTTTCTTAGCTCGACGACATCGGCTCACTCGTTGCTTCTAAATAACAGAGCCCCGAATCATCAACATCAAAAGAAAAATAAACCGAACACTGGTCCATGCTCGGCATAACGACACTGGTTGTTACACGAGACACGGAAGGGAGAGTTGTCCTTCGTGTACGGAATCCGCACATCGCTTCGCCCGCAGGAATATTTAATAGCGGCCCCATGATCCCGGGCCATGTTCCCGCAAATCCCGGGAGGCAGTTCCAGGCTGGCACTCCAGCAAATCCGACCTGGATGGCGCTTGCTTGGTAGCTGGCCCTCCCGTTCGCATAAATCTCAATGAAACTGCTTTCTCCTTGGCCCGGGGCTCGGCTCTGCTGTTGTGGTAAGTGGGATGTAGCGGTCCCGTATCGACGACCAAGGTCGTGGACACGCCGAGGGATTAACTCACCACACGACCAATAAACACAAACAGGCGTACGCAGAGTCGCGTTCCAGGGGATCCTAAATGAAAATGAAAGGAACAACGAACACTGGAATTAGTTTTGGGGCCATGTGACGTGATGTCATAGATCCTCTTACTACACGAACAGAGGAAACAAGGAAAATCTTTCTATTGGAGACAGGAGCCCTGTCAAAAATAATTTTGGATTCTTCACTAACCTGTAAAACAAAAGAATGGCGTCTCACAGTAGACTTACAACACACTGATTATTTATTTCCTGAGCAACGAATCTGGGTTGTTATATCGTTATAAGAAAAGTAAATCTTTTTGACACTCAGGTTACCAGATTACCATTAGTTGAGGTCAGTTTTTAGAGCTGTATGCAGATTGCAAAATTTGTACTCTGCTTCCATTGGAAGGAAACAACCATGAGTTCCAGATAAGTACATTTCGTTCCCACCTCCATTCATTGGAAGGGCGTGAGGCGACTACCTAGAGTCCGACTTACCTTATGAAGATTCATATACTGTTTTCCCCGCCTCATTTTCAGTTAATATTATATATGTCGTTGAAAACTATAAGGTCGTCTTTCACAAAAGTTCACGTTCTTTTCGTTGGAGTTGGCGAAGACGAAGACTGGATATTTCGATTGGATTTATGTTGTATAATAACAGAAAACGTGATAACGAATAATATGTGGCGACTACAGACCAAATAAAATGATACTTAAATAATGCTTTCACTTTCTAGTTATACATTTAATAACTATTTATAAAAGAAAACATAACTATCGGGTTGAGTTTCTTTGTGATGGAATGTTCTGCCGTGTATATTACGGTAACCAGTGAGCAATTGAAAAAGAGCCCATCTATTCATTATTTTTTATAATGTGAAGAGGCAAAAGAATGAATTAGAACAACATCATATGAAGTAGATGAGGACTGTTGCAGCACAGAGGTTTAATAGTTTACATTTTCGCTTCATGCTTTCTGTACCCAAAATTAAAAGTAATTAAAAAAATTATTATACTCGTGTTTCGTGTGGATTTTATAAATATTACATCTTAAAGTTTCGTTTAAATTCACTTTGTTAAACTTTATATATATTATTTTGATGAAATATCTTTTTACGGCCATTTTTGTATTTGAATTTAATGCACCCCATCCATGTAATACGTCAACTTGAAATAATTACATTTTTAATTATTCCTACAATATTTTAAGGAAAATAAAAATCTCAATTAGGAATCATCTAGCGTCGATTATTTTCGTACATCCAGACATAAGTCTCGCAGATGGAATGTTTCGAATAATAATAACTAATTTCGAACTAAATGGAACGTAAATATATAAATAGGGTTTGGTACATTTATTCTTACATCAACATACATACTATGAATTATAAATCTTAAGGAATCTTAAAGTCACTAAAACGAATATTAAAGATATTTTAACGTTTCGCGTTTGTTAATGTTAATTACATTATTATATTCTTGTAAGGTTTAACACTTCTAAAAGTCAACACATAAAATAATATTTATACATAATTTTACGTTTATATGCCCGTATAATTCTGCACTTAACAAATATTTAACCATATTTACTGACAATTAAATATATAAAAATAATTTTGTTTTCAACTAAAATGATTTGTAATACTAAGACGTTACATATAAAATACTTTAATTTTTTTTAGTATAACCCAGACTATGTAAGCATTTTATTCAAAGTTACTATTTAATATATGAGCGTAGAATTTTTGACACCAACTAATTAAAGATTTTGATACTTATACAATCAAAATAATAAAAATTTCCACGTCATCTAATTTTTTAACACAAAGCTTAATTATTAAAGTTTTATATTTTTCACCGAATAAACTCCCAAACAAGAGACGAAACGAATTTCTATTAATTTAAAGGCCACTGTAGCTATTAAATTGAATGTTAACTTGTTCTGGCTTATTTTAAATTAGATGAATTAATTTTATGATTTTTATAGATTAGAAAGGCAACACAGGTAAGAAGGTTTTAAGATCAGTGAAAATCGTTTTAGTTCATATCATATATGAATAGAGGTATTTCAATAATGAGCTAATAAATAATATAAACTCTTTGTGTGTGTATCTGTATTTATGTACGTTCCGCATACAAATATACACCCATGGATCCTATTTGACCAAATGTGATACTCCTGTTCATTTCGAACCGGAAACATACACTGTAAAACTCGTCAATCGCCCCCAGGGGGAGTAGACGGGGGTTGAATTTTTTTAAACATGTTAAAACGGCCGCAATATTCGTCGAAATAAACTCTTTTGCGGTCACTGAGACAAATAGTGCTTCTCTAGATATTTTTGTGTATAGTTTCCATCCCTTATAATGGGAGTGAAGGGGCGTTACAATATAATGCAATAACAACCGAGATTGGAGTCAAATCCGGGGTTATGGATGTCTCGGAGTTAAACTTTGACAACTCGGGAAACGCCGGGTACACATATTATAAATTAACTATTATATGACCCCCTTTTGCATAGGTCAATGCAAAAGAAATGAGTGAAGTGTGCCAGACATGGGATCGATAGCTGAGGCTAACCTTGTGCCCAGTCACCGTGCACACATCAAAGAAGACCAGGTGAAACGCGGCGCCAGTGAATTCCTAACAATTCCTAACGAGCTAAGCCATGGACTTTCCCCACAACACAATATGCGATGCACTGTCTAGCAGATTATACAACGCAATTATAGGGGGTGATCCGCATTTGCAACACGCGCTACGAGTAACTTTCTGCATGAGAAAGTTATAAAAGAGTAGGGTACGTACTACCGCAATCCTCTCGTGTATCACATTAGCAGCGATTAATTACAAACACTTATACATTTACACCCTCGAAAAAAAGTTCATTATAAAACCCCATCCTGTTCTTAAGTTTTATTAGGGTTCATGAAAGACTAACGTCACGTTGTTTTTAAATTTAAAATCTTACAACTTACATTTTCTGTAATTACAAAACGAAGAATACGGAAACTAATCCTAAACAATTTTTAAACAAGAATGTAAATTATTCACACGTGAACTGTGTCAATTCATAATGATTACATGTGTGACCGATTTTTTTAAAAAAAATTATATAATAATTTAGATTCTCCAAATAATTTTTAAATTAAACATTATTCGACAATTTATAAAATAATACGATGATTATTATGTCCGAAAACAATTATTAATTAAATTATTTCATAAAAATAGTGTTTAATATTCAATAAACTACATTTAGAGTAAAAAATGTACGTAAAGATAAACCCCGCAACGTTTCATCCCGACATTTTGGACACTTTCAGGTGTTTCAATTATAATTCGTAGGAAAAAAAAGAACTATTTCGTAAGAGCCTTGTATGTTCCACATATATATTAAAATGAAGAACGTTTAAACTTTACTTATTAGTTATATAGTTTTGATAAATTTTCGTATGTTATTGTTATTACATGGCAAATGTAATAGTTTCTACCCTGCAGTAATATTGTTTTCGACCTGGATATCTTTTACAGGGATGAGTGGTCCAATTTGTATATCTCATTTATTATAATTTTGTTTGTTTTCGAGACTATATTTTCGTTACCATGCCTACCGTTCATTCCTCTTTTGTGCTCCTTTGGGAAAGTTCCCTCTTGAATGAAGCTCACAAGGCTTCTTCCTCTTTGAAGCTGGCCGGCTTCTTAAGTTGAGATACCCTTACTTCACGGTAGCCTTTGGGATTAGCAAAAGAGCTTATAGTTGTTTCTGAAGCTATTTTACACGCTGTAAAGTGGAGTTATCGTCCAATAAAGTCAAGGGAGCGATAAGAAAATTATTTCCTAACTTGTGCAGGGTGTACTAAAAGTGAAAGGTCGCCAAACTTAGATCTAGGGAGATGATGGGGGTGGGATTAGTGATCCATTATTACAATCACGTATTTGAAGAACAAACTAAAAATCGTTGAAGTAATCATTTTTACGTGACGTAACACGGCCTATCATTTATTAAATGCTTTCAGAAGTGGAAACTCAAGCGATACTTCATAAATGCCTGCAGTAGAACCGATCAAATATTCTGACTTGATTTTCAAAACTTATTCTTCCCTTTCCAAATAATTAATTAAAAATAATGTTTATGTGGAGACAAACAACATACTGACCAAAAATTATTTTCCCTGTAATGTAACGATGGTAAATTAAAGACTCGCCTCGTCTATAGTTGTGTGACGGAGAAGTGAACTCTCAGAGGTGTTGATGGGTTAATTCTGTAATTAATTTCCCGTCAATACCTGCGGACTCATTTCCTACAGAACATAACCAAGCAAGGCGAAGAATCATTTAAGGACTAAAGTTTAATAAAACCAAACTAAAGCGAGAGCAGAAGGTTGCGGGGGTGGAATTAGTGGTCAGAGGTGACAGTGGAGCTGGCTGGCTCAGGACACGAGTGAGTGAGTGAGGACGTCCCGCACAAACCCTCGAGTAACATAAGCTTTAATTAGAGCAGTTGTAGTGCCGCACGTTACACGACAAACTGTACCCGATGGTCCAAAGAGAAGCAGTTAGTTCAATTGGAGACTTATTATTCTCCTGGTGATCCAAAATGATGCCCGGAAAGTAAAATTATTAATTTGAATACCAAAACTCAATTTTCCTTACACCAAAAAGAATTTTTCGTTTCCAGTTAATTTTTAAAATAATTCGTAATTGTAACTGGTAATGACAAAATCACTGAATTGAGACTGAAACTTCAGGGAAATGAATAGCAAAAAATTAATCACAGTACTCTGTATCAAAGCCGACATAAGAAATAATTTCCAAAATAGGTTAGAAGAACCAAAATATTCTATATTAAATTAAATTTCGAAATTAGTGGACGTAGCGGAATTATTATTTTATTTTATTGAACATTTTCACAATGTTACATTTTAAATCCAATTACTCATCCATTAATGTTTAAACCCATAAAAATAATCTCAGTGACATCTATTCTCAAATAAGCTCTTCGGTCTCCTCTAATGTATATCATTGTTCTGTCGTTGTTTCATTTTATTTGTAGTGGTGCAGCTTATTATGGAAGAAGCGCAGTCTATTATAAAATTTTGTTAATATAATAATGTACCCTTAAATAATTCTTAATTATGTTATTAATTTTATTCTCATTATTTCACGTTTCACTTCGAACGTGCCACACTCCTGTGATAAACGTACATTTATCATGGAGAAAGTTTTACATCTAACCTCCATTAAATCAGTCGTCAACGCATTATCAATTATTATTCGACTAATAATGTAACTCTTCGTATGTCCCAAATTTTCATTTCACATTTCCTTTGTACTTTTAATTTTTTTTATTTAAAAATTCAGTATATTTTGGCAAATAATTTTCCAAAATAACTTCTATTTGTCAGTGAAATATAATAATCCCCATCTACTTTCCAAATAATACGTACGCGATACAGTTGCAAATAAACAGAAAGACTCACTATTTCGTCGCACAATCTACATCCACGTTGTTTGTCCTGCAAATATGCCTTTCTAATCCTGACTTACGTTCGGGTGATATTTCACAGCTCTAGGATTAATGGTGTCCATTTGCTTCCAGTGTTTGCTGCCAAAGAAGAGGGGGACGGAGAGGAACTGCTACGTACGAGTACATTAGTTTTGAATCCTCCGAGCGATCCTTACTTCAGAAAAAGGGTGAAAATTTAATGGCTGACGTACATTTGCATGAAAATATCGGGTATGATATTTGAATCATTTGCTTTGTATGTCCTTAAATTCACTTAACATCCTCTGTAGGTTACAGATTATGAAAAGGTAAAAAATATATAAAAATTAAAGAAATGATGGTAAAAATGAAGCGTTAAATTAAACAAATAAATAAAACATTGAATCAACAAAGTCCAATTTTTATTGGTCCCCTTTAAAAATAATTCAGAAGGTAACAGCCGAAACTATTTAGACACACAATAGGATTCCTTTTGAGACCTAAAATTGTCCAAAAAATTTCCAAATTTATTTATCCTCCCTAAGAATCCATGTCGTTTCTTCGCCATTGTCCTTACATATTTAACAGTTCCTGTTCGATAAAATTTATTTCACAAAGTCAGCAAAGCATTTTTATTATTACTATATCATTAATTTGTGGTAAGAAAAATCGTAGATAACTATCCGTTATTTTAAGAGATTACAATAATAAACAGAAAACAAACAAGAAATTTTAAAATAATACTGATAACATAAAAATGTAAATCTTTTACGTATGAAATGAAAAAAAGATCTAAAATGTTATTAAATAATCACAATTATTTTCAGACCAAACCAAGGCATTTTTATAAACTGAAAAAATAATCATGACGTTTCAGTACATTTTGGGCCTTGAGCAGTATTTGACTATTTCTTCCTCTTCTTTCCTTCAACAAACATAAAAAATTTTGGAAAATATTTTATAATTACGGAAATATTTTGAGCAACATTTGTTGAAGGTGAAAAGGACCTGAGGAGGTACAAGTATTTAATAGATAGATAACTAGATTTATTTAATTACATTGGGCAAGGTCCAGTAGCAATATTAAACAACAAATACATACAATTAATTAACAGTACGACAGTAAAGTAGAAAGGCGCCAAAAGTGTTGTACAGGAAGATAATAATTGCAACCAGTGCTTGTCAAACAAATAGTATTCTATAAAATTTAAAATAATCACGAGTGAAAAACCAGGTACCGGACAGCTCTAAATAAAAGGGTACGTAAAAAAACTTTCGTTTTCAAACCTTTATACAAATATAAATTTACCGTCAGATTTCTATAATTTTGTTGTTAAGAGTCGTTCTATCAGTTTTTGCTCTTGTAAATCAAATGAATTGTTTTTTGCTTTTGTAACTTGGTGAAAATTGTGTATCAGTGTCTTTATTAAAGACCCTATAAGCGGCTCAGAAATTTAGATTCTCATGAAAGCTGAGGAATTCATTTAAAAACGTGTAATGTAAAGTCAATGTAAATCAAAATTGACAATTAAATAATCTTTGTTATCTCTTTAAATTTCTTTTTGTTTAGTTTCAACGTAAACTTCCTTTCACTGTTTCCTTCTAATTAAAATTGAATACTACATAATTTGACTGCCCAACGTTCTGTCATTTTTTATTATTAAATCTTTTGTATATTACAATATTATCACTATTTTTTGTTATTAATTTTCAACCAGACGTAAATTTTACAATTCAAAATTTACTCTAACTTTGAGTTAGCGTTCCTTAAAAAATTCCCGGATCCAGTTCGGAATGCAACCCCCATAGCACTTAATTTGTGTATTAGGAGCTAATGTGACACTACGTGTAATGATTTTGAAAAATCTGTTATTGTCGCATCAATTCTGCCTCTTTCGTCAATTTTTTCGCAAAATTCTTGACGTATTGTCACTAACTGACTTTCACTAGAGTATTTAGGACGAAATCCATGTTGACGATTGAATATAAACTCCTTATCATCCCTGAATCGTCCTAGAAATTTTGAAGTGTTTAAGAAATGTTTTATAACGGTCAAATACTACTTGGTTTTTATGTAATAAATTTTCAAATAGCAGACGTTATTAATAAACATAAAACTGGTTTGATGACAAACAAATGTTACAAAATATTTCCTTCAATAAACCCCTATAGTAAGTCATCTTTTAATATGTATATACAAAAAAAAGTAAGAGGGTGATTCTACAGAGAATCCCAGCACAAAACGAGCTTCGAAACAACAATCACAAATAAGAGCCACACACCTCCATTATTACACACAATGGTTTTAACTTACATGTTTCTCAAAGCGCTATAGTTATCCAATTTTACCGTTATTACGAAACCGTGGGGAGTGGGATAGAGACTTGTTTCTCTCTTTCAAAGTTTCATGGGAAGATATTAAGCCTACGTATTAACTGTTATATGGAATGGCTCGTTAAACAGAAGCACTTCCAACGCCACGACTCCGTACGCAATCGACTTATCTGATTACCAGTAGAGAGGTAAACTGATAGCGGTAAAAGCAATGGAGTAACCTACCAGTCATTAATACCCAATGAAGGTGCAAAGTAAACCACTAACAACTCTAGTGGAAATGGGATACTTCAAAACTTTGCTCATAGAAGGATAGGGAAGCTCTGTTTTACTGAGACGGATAGGGATCCAACCACGATAGGAGGTTTTGTGATCAGAACTAAGTACAATCACAATATAGCTAATCTACTATTATGGAATGTGACTGAACTAAAAATAAAATTTGGTATTAGATGTAAACAGCAAAAGGATTGAGCAAAGCAACAAAATATAATATAATTATACTAGAAATGCAGCCATGATACTTAAATGAACATACCGTCACATCGTTGATAGCAATATTGGATGCAGAACGTGAAATTTAATTTATTTTAGGAAGGACGATTTATTTTTTGTTAAATTTTTTAAGGAATGAATAAAGTATAATTAGGCATAGCATTCAGAAGTCAATAAAATATTTATGTATGTAAATAGCTGGATTTTTCTAGTGTAAAATAATTATGTAGTTTAAAAATCTTGTTAATTGTATATTTATAGATTGTTCTTTCCTGATACATTAATTCAGTTTCTTTTTGAAGTAATACATATATCATCACACTATCTTGTTTCCCTAGAGGAAAGATCTTAAAATCCTCATGTCTTCAGTTTCTCATTTCTGAAAATAAAACAAGCTTAAACAATTGGCATTTATTTCCAATTTGCATATCATTAATATTTTTAAAAGACTCATCAAAATTAAATTTAATATTTACCGAAACACTTGGACTTCTTCGTCAGTAATTAAATATTTATTCATTATAAACAATTCATTAGTTTCATTATGTATTTGCAGGCAGTACATTTTAATTTTTATATATTTTTTAACGAACAATAATTGGAATTTTTTAATTTAGCAGTTATATAACAGTATTGTGTGTCGTCGTAAAATGAATCCTTGGGCAATTGAAATAATGCTTTATGCAGTGTGTGTGTGTGTGAAATGGGAAAGGGGAGATGGGAGAAAGGTTGGAATGTGAAGTTAGTACCGCGATTAATTTAATTTGGAATGGATTTAAAGTAAAATAAATAATTATTTATGGTTAAATACAACACTTTTGAAGGTTGAAGGGTGAAAAATAGGTGTGCAACATTGGGAGGAGAAAATACCACGGAGGTGAAGCAAGATTCTTTATTATGAATTATGAGAAATATTTAAAGAAATTATGAATCTATCAGCTTTAAAACAATTATGTCGTTAAAAATACAGATTTTAAATGCTTAGACAGATTTTTTATTCTGTTTATTAGAAACGACTGAATGAGTTTTCTCTGAAGTAGTATGAAAGCCTTATATTGGTGTCCACCATTTGTAAAAATTAAAAAATTATATTTATTTCGTTTTAAGTAATCAATTTTTAATAAATAATTGCAAGTCGCAACATTAAAGGAAAGCAGAAGCTTATTTAATCAGCTGACATGAACTTGGCTTTCATTTATCAAGGGATTTTAATGCTACCCCTCGTTTCCCATGTTCTAATTACTAGTCTATACTTACTTTATAACAACAGAGAACATCACAGTCTGTCAGCCGCCATTTTCTACTCTCTCGGCGCAAAAACAAAAACCAACCCATTATAAACAGGTAAATCGATAATGTGACGTTTGATCAACTTAGAGTTGTTCCAGTAACTAAACAAGCAGTATTACACCAATGAAACGTGATAATATAACATTGAGTTGTAATTAATTTAATAGAGTCAAATATCAACTTATTAATTATATTGGCAATAGGCAAATATATTTGCAAAACGCTGACATTCACGCTGAGAACCATGCACAATGTTTCCACTGTAATGATATTTAATTAATAAACCAGGCACATAATAAAAATATCGATTTGAATGAGTGAAATTTTTATTTTTGTAATAATATTCTGAAGTATTACAATTTACGACGGTAAAAATTGTCACTCAGTCGCAAAAAACCAACTATTTGTTTTTATCACGGAGAGAAAAAAAACATGGAGGTAGAAAGAGGACTGTGACAAGGGTGTTGAATTTCATTCATACTGTTCACCCTCTTTAGTGGATGGAAGGAAATGAAAATTTTTCAAATTGGAGTATTATAAATAGCACTTTAGCTGATATGAAGGGAGAAAAAAGATTTTATTGGATGTCGAAAGAAGAAGCTCAGGATAGTGAAATGTGGAGAAGGATAATTTCAAACAAATTACAAGGAGCTTCAAGCAGACAGAACATTTAAAAATAATTTTTCATTGGAATAAATCGAAGTGTCGAATTCTGAAATGGAATGCTATCCCTAGGAAAATATCAGAGACACTATTTAAATAAAGTCAAAATGTAAAAACTCGCTACTCATAATCTTCGTAACATCTACAGATCGATAAAATTTTTAATTAATCACACTGATCTTTACGAAATTATATCCTAAAATCTGGTGTCTGATTTAACGTTTAATCTCTTCCGTTCCTAATGATGTAATGGAGCAAAACTTTTTTTACGTACATTGTGATGAACATCAGTTCTTTTTATAATTAAATTACGCGGCTTTTTCATGGAGACAGCTTTGTTGTTGGTTAAAATGGTGCGCAGCTTGGGTATTGTTGAGAACCTGACGTAACTACTGCATGTACGCTTCTAGAAGAACTTATATTTAAGGAGTGTAGAGATTGGCGGACTTGTCACGTGTTCCCGATTGTAAGGTTTGATTGGATACGACAGCAGATGATGGACGAGGAATTTCGGAAGAGCATCTCGGAGTGGACTTCTCTGGTCAGCGTCACAGTGAAAGGTTCTATTGCTATTGCTAGTTAGTTTTTTTTTTTTTAAAAAAAAAAGGAGTGTATGCAGTTGTACTTCCTGCAACGAGGGTAGAGTATTCTTGACTCTACAGTCTAAGGACCTTGTCTTCCAAACCTGAGACGTCCACATTAGTCTCGACTCCGCATCTCAGGGCGTACCTACATCGTAACGTAACAGACGTATCTGGGAAAAACTATAACCTGACCAAATACATTTCCATTCATTCATGTGTGATGCACACTGTTATTTCTAGCATTCTACGCAGCCAATTAGAAAATTTCCTGATCTATGATTTACCAAACGTACCAACCCACAATGCCTTGTAGAAATTAAGTGTGTACAATTTTTGTTCTGAAACTAAACTAATAAAGTTCATAATCAGGAATTTATTCTCTGAAGTGTATTTTTAAATCAAATTTATATTGATTTGTATTATGATTTAATGAAAATAAAATTGTCACTTGTAATGTGTTTTTAAATTCGATAACTTTACATTCAATTAACGCCCAAAGTGAAACTTTTGTTATTAATTTTTTATTCCTATTTATTAGCAAATATTTAACTTAATAGTTCGACAGAATGTAAAATGAATCGTTTTTTAACCAAATGTGAATATTATATTTATTTTTAGTCTGACACACTATCCTTTTTCAGAATTGAACTGCTGTAATAATTGTTGCTAATTGAATGCAATATAAATTATATCAGGGAATGTTTTAATTATTGTTGTAAAAAGGTACTGTAAATGTCCTAAAATAAATGCTTTTATATGATGAGACGAGTGAATTACAGATTGAGTTTGCGGGATCCACGCGCTCGTGTAGACTCCAATTTGAAGAAAGCTTCATTTTTAACGACGTAATAACTACGGTACGGTGTTCTATATCTCCTTTTCACCGTGAGAAGTCAAATGTAATGCAACACGACGGTGGGCTCTGACGAGCTGTAGCCATTCATCTCCTGGTAAGTGTGTTCCGAAAGTGACAGTATGATGGAGCAGGCGTTTCGTCTTTCGCATCTCGCGGGAAGGAAAGGAAAAAAAAATAACCTCCCCGGCTACGTTTGTTCCGAGTCAGATGAGGTGCTAGCTTTAAGCCTGGCGTCGTGCTCTCGAATTTCCAGCCCGAGTCTCATCGCACAGCTCGTTTTCAGCCACTTACTTCTCGCATTTTGTATACGCAGCTGGCACCAACTGCCACTCTACATTTCTGCCCCACCCGACGTATACTACTAGTACTTTATCCCGGAATATATTCCACATCCGTCACAATGTGCTGGAACACCTTTATTCAAATGAAGCTGGAGTACAGACGAGCCATTTAGTCTGAAAGCTTTTGTTCAGAATTAAAGCCATGGGCATACTGACTGTGGATTAACATTAGATATTGGATTACATCAGGACACTGGACAGTTTCAGACGAGCTATCCTTTTCCAATGATCAAAAAAGTGCTCCCTGAAAGGCACGTTTTATGAATACATAACAGAGAAAATTGTTGGATCCATGGAAACTCCATGAGACTAAGAAAATTACAAATATAAAAACGACTATGTGGGTTTAAAATAACATAGACTTCATTTACGTCGTCTGCGTTGCGATTATTTTCTTTGTAAGATACTAAAGCGAGCCAGTTTTATCAGAATCATATTGCGTATTTCACATATACTAATTTTCAATATTTTTAATTCACACTAAGAAATAGTTCACCTTGACAATTTACAGTATTTTTAGTATTCTCAATACAATATTAATGTTAGAATACAATTACACACAACATTAAACAGTTGAAGAATTATAAAATCACCCATTTAAGTAATAAATTGACAGAATTAACTTGATATGAAAATATATCCTCTGTAATAGGAATATAATATGTTTATTTATAATTACAATATAATATAAATTTCCGTACATTTTATGACTTATTCGATATCATTGAAGCCCAGCTTCTGTACAGGGTCTACAGAATGTTATAAAATACTACAGCAATTTTACAGTATAAAAATAAACCTACAATGAAATATTAACGACACAATAGAACTCTAATTTCACATTTTCAATTAGCCATATATTTGCTTATCTATTTATTGGATATATTTTTCCTAAGGTGAAGAAATAGGACGAGCCAATATAAATTTTTATACACAGTAGAAGTAGAAGGTAAATAGAAATTTGTGAAGTTCATTTTAAAACTTACCTGTAGTATTTTTTGATTCCTTAATGTAATATGCAGTTTGTTTACATGATTTACGCCAATCCTGTTTAATTTATATCAACATTTTTAAACCTCTTTTTGATAAATATTAGAAAATGCTACAAAATATGTCTGTTTTTTATATATTCTTATTTAATATTTTTACATATTCTTATTGCCCTATATAATTATTTTTTTTATTTCGTCGTACTACTTGTATTAGTGTATCAGTTTTCATTAAAATATTTACATAATTTTGTATATTTTAATAGTTATAATTATATATTGCACATATTGGAGTGACCTAGAGGGCTATGGAATCAATAGATCAAAATATAAAAGAGTAAGAATTACTTGGTTGCTGCGCTGTAACATTGACTTCAAAGGAAGTTGTAGCCGTAACAAAATTACCGTGTTACTCTGCGGTCAGCATGAAACAATTAATAAGCGAGGGGAAGCTTTAATCTAAAGCTTCACCTAGCATTCAATTCCCCTGTGTCCTGCACCCTGTTTATACAACTTCCACGAACACCTACTGCGAAATTTCCTATATTACGTTCTGATTCCTCGTATCACACAAGAGAATCGATATTAAATTCTCTGTAAACATTGGCGAAATGAGTGAACGTAGTGAATCTATGAACGTCCGTTAATTTCAATTACATATATTTACGGGTCTGGAGAGATTCATTTTGTAATAATAATAGTAACATGTTAAATTACATCTAAAATTTCTCATTATATACAATATTTTTTCCCTGATTAATCTGAAACACGTCAAGATTTATATAACAATTTCTCTGAGCCATCCTGTTCTTTCACTTATATATTATCATATTTTAAATTTTTTCTTAATTGAAAAATTCTATTTTTACATATTTTTTCATTTGTGTAACAAATAACAAAGCCAAATGTAATTTATTAACAAGAAACATAAAATTCAAAACGTTAGTTCCTCAAACTAGGATTTCATCAGGTGTAAAGGGTGTAGTTAATTTTTGTCAATATCTACATTATTCCATAAATATCAGCCCAAATTTATGTTTTATTAATGTTGCGTAGAATTTCAAGAACATTTTATTTCCGAATTAATTTTCCACCATTTCTTACTTTATTTTGATTTATCGATTCCAGTACTTTTCCCTATCAAATGGGAAACGTCATTATTATTCAAGGTTAGCTTTTAACTATCTGTAATTTGACGTGCAGAAGGAAGGTTTTTAATAGATTAGATCACAATTAGAGCTTAATAGAAGAACAATAATGTTAACTTTTGCGACTGAACAAAACTGTACTGTACTGTACAAAAAATATTTTAAAAAAAGGAAAATACACGTTGCCACTCTATTCTGACCTACAATATCCTAAAATGGATACTATTTGGTCATGAACTATGATACAGATACGTTTCTTGATATAATGTTTCTTGTTACCATAATTTATAAATAGGGTATTTCTGTCTTTTTTTTACAAGTAAATATTACGATTTATATTTGAGAACTAACACAAAGAAAACTGAATTTAGTCAAAACCACATCACTGACAATCAGATAGAGTACATTCAGTCACCCACCCCTCCACCTTTTGTCAAACCGAAGTCTCTGTCAACAATTTACGAGGAAATTTCCTCCTCAGATTCCAGCATTTACAGTTTACTCTTCCGTGAAACCTGAGCAATTTGATTATAAACAAGCTTCTAACAAGCCAATTAGTGCTTTCCTAATTACAAAACTGTTAATTAAAGTTAAGAGCGTCGGCAATTTTAAGATACTTGCCATCCGATCCCGATTAAGTTTAACGGCCAATGTTACTCGAGAGAGGAAAAAGCTTTCTCCGTTTGCTTGGGAAGCCCAAGAATGTTATAAGAAACAATTATCTTTAATAAGGATGACGATATAATAGGAGCAATTATTAAGTAAAAGCCGAAGTAAAGAAAACTAGCGACCTTAGAATACAATAAATAAAACAAATAGAAATTTAAAAAGTTACATATAATAACGATGTGAACGTCTTAATTCAGGTCGTTCTACAATGTTGAAAATGTAAACACTAATTACAATCGGCATAATTTTACTGAATCATGAGACGAGTCAGGAACAATCATTCCATTTCACGATTCTCAAATATCGTTAATTAGTCTCAAATTTATTTATTTTCTTTTTTACTGTGTGTGAGTATAATAATTAAAAGTTTCTGAAAATTAGAAAAAAACGGTTCTATACTTTTAGCATGATTATTTATATTCCTGCACGTCACAAATATTCAACATCAACTTTCGCCTTTGAAAAAACGTCTGTATTAAATGAAGACTAATTAGATAAAAAAGTAGATAATTAAATTATAAAATTAAGTAATAAAATGAAATAGCACAGAACGTTTCTGTGATCCTTTTTTCTTATGTCAAATGCTTCAATAATGTAATTTAAATATTTTGGTCTGTTTATTGGTCACTTCTTAAGCTAATATTTCGGCTATGTTCACCATATTCGTCTGAGAGGATATTTGACAAATATCATTGAAATGATACAATATAAATGATCTGTATTGATTTATTGTGAAAGGAAACAATAATTACTCTTCATGCATGGCTTTAAAATATTGAGTCACTTAAGGCTTTTTCTACGTGACACCGGGAATGTTTCAAAATCTTAAACTATATTTAAAAGATTATTAAAAATAATTGTAAAATATTACCTATGAATATTCCCATGACAGTTTCCCGGTGTAATTCTGTAATGATATTCAATTACCACATGTTCATATAATTGAACAAAGGATTTTTTTTCTCTAACGTGATTCCATCCCCTTTTTTTTTTGCATCAACATTTTCAGCTTTCATCCATTGCGTGAAAAAAAATTAAAATTACGAGAGAGCGTTTTTTGTTGTTCGTTTTTGCTTAGCTGCTTTTGTCACGATTATTTTTTTACATACATTAAAGAGCTTTACATTGAAAAGAACCAGAGTAAATACATTAAGCTTGCACTCTGTTTAGAAAGGACAGAAAATTCGAACTAAATAAAAGTTGACTGAAGAGAATATAAATCAGGAACTTATGTTGAATATACAGTTCATCACAAAAGATTTAAACAGAGTTTTTATCCACTTGTAAAATACTTTACAGGATTTCATTGCAAGTATCTAGGAAAATAAATTGTAAATTAAATATAACTACGATAAAACTATTTAATAATAATAATTATGTTTCAAAATATTTTGTACGTAATTAGAGCTTAAATTTAACCTTTTTCCTCATTCAATCGCTTAGATTTATTTACAGATTTTCCTTTTACAAATTTATAATGAATCTTTACCATCTTACTGTTTCTTTAAACAATATTTTATTGCCTATAGTTTTTTCTCTTTTGTTCCTGTCTGAATACATTTTAATTTTTTATCCGTGTATGACAATAATTATAGTTTTCCTTAGCACATCTTAGTTAATATTTAATAATTAAAGTCAGTTAATATGAATGGCTGTGAACAAACATATTCTTTATTGTTCATTTTTGACGTCAATCACTGTTCATTATCGTCGATTACATGAAAAATAAAGTAACACTATTAATTTACAAAAAAAAAAAATCAAAGACTTGGAAAACTAAATTCAAAGTATTATAATGCCTGAAAATTTCTTTTTTTCTAGAATGCGGTTTATATGAATTCATTAGTGATTAAATTTAGTGTTCATTTCGATACAGCGCATTAAAAAAGAAGTTTAATGATTAATTTTTAATAGGTAACGTAGGTTTTTCCAGTGTAACTGCTGGATAAAGTTTTCTTGCCACAACGTTCCTTTGCCTAGCACCTCCATCTTCTGCAGGTGAAATTATTTTTATCAATTAGAATAATTTAAATATTCTTCTTTAGACCAGAAATAAAATTTGAAAACCTCTAAGATAATAAAAAATTGATAAGTATTTTTTTTAATTTATTGATTCCATTAGTCATCTACTGAAGTCATTAGTAAAGACACAAATAATAAAATACAGTAATATTTTTAATAATATCGTTGAAAAAACAGTGAAGAATAAATTATGTGGATTTAATTGGAAACATTAAATAAATAAAATAATTATGGGAAAAATCACTGAAACATAAATTAATTATTTTTATTATACTTGTTTTCTAGATTCAATGTATATCAGAATCAGGCTAGTTGAAGATAATCCAAGTTGTGATCACTTGCCGTTACTAGAACAACTGAAGTAAAGGGACGGAGGTTGCGGAAGGGAGTTTAAGTACCCTACCCGAAATTTCATAAATGTATATCCATAAATAGATGCCCATCAGGTACCTCGGTCTCTCGGTACTTGTCCCACTTTCTTCGTATGACTGGGTGTGAAATGTTTCTGTCGTAACGCAGCATTCCCGTTGCCATAATACCTAGACCAATATTTGTGACAACTGGCTGACTAGTCGAATATTACTTTTTTTTTAAAATTTCTTAAACCTACCCGTCTAGAGATGTAGCCATCCTTGATGTGGCAGTTTATGATTTGTTCTTGGTTATTCATCGGGTACTTTCTTTGAAAATAGAAAGAATTTTTCTTCTATTACCGAACGTCAAGCTACAAAATTTTTCTGTGTCCTTTAGGGATGTTAATAACAGTACCTAAATTATACGCATCATACGTCAGACCATCTATCTCAATTTTCAATGGACCCTTAAAACTACCTTCGTATATTTCCCCAATAAACCTTGTATCACGTTTCTTGTATACATAAATATGCCTCTTCATATCATAAAAGTGACTCAACATCTTTTACATTAGCTCATCGTCAGGCTTTTGTGTAATTCTTAATAAGACAGACAACTAGAGAAGTTAAAAAATTAGGCTTGAAATTATTCGGAAGTTGACTCGAAGAAGATAAGAAGAAAGTGAGCATTTAACACGCAATGGGCAAGTCAAGATACACAAACTGAAGAAAGGTTTTTACAAAGCTAAGTGTCTGAAGTTCAACAGAAAGTTGTGTGAATTGGGAAGGGAGAGTAAATTAACAAAAGGGACCCCACCAAAGGATGATGGGGACGGCAGAGCGAGAGGACAAAATTAAATACACTTTCATAAAGCCAACTCCGTTGCATTTCCTTCGCCCTGAAAACGCGGTTAGGTTCATTAAAATTACCGCAAAGAAATTAGCCTCTCGGGAACGTTTGAAGCGTGGAAACGTACTTACTTGTGATAAGACGACGCCTCATTTAAAAGAAAGAGGACAACGGAATTAGGCTTCTCGAAACAAACGAACAAGAAAAACATGACTTAATGAGTGGATTAAATCATTTTTAATTTTCTTTCAGTGTATAATTACAAGTGATTAAAAATAATTATCTATTTTATGTATTAAATATTTATTTCAACTAATTTACAACAAATATATACCAAAATGACTTAATAATTTTTTTAACTCAATAAAACATGTGACCTAATTTAATTAAATCATTAAGCGTTAGATTGTAATGTTTTTGTAATACAAAGTCAAAACAGGCATAGTATTTATTTTCCTAGTGTTTAATAATGGCTTATTCAAGTTTCGTGTAAATATTTACCCATAACGGGACATGACTCGAAGAGTCGATAAACATTTGAAGCAAATTGGATGGCCATATGCTTATTGGCAAACGCATCAACAATGGCCGCGGCAAGTCTATAGAGTAAATTATCTCCAAAGTCCCGCAAAACCCAATATAATTCTGTTACGAGAGGGAGCAAATATCGAGGATTACTTGAACCGGAATATGTAACGCAGTTCTGTGGCTTCAAGGATGCTTTGAGGTATAACTCTCAATCCCCAACTGATATTATATATAGTCAAATTTACTAAATTCCTTTTGAATGGTTGTTAAGGACACTTGTGATGCGATGATTCTTGACACAGTTTCCCTGGAGTGGATTAGAACTTTTTTCTCATTCTTTGATAATTTTCTCTACTTTTAAAAATTTCCAGAATATACGGTATCTACCAATTACCTCACACTGTAAGTACCAGTCAGAAACCCGAAGAATAAAATTACACTCCGAGAATATTTAATGCGTGATTCTTAGTACATAATCAAAAGAGAATTCTAACTGATTTTTTAAAGTAATTTAAATGTAACGAAAATGCATAACATAAAAGATGTAAGTCGCTAATGACCAATAGGTTAATGCGACTATAAATTGTAAATTTTAAAGAAAGAGAATTCTAACTCTAAATAGCCACGATTATTCAACCTCTTCTGTTGTATGTAATTAACTAAATAGTGTTAATATATATAAACCTGACAACAGAAAAGACTGACTTTTTTCAACAACTTATAAGGCCGAAATTTTTAATAAAATCTGATTTTAGACCATTATACACTAATTATATTTATATTTAATACCAGTTAGATTAAGGTTCTGCAATTATAATTTAATTATAATAATAAAAATTGGAGTTTGGTGAAAAATTATACAGGAACAGTAAAAGTATATATATTTTTATAAATGAAGAAAAATAACTCTTAGTTCATGTCTCCCTAATAAGAAATTTTAAATCAATTTTAATTTTATTATGAAAAATTTAGGTAAATTAATGTAGTGTAATTTGTCTAACCTTTTAATTTTTATAATATAACATTTATTGCAACCATTTCTCCTTTAGTACAACTTTTTTGAAAACAGAAATTTAAAAAACAAAATATATTTTATTTTCATTCTTATCAACTTATTTTTGTACGATATAGAGAAATCTACGTGGTATTTAATTAATAAGTGATATTAAAATAATATTAATGGTGTGGTTAGATATGTAATAAATTTGCTTACCAAAATAGAAAACAATGATGTGAGTTTTTTTATCAATACGGAAGTCAGAAAGGTAAACGAAATTATAAATACTCTGGTTTATATTTTATGGACACGTAAAAATTTGAAATATTTATTATTTTAAGTTGTATACTTTCTAATTTTCTTATATCTAAAAGATCCCATGTAGAAACGTACAAAAATTGTAAATAAAAGACTGACTTATGTCAACTTTATTCTCAGGATGGAGAGAAATCAAAATATTTAATTATAATATTTTGGAATTAAATTTTAAAAAAGTAGCAATATTTACGCAGAACATGAGATAACTTTTTCTGTCCTTTATATTTCTTTGTTTCCTTAATATTCTTCCGCTTCTCTTTCTCCTCAATTTATTTTATATTTTACAATATAGTGATTAGTTTTGCAGTCATAAAAGTTAATTTATAATTATCATTAATAATTCAATATAATATAATTAATAAGAGAATAAGGAATGTAATTAAATTTATTAAGCATTTAGTTTCAATTTTTTTAAATGTTGTAGCCGCCAAGCAGTCTAAAAATTATTAATATTTATTTTACAATAAACATTGAAACCAATACGTCTTTATTTCGTACAATAAATCAAATTCATGCGTTATATTAACGTTTTTCAATAGTACGTTATGTAGACCTATGAGTCTAATGTTTACGGTCTCCAGTAATATTAAATTTTTCTGCTTTATAATTAAAAGTTTTGCCTCTCTGCGGGATATCTTTGAAAAAATGTAATGCTGTTTTTATGCAGATCTCGTTCCCGTTCATCTGATAAACGTGAAGCACAAGAGCCGACTCAATTATCATAATGTCTGTTATGGGACAGTTTATGCATATTCCATATAAACTAATGAGCTATATGCATAAATGAACCTCCTTTAATGAATAATGTTGGCGATCATAAACCACATAAAGTAAATTAGGAACAACTTACAATTTTTTTTGGAATTACCAAATAACGCCATTTTTAAGCTGCATTAAATTGTAATTAAAAGATTGAGTTTTTAACTATAAAAATTACAGAAGAATTTTATGTTTACTTGAATTAGATGTTGGTTATGAAACAATTTATTTAAGCTTTTTTGAGAAATTAAGCGTATTTATACTATTCATTTCCCTTCTACATCGAACTAACTGTCATATTTTGTTCAAAATTGACAAAAGAATAAGACTTCGTCAATGTAACATATCAACTTGGATGTATTTCAGGACTTATAAAAAGGACTCATTAGCTTCAATAAAATTATTGCACTACCCGTCAACATAAAATTATTCCACCATTTCTATAAAATGGTTTTACTCATTAAAGACATAAAAAATTAAAATTTCTATTTAATCTTTCAATAATCGTGTAAATTAATTAACTGTGTTTTAAGTAAAGAGTTTAACTATTTTATAAATCTATATATTTTCAGTATCGTATTTAATGAAAATAATAAGCTACAGTTCGAATTTCTCGTTAAAATAAGTTGACAATTCCTAAAATTCTGAAATTATTAATAGTATTAACATTAACAGTAAACTTTCAAGTTATATTGTATTTACGACAATAATTTAAAAATCATTTAATAGTATATTACAGCATTGACTGTCACGACAACCTTCTTTTATTATTCTCTTCACTGAAACTAAATTGATATTATTCTGACACTTAAGTGAAACATAATAAATATATTAGCCAACTGTAGGCCACCATTTATAGCGTTAAAGATGGTTAATCTTTATTAGTAGTAAATAATAAGTTTTATAGGGGTAATGGAACGAATTTTCCCGAATCTATTTTATGATCATATTTGTGCGAAGAGAGCCTAGTGCGACACAAATGCACTTGTCAGTTGGAAAAACTCAAAAGCATCGAAAACGAAACATTTGTATACTTTTTTTCGTGTATTTTAAACTGGTCATTGCCCAATGCATTCCATAAATCCTCGTATCTAATAAGTGGGAAATTTATTAATTGTTAGTTTTATATTATATAAATTTTCCTTTTAATAAAGAAAAAATATAATTATTTATGTTAAATATTTTTTGAAAAATATTATAATCTTACATAAATAATGACGTAAATAATAAATTTTTATATTACATTGATTTATTAAATGAGACTCTTTTATTTCATTTAAGTATATACATCACCTGATGATGTCCCAAATTCTGGACTAAACGTTCCGTTTATATATATATATACTCCTATTGTACATATAATTCATGTACTATACAATCAATACATTGAAAGCATAATCTGTTTAAAATACAGATGGGAAAACATAAAATAATATATAATTAGCAGTTGAAGATATACCTGATAATATTCTATAAAACAGTATAATCTTTATTACGAATGATTTCTTCTTTTTTGTGTTATTTTAAAAAGATTATATTTTTAACAAGCAGTTCTCGGGATTCCAACCGGGTGAATTCATTAAAATTACACTACATTTTCGCCTGTTGGAATCCAAGAGAACTTCTTGTTGATCACATACACTGGAAAAGCCTTCATTTTATATTAAATTACATAATTTAATTTAATCTTCGGGGAAGTTTGGGAAAAATTAACTTTTAAAACTTGAAAGGAAAGTTATGTTATAACTCTTCAATGATTATTATAACAATAAAAACATTTACGCCTGATTGAAAATAATGAATGAAAAAGTTAGCCAATTCAGACAAAAAAGTGATAATATAAATACCACACAACGTTTCGGGGATCCTTGTACCTTTCGTCAGGTGCAAAGAAGAGACTAGGGAAACACAACTGCACCGGTCAGTTGACAAAACTCAAAAGCGTCGAAAACGCAACAACAAAGGTTGAGCCGATGGGCTAGCGTAACAATAAGGGAGCAACGACAATGGGAAAACAAAAGGTTTAGCGTAATAATAAGGGATCATAGCATTTATTGAGTTTCATAGTGTCTGCTTGTACATTAATAGCTGTGATGTTTGATTTAATGTGAAGAATCACTGAAATGATTCTGGAATTGTACCTTGTGTCAATGTCTAAAATCCTAGCATTTTGCCAATCAAATGCATGTTAAAATTGGTTATATGTTTGGATACTACAGATTGTTTATCAATGGGAACATATGTTCCTTGATACGTGTATTAAGGGAACGTTTTGTTTGCCCTATGTAGCAGGAATTACAATTACAGCAAGAGATTTTGTAAACAACACAATGTTTGCTGTAGGTTACAAGTGGGTCCTTGTGGTTTATAATCAAGTAGGAAAGGGTATTACTGGATTTGTAAATTTTAATAGCTATGTTTTTTGAAACAATGTACAATCTGTATTTTTACATAATATAAAATTATTTTTAAATAACGGTTTATTAACGTAAATTCATCATGATACTTAAGCTTCGGTGTTTGGTACGTGTGAAGAATGGACCATTGAAGCAATATAGCCCTTTCTCTGATATGTGATACTATAAACTATGCAGACTAGGAAACCGTAATTAGTTTGCCGGACACACGAGAAGCTCGAAGTTCCTCACTTCACTGAGGATACTCCATATTGGCAATTCTACGAAACCTACGCTGTATCCCTTTCTAACAACACCTCCAGCAGTATCCTCTATCCTGTTATCGCGTTACTCTCCTCTATATTCTGAAAATAAAAAGCTTCCTGTATATATAATTATCAGAAATTTTCAATTCCTGATGGGTGGTTCTATAAATATGCCTTTATTTTAATCAGTTCGCTGTAAAAGTTTCAAATATTAAGACTATTAGAACTGTCATAATAAACGGTAAACTAAGAAGGGTTCACATTCTGGCTTACTATTTCACCCACATTGAAGAAAAATAAAGAATGACGTAACAGAAGGATCCAGTTTAGCCTGGTTCTCTTTTAAATTTAAGATTATAAAATGAATTATGGAAATAGATAAACCATTTAAGGTTGCACTTTGCGATATTTGATTGGCGTTAAGTATTGGCAGAATCACTTTCATGTAAATATTTCCAGTTATATAATTTCCTACTTGTTTCTCATAATTTACTAATGGTCTAATTTATATATTTTCTCATTCTAATATAGTCACTTTCACAATTGTGTGGTTTTTCTTTCATTTTCTTTTATTCATTAGCCGTTTTATTTTGAAAGTTGTTTTTATTTAATGCCTGTATTTGAATATCTACGATTTAAATTACGCTGTTTCCTCATTGGAAGACTACTTCAATTAAATAAATCTAAAAATAAACACATGTGAAGCGCTACGTAGATGGCTGTTAAGTAGAACCTGAAATACGATGGCTGACTGCCTGAATAATATTTTCGTAGAGCAAGAGCTAACGGTTCCCAGACGTTTTAATCTGCACTCTTGTACCTCTACAGGAATCTAATGTTAAATTAAAGCAAAGAGACGGGTGAATTCTATTTTCTTCCTTTTTGGACGATGTATAGTTAATCGTGCACTCGCCAGAGCAACACGTAAATTATGCAATGATTCGTTGGTCGAAGGTCGGATCCGTTTCGGTGATCTAGACAAAGCTAAAATACAAGTAACATCTCTATACATTTACCTTCCTCTTTTGTTGTGTCAGAGTCAATTTAGACTTGCCCGCAATACAGGTATTTTTTTTATTGAAACACTTCTCGTCTGAGTAAGAAACAAATTGTGTTATTGATACCCATGTAAAAAACATTATACACAATATTCCAGAGCAAATTAAAGTTAAATTATTTCATATTTTTGGATATTATTCTATCTTTATTAATTTTATTTATTTACGTTTAATTAAGATTGTTTATTAAAATTGTTATTTAAGTCTTCTAGATGATACTTTTATACCCTAATGGCTATTATGTTTTTTTCAAATATTTATGTTTCTTGAAGTAAAAGCCTTATTACTTTGTATGTTATAAATACATTATTCAAGTTTTGAAATATTTCTGCAGTATTGGGTCTTGAGTATTACAAAGCCTAGTGATGTAGACATAATTAACATTTTTAAACAAAGACATTTTATTTTACCCTAAATTGACTCGATTGCACATTTCGACTCAGATAGGAAAAGGTGGGAATATTTGGGGTCGAGGTTTGATGAACTTTCGGGAGAGGCCTTTGATTAAATCGCAGTGCGTACCGACCGGTCGGTATTGATCTCTAATTATAGGCGAGACGGATTCCGGCCTCATTATCATCTCACTCCGACAATGTCGGTCCACGTTGTCTACATCTCTCTGTCTCTCTCTCTCTCTCTCTCATCCTAATTATGTACATTTCATTCTAGAGCTCGTCGCTTAGTTTGTGCGCGTATAAGCGCAGACAAAGCTCATTCCGTCACGAAACGGAGCCTATTAACAAGCCGACACGGAGACTACATGCAAGTGCAGAATCAATTATCACGACCATCAGAAACCACTTTGAAGCTGGAGACTAACTCCTGGTAACCGAATGTTATGCTATAAACACGTCTTTCAGCAGATTAATAAAATTCCGCTCTATCGATATTTCGAGTTTATTTTTCATTAACATAAGTCAGTTACAAACACTGAAATACAAAAGTGTTTTACCATTGAAATTTTTTTAGTCTGTTAAGTTGTAGTGAAAAACTATTCAATTTTGATTCAGGGGTAACTAAGGATAACGAGAAGCAAATTAAAACCTTTAATATTATAATAGAACGACGAATTAACCAATCCATGGATACTTTCATGGCACTTGTGCCCTTGAAAAAACTTTTGATCATGTAAATTTCAATAAAATATTTTAAATATTAAACCAAATACGATAAAAGTTTAACATATAAGAAATATATATTTCCAAATGGCACTAGTTAAAGAATGGAAATTTATGATAAGAGTTATTAGTATTTGCGTAAATGAACACGTTGAAGTGACATCAAGAAAGAAAATGAAAAAAATACTGCACCAGGAATCAAATTACAATGACAAGGTTTACCAGATTGTATTGATTTTTAGACCTAGAAAGCGGAATAATTGAAAACAAGTATGAAAAGATTGAACGTTATACTTTAGGAGAAGTAAGGATGTGACACTATATGAAAGGGACAGAAGAACGAATTCTTTTTTCAAAAGTGCTACTGGAGCTTTTTAAACCTTGAATTGACAGTTTATCAATTAGCAGGTTCTGATTGAAGTATTAATGAGACGTCAAAGTTTATCTATCGCAGAGTTGAAAGAGTACAGAAGTTACTATTTACATCTCATAATGATAAATAGTGGATGCTACCAATTCTAAGATCTCAAAGGCTCTTTCCAGAAAAAAACGAATAAAACCAGTTCGAGGAAAATTTAACATTCTATGTAACAAAGTGGAATTTTTCGGTCACATGTAAACAATATTTATAGAAATAAAAAATAAAATCGTGTAATTTTGGATTATATTTTGATGAAATAGAGGATCTGCAGTAATCAACATTTGTGTCTGCAGTCAAAAGTTCCTTCACTTCTTAAAATAAAACGGCGCACCGACTGCTATTTAGATTTTCTTCATTTTATGTAAAGCTATAAGAAGGGATTTAGAAATATAAAACTGTCCTTCGCCACCTTGAAAGAATCTGGAGGCCATGTGTTTGCTCGCCTTTTATACAGAAACAATCGGACCAATATTGATAAAAAAATTAGCACTTGTAAAAATTTTTTCAGTCTTCCAACAGCCATATTGAGACAAAACGACAACGTACAATGTAACTTCTCGGATAGGGACATTTTTTAATTACAATGAAATTGTCTATGTGTTTTTTTTCTATGAATGAGTAAATATTTTGGGGAGAGTCTTTTAAATTATGCGTCACCAACCATTTCAAAATACAGATTCATATTTTTATTTTTTAAACTAATATGTTTTGAATGACACAGACTTGTAAGGATTTTTTTCTTTTTGTTTACAATAAAAACAAATAAACTGGGTTTTCACCTATGAAAGAAATTAGTCCCATCATTTCCTTGTGAAAAAGCGAATATTAACAACCCCGGAAAAGTTACGGATGGAGACAGGACTTTCAAATCCCCTAATACATGAAACGTTAATTATTGGATTGCAAATAATTGACAGTCGTCCCTATGATCTTTTTATATAGATTAAAACATGGAAACAAATGGAGCGATGACGGGCTGCAACCAGCAAGTTTACTTGGCGCAAGCTCAGTTCGCTAACAATAAACGACCCAAATCATCAGCAACATTAGGTTTCCTCTAGTTGGCGCATGAATTCTGAGTACTTACTAGTTTAATGAGGAGCATAATTTGAAGTGGTGTTAGTTATTACGTACGCAAACTTTGCGAATTTAGTCCAGCGCACAAGCTTGCGTCTTAAACTTCAATTACCCTATATCCGTCTCTCTCTCCCTCTGAAGACACCAACATTGTGCGGAAAGTTTAGCGTGCACGATATAGGAAGTTTTATAGTTTAGTCTGGCATTGCCGTGTCATATAGATATCACAGAAGAAGCCGAAGAAAGGCAAGAAGTTGAGCAACTCCGTCGGGCTTGGCTTTCATGCCTTATGGATGGATCTTTCTTCCCTCGCGCTGAAGAATGGGTACTCACAAAGTTTCATGTTGTATAACAAACAAGGGGGAAAACTTTGGCCGGTGGGGGGGGGAGCAAAGTCTTCTCACTGCTGTCTGCTAATCGATCTTGACACAGCTTGGAGGCACGTGTTCGGTTCCCGAGACTGAGTAGGAAACTCAAAAAAAAAGAACTAGAAGAAATATATGCGTTGAAAAGGAGTCTCCACAGTATTGTGATAAAGCAGAAGGTTTAAGTAATATTATTTTAAATACCAAAGTAACTGGGAAAATAGCATATTTTTCGATTACTGAATTACTTGAAAAACAATTAAGTATCAAGCATAGTTGTACCGTTCTTCTTTTGGCGCTAGTAAGTCTCTACCGTGTCTACTATTGGTAGGAAACGTCCTCAATCTTCTTATTTTTGTTAAACGAATCACTTATACCTGTATTGTAATGTTTATTTACCATTATTCAATATTACTTTAATTGGAAAATCTAAATCTTTGTCTCAACATTGAAACCCTTAGTTTCATCGAAGCATATACGTAAAATTTTAAAATTTAAAAGGATGCCACTACAGACCACTAATTGTGAAACTCTAACAAAATAGATATAGGAATAAAAAGGTTGAAATTCGGAAGTGAAGGAAACTTTTAGTAAATCTACTGACGGAACTCTTTTTTCCGACGTTCTTAATCCATCAACCTCCATCAATACTCGAAGGATACTCAACTCACAACTACACACATAATGTCTTCCACGCAATGCGCCCAGATACATGCCGCCCATTATAACCAGTAAAATGAAATATATAATCAGTAACTTAAGTTATTATGTATAGAACAAAAGAAGTAACACTATTAAATAAAGAACAATGAGCAGTTATTTCTTCAGAATTCTTCAATAAAAGCTATTAAATAAAATATCTTTCAAGAAATAAGTTTTTTTAACATACTCCATTTAATCTTAAGGTGGCAGATGGCAGTTTTGTCAATTACGAACGTATTTATCATCGAAGAAAGGTTTCACCTTAATCTGTCCAATTAATCCTCTTTGTTAAAAATGAACATATTCAGCCCCGTAAGATTAATTTATTGCACACTATTATGAGATAAAACTGTCAATTTATTTGTATAAATTAATAGATTAAAAGAGATGTTGTAACAGCTTCGTTCGGTTGCATCGATGAAACGGACTGTTCCTATATCCAGACAAACATTTGGATTTCTCAAATAATAATAATGTATAAATTTTACAGTGGTACGGAAAAGAAACGCAACAGAAAATGAATACATTCATGAGAGAGAATTGAAAATCTGCAATGAGCAGAAGCTCTTCGCTAGCTCAGATAATTCAGTAGAGTTCATTCATTTTTCTCTAAGAGCCATACACTTAATTGTGTTCCAGATTGTTATAAGACGGACAACAGCATTTTCCTTTTTAGTGCCAGGCGCGATGTGGTCCATTGCGAAATTAGATTTTAAGTATTCATGCTCGCGCTCTCAGTTGGAAGCTACAAAAAAAGAGTGAGAGAGAAAGGACTATGACTGTAGTCGGGCTCAAAGTGATATACTCCCTAGGGGAAGCGTCACATAAACAATCATTAGGCTCCTGTCGTAATACCGGAATGAAGAAAAAGAACTATTCACTTCTGTGAGGAAGCCTGTTATAACAGACGCAATGTTTCAAAAATTAACAAAAATGGTGACAGTTTTTTGGACTATTAGCATTATCTGGTTAAATAAACGGATGATATTATTATTAAATTTAAATTAGTGGAGCAGAAAATATTCGGGTATAGTAAACTTTATATGATTAAATAGGATAAATAGTAGCCGAAAGTATTATCCTGGAGAAATATTTGTAGAAATTCTGATACAAGAACATAAATTTATGGAAAATTTGAGGGAAAAAATACGGTCATTTTAATAAAAATAAAATGGAAAGAAAGAAAATTAAGTCCTACAAATTAAGGAAAAAATTCAATTGAAATTTATTTACGTAAAATAAAATAGTCTACATTACACAATCACCTGGATTTTAAAATGGCATCAACACTTGCCACAGCCTATGATACTTCCCGTGTTGCGAATTAATGCGATCTGTCTCATTATGCAATTGTATATATACTTCATTAATTAACTCCATTACTCCTTCGCGACGCCTTTCGAGGGTGATGACGCACAACTCTTTTTTTTTCGGCGGGGAGGAACGAACGGAAGGAAGTCGAATCCGAGAATTACGAAAATGCGGAAGAGATACGATATCGCAATTATCGCTGACGCGGAGGCACGTTTGTGAAGCGAAGGGAATCAGACCATTAAACGTACTTACGCATAATTACCAGGAGAGTTGTTGCCAGTCTTCAGGGATATGCCGTTACATCGTTATCGCAGACGAGTCTTTCTTGTTGTCTCGTGTTTCAGGAAAAGCGTTTTCACTCAAACGAGCGCGTTTCAGTGAGTTCATTTTCAATAAATTGAGAATGAGAAAGTATAATTCCTGAAGGTGAGATGAAGATTCATTTATTTCTTGTACAGTCTTGAATTTTAAACAATTATTATCCCATTTATAAATTATGGATTTAACAATATATATTTTTGTAACATTTCCCCAGTCTCAATTTGTAAAAATAAAATATTTTTTTGTTTCTGTATTAACCCATATAACATCAGTCATCAGTCCCCAATTTGAATAAGAAATACGAATTAATTATGTCCAAAATTTTTAATTTTAAATATTGGAACTTTCGGTAATATTGTAGTAGTCAACTGTTCCGAGAAAGAAAAAATTTGTAAAAATTATATTTATGAAAAACAACGTTTTATTCACAAGAACCAATGAACGATCTGCACAGTTAATTTTTCTGAATATTTCATCTGTACTAGTACGTTATAGAATTACGCATTGTACATCTCTTGTTTTTTTATATGTTCAGAAATAAAAATATGATTAATTAAAGGTTATTACGTCGTGTCTCCGTTATATCTTATAATATAGTAGGTGAAACGCAAGGAATCAATCAGCATATTTCTTCAAAACAAACGAAAACTGTTCCAAAACTACGCAAAGAAAGGGGCACTTGACGAACTGTATGTCAACAGCCTAAAAACGACAAAAGAGTATTTCCAAACGTAAGCTGTGAAAGAAAGGAGAGGCATTCACAGAGAGCAAAAGATAAACTTGGATCACAAAGCAGGATTATTATCCATTAAACAGTCAGAAGGATCAGAGCCATTCACAAGAAATAGTTAAATAATCTGCTCAAAGCTTCAGCCATTCATTAAACAGCGCAGGTACAAACTTTTATTGAGTCAAAAAAGTCCGGGACCGGAGACGGAGATCGAAATAAAGTATTTGGTACTACTCAGAATTAATTTCTTGTTAGTATTGTGCGCCTTTAATACTATTACACATTCTAGTTATATAAAGTTTTTTAAAAATAAAATAAATTTGTGATTCAAGACATTAAGTTTAGTTTATAACTGTAAAGCAAATCAATTATAAAATCATTAATATAAAATACGTAAATATTTAGAGAAACTTCGAAAATAAAACGATGCTGGAGTTAATTTGTAAATCTATCCGACAGTATTGAAACATTAATTAATTATATTGTTTATTAAGCTTCGATCTTAATTACAGTTATTTTCTACCTTATTTAAATATGTAAAGAATTTTTAAGCAATATTTGAAACTGACTTCAGTTCCAGAAATATAATCAATTAAATTTCAAAATATAACGAACTTTCAAAGTTCTCTTGACTAAGAGTTGCAAAAATTAATAAACAAAATTATCTATACAAAAATACTAATTACGGAGATTTTGAAGTTTTGTTAATATATTGCTTTATCTTAAATAAAATCGCAAAGGTTATTATTTTTAAATTACTTGGGGCATAAATATTTCTCTCTATGATAAAAAAAAATGAAAACTAATTTTACGTATTTAATTTTTTCCCGTTTATGTGGCTACTAAAGGCGAGTTATTTCCAAAATTTGCCTAGGTGGAAATTATTTTATAAGGATAAATAATTTTTACGTGGAACTACAGAGAATCAAGATAAATATTAAAGTGTTTTTTCGCATTTTATCACAGCATGTGTGAATTCAAACTATTTTGAAAGTAGACCAATTATAGTATTCGGAAGGGATAAAAAAATTGGAACTACGTTTAAAAGAATGTAAAACGTTTAATGTTTAATTATGTTACAAAAGAAGAAAGAAAGAAATGTCCCAAAACAGTCAAGATACGTTTTAAATTGAAAGATTTAACGACATCCACGGATTTTATTTCTTATCCAAAAAGGAATTCAGCAGCGAAAACTTTACACTCCTAATTCGAGTAAAACCCCTCTGTGTGCGACATGTGGTTATTGCAGGCTTCTCTTACTTGGCAAGTTTGCTCTGAAGCTAAGAATAACTTTGCTGCTTTAGTGGTTTCTAGGAGATGACTAGAGGCTGTTAGGTTCAGGTATGCTTTGTGGCTGAAACTACAACTTGCTGACGTGAGGTGCAAGAAAATTGAGTTTGCAAAGCCTGTGGGAACTGCTTCGTAAACCACGGCTGTTTCTAATATTCCATCATTACTGGGCGGGAAAATTCTCCCAATAATAATTACTTGTGTAATTTACTTCTGTCTCACGAGATCAAACAGAGATCTTCGAACTATGATATAAACGAAGTTCGAATAATGTCGAAGTATTTCAGTAAGCAAGTTAATAGAAGAAGGGGAATTACTGCTTGTAGAAACATAACAAATTTTAGCTCAAAATATTTTGTCTTCATTAATTAATTATTAGAAAAAGAGTGTAAGTATAAACATATAAATAAATGACCAAATATATATTTAACGATAATTGAAAGGTCATTAACATTTTTTACAATCCAATTTTGTTATTAATTAAAAAAACTTAATTTAACAACACAACAACGTTTCTGTGATTATTTATACCTTCTTCAGTTTGACAGTCTGAGACATTGTTTTTTTTGTTGAACACAGTATGGCTAAAAAAACGTTGTTGTGTTGTTGATTGATTAAAGATTTTACGAGAAATAAAAATTTTTGGAATTGAAAACACGGTTGAAGGCCTGTTTATAATATTTATATACACACACACACATATATATATATATATATAGTTGTTAAAAACAGACGTAAAAATATGATATAAAAATAAATGCAATAAAAACTCTGTAACTATCAGAAAATTAAACTTTTTCTACTATGTGTTATGAAAAAATCTTATTTCTCACATAGGAAGTATCTTAAAATCATTAGAAGGCTTCTGCTTAAAAAATTATATTTTTTGCGTTCGCATCCTAAATAATTTTTTAAACATTCTGAAAACCTGGAAAAATTCTACCAACCATGAAAATTTCTGTCAGTGTTTCAATTATTTATTTATCGAAAACAATTCTTTCGTAACATTGGTTTGTTTCTAGGGCTATTAATTATTATTTCATATGTTTCAAAAAATTCGTTGTAATTGCGCTATTGAAATAAATATTGTATATATGAATTTAATAATTATACTTCGGAAATTTAGAATAATGTCCTACATGACTGATGGCTGGAGAAAATGTAACTATATGATTTTTCTGGAACCTTCTATAAGATTAAAACCTAAGTTTTTATTTTTTTAATTTGTATTGCATTGATTTATTTATAGTCCCATCAACAAGTCTTTTTTATTAGCGACTTAGTATGGGAACTAATTTTTTCCTTGTCGTGGGACTGATTTGACGAGTTTCTCTCACGCACACAAACATTCATGCCCTCGTCAGGTTTCAAACCCGAGACCTCTGATGTGAGACAGTCACGATGATCCCTAATCCACATGAGGTAAATTTTTATTATAAGTATCTATCAATACTAGAGTTCAGATTAAAATAATTTACGTACATATTTCCTTGTTGTTAATGCAGTTATTGGTTGTTTATTTTAAGTGGCGCAATACCACTGTATATTAGTTAAAAACCTTTATTCACAGTATAATTGTAAACATTATATTTAAATTCCTAAGAAAACAGGAGCTTTCGGTCCATAATCATCTGTAAGAACATGCAGGTTGTTATTCAATCTTGAGTATGTAATACTGTTTGATTTCAACATTTAAATAAAATATTTACCATGACACTAGGAATACGGGGTTTTATCTACGGTGAAGATACTCGTATTATTTTCTTTGTATTGTGATTTATTCCATAATTATTTTTATTCCCTGGATCATAAAGTGTATCTTTGATCCATTAATTCTATTAAAATAACGGTACAATTAGTAATTAGCTTATAACATCGTTCTTAAACCGAAATATATTTTACAATAAAAGTCTTTAAATATAAATTTTATTATGAAAGATTTTCATTAAGATGATAAGAGTTTAATCCAATAAAAATTATTGTCATTATAATCTCAATATGGATTTTGGAAATCGTTACTAGTTCTTGTTATATTTTTCGATCAACGAGAAAATTCAGAGCAAAATATAAATAGGATGCTAATACACTTACAGAAAACGAAAAAAAAAATTGTGATCAAATGGTGATTTAACGTTCCGTATATTACAATTAAATCTAGAATTTAAAAATATAAACCTCTTTGCTGAGAAAATGAGCGGCAGATTAAGAAGATAATTTTTTAAAAATATCGAACGAAATATTAATTTTCTGAAATAAATGCGATTAAATATTGCTGAGATTAATTAAGTAATAATTTCCGTACGATTATCAATATTACTTTTTATTTTTTTTAAAAAAATAAGATAATAAGGAAGACAAAAATATTGTTTTCAAGATAAACCTTATAAGAAAAGAATTGTACGATTTTTTTATTTAACCACTTACATATGTTTCGTGGTATTATAAACTGTTCTTGGGTCTGAAAAACGCAAGTTTTCTCCGCCAATGTTAAAACGAATAATTGTGATATTTTCAATTTTGTGTGAATTTTAAAAACATGTACTAAAATAAAGGCATATTCTTAATTTCAGCAGTTAATATAGTTTTAAATAAAAAATTACAAATAATTTAATTGATTTTTCTTAATATTGTTATATTATGACCAAGTAAATCGTTCGAAAGTAAATTTAATTTTTCGGAGATTCTACTTTTTAATATTTAAATTTAAGTTACAGTTTTAAATATTGATTTGATTATTTTTGAGTGAAGTAGTCATTTTTCAGTTGACTACAGTATTAAAATTATTAAAAAAAAATTCTTAAGTAGCCTACACCTTGACGTATTAATCCGTCTCGTTTAGAAATTTGCTCAGATTGGATTGTGAAGTCATAGGAGTAAAATTCTCAGAATTCTGATCTCGCATAAAAAAACGCGAGAATGCAGTTTTATAGAAGAAGGCGTTTTCGCCAGAAGGCAACTTTATTTTTATTGCGATAAGACGAGATTTGAAGTTGTGCTCCCGAGGGTTACATTCCCGCACTGCCGGGACTTGTATCATTTTATTGCCATTTATATTCCTTCGGCGCATCGTAATATGTTTAGACGAATCTTTGAAGAAAGCAATTTTGCCAGACCTTTTGCTTCCATGTTTGTTTTCTTTTCGTCTTCGTTTGTGTGTCGTCTAGCGAGCAATATTTTCGTTTTTATGACACACGAAAAAAATTTTATCTCCGTTGTACCAGCACGAGCTATAATCGGGAGTGATTATTCAAAATCAAAAAAAGATATATGCGCATTTAAAGGTCTCAAGATCCAACCTCAAAACTAAAAGAATTATCTTTAATAATCATGATTATTTTTAAGACTAGACGAATTACGGAAATAAATTTGTTGATTTATTAATTGATTTTTATTGTTTTATTCATAGTGTACAGCGTACTGATTAACATTGATTAATTCCCGGTTATTGACTGATAAAACAGAGAAATTTGCTTGTCATCGATTCTTCTGTTTGAGAGATGATTTTTTTACATAACCGTTGCTACAGAAACTGCACACTACATCTGTGACTCCTTTATGTGTTTGCCTTGCAATGTAACTTATTAAATAAAAAAGAAAATAAATTTTTCAATAATGAATCATACATATATATGAATGGACAAAAAATAATAAATATGTTACGATGGAATCTTAACGAAGACAATTTTTCTTATCATGAGTTGAATATTTAGAGTCTTTATAACAATTTGGAAATATTTTCTAACACAGAACAAAGTGTGATAGAATATGGCTATCAGACTCGATACATAAGAAAACAAAATTTTAATATAAATTAAATACATGTAGATTTTTGTATATTTTACGACGTTTAATTTCCTTGGTAGTGTGCATACAATTAATATGGGACTGACAAATCAAGGCAAAATCATATCTTCTAGGGAATGATAACGTTCATAACCCTAGGCTGTCTATTCACAGCGTTAATTAAATTCACTAATGGTAGTTTGAAGAGCATGAATCGAATAGAAGAATAAGACTGCAAAAATTTTCACCCGCTATCATTTCCTTCAACCAGAAAAACTTTTCTCGACGTTCATTTCATTGCCAGAATATTTGGAACGACTAACTTTTTTCTTGTTTTCAATAATTTTATTTCGGATTTTGATCCTGTCCAGGTTTCTCTTACTTGATTCTATTACAGCCAGTTATCTGGCATTATTTACAATTTACTTTACCTTAATTCTAAAGTATTTGGCACACCCGTCTCATTCCTCTGTTTCTATGATCCGAAAATAGATCCGTACTACGCACTGTGATATCTCTGGATTAAAAATCCAACATGAACCAAAAATTCTCGTGAGACAGAAAAGTTTATTTTCCTTTAATTATGCAACACCACGCCAATTTTCATCATACGGTTTCACCCCAGCAGTTTCCAGTTACAAGTGGATAATGACGTCCTTCTTCGGAAGAGGTTTTTAGTTGAGGTAGAATCCATAGTCTTTAGATAGACTTGACTGTCTCTATAAAGTATTTGAAATCAATTATGGTTGACGTCTTCATGTTAACCCGTCATGGATGGTGAACAGAAATACGTATTGGATGAACTGATCAAAATTCTCAACTGTCAAAGTATTTCTGCTGGCTTAGTTTCGACGCTCGTGCTTTGTCTTCGTCCCTCCTGCAAATCTATTTTCCTGCAACACACGTCTGCGTGGTTGGTGGAAGGAGAGGGGGGGGGGATGGCTATCGTGGACGATGCAACCTTAATTGTGTTAGCCTTCTCGGGCTAAAGAACAAGCTTGCAGATACGTGACCTGATAGCGTACGGAGCTGCAAGCTGTTGCCTAATTCCCGCAGAGAAGCTACTTTAACTCGCAGTTGTCGAAATTGCACAAACATGCGTCTGGACTGCACAAGTGGGAGATTCCAACTTCGAAGGTGCTGATTCCCATCCTAGGACGCTCCATACATTCAGATAATCACAGAATAAACACCATTTAGACACGACTATAAACAGTGAGAACCTAGCAACGTAAAAGTATGAACTTGAAGAACTGAATAAAATTTAATGTTCGAAGAAGTAAGAGCATACGACAAAATTGTATATTTCAAACACTTACTAACCTCTAGCAAAATCTATGATGATCAACAATTATATTGCTCATCATATGATTTATTTAACAATATTTGTTATTTCAGGACCAAATACACTCTACAATTGTTTTGTTTTAAATAAGGTGACTTGCATTAAATTTAGTAGAGGACGGCGTAAGCATTGTTCAATAATAAAAAAGGTTTAGCCACATTATTCAGGGCTGCAAAAAATAGAAAAAACAGATAAAAAGAACTGAATGAATCAGATGGTCACCAACGCTCCGAACTAACATAATAAAAGTGATTATTCCAATTTATTATTACATTGATATTACTAAATAAAATTTTTAAATCAAATATAAACAAGAATGTAACCTGAAACAATATATTTGCGGTATAAACGTTAATTGTAAATATCTTAAAATTATGTAAATGTTTATTTTATAAATTTTGTAATTTTATAAAAAGAATGTAAGACATTATATAGAAAAAGTATAATCGCAAAAGGCTAACGTTAATGAAACTAAAAATATAATTTAATTAAAAAACAGGTGTGGAGATCGTGTCTGATATGAGAAAAATTACCAGAATGAGAAATTAAAAGGTAGAATATTTCTTAAAAGAAAACCATAGAAGATTTTCTTTAATATATCTGGAATAAATAAAACTATCTGTAGAAGCAATTCATACTTTTGGAGAAAATTAATTTTTTGAGGTATAATATATGAAAAAAAATAAAATATTACAGTTAACATTACAAATTAATTTATACTCTTTTCATAACCATTGTCTTTTTATTATTTATTTGTATAAAATATTAACTTTAAATTTGATATATTGAGGGAACATTTATTATTTAATTTTGTAACACCGACTAGTAATATATTTTAGTAGCCATCTACATTCATACATAAAATTTTGCTTGCTTTTAGAGTTTTCGTAAAAAATTATGAAACAATTATTTGGCTAAAAATATTATTAATTAAGTAAAACTTATTTTTGACGCACTAAGTTTTCTGTTTTAAATGGACAGACTTGTAATAATTTTTTCTGGCCCACATAAATAATGAAATTTATATGAAAGCGTGAAAAATATTATTCAATTATCTTCTCAAGTAATACGAAGTAATGAGAGTCTATTCTGGGATACACAAAAACTTGCCTCAAATCTTCGTCTTATCGTCACAGAGAAAAAATATTGAGTATATTTTCATTGTACTAGAAAATTATTTGCCTTCCAGTCTTACACATGCATTGAGAAAGAAACCTCCGCGCTTTTTCCAATTGAACTTCATTCAGCAACGTAGTTTACAATTTTATTATCTGCACTCCGTGATAAAAACGTAGTCGGTTACATTTAGAGGTTTAAAGGTTTGAGCAAGTGAGGGTAATGTTACGGGTTATAGCACTGAAATTCAAACGGAACCACTGCTTTAACATCTTACGAACGACAACATTTTCTTCTTCGGGCAGAAAGTTTTTGCTGTAACCCATGAAATTCGTTGCAAAAGCAGAATAAAGAACACTCTGAAAGTTTAAAAATGTTGCAAGTCTTAAACGCTGTTAGTAAAATATAAAAAAATAGAATTATAAAAAAAGCATAATTTTAACTGTAAAACGGTAAATTGGGTCTGTTAGTCAGTTCAGTATTTTCCTTGTGTGGAAAGAAATAAATTGGATGACGTAAATATGGAATTTTTTTAAAACTATGGGTCGTGAAAAATGTAATATAAAATTTACCAAGATAATTATTTGAGTTAGAAAAAGAAATTACAAACACTTTATATACGGAAGTGAAGAATTTATAGGAACAGAGAATACGTTAGTTTTTAACGAAAATTATAAATTTGAATCGATTAATACTAAATCTCGTATATTACATAATTTCTCAAAACATAGCATTCCTTAAAAAAAAATTAATTCAAAACGGTTAGAGTTAAACAACAAAATTTAAACACCGATCAAAAGGCTTTTTTTTACAATTTAATAGAAAATTGAATGGACCAATAGTTCGGTTTTGGGAAAACAAATGTATAGCGTGTCTAAAAGAGATTAGATATAGATATTGGACTATCGCCTAAATATCTGTCATACCACAACTGTTTGTAAGTTAGAAAAAATTTGATATATTACGTAACTTTTGGTTTATAAAGATTCTAAAATCACATCTGAGGACCACAATAAATGTGTGAAGAAAGTAAAATATTTTAGGACTCTTATAATTTTGTATTAAGTGATTTATTCCATTATAGTTTCAGTTTAATTATCGGCCGCCGAATTTTTCTTTCAAGTAATTACACGCTATTATATTTTTTAATTTGAATTCATTTTATAGTTATTATGAACGATTCTTGTATGTCTATCAATTTTCACTTTAAATTTTAAAAAAAATTGAAACAGCCATGACCTTACGTCATTAAGTAAGGAAGTATTTTTCTACGCATTGAAACTATTTATATGCGAAAAATATATTGATTACAAATTATTCCGTTTCAACTAAATTTCCGCATTTATTGACGGTAAACCTGACTGTCTATCAACGGTAAAGTCAGATTTTAAATAAAGACTTAGCGATAACGTCATAAAGACTTCCATATTTAGTAGCAGTAATAAAATATTATCTGTTGTTGTATCCCAAAGTCAGAGTCCTATTCGACTTTTAATACATTAAAAACTATTATTTGTAATACATTATTCACAAAAAAATTTAACTAGTTCTACGTAAAAGGTGTTACCGTAATACTTTTTGTTCTAATTCAGGATAATAGTTTTCCATTGTAATTAGAAACGGCTGTGATGTGTACCGATTGGTACGCACGTAGGTGAAGTTGATTACAGTCTGTTGTTTACTGTATTATCCACGAGTATATTACTTCATTAACGTACGGTTTTACAACGATGGTACAAACATGCAGCAGGCACAATTGGCTCAATCAGTTGATGTCACGAAATATGGAAAAACAAAAGTTTTTACATCCCGCACGCTGATTGTGGAAGTTCAGCTCTTAAAATTAACGAAATGGATGGACTGATACTACGACTCATCTGAAAATATGTTATTCCACATCTGTAGTAATGATGATAGAATTTTTGTCACATTATTTGTGATTCCAATTTCTCGTCTGGTAATGAACACAATTAGTCTAAATCTCAGATTTTTCCCCTTTTTTTATTTCTTTTTAGAGTAACAGGCTACATGAGGGTAATCCACATCTTGGCAATTCCCCTCTTATAGCATTGGAAAGGGACAGAAAGGTGTGGTGCGGAAAGGTAGAGCAAGGTAACCAAGGGTTAATTAGGGCCCCCGATCTATAGTTTAAGGATCTCTTACCCGAGATTCGCCTAAAAGTAATGCAGGACAAACCTTAAAAAACCTGCATCAGGTAGGTCGGGCATTTGGAACTTGTTACACGCCCTTCGAATGGCGGGAGAGGAATTTGCTGTGGAGACACAGCATTCCCTTATACTTGCCAGGTCAGTTTAGAAGACAGCTGCCCGACTGTTCCAATGGATGCAGCGGACAACTTTTACCGTATGACCAAGGACTGAGACCCCGGTACATACACCTTTCAAAACAGGCCGAGGTACCTCGGCTTGTGGAGACCTTAGTTTAGAAAAGAAGAGAGAAAAAGGCATCACCAAATATAGTCACCTCCGTCTCTCCTAAAACGTTATTAACGTGTTTAGAAATAAATAATAAAGTAGCCAAAACTACCAAAAATATTTTTGTTAAACGATTAAAAATACATTTCAAAAAATTTGGATGCTGTCATCAGGTCTAAGAGAACACGAAATTTGTTAAATCTTTTTAAATAGTAGCAGCACAATTACGTTAAAATCGATCGAATACATACAGTTTATAATAATACTTTGAATTAATACTTTGCAAATAATTATACGACGTTTCCTCCACGTATCGAGGGTCTGATCAAATGAACCTTTCTTTATCTGTTGAAGAGACCCAAACACTGAAATTACTGAAAAATACTTCACGGCCTAATATTAGGGCTTTAATGATTAATGATTATTATCTTAAACTGATCATTTACATGATTTTACAATCAATGAATGGAATAAATGCTTTAAATAAAATCTGAGAAATATGATTTTACAGACTTCTGATATTTCCAAACTTAAGGTTCATTATTTTCACAGTAAAAAAAGTATTTCTGCAAGTATCGCTCCTCTGGTGTTGATATAGTTGACCGTATTATTCCGACAACATGTTGGGTTTCATTTTTATTTATTATCTTGTACTTTTACAGTTATCAAATAATGTGTTGGTTATAAATGCTCTAAGGTGGGGAAAAGTTCCCCTCATAAACAGATATTGACACAGAATATTATTTATAGCAATCTTTTTATGTTTAATTTCAAATGTGGAATCATTAAACGACGTCATCCTGCCATGGGATAAGAATTTTTCCTCCCCGTGTGTGATGACAAAAATTTGGGGACCTTGACGGATTTTGACTGTGGGGTAAGAGGAATATAATGTTGTTCTTGATGAATATGGAGTTTATGGAAACGGATGGTTGTAAATTCACATATCTTGTAAGACTGAATGAATCTCAAGCCTTCCGGTTATTCTTACCGATTTGTTCCCTTTTAGATAGCTTAGATGGTGCATCCATATTTTGGATGAAACTCCGCTCTGCGGGGTACGAGGGCGCCGATCCCATAACGTTCCCTCCGGTAGTACTTCGTGAATGCCGCCCCATTACCCCGTGGATCAATACTGGATATCAAGTCCATCATGGTGATGTCCGAAGCAGCCTCGATCCATTATCTCAAATGCGAACGTCCTCAAATGCGTGCGTGGTGGCGCGATAGCCTCGACTCGGACACAAGAAGTCTCCTAATTAAAACCGCATTTTCTTTACGACTCCAATTTATTATATTAAATGTTTCTATAATAAAACTATGGTGATGACCTTATATTGACATACTTTAGTTATAATTTTGACGACGCGGCAATATTATTTTCAACTTGACTATGTTGTATCTTTCTCATTGAACGTGGGTTGTTTTATTTAATGGTGAGAAACGTAGTGGTTCAGTAGGGAAACACTGAGATGATAATTACTCTTATAAAACGGGAATAATTAGAAGTGAAGGATGCTTCAATACCTTTGAAAATTGGTATGTGAAATGGCTTCACTACAGAATATTCCATTTTAATCATCAAAACAACAAAATTCAACATTTTAAAGTATCTGACCTCGAAAATCGTATCAGTATAATATGGCAACCAAGAAAACTTTTGCAAATTTGGTGTTTAAATTTACGGATGTAGGAAAAATTAATACTATATATCAAGGAAGGAATATGGAAAGAAATTGCGAATAAGATTTCTTAATAGACTACAAAAGTATCAAGTGATTTTTATTCGTCCAAACAATCTGATCAAATTTAGAAAGGTAGAAAAATTGTTAATTGCGGTTATTATTGTATATATAAATCTAACTTTGCGTTTACAGTGTAATTATACACTTAATTATAATATGTTAGAAAGGACTGAAACATGATAATTAATTTTTGTAACTTAAATAATTGTCTTTGTTTACTTTTTACAGTCATACTTTAAATCTAATAAATTATAAATACCTCCTCTGTACGAAAATACATTATGAAGATACAAAAAGGTATCGAAACTTCCTCATAATTAAAAATTAAAATAAAAAGTGTCCGCATAAGGTCATTAATTGTTTCATTAATTCAAATCAGACGTTTGTTAACATTTGTTTCTATAATAATATTTATTCTTTTGTATGTTGAACATCTGACCACGAGGCGTAATTACAGTATATATCTATTTATATTAAGTAATACGTAATTACTAAATTCAGTATGTTATAAACTATATTATTGTAATCTTCATTTACATATGTTTAGTACGTATTTGGGGGTGTATCCTACTTCCACATTCAAGGATCAATGGTAGAAAATTAAAACTGTGCTAGACTAATGAAAATTAATCGTCTTCGTCTGTTAAATTACATCGTTCACATAACTTAACAGGCATGAGGAAAAACAATTTTTAAGTTACAAAAATTAATTCTCATGTTTTAGTCCTTCCTTTCGTGTCATAATTAAGTGTATAATTACAATATTAACGGAAAGTTAGGTTTATATATACAATAATAACCACAATTAACAATATTTCTACCTTTCAACATTCTAAATGTGATAAGATTGTTTGGACGAATAAATATCACTTGATACTCTTGTTGTTTATTAATAAATCTTATTCATTCACAATATTTTTCCATATTCCTTCCTCGATATATATTATTTACTTTTCATACATCAGTAAATTTAAACACCAAATTGCAAAAGTTTCCATAGTTTTCATGTTATACTGATACGATTTTCGAGGTCAGATACTTCAAAATGTTGAAATTTGTAGCTTTTATGATTAAAATAGAATATTCTGTAGTGATGCCGTTTCCCATACAAATTTTTCAAAGATATTTAAAAATCGTTCGCTTTTAATTATCCCCGTTTTATAAAAATAATTAGCATCTCAGTTTTTCACTATTGCGTTTCTCGCCAATAAAGAAAATAACCCTTGTTCAATGAGAAAGAAACAACATAGTCAAGTTGCAAATAATTATGTCGCGTTGGTTTTTTTCCCCCTCGCTGCTTGTTTCTTGCAGAAAGGAGAAAGATGAAAAAGTAGACGTCGCGGTGGAGCGTCCAAATTTGTGTCGTGGACCTAATTAAGTCGGGCCGTATAATTCCGGAGATGTAAACACCCCGTGTTGTAATTATACGAGTACATCTCGCCGGACGATGTCGCGACGGAGCGCGGTCCATGTAATATTCATGTGGCGAAGCGGCTCTCGGAAGCAAACCGGGAAATGGCTCCAGCTTCCGGACGGCCTCCGCTCCTCGGACAGAGTGGACCTAGATGGATAGCGGAGGTCGAAAGACACTGCCATTAGAGAGACAAAAAATAGAACAAATATTTTTTTAAAAAAACATTGCCATAATTTGGACATTTTAATTATGACATACTGAGACTGTATGAGTATATAAAATTCTTTCGCTGGAATATGATCAAAATAGAAAATATTCTTTGAAAATTAGTTGAATAAATAAATAAAATGTATATAGCTCAGAAACGTAAGGTCACATAGGAATTAAATCCTAAATTACTAAATCAGGACTTGTCAATCCTTTTCGTGGATAAAATATTTATTAAGAAAGAATTTTAATTAAAAACGTTTCTGCTCTTCCAAACTATATAATAAAAAATCCAGTATATTTGTATGTAAGTATGTATTACTAACATGAATTTCTATGCAAATTTTAACGTGGGGACAGAATGCAACGAAAATTGGTACACATATTATGCAAAACTCGAGAACCGGCTCTGTGGGGATGAGAAACCCCTAGCATAAATGTGGAAATAATTACAATTAAAAAACGTGATAATTTTGTGTTAAATTACTTCGCACCAAGTGACCGTGGCGTCACCAGAGAGAGAGAGAGAGAGAGAGAGAGAGAGAGAGAGAGAGAGAGAGAGAGAAGAGAGAGAGAGAGAGATAGAGAGAAGAGAGAGATAGAGAGAAGAGAGAGAGATAGAGAGAAGAGAGAGATATAGAGAGAAGAAGAGAAGAGAGAGAGATAGAGAGAAGAGAGAGAGAGTGAAGAGAGAGAGAGAGAAGAGAGAGTGAAGAGAGAGAGAGAGAAGAGAGAGAGAGAGAGAGAGAGAGAGAGAGAGAGAGAGAGAGAGAGAGAGAGAGAGAGAGAGATGTTACTATGCGACGAACAAAGGAAATATTTTATATTGAATAAAAAAGTAAAACTCCATTTAATGATAATAAAAAACGATACTAAATACTCTACGAACCTTGCGGAAAATGTAAGTTAATTTTCTTGCCATATTAGTGACTCCAATATGGCGACTATTTGCTTACACTGTGAATCTAGCTAAGAATTTTATAAAGTTAATATTTCGTAATGTCTGAAGACTGAGGGCCAATTATAACATGCAATATTCAATGAGTATATTTAAGTATTCTAGTTGTAAATAAATTTGGAGGTATGTTTTTCGGGATTATTGCAATAAAATTCAATATAATTTATAGCTGTTCAATCAATACACTATCAATAGAAAGTGTGTACGGAACTAGAAACAGTTTCTTTACGTTAAATCACTTCTTCGATAAAGATTAATGTAGAATTAAATACTTTTTCGGGTTTATATAAATAAGTACACGGGCAAGGCCGGGCAATTAGCTAGTAAAAAATAAAATTTGTAATGAAATTTCTAAATGGATTAATTTCATAATGTAACCAAAAATTTCGGTTATTCCTTACAATTCTAACGTCCCTTAATAGATTAATTATATAGACACATACCAATTATTAACAGTTTAATTTTAAAAATAATTATTCAAAATTTTATTTTCAGCGTTCAAACAGTGTCTTTCTAAAGCAACTTTTTATTACCATGTAAATATCCTTCAGCATCCTTTTAATAAAAATCAATGCACCAAATAAAGATATGAAACGTAGTTCAGCTTGAGTCATTGTATGATTCAGAAGGAACGCGAACCAGATTAACCACATGTTACCGTCCTTGTTTTCAGTGAGCGTAGAGTTTCTGCGTTCGTAGTTCGTGTTTCGCGAGCCGACAGATTGTCACTTCTCATTGTTAAACAAATACCTGGCCCTAAAAGCCGGGCCCTGCCGTGACCAGATAAGGGATACGAATTGCTCTGTGCGAGGGTGTTACGATAAATACCGCACTTGTTGTGACATTTACTGGCCAGTAAAGTGCCATTCAACGACGTAACATTTAAAACCGTATCGAATAACAGGCTAAAAATCTGACAAGTCTGTTTCACCTAATTTCTTTGATGTGTAAATATAATGATTCTTAGTCGTTCTTTGATATTTTTTTGTAACGATGGACAATCAGTATTAATTCCTTGGATTACTACAATTCGATAATACATCAATCTCTTTCTTTTATGCATTTCTTAGTTTTAATTGGTTTTATCTATTACGAATTGACTATTTTTTCTACTTCTCGTTTCTGTATATATCTTTTTCTTTCATCGATTTATTTATATAAATTTAGATCATCATTATCAAATGAAGTATTTTTATTTATTTTAGTATTTTCTTTTATATGTTTTTTATTTGTTAATATCTGTTGTTTTTACTTTTGGGTACGTGTGAAATATTTATCCGTCGATTTTGAATTTTCATGTTTGTTATTTATGAAATGAAAAAATTTACATCTGAATGGAAATTAATAATAAGAACGATAATAATAAGCGAGAAACTCAAAAGCCTTTTGAGTTTTCTCAACTGACGAGTGCAGTCGTGTCGCTCTAGGCATCTGAAGCACCTGAAGAAAGGGAACAAAGATCCTAGAAGCGATGTGTGGCATTTATATTATCACTTATTTTGTCTGTATTTGGCTGTCTTATTATTTGTTATTTATGTATGTATTAATGTTTTTCATTGTCCTCTGTCTTCAGTAGAGGATTAATTAAATCAATTAATCTTTTATTTTGTAAATACTGTTGAACAAACTCGTAATGTGGAGTATTGGAGTTTGAATCACTCATTTGGTCAACTTGATCAAAGATTTTAAAACATTTCTCTTCTTTCCTCGATATCAGTACGTAAAATGACAAAATTCTGTCCCAAATCAAAGTCCTATTTTTACTTTGGAATTACCGGAAATTTTGGACAGAAAATATTAGATTGATTGGATTAGAAATACAGATCACATACATCCTTAATGTCTAAGAGTAATTGGCACTCACCATAAAGTTCAACCCTAACATATCCTACTACTTACTCAACATTGAAAAAAATACGTCAATCCTTGAAATTGTGTAGGGCTGAAAAAATACGCCACAAAAAATTAAAAGCCTTGGAAATGTATCAAGTAATTCAACAATGTCTCATTATTTAGTCTTTATTTTTAAACGATCCCCCTAATCACTATTCCTTTGTATGCTATTTAAGGTTTACCTGAGAAAAACGCAGTACTTTCTTGCATACCTTAAAATATTTAACGTGACGTTTACTCAAATTTTAATAATATCCACGAGTTTAATTATTTCGAAAAACTGTCCATACGGATGATGTACCAGTACATGTTTCTTATAGATAAATTCGTTAATTTAATAAACATATTCAAATAGAAATAATTACGTAGAAGCACGTATCCAGACCTTATTTTAAATTTAAAGCCTGACACAATTTTTAAATTAATCGACACTTCAGTTGTTAATTGACTTTAAAGTAAACTTAACTCCAAATAAAAAAAAAGGTTTGGGTTTCAAGAATAAACGTAACTGTGATTTTACGTTGGAGAAAGGACGCAGTCGACCAAATATATTACAATTTTAAGTTGGAAATTTAAGTTTCTCTTTCTGATTTAAGTTCTGAAAACTACAATTTTCATTACAAACTATAATTCAAACATATTTTCCATGCTTTATTATCCATAATTTGAGTTTGAAAAGATTAAACTAAACTATGTTCCAAAATTATGACAACTATTTAAAACTTCAACTGTGTTATATATGGCAGAAATAAAATTATTTGTTTGTTTCAATATAAAGTAAAACGATATACTTATTTTGGTGGAAGTTAAATTTTTATCCAAGATTTTAAAGTAACTTAAACAACACATTAAAAATGTTTTCCTTCCTGTAACGTTATTTATAATTCGCTCACATGGGAGAACCTCTGTTTCCTTCGTATTTTGTACTTCAAACGGTTCTGAAATTATTAAATTAATCTGTTCTGCATAATACTAATTTTGGCATTATCTGCGTGTATAAAGTAGCAAATAATTTTGTTCTAAATTGTTTGAAGTGAGAGAAAAATGTTGGAAAATCAATTCAAAGAAGAAATAATTGAATTATAGTTTTAAAAAAAATCCTGTTGTAGGAAAGTAATTAGGAAATATTTTATGTTCATGCGAAAAAGTTTTTCTAACGTTAGTGAATCTGGAATAAATGTTTTAATACCAGAAATATTTTAAATATTATGTAAGTTACACTGGCTTTATATTCAGAGATAAATAAATACATAAATAATCGTATTATTGATGACAAATGTAAAATATGCCTTACAATAGCAATATAATATTTAGTATACTATGCTTAAATGTTCTCTTCACATTTTTATATTAACTTCCTTTATTTCGAACAAACTCTTGTTGGTGTGTGGAAAAAATGTGTTCATGAATCCCTCAAACTTAACCGTTCCCTTTGATATTTAATCTCGGCGGCATTGAAGCAATAGGAGTTTGACATTGGAGTTTTCTATGAAAGCAGGTATGGGAGGGAATCGATTGAAGCCCGAAACCTGTAAAGCAGATGACCAATCACAAAAACAGTTCCTTCTCGGAATGACCACAGGAGCTTTCACTACAGTCTCTTCAAAACGGCTTCGGCGAAAACTTTCCAGAAGCTCATGCGGTGAAGCATTACAAAATATGTGAAGTGTACAAACACTGGCTCGTTATTATTTTCATGAAGTAAAAATATAGTGAAATATGAGTGCGGGAAACCTTCATAAATAGATATCATAAATAATGACCAAAAGCAGCGCATTTTACATTTTTTAATTTACTACCATAAAAAGAGAGTTCCTAATAATTTTCAGTCAGTAAAATAAAGTTTCGTCAATTTTATTGTGGGTCAAACAAATATACTAATTTTAAGTGATGATTCTGGAGAATAATATAAGAATGTTAAAGATCCTGTGAGGATACGAAAAACGATGTACTTAAAATATTTAAAAAATGTATTTCATTTAACCTTATTTCAGTAAGAAAAAAGGCAAAGAAACCATGCAACTATCAGATAATCCTCGGTTAACCAACTTTTCATATTTTCCTTAATCAATACATACAAGGGTTTAAAACATATTTTATATTTCCGCCCGATTTTAACAATTGTATATTTAACAATCATTAACAGACCACATATTTTATAATTAAAAATTAGTCAATCATAAAATCTTTAGCAACAAAGTTTTTGTACATATTTATACCTTCTTCAGGTTTTTTCTTCCTGAAAAGTTTATCAAGATGTTATAAATGATTCGTCATTTTCGTGAGTCTTATCAAACCCGTTTCAGAGAAGGTTCAAACGTTTTAAAATATAATTTCAGTTTAATCTAATATTCTACACTTGCTGACTAATAACTCATTTTACGAACTCACGAATTCAAACGACTGAGTTTTACAAAGTTTGAAATGTATGTAAATTTTCGACTCATTCCTGTAAAGGACCGTATTTTGCTTTGTAAACATTTCGTAGTATAAAACACGTAAAACGGCAGAAAAGTTTTGTAACCTCATTTGTTCACCTTTAACATGCAAATAATTTCATATACATGTAAGCACGTTAACGGGTTTTGATTTTAGTTGACTTTGCAAGCTATTGAACAATAAACTGCGCGATTTAACAAAAATAAACCTGTTATGCAGTCACGTAGAATGCCAAAGCAATTAATTACCTTCACGTTTATTACTCTCTCAAAAAATTACATTAGTGCTTATTGGTATTGGTTATCATCGAGAAAACGGCATTTTAAAAATGTTTAAATTAAAACACTAGAATTTTACAGAAATTTAATAAACGTTTTTAAGTCATTAAAACTGTAAAATAGCTAACAACTTTAAAAAATGAGAGATAAAATATTACTGTCGAAATATTCACGTTTTTATCTCTAATAATAATTACTATACGTAATTTACTAATAATGTGAAAATTAAATAAAAAGTTCCAGATTTTAATACTTAATAAATTTTTAGTATTAATAATTAATCCATTCTTTTTTAATATCTGTCTTCTAAAGTCCTGTAGAATTTCTCATTTGCTCTATTACCTTTAATTTGCAATTTCAGGCTGTTATATTAAGAAACATCGTGATATTCACAGAAAGAAGGAACAGAGTAAATGAATCTTTTAAATTAATTTCACTTTATTACCCTTATTTAAAAATTTACTTGAAGCTTGTACAGCATTTATTCCCGAAAAGTACAAAAAGTGCTTTATGAATACTCTTTGATTTATGTTTTAAATTGAAAATATTTTTATATGTTACCAAGAATCATTCACAGACAAGCTAAATATTACTAAATAACATATCGTATTTCCTACATCATGTACTGGAACGTTTTAGAGGAAGTTTAGTTGTTTCGGAACGCCCTTAAATAATCGAGATACTTATACAATTTTGGTAACCACCAGAATTTTAAATTTATAACTACAAAACACGTTAATTTATAACTATGGGTATTAATTTATTTTATAAATATAAGTTCACGTTTTCTATACAAAATTAATTAGTATTATAAAATGTACCCAATTCATATATTTGTGAATTAAGTGGTAACCAATAGTTAGAATTTCGTTTACTGTTTCTTGCTGTTCTACTTTAATTCATTTTTCTAGTCCGTTTTGGTTAAATTTACCCCTTCGTAGTAAGAAAACTTATTTGAATTTTATGCATAAATTAAGCTAACAGGAAAATTTGGATTACTCAGGATTCTCTTATTTTTATAAAAAGTAGTAGTACAAGCATATTGATGAGAGATTTACTATAGTGACGAGAGTTTCATGTGAGTGGTCAAGATAGTGCTGGCTGGTATTCCGCTATCGACTGCAGCATTCCCCGTGCTGGTGAACTCTGACCTAGCGCATGCGCACTGAATGCTACAGCGAGTCCTGCATCCGGGCTCCATTCAAACGAAAATGGGATGGCTGGCAGCGGCGGCGGCAGCGGTGCAACACCTGGAAGAAATCCGCGTCTCTTTGACAGACAAAACCGCAGGAACTCGTTCCACTTCTCAAAAGAGCCAGCCGCGACGTCACGACGCCCGCCGTAATCCGAGCAGCGGACTCTGCTCGACGAAAGAGAGACGTTTATCCCACCGAAGAGCTTTTATTGGGCTCAAATAAAATACTTTCCCGGAATAATCACCCTATATTTACGGTGCCGTGGCTTCTGAAATTACTATTTTTTGAAACTCCGCCTAGCGACGCCGTGTATCTGCAATCCCGCATGCCACAAAGGACTCTCGCTGTTTTAATTTGTGTCTCATAATATTAAAGTGAAGGAAAGTATTCCTATTTCACAACACACATAAAAATATACTGATTTAAATTCTTGGACACTATTTTCCAAAATTTTAAACGGCCTTTTGTCAGAAGATACGATTTTTTGTCACCTTTGAGACTATTTTTGATTATTTTCAGACCTTAAACATTTTTGTATTTAACTGTATAATTTCCATAGTATAAAGCGTTATAATAGTATAAAGCAGAAAATAATTATTTTAAAAAATCTTACTAATCTTTATTCCACATGTAACGAGATGCTGTCTTAATTTTCTGAAGTTTACAGTAGCTACCAACATACGCAATCCTGTTTCTGATACATTCTCTTCCATAAAAGGAGCGTGCCCGTCATTTATCGTTTACCACACAGAGAATGAAAACACCAAAATATTCTACGACTCGTATTTCGCTTGTAAAAATCAATTTCTTTATTTAAATTAAGCAAATATCCCACATGATAGTTATTGGCTCGTTCAATTCAAATTATAAGGCAAAATTACTTTTTTTAAAAAATAGTTCTACACTTTAAGCGTTCCTGTATTCTAATAATTCATTTCAATAAAACTGTTACGTTTTCTGTCAATACTGAATGTCTGAATGTATTAATAATACATAATAATACAAAATGTTTGTATTTCTACCTTCTAGAAATATGTACTAATTTAATTCAACAATAGTGGTAGTGGGGTTATAAAATATTCAAAACATTTTTAATTATTCGCTACGGATAACTAAATTGACTTCGGATTAATAACACTATCTTTAAGAATGACACCGGTAATTCTTTCTAAACGAAATTCCTTGCATTTGGATTCATAGCATTTTAAGACAAATATTATTCGTTTGGCACGTATAGTGAGAATTACAGAAAAAAACGAATTAACCACAGTGTGTTATTTTGAACTGTGAACCGAGTGGCGTACAGTGATGATGAATCTAGTTTTGAAATTTTTGACAGTATTGACGAAATATTGTTAAAGGTATTTTTCGAGTACTCCATTGCCTGAGTGAAAATGAAAAAGAGAAACCGAAAAAAGAGAGTTAATTTATTCCACTCCTTGTTCTGGATGATTTTGTATTTCACAGATATTACCGTCACTTAGTAGATCTAATGTAAGTGGTTTATCTGTTTTGTGTATTTTTATCTCTGTATTTTTATTTCTTCGTTATCATGCTGATTCCCTCTACTTTTCGTATCTAATTTTATCATTCCTTTTTCTTTTTTTCAGTCTTTGGTCTCTTCTTCATTTTAACTCAGACAGTGGAATTCCTGAAAAATACAAAGATATGAATATTTCCAGCGTTATTTTTGCCCTACTAACACCGATTTATATATGTGATTGATTTTATAATCATCCTGGAACTGTCTCCCGCCGCCCCGGGATTACTTGAGAAGCTTTCTGGAACTCTGGTCTTTATGCATATACAGTAATTTTTCAGATCAACTTTACTTCCAGAAGCAAGTAAATACAAAGGGAAATTTTACATAATACTGGACGTTTGTGACAACTCTAATATACGATAATAATTTTCTTTGTTCCTCAAATTTAATTTTGTATAATATTTAAGGTAATAAAATTAATGATAAATTCTCAAATCAGATAATAAATTTAGCAGTTTTTATTTTAATTCAAGTGTTATTATATTTTGCGCTACGTTCATTTAATATTGCCGAAGTCCACGGTCTGGAGCTCCGAGGATAATGGTTCTATATTTCAAATCGAACGGTGTGTTCGTTACAGTTACACAGAAAACTTCAGTCACAGTTTTGTGCCCTAATGTAATTTTATGACGGATGATAATTGGAACGTATAAGTCGGGGGTTCCCGCTGGCAGCGTGTTTTTTTGGAGCACAGGGATCTTCTGAACCTTCGATCAGTAAAGTGGCTTGTGGCAATTCTTCAGGCAGGGCAGCTTGCACGCCAGGAAACGGCGCTAAGTGCCAGGAAGAAGCCAAAGAGAGTTCTCCTCGCCTTCTAAGAGATTTAGTGCCTCGCAGAGAACGAACGAGTGCGAAAAATACTGGAAACACGATACGGCTGAGGTGTCGCACAAAAAAAGAAAAAAAAATGGCCTGCGCGATCATCTGGGAAAGACTAAAATGAGAGTCAGACACATGTCACAGTAGAAAATGAAACGTAGTTTCTCTTAACCAGGCAAAAATTGTCCCAGAACCTATATTTCAAAGAAATAAAAAATTAGTACCTCGTCTTTGAAACTTTCCAGATATATTTGTTAATAATTTCATAGATATTATAAATTCCTTTTCCATTTCATCAGAAACTATATTATACGATAAAAAATTCTGGCGATTAAGAGGAAGTTAATTTATTCAAACATTCAGTTGTTATCGTCCATTACATACAAGTAGCTTTCGTCTCTCGCAGACATAATCGTATAGAAACACCTTGGTGTACATTGAAGTGTGTAAATGTAAGCTAAGATCTGTGTATGACGGTTTCTTCTATGGTTTCTTGTTAACTTTCATACAAATACTTCATTGAAAAACACAATGTTTCGTCCTTACATTAGGCACATTTAAAATATGCACGTATTTTAAAATTTAAATATTGGTTGTAAATAATTCAACGTAGATTTTAGCATTGATAGGTATCTTAATTAATACCTGAAATAGTCCCCATGTCAGGACGAAACGTAGTGTTTCTATTTTCTTTATTAAATAAATTTTTGTGAATAATTTTGTCATTAGTATTTTATATGAAGTAAACAAATGCTTTTCATAATGTAAAAAAATACTTGAACTGAAAGTTATCGCATATTAAAGAAACATATTTTCGATAACTGATCAATATTGAATTAGAATGGTATAATTGTACGCACTAAAATTTCAATCACTTAAAGTATGAATATAATACATTTATTTGATCGGAAAATATTCTAATGTCATTACTATACGAATCTAAAAGTAGCATTTAATTAAAAAGCATTGTTTTACTTTCATTACAATACATAATTTCTCACTATTTTTTTATGTATTTTTGTAGTGAATTAAATGTCTGCTCCCGGTTCATTAGGACTTAAATTGATTTTTCTTTTGTAAGAATTAAAAATCTATCATTGATATTTACTTCGTAATTAAAACAGAAATATATTCAGTCAATAAGGGATTTTTATAGAGGAGTTTTTTCCGTTCAATCCGACAGTAAATTTCCTTTTACACAATTTAATAGTGAACATATTTCACACTACATTTCTCAACTTCGCAGATTGAAGCTCATTTCCGTGAGTTACTTCATTTCGTGTATTTGTGCAGCTTTCATCAAACAGGTTATAATTTTTAACGTTGTAGTACAAATACATTGTATAATATATTCATTTTTCTGTTTTACTTTTACACTCACGTCTTATCCGTAATAAAGATAAATAGTATGAAATTTATATATTTATATATATTAATCAGAAACTGAAATATTAACCCTTTATTTACAAAAAATAAGCTATTTGTTATCATACTAATAATTAATCAGGAACTTATAGTGAAAAAAATCCATTCAATCTCTTAAAGGTCAACTTTGAAATACGTCAAACATTGAATATAAAAATTCATCAGGGTTAAAAAATCGTTTAGGTACACAATGCAGCGCTACTTACGAATATAAAAGATTCGGCTTACATATTTCTTATATTATGTAGTTACATTCCTCTATATTTATATCTGTATCCTCCATCCATATTTTCACTAAAAATATTCTACAGTTCTACGTAAAACTATTTTGAAGATCATAGAGGACCAATTTAGTTTTCAATTATCCATGTACTATGTACTTATATGAATACTCTGTTAATTTAGCATTCAGTTGATTCTGTTCCATTCATAACATCGGTACATGCTCCATGTTTAAATATCGTGAAAATAGAAGCACTTTGTTCTCGTTTCAATGTAATGCATTGACGGAATCCGTTTGAATTTATTGATTTACTCCACACAAAAGCAACGGTTCCATTTACCGTGTCATTTGAACTGGTCATTCCCAGAATTGTTCTATGGGGAACAATAGCTATTGTCTTTGAATAAATAATTTTTAAGTACAATGAAACAAGTATAAAAGAATAGTTTTATTCATCCCATAGCCAAACTAAAAATAAGTAATGAAATATCTGCATCAGTAAAAATCATGGCTGGTGAAAATTTTTTGTTAAGAAAACGATCCTGACGAAAACATAAAATAATTATTTGTGCCTTGACGTATTTTCTATTTTTTGTATTCCGTCCTATTCATCATTTGCATTAATATCTTAAAATTTTAGATTAAGTCTCAAGTAGTAAATTTGTGAAATACTGTTATAATAAGGATTAATGACTACGTGAAAGCAATTAAAATAAATACTTTAAAATTGAAATAATTCTGTAACAAAAGAGTGCAGTTTCGCAAGTAAATAATAGTCGAATTAATCAAAATTATAACTTTTAAAAAATACTATTATGTGATTTGGGGGAATTTACTAGTACCAATTCAAGTTTTCAATCAATGTTAGAAATATTTCTTTCTTCCAAGAAATGGTGTATAAAAATCCTTGAATGCTTTGTAGAACTTTATTTATTTTTGTTTGGGCGGTTTCAATTTGTAAATTAAAAGTGTTTAAGAAGGCAACAACAAGCAAATAGCCGTTGATTAGCCACATCCTCGCTTCGCGGGGGTTGAATAATTGTCGATACAGGGCCAGTATATTTACATGAAGCTAAACTGTCGCAGCCAGCAAAAGCCTATTCCATTATGCCCGACATCCACAGTAATACGTTGTATTTATAGCGCTCGAAGCTAATACAATAAATTTCTAGATTACTGACATATAATCAAATTACCGGTCAGCCTGTCATTTAATGTCAAGGGAAAAGAGATTATGTCGCTGATGTAATTCGGAGCTCGCTACAATATAGTTAATCTCCTATTGCGATTAAAAATTGACGTCACGGGGCAATATATCAGAAATTATGCACTTGAATAATTTTTTTTTACTTGTTGGAATGCTCTTTCCACGATTCACAACGACCCTACAATAACCGATTTATTAGCATCTAATACAATAAACACACATACATTTTAATCTAGCACTTTTTTTCTACAGAAAATTACCTCACATAATCTGTCAAGTTAAATTTAGTGATCCCGTTACACATCTGCTCAGTAGTAAAATACGTCAATATTGTAAAAAAGACAACTTTTACCAATAAAGGTAAATAAGTACATACATAGAAATAACATATGTGAGAACATATGTGAGAACATATGTGGGAAAATATGTGGACTGATATAAATAATCCTTGTTTCATAAATAAAAGAAATTAGGACTCTGGATGGAAAAATCGTGATAGGACCGGGAATTTAACCAAAGATCTCATCAACCGCGGTGAACTCCCTTTCGGGTGTTACATTTCTTAATCATTTGTATAGATCAAATATCATTTTTTGTGTTCTTAAAATTAAGTAAAATAAATTAAGCTCGAAAATTCAGAACATTAAAATGAAAAATTTACTCGAAACATAAAAATATATTAAATTAAAATCTAAGTTACAAAATGTATCTGAAATATAAAATATAAACTTCAGAAATAACACTACCTTTTAATACACATTCGAAGGATTCTTGTGAGTTTTGTAATAGAACATCATTTAAATACCGCTAACCAAAAAAATACATTCTGCACATGTTGAACGTAACTTAATTAAACCGGTTTTTGTAATCATGTTTGTCATAATAGAATAAGATCAATAAATTGAGAGAAAATAAATACTTATTGTTAGTAACACATTAAAAGATTAATATGATGCATACGTATATAAAGCATAATCATGATGAGGATGTGTAGTTTAGAATTTTCTAAGGAACCAGTGTCTAAGTATGATAGATGAATTCCTGTGAAATTTTAGAGCTATTAAAAACTCCAATTTCATGTATAAATTACTCTCTTGAAATATGTAACCCATAATACAGTTATTTTCTGTGACAACATCTTATTTTTTTTAAACAAAAAGTTTATTCAATCTGTTAATTATTGTAAAAATGATTTATTATGTTATTTTTCGTATGAATATTTATATTTCCCTTGTTTAAAAAGTTTAATTATTAAATATGCTTTCCAGATGTCTGTATTAATATTTATTTCGGCTTTAAAATTAAAGTCATATACATTTTAAATTCTAATTCTAAAAAATTATTTGAAAACTAACAAAATTTATAAGATTAGTAAGAGAAAATTGGGACCATAAATAATTAAATAACTGAAAAATATTCGAGCAAGATCTGATGTTTAGATCTCAATTTACGTCTTTGTCTAACAATGTAAGTTTAAAAATTAAATAACTTAAATAATCTAACGACCATTCTAATACACAATTGAAACATTTTATTCAACACAAAACATGAGGTTTTTTACGTTAATTTAACATAAAATAGCATGAAGTCAAAACAAACTGTACAGAAACGTTGTTTTGTTGAATAAAATACTTTATTGTGTGTAATGGTCGCTGTTTTATTTAATTTTCTTCATTAATAAGAAACAAATATGACGTTAAATATTATATTATAAATAAAAATATATTAATAAAATATAATAACCATAGAGTCAGTTAGAATTATACGTAGGTATATTAAGACAAAAATTCTAAAATGTTACGTTTCATTAGTGGACCTCATCAGATGTTCGCTACAAATTAACAATAGTATACCTTGGTTTATAATTAACAATTGACTGACTTCTTGGCAATTTTACATTATTGTTAATGCCAGTTATAATAATGTAAATTTCTATAATAAATTACCTATGGAACATTTATTATTGTATCAAGTCATCCCTTACCGACGTTTCACTAATTAGTATCAATTATCACAAAAGTTAAGTATATTGCGTACGGAATGTGATTCTCGTGACAATAACTCTCAATTTTGTAGTTATTAAATAAATAAAAACTATCATTGGTACAAAAATTTTGAACCAGCTTTATAATTCCAAGTTTCAAAGGACGTAGTTATTTGATCAATTGATGTTAATAGTATATTTTTTCACAAACCATAGTAAACAAAGTTATCCGTAGGCGATTTAATGCAGACCGCTGAAGTGTGTCACAGCTTTTATCAGTCTGATATATTCGATATTGATGAGCTGGCAAATGTACAAACGTGGACACTTTTCACACAACCGAACCAACGTTCTCGATAAATAAATTTCAACAAGTTGTGGAAGCGTTAGTAATTACGGAAAACCAACACCGCATTGCCGACACGTCACTCAACCCGTGAACCACCGCAGATGCGAATTTCATAACTGTGGATGGCAGAGATGAGTGCCGGAACTGTCAGCTTTGCCACACAAACTACGTGTGCTATAACAATGAACGCTCAAGTCTCGCGAAAACTGCACGAGAGACGCGTCAAACAGTGTTATTAAAAACAAAGTCACCACAAGACTGTGGGAGAAAATTGTTAATTTTATTTTACTTTGTCGAAATAATCACATTTATATAAAAAAGGATTATTCTACTGATGAGAGCTGTCAGCGTCACGGACATTCATCTGTTTCTGGATATAAATCTTTCGTATATTACAATAAATAAATAAATTGGTCATAAACCAGAAAAAATACACGTTTTGCACGTAATTTGGGACTTCATTATGTGGACAGTGAATATAATGTGTGGAATTTTTTTCTGGAGGTGTTTTTATGTTTTATGAGATAAACATTCATATACAAATTTTAATATTATATTTGAGAATATTTCATGCTACATTTTCAGACTTGTGTCTCATTGCGGTATTGTGTCTCATTACCGTATAGCTGGATCGTTTCGTGTATTTATGTAAGACTCACCAAGCAGCTTCTAATTTTATAATTTTGGACTGCAAAAATATTTTTAATATGTTTAGGTTTTTTTTCTTTTAAATTCACTTCTTAGAGGCTTCCATATTTCCAAGATATTTTCCCAGTCAGGTCTGTTTTTAGTAAATTATAATAAGGTTAGGATGAAATATGACGATATAAATTAATGATCCAAGCGAAAATTATAGGCATTATAAATAATTTGTATATGTTGAAAATTTCTTTAATTCATATCTGACAAAAATTGATAGCATATAAATAAATTTTTAGTCTAATTTTAACGGCAATGCGGTTTTATCAGTCAGTGCTAGCGGATTCTTCTTTCGAAATTATGATCAAAATTAATTTCTGCAATATCTGATATTGATATATATATTATTTAAGAACTTGTAAACGTATAAAAAATTTATAATAGTCCAATGTACACCTGATGAAGTCTTAAATTAAGGACGATACGTTGATAATTTTTTCTTACTCATTGCCAATTTACATATATTTGTTGTAAAATTAAAAATTGTAATAATAAATTATTTTTCGAATTATTACACTTACATTGATATGGAAACTTGAAAGTTCACCAGGGTGATACGCTCCTGTTATCTTCGCATTAAAATTTAAAAGATACCATTTTTCAAGTTAAAATCTATTACGAGGCAAAATTTCTATGTCAATTTAATTTTAAAAAGTTACAATTTTAATTTGAACTCGTCCGAGAAGTTTTGAATTTCTGCTAAAGAGGGGGAAACGTCAACGCTCAGATTTAGTCAGGAAAAACGTCGGAATTTAATAATTAATGTTTGCGGCGGCTAATATATTGATTAATAACAGTATTTTAAATTTTCAAAAGAAGGATGACAAATTAATACAGCCTCTAACGTATTTACCAATCCGATTTAGATCCTTCAATGCAGGAAAAGTAAATATAAACGAAAATTAGGGTACTTAAACACTGTAGAGACAAATTTATTATTTTGTAGGATTTGATTATTGAATTAGTTTATAATCTACAAGTAAGCTTCGTGGATGTTATAATTCAATATAAAATTATAACCGAGTTTAAATAAAATCATAACTTGTAACACAAAAATATATTGACAATATATTTTCTGTTTTTGTCCCTTAAATTTAAAACTTTCAATCTCTCACTAGAATCAGCAAATATTTTAAAAGGTATTTTTATTATTATAAGACAGTTCACTCCATTTATAAATAATTCTTTAGAAAGAATCAATCAAGTTTTATCCCACCTGACAACTCTTTAGTATTACGTAATTAGACATGCTGTAAATGCCTACTATAATTCTTAAGCGTACTCTACTTCGGTATTTTACTATTCTTAGGTAGAGTCCTTGGCAGTTTTCCAGGAAATCAGTTCTAATCACTAATAAATCTGTTCAGAAACCAGTGTTTTATTTATATGTGTTTTATGTTTCATGTATCTTCTTTCCTGATTATTATCAGAAAAACTTAAGATTGCTTTTGATGTCACATATTCATGGACGTGACCTTTATAAATATCCTCTTTAACCTTTGTTTCCTATTTATCCACACGTGAGCCACTTTGTGAATTTTATGTAACGATGTGAAACGGCCTAGTAATGTTGATGCAGTCTTCCATGTACGGGAATTAAGAGACAAGATCACGTCCACATTGTTGTCTAGTGGCAAAGAGAGAAAGTCACAAGGGCAATAGTGAAGAATGTGAAAACAATTACAAGCCCAGGCTCCCCGGTGCATTGAGAACAATGGCCGCGTTTATGGAGAGCCGCATATTGTCCGGCCGCATAATGGATAACAACTTCCCCCGTACGTTTGAGAGTTTTGCGTAAACAATTCCGTGAGCGAGCGCCCCGGGACCGTAAATTCCGCGAGGACATATTCCGTCGGCAGTAAAGTGTAACCACATTAGTGAGGCCTGCAGGAATGAGACCTGCTTGTTTGTCTTGTAGCTGCGCTCGTTAAAGGGAGAAAAGAGCCGTTCGTTACGGTCGCATTCGTCCTACACACACTTGAACACATTTCCTACCTCCTATTTACTTCTTCGTTTCTCTCTCAACTACAGACTCGCTCTTTTGCAATATTAACACAGCGTACATTCAGTGGCGAACTACCTCGCTTCATTATAACGAATATTATGTTTCACTCCTGCGCAAAAATCGGAAAAACATATAACGACGTTGCTACATTCACATGCTGAACAAACTTTTTCATTTAGAATCACTGAAACTCTCACATTCTGCTCATAATCACACACAACTTGACGGCTGGTTGATGAAAAATAAAATATAATAATGTAAAAATATGATTGCGACGCCGTTTAGTTTAATAATTGCCATGTTCGAGAAACACTCATTTTCAAGTCGAAACGTTAGAATGTATTTACATATTTTTCAGTTATTTAATTATTTATGGTCTGTAATTATTCTATATATTTTTCTCTTTCTTATCATATACCTTTGCTATTCGTAATGTAAAATTTCTGTAATGAAAATCCATTTAAAATGTTTTGGATTTAATTTTTAATATAAAACAGAAGGAAATAAAAGAACAATGGATTTATAACGGATTAGAAACAGGATATAATATAAACGGACAGAATATAAATATTTATCCAAACATCTCAAAGGTTCGTAAAACTTGTGGAAAGTGTAATGAAGTATCATACGCCTTACAAATAATCCACCTATAATTATTTTCTTAATGTAAAATTTATACAATGCATATTTAAGCTAATTGCGCTTAATTATATTATTTATATAGATGTCAATATAACTATTCGTCCAGTCATGAAATTTAAAATTAAAAACTTAGGAATTCAGAAGAACTTAAATATTTTCGTTTAGACTGAGTTTTTTAATTTAATTGATTTAACTTTGCTAATTAAATGTTAGTTTAATGATGGGCTACATATGGATGGAAGTGGAGGACAACCCTTAATAGGGAATAGACCTTGATAGGTTTTCAAGACTTTCAAACGAATAATATCATTAGTTATCAACTAAATGTAGGAAAACAAGATGAAACTTTTGACAATTTATTTATTATTTTACGGTAATGGTTTTTTATTCGAGTATAAGAAAGTCTGTACCGTTAAATAAAACTTTTATAATATTTGTATTTTTCCTATAATTATCTCCAACAAATCGAATGCGAATATTGGATTGAAACATCAATCTAATTTACTGATTAAGACGTAAATCCAAAAATTGGATAAATAAATAAACATTGAAAATAATATCGGGAATTATATACAAACATAAAATCAGACTATTTATCATGAATCAATGTTAACACAGCAAAATTTATTTCAATTGATCATGATGAATGATGAAGTCGTTTACGCGCTGTTCTCTTGCACTAAGCACGGCCATTATTTTATGGATTGTAAGCGGGTCTCACCCTGACGGAAACTGTACTAACCCTGGAACTGCAATCCATGTAGATATTAGTAGGATATCAGCAGTGCTGCTTCATTAGCGGATACTCGTTTATCTCAATACAATATCTGAGGACGTAAGAATTTTATTGCATCTCGAAGGAACCCAATTATAAGATATCCGAGGGCAATGAATTAATTTTTCATACCATAAGTTTTGAGATATTCTATACTGTAAAATGTTTATATATTACTATAATTCATATTCACTACATTCAAGACTTTTCCCCGATTAGCATCCGTTACTCTAATTTGCTATACTTTTTTGTTTTTCAAATAAAACCTGGATTCCAAAAATAAAAAAAGATAACAAAAACATAGGCTTTCAAATAACATGGTGTTAATGTATGTAATATTTTGCAATTACGATGAATTGATAGTCATGTACAAAGCGTTTCGGTCACATCGTTCAAACGTCTGATTTGTACAGAAGCGCACTTACAATTAATTCATAGTTCATCTCATATTTATTTGCACAGCAGCGCCATTAGGGAACATGTTTAATTCAGGTATAAATAGCCCATGGTCAGTTCTAATAAACATTTAAACAACACCAGCCGCATATTCGCATTTGTTTATTTACAGAATAGAATTCATCGGATAGTTCATAGAAGATGTAATACAAAGATGGCTTTACCGGTTTATTTTAAAACGCAGAGACCAGTTAATTTTTTCATCGGAAAAAAATAATTAAAATCATAAACTGCCGTCCAAATTAACTTTAACTCTTGTAGACGCGTGTAAGTTAACTGTTATTTAATTGCAGCGTAGCGTCCAGTAATATGAATCCGCAGATGGAAAGTTTGGAAAGCACGCTTCCTGAGGACAAAATTATTTAACTGTATACTGACCCGCCACTGGCTGAATTTCTGCTCTGTGAAAATTTCCAGGCACTGCGTTTGCGAAGGAGGGTAAGAGTAACGGTATCATGTGTCGAAATTCTATAACTTATTAAAGCATTTCGGAAAATCGTTCCATAAAATTTAATGAGTCACAATTATAACTTAAAAATATATATTATAACTTAAAAATATGGATAAGAATATAATTTAGATGTATGATTGTCTTTTAATATATGACGACAGAAAAAAATATACGATTTTTTAGTGAGCTGTTAATTATTTACACATTTTCTGATACATGTACATATATTACCATAAATTTAATTAGGTAAAAGCAATGAAAAACAGTGTTATGTAAAATCCCAGTAACATATTTGCAATTAAAAAACTAACCACCCTCTCCAGGAAACATGGAACCTCGTTGCATTCTTTCCGGGAAACGTTGAAACGTTCTCTCATCTTATTTCAGAAACACAACGGTTTAAACATTAAGGGAAGTTCCTGTGTGTAAATATTCTAAATGTAACAGCAGATATTAACAGTTTTTTCCTCTAGAGCTTAGATAAAAATACGTTAACACCGACAGCGATTTATAGTCAGAAACCTGGATTTTTACATGTCTATTTCACACGAAGTGAGAGAAACAATTTACATTTTTCTCTTCTCCTCATTCCATCAACGAACTGGTATAATTATCAGTACACTTCAATGCATTAAAATAATTCATAGTTAATTTTCCCTACAAATATATAATAATCAAGGGGCACGCAACATGAAATTGAATAATGTTGGATAATTAATGATGAAATATGTAATTTGGAATTGGATTATTGAAACGATGACAAATATCTTTGTGAAAAAAGCAAGAACACAAGTTAAAAAAAGGAATAAATATACTGTATACATTACAAATGTGTAATGAAATGTTTTATAATAAATTGTTTCTTTAATTATTGGCGGCGTAACATTGAGACCAGAGCACTGTGAAGAACAGCATTGTTTGGCGCGAGAATGCAGATACTATAATGGGTGCTACGTCGAGTGTTGTCGAGGAAGCGTATATAAGGCGCTCAGAACTTTTAGCAGTCACTCAGATATTCAGAGAGCAGCGTGTGTATTTGGGAGATGTACAGTACAGTCAGAAGGCTCTATGTTGTGAGAAACAGACAGTCAGGTGTTCTGGAAGCATGGCGAGAGGCTGTGATGGTCGAATTCAGCAAAGAATGGGTTAATATTATCATTTTTATTATTAAAGGTATTCTCCACAGCAAACTGAGCGTGACAATACGTATGACAGAAACTTAGAAAAGCGCCTCAAGTGTTGGAAAGTGAGACGATAATAAAATCAGTGCGATGGCCTGTCAATGAAATTAGTGTTCTATAAAAATTAAATAATCACGTGTTGCAAAAACCAGAGCAGCTGGTATGTAAAAAAAACTTTATTTTATGAATCTTTTTGTAAATACCGTTAACGCCAAATTTCTATAAATTTCAGATTTTCATATTTTTTGTTGTTGGTATACATTTTTTTATTGAAAATTTAAATTCTTTTTTTCTTTTGTAACTTTGTGAAATTTGAAAATCACTGTCTTTATTATAAGCCCTATAAGTGGCCCTGAAATTTAAATTCTCATAAAAGCATTTACTTAAAAATATAAAATGTAAATTCAACGAAAATCAATTTTTTTAAATAAATAATCTTTGTTACTTTTTAAAAATATTGATTTAATTTCAATTTCTTTCCTTTGTTTCTTTAATATTTTTTAATACCACAATAATTTGGCGCAACAACGTTCTGAAATTTTATTATTATAATTTTGCATACCACAATACCTATGTTTCTTTTATAAATTCAAATTATTCGATAGACATTCTAATCCTCAGAATGCTTCATCCTGAAGATAGGTAACCGTGCACACACGGATGCTTTACGGCTCCACTGAACCGTGCAATGTTAGTTACATATATAATAGCGTTTCCAATGGTACAATCACGAACTTTTCATGAAAATATATTTTTCAGTTCTAGGAAGTATAAAAATAGGTTTTTACTCATAATATAATAAATTATTAGACTTCATGATATCTTCTAAATTAATTAATAATTTTTAATGGGAAAGTGAATTGATAAAAAACTGGTGGATGATTTTAAGTAATGGTATTAAAATGGGTTACATTTGCGTTTCGATGCAAGTGTCGGACCGTCCCGCATTCGTCTTTCAATGAAAAAGCTTTTAATCAGTGTGGCATACATTTATGTGACTGCTATGAAGAGAGAGGCCAATTCTTTTCGGACAGTGCCCCCTTTTGTGCCGCCCTCTATGTTTTCGCGGTAGACAATAGAGCAGCACCGGCGCTATTGATCGATCTGGCAGCGCTGTACTGTGCAGACACGATGCTTCAAAAGAGACGCCAGCGTCCGGTCCAGAGGAACTCCATGACTGTCACTCGAACAAACGACAGGAAGCCATATTGTCTTCGCCATTGACTCGTGTGAATAAAGACAATACACGTCTACAGGGAGCAGCACTTTTTACTGACGAACTATTCCTCTCTCACATTTAACGAAACGGGAAAATTTTTTAATTAAAGCAAAAATTCAATCGCATTTGATATTTATTTCGGAAATTTATGACATGAAAAGAACCTGATAATTAATTTTGAACCCGGAAAACAACATATTGAGATCTCCATAATTAAAATTATGTACGTGGAATTAAAACTCAAATGAATTATAATTTTCGAAAAGTAGCTTTATATCAGAGGCAATACAACAGAACTTTATAAGTGTAATCGTTCCAGAAAATATTCCTAAAATAAATGTTCATATACAAAATGTAAAAGTCATTTCGGGTTACCAGTATGTTATGTCGTCTAAGCCAGATTATGAGTGTACGAAATTTGGTTAACTGAATTCCACATTGTATTGTTTCATTATATAAATGAATACTAACCTAAAAGAATATTCTACAGCCAACTTTTTAAATTCTACAAGCTACTTATTTGTAAGCATCATAATTTTTTTATAAACATAGTTGTTCTGTTGATAACAGTTGTACTTCAAATAATTGTGGAAATTCGCTATTATTTGAATTATATACCATAATTTCTGATCTTATTTCAATGAGGTTAAATGAAAGAAGCTGAGAGTTAACGTTCTTTTAATAAGTAATAAATATATACTTCTAATTAGTAATAAACTATAATTATATCAATGCTCAAACAATTGTCTGAAAACAAGCATATTTTTCAGATCCTTTTTCAATTGTTTTAAATGACAACGAATCATCAGAAGTGAAGAAATGAGTATTTTGTAATTTTTTCTCAGATTTTGACACTCCACATAATTAAAATTTAATGCCATTTTACTGAGCTAAACAATGGAAAATAATTGTCCAACGTAAAGTAACAAGAGACATAACGTAACATTTCAAAAAAATTAATTACGCAATAAAAACGAAGTCCATGCATATCAATAATAACATAAATTTAATAATATTATGTCATAAACCGTTTTATTAAATGAATGTTGAATTAAATAATATAAAATTTGAAATGAATACGTTATTAAATTACAAAAATCGGTGTTAAATAAATCTCACACACGATTTTAAACCAGATTATATACGAAATCCGAAATTATGCAAAATATAATTTAATTAAAAATTGTAACGGTGAAACTTATTTGTGTTGTACTTATTTAGAACTTATTTTTTATAGTTATTTGGCTATTTATTTATGTTATTAATATAATTTCATTACAGACGATTATTTATAATGAAAAATTTACGTCTTATTGAAAATTTATAATAAAAATTATAGCTAAATACCGAAAAAGAAATTATAATAAAAATACCAGTTAGTTAACTTGATGAAACTTGAAATAGTGGCGTTAAAGATTATATTTAAACCTTTGAGTTTTGTCAACCGAATAGTGAGGTTGTGTCGCTCTAGGATCTTGCGTTTTTTCTGCACCTGAAGAAACGTTTATATGATCACTTATTTTGTCTGTATTTAGCTATCTTTCATATTGTTATTAACAAACGATTTATATTTAAATTTCAATAACGTATTTAACAGGGATTATTTTAAAATTCATCCTAATTTTCCTAATTATATAAATAAAATGAATTTTATTTGGATAATTTTCAATTATTTCTGTAGTTTTTAGTCGCTTTTTTATAGAATGTTCTTTGCAGGAACACGCCCAAATAATCAGTTAAATAAAATTCTGTGTTAGCAATTCAAGTCTACATTATACTTAATTTTTTATATTTGCTATTAAACTTACGATTTCATAATAAATAAGTAAGTTACTATTTTGCTTAATCTGATTCACACAAATTATGCATTACTGAACGCATATCATGTTTCGGTGTTTAAGTAATATCCGCTGATGAAAAACTTTTTTATTTGATTAGACTAGGGGGGAAAAGTTATGATTGCGTCCGCTAACGTAAATTTGGAACTGTTGACTAGCAATGTTGCAAATGTCGCATGTTGACACTGTAGGGTTTACCAAACCTAACCAACGCCATATTGTTTGCGTCGATTGCCTTCTCCCTAAACCGTAAAACATTTATGTCAATTGTGCGGATTAATTCATTCGACCAGTAATTGCATCGCCGAATTAGTAAATTATGCATACATGAATACAATTTTCGGAATGCCAAAAAAAAATAAGGGTTGTAAACTGAAATTTCTATGACACACATTGCATACTGCGGCTGCAATATCTGTGCCAAATACATATTTTAAAATGAATAAATCAATGCAAAACAAATATTTCTGTGTTGAACCCAGTCCTGTGGGAAATATATAAATCGATCGTTATTATTTGATGAACGCATTTGTAAAAAAAAATTATTTTACATTTCCTTTGCTTTTTATACAGTAGAACATACGAAGCCGATATCATCTATATTCCTGTCTGTCTGAAGACTGATTTTTATTAAACATTTTTATTGTTGTTATACAGAGCTACGATCACCCGATGTAAAACTTAACCGATAATTGTTCTTTCCAGAAAGACCATTGTTCAAACTAATCTTAAAGAAGGTTTATAATGGAATATTTTTATTTGAGCTGAACTTAAGAAAAGAAAGAAAAATAAAAAATTTTTTTAACATAGAAAATTATTTCTCCAGCATCATTTCTTGATGGGTTTCTTTTAAAATTTCTCACATTTGTTATTCGAATATTCTGTAGATCAATAAAAATCTTACTGATAATACAATCAATGACACTTAAATCTGTGATATCAGTTCCTCAGTGTAACTCACAGGAAGTGCACATTAAAGTTTTGGGCTTAAAGTTTGCTGACGATTATTGCACTTAATACTTTTGATTTTTAAGTATTTTCTTGAAAATATTTTCATATAATTCGTATTTTTTAGTGTGCAAGTAAATGGAAATTTTATATCCAAACATTTCGACACAGATAAAGTAATTCTGTAATGCAAGAACCAATGGTGCACCCGGTTCCTCTCTTCGTACAAATATAATTTATATTTTATAAATGTATGTACTCTATAAATTAAGCTGAGAACCAGTCGAGCGGCTTTCGATTTCGAAACTTGAAGTTATTGGAGATCCGTTGGTGCCGAGTGTTAGATTGAGTAGAGCCTTCTTGTTCGTCACAGAGAACTTTGCTTAGTTTCTGCGAATACCAGTGTAAGCTCCCCCAGATTAAAGTCCGCTCTTGGGAAATTCAAGAGGCGAAACTTATGTTTGACCTGGCAACACGTCGAGCTCTGCGTGGCTTTAGAATGTTCCAAGAAAGCTGAGAGAAACTTTTCATCATCAAACTGCTGCCGATAAACAGACTTCGAGGATCGTCTCGTTTTGGACACTTCGCGCCTTATATGCTTCAAAATCGTTCCAGTACAGGCAAAAGAATTCTACACGTGTTGGTCAGATATCGTCAAGTCTTCTTTCACTTCATTATATAATTTTTATGAAAAAAATTGTCTATTGATCGATTATTTGTTAAAATGTTAAACCAAAATCTATATTCAAAAATTGAAAGAAACCCCTCATAATCATATTTCAACTTCCGTGAATTTTAAGCTACTTTCATTTTTTCAATTTTCATATCTCTAACTACATTGCCTTGCAATATTGCATGCATCGTCATTTAACTTGTTATACGAGTTTACACATATTAAAAAATTCCAATTTTGATCACAATAAACATTCAAATTTGCGAGTATAAACCCAAATAACAAACAAGTTCTCTTCAGGTATGAAAAATTTAAACATATTTCATTTTTGTAAGATAATTAAATTTTGATTATACGAAAACCGTGTACATGAAACAATATGAAATGATTAAAATATTTAAATAATTTGTAAGTATTCATTTTAACTCACTTATTTTGTATTCTTGTTTCTTGATTATATTACTATTTAAATAAATCTGAAGGTTGTTCAGCTTATAATCACGTATAGTTCAAATATCAGAAGTCCTGAAAATAACTGCAGAAGGCTGTTTTGAATTTTAATTTCTAAATTTATTCATATATTGCGTTCATACTAAAAATTTCACAGTGTTAAATATGCCGGTACAATTAATAATATTGTCTTACAAACAAATTAATTATTCGGATAATAAATTGGAACTGAAAGTTCCTGTTATATAAATATGTGTATTATTAATTTTCACTGAAAAAACTACACGAATTACAATACTGTTAAATTATTATATATTTTTATGTACAGACGAGGAATTATTTATTATATATATTTTATTTTGAGCTGTCACTTTAATTCGTAATTATAATTTTGTATTATAGAAAAAAATTAAATGAGATCAAATTATTTTTTGGATTATTTGATATAAGTTATTTCTAATTATCTTGCTAATTGTTTTACATTTTTTTCAGGCGAAAGTTCGAAATAACACAAAATTATTGTGGTGTAATATATAATTTTAAAATTAAAAAATGTAGTCTGATTCAAAATAATAATAAGAGAGATAGTCAAATACAGACAAAAGAAGTGATAATATAAATACCAAATTTTGGGTTTTGTCAAATGGCTTGTGTAGTTGTGTCTCTCTAGGATCTTGAGTTTTTTTCTGCATATGAAGAAAAGTACAAGGCTTCCAGAAACGTTGTGCGGTGTTTATATTATCACTTCTTTTGTATATATATTGGCTATCTTTTGTATTATTAATATATATTTTTCTACAAAGAAAACTATATATTATAGCACAGTATTGATATCATACAAATTATAATAATACGTGATATTATAAATAAATAAATGTGAATATATAAACTAAAATTACATCGAAAGTGAAGTATTTTCTCAAATACGATCATTAATGTTCGATGTCATTTCTAAATTGATCCGATTAGGTTAACTAAGTATTTTTGTTAGTTGAAGTTATATTTTTTATGTAAACCATGTTGCGTCTGACGATGTCGTCCTTGATATATAAAATAATGGTCGATAACGATGAAGGAGTATCTAGGTATTAATAATACTGTTTATTCGTCCTAGAAAATATGCAACATACGAATAAAAATAATGTAAAAAAAGTTATGAATGAATTTTTACGTTCTTCTTACTCAGTTACGTGATAGATGATAACAGAGCAAAAATACATCTTTAGTGACTTGACCCAAGACAAAAATTTTATTTTTTTGGTACCTAACAAGGAATTCTGACAATTTCACGCTTTCCCCTAGGCTGCCTTCACATTACTCTTTTCGTTATCGAGAGGAAGTCGATCGCAATTTTCCTTCGTTGAAGAGTTTCGCGACGAGAAACTGTTGTTATGTTTTCTTGCGACCGAGGAAGTGTTTGCGAAGAAAAGTTAATTGGATACGCCAGGCAAAGCCGTAGCTATGGAACACAAATATCAGCCAGAGGGAAATTGATAATTTCCTCGCAGCTGTGTCCGCCTTCTTCGCCAAAGTTGTTATCGTTTCGCGCTAGTGAAAAGGAAGAGCTGTTTGCCAGACTTAGAACCGGCAAACTAATCCTGCACATCACTAATCATGAAATAACTGGTTATGAACATGGTGAAAGTGTTTAAGGTCATTTTAAAGTAGTTTGATAATCCGTGATCCATTGTGAAACATAAGGAATAAAATTCTCAAACAAATGTTTATAAGGCTTAAATAAATTAAAAATAAGGTTATGTTCCATAAATTTTATAAAAATAAAATTCTATAGTTATTTCATTCTAAAAATTACAATTAAGCATTCAATGTTTATATTTTAATACATTTATATACTTTAAAAATTTTAATAACATTATTTTAATTTCCCTGTTGATGAATAATTTTTTTCTCGTATTATAAGATTTTCCCCCATTTATGAACTACTTTTCGCAATTTGATAACGGTATCATAAATAAACTAATTAGTATATAAGCATGGCCGATTCTTCATCTCATATTGCAAAACGTTTTCGGCGCTCATAGTATTGGGACCATCGCTCAGCCTCAGGAAAACGAACTTCCTCTTCCAACGTCCGGAGAAACGCAGTTTCCTCGAGGGTCTCAAAAGCCGCAGATCCAGTTAGTAGATTTCCCGATCACACCTAACGTTTGAGGTGCGTTCAATAACCACAGCAAGTGATCGAGAATGTCCGACCAAAAATAGACATCCACCACAAAGATCACTATTAATGACAGCGTTTTTGACAGAAAAATAAACGCTTAACGTTCATCGTGCGTCGTCAATAACGAAAATTTTCATTTTTTATTATTTCTGGTGTGTATATTCTCTATTTTACGGTCATTCCGTCAACGAAGACAAACTCTTCGTGTTGATAATTCTATTTGAGGATGAGTACAAATAAATTGAAATTGAAATTTATAAGACACACTATAGTGATTATATTTACATTTACATGCGCATTGAGCGAAACTTCTACTTGAAACACTAATGGAAAATTAATGAAATCCAACAATCAAATCACTTTTATACTAACATAAATAGGCAAATCACAAATAAAAGTAAGGACTAAATTATTTAAACCGTTTCTGCAATCCTTGTTTCTTTCTTAATGTGATTTTTAAAAAAGCAGAAACCAGGTGACGAACTGAAAAGATTTAAACAAATTACGGTTCATGGCGGACAGTGCTTTTTAAAAAAAATATTGTTTATAGTCGTGTCAACATAAAAGTCATTGGCGACTTTTCATACCTACTACATGACATTATTACAATTAATTCATATTACCTATACATTTTATTGTTAGTCTCAGACTCATTGTCTATTTAGACTCGATCTTGAATGCCGGTTTCTTTGCTAAACTTAAGTAGGTTATTTATTGCCGCTGCTGAGTTACATATATCCGTTTTCGTGTATTTCTGAATTGTGACTGTTTTAGTCCTGTCGTGCTTTGGGCAGTCGTAGAAGATGTGCTGGATCGTCAGGACAGCCTTGCAACATGTATGTTGCGGTGATCTAGAGGATAGATAGTAGTGCGTAAGGTTAGAATGGAGATTTCTTATCGTAGCAACAACCACTTTCTGTCTCCGTGCTAGCGTAGGATATTTCTTTGAAGTTGTCGACTTCCTTACGAAACATTTCTTCATTTCTTCCTCTTCTACACTTGTACCATTTTTCCTCCAGTATTATTGCGTAGGCTTGTCCCCCATCGTTTTTAGTGCATATTGGACTGTTTTTATTCTTTCGTTGGAATACTTCCATCTTCGCACTTTTGTCCGCCCTTTCGTTTCCCTCTATTACTCTGTGTGCCGGTATCCACCCTATCATTATCTTAATATTGCTTTTTAGGTTAGCCATAAGGTTTTCTCTGATTTCATTGATGGTACCCTTCCATATGTTCTGGTTGTTGTTATATTTATTGCAGCCATAGAGTGTTAGGATTCAATTATTTTTGTTTATTTCTTCCTAGCATCGTATTTTTTGCCATATTTATGGCATATCTTTCCGGCGTAGTTATAGATGTGTTGCTATTTATGGTTGAGTCCTTATTGTGTCAGATTAATTTGTTCTGTAAATCCGAAGACAAAGACGTGCCCTGGAGTCGGCTCAAGTTGATTAAGGGTTCTCTGGCTCTTACAAATTGTCGTTACACCGCTCTTCTCGACGGCAAAAGAAGAGAAAAATTGAATGTTAACCTTTAGTACTTAAACAATAATCCGCCGCATGGAACTTGGACCGATTAAAGGGATTTTCAACCGACTATTCGAATAAGATTAAGGGCGTTACTTAAAGTTTTACTGCCACCGAAAGAAATGTAACGCTATCAAGTAATTCAATGAGTTAGAAAGTTTTAAAATACAATCCTGCTTCCTGTCAACTGGAGAGCCAATTATATTTCTTCGTCGACAGTTACATCACATTAACAAGACTCCAGGACTACCCGAATAGTTTTCTCCGCCCCACAATTTAGTACTTCACTGATAATGGTGGAGTGGAAAGAAAAGGGGGTGAGTACTGGAGGGAGACACGATTTGACTCGAACCGCAGCATAATTTTTTCATCCCGTTTTATACTGCTCCGTCTCCAACTTAATGTCTTCATTTCACGCATCACTATTTTTTTATACTCTCCCATATACTAATAAAAATTTAATGGAGTACTTCTATTTGACGTTCTCTGTGCCTGTGGCTTACAACCTTCGAGTTATCAAACAGGAAATTAGTTCATAATGCTGTAGCTGATTTATAAGGATTTTGTAGCCCGTTTCTTTTTTTCTCTCTGTTTAATCCACAGTTTTCACTCGAATACTCATGAATAATTCTGGCCGCGTGGTGACGGCCACACTGTAAACTAGTTTCCGTCAAAGACCAGTAAGTCAAAAGAATAGACCTTCCCCTGGATTGTCATAATCCGCAGTAATAAAGCCAGGGGCAGAACCCCCTTCTCTTCTTCTTCGTCTTCGAAGTTAACGGCTCTGTTTTACGGGCGATGTCTCCGATCTTGGGTTTTCGGAACGCGTAAATGGCTTCAAATCCAAAATAATGTCCCTGGCCCCAAGAGTCTCCGTCACACATCGGACCAGTGTCTGACAGATAATCACGCTGGAGCGTCCTAAAACTTTGCTCGTTTTCCACAAGCCGTATCATAAATACCCGTTCTTACTTCACGTTCTTTGCAGAAGCCAATCTCGCTGGCACACACCGTCGTATGTCACAATTTTAACTCGTTCCTTTTAACTGATATGGTCATGTCTCAATTGATATTTCCGATCATCTTGCCGAGGATCTTTACCAGTAAATAGTAAGGAAAGTAACGAACCCGTGCATCACATAACAACTACTTAATGTAATGTAAAGTATTTCAGGTATAGAGAAAACGTTTGATTATGAAAATAAAATTATAAATAACACATAATCCCAGCCATTTGGTTAATATAAGGTTAAACACCCTTCAGATAAAACAACTACCTTTCAAGAAAAATATTTTGAGTGGTCTGTGTTTCATGAATGTTTGAAATGAAAAGTATAGTGATTTCAAGGAAAGAAGAAAGTCCTAATTTTTTATAGTTAAAATATCATTAAAAAGAGAAAATATACCTCAGATAAACTACACAAAAATTTGAAATAGATTATTCTGCAATGGATTCCATTAAATTAATAAAGAGAAAAAAATAGAAAATCCTGTAAAAGATTTTTCAATAAGAAGACAATTATAAAAAAAATTTAAAAAATTCTCAAGACTAGTTTAGATTAAAATTATTTTTATCTCAACCGTGATTTTTTAAAATTTTCAATGATAAATTCAGGAAAAAGAAAGAACTTAAAAACATAAAATTCTGTTGAGAATCAGTAAACGTGAACGTATTTCTAAATTTATCTATTTTTTTTATATTTATTTGTAATTTATTTAACAGTTCATTATAATAGTTAAATACAAGTTGGCGTACATTGAAATTAATTTTGATAACAATTTATGACCAGATGATGTCACTACATAAAACACAAAGATTTCAATTTTACGTAGGTTTCGCTACAAAAAAATTGACGATTACGTTTAAAGTACTTTCAAATTTTTTAATAATAGTTAGCAGATTATTATGATTTTTATTTTCTATTTGTGATCACATGTGGTTATAATCGGAAAAAAGACTCCGCTCGTAAATATTTCGGCATTATAGCTTTCTTAAGTTGTTCTATTTGAGTCTGTAAGCATACTTGAATCTTAATTAGAGAGTAGGTAATAGAATACATTAATAAATTAAAAATAAATCTTTAATCCGCAGTTACGATCAATTATTTATGGTCAAATACTGCTGCAATGTCCACTCACTCTTGTAGTGTACATCCAATGTCCAATAAATTACGTCAGGTCTCTCATTAGCGTTCCTGCCGAAGGTAAATGCATGGCTCGTCCTCTCACAAGCAAACAATGATTTTGCAATCAATCGTAAACATGTTACTACATTCATTCTGACAGGTATAAAATATGTGCATATTAAAAAGAGGTGTAAAAGTTATCTGTAGAGCCAAAGTGTAGCCTAGTTAGGATCGTATAAATATTCCTAAATTTTTCACTTGAAAAAAGGAATGTTTTCACAATTTTCTTCTGTAATAAAATACTCGCCGTTTGACAAATACGCTGGTGAGTTGGCCAATAAAATGTAATTCGATTACGCGTTGCTATACTCCCGAATTCAGATGGTAATTATTACAACCATAGAGAAGATAGTAACTTTGACTTCCTTTAATTGTATTTGGAAAAAATAATATATTGTGGGCATGCTGTTTATTTAATTTTACGTTTTCGGATGAATATGACTCATGGTCAGCTGAATGGTGTTATCAATAGTTTTAATGGGAATAATTCATTTCTATGTGGCATTAAAACATTTATTATGACTGTTAAACAGTGTTTTTGATCTTTTATTGAATCTACGTTTATCAGATAAATAATCACTCAAAGGAGGTCCTGACATCATTTCTACTATATTTAATGTATATATGTACATTTACCCACGTAATATAATTTATTTATTTCCTATTTATATAAAGTAATAAAATCGCTGAATGTTCTTAGAAAAAACTTTTATGATAAATTTACAATAGATGCTTACTGTACCTAATTTTTTAATACCTCCTTGTTTTCGTATTACAAACAAAGTAAAAAAATTAGTTAGTCTGTACGTTTATGTTTATTTAGTAAATTATTTAGTAGAATTTAAAAATTATTATAATACATGAGGAACGTTTCATAAAGTAGATAAATTGAATACAAATTTATTCATTTGTTCTTACCATTAATTTTTTCTACCGACAAGTATACGTTGTACGAGTTTAACCGAAATTAAAACATAGCCTATTTATGATTAAATTTTATCTGACTTTACAGAGATTTAATAGGGTTTAATTAAATGGCGAATTTCGTCATAAAATATTTATTGTACGAACCACCCAGTTCTTCCGTAATAATTTGACGACTTACAATTAATAACTATTGATTATTGAAACTAAATAAATAAATAAGAATTATTAATGTTATGATGTATGGAATACTGTTTATCTAAAATTATATAAAATAAATTAAGTATCAAAAAAGATAAAAAAATACAAGTAACTGAGATTAAAATGAAACCGGTAAAAAAACTCTCCTAATATTCATAATTATCAGAAATAAATAAAATTTAATTTCTATGTACGTTTTTCGACTGTATTTGAAAAATTTATGTAAACATTTCAATCAGTGGTAGCTGTTGTGTTGTTGTTTTGAGTTTAGACCGAATATCGAAAGAGGTCCGAATATTACGGAAGAAACGTCATAATTTAAACAATAACATTTTTATGATAAAATTCTAACTTCATTAAACTTGTGTCTATATTTATTCTGATTCATCTCCAGAATATTGTAAAGCATATATGTTAATAAAACTAGATATCATCGCTACCACTGTATATTAAGGGATAATTTATCTTGTTCGTGTTTATGTAAATTCTTTGTTTCGTAAGCGTTAGAAGTCTTCCAAAGTGTCATTACAATTTCCCCATTTTTTAGAGACGGTACTCATCCTGGTTTTAAATTTTTTCACTGGTTTTCTCATAGTGTTGCCATGTGATCTACACCTGATCATGCCTGAATAGGAATGGCAACTGTGTGAGTTGACATATTTTGGTCACACAGCACAAGCCTTTGTGCCTCTGAACTGGACGCCTCGCAATAATGGCATCGCATCTCATAAACAGGACACCGGTTGTAAGGTGATACTTTACCGACTGCGGATCTAATTGAAAAGAGAGGCGGCTCAAGCCTTGACGTGAGGCTTTAAACAGCCTGGCCCCTGCATGGTAATGATGAACACAGGACAAAAGGGCTCAGAACTGTCGGCCATTGTAGCTGCAGCTTCGTAGGGGCAGTGCTGCCACAATGGCGATAATTACCTTGTCGGCCACTGCGAAACTCGGCTCGTGTGATATTTCTGTCGTAAAGGGGCGGGATCACACAGAGGCTTCGTCCTGCCTCCCAAACTAGAAATGACAAAGCAATTATCACGAACGGTTTGATGCTTGCTCATTTGTTTTATCTTCACTGTCGATGAAATGACATCAGCCATTAACAGATAACAAAAATCAAAATTAAAACTACTTTCAAATATAAAGTTGAAATTTTAACATTAATATATATTTTTTTCTGCTAAAGACTCATAAAACGTGACCCACTGTGTGTCACGATAGTGCATTTACATGAATTTCATGGTCCCGGCAGCTGAAATATTGGAAAAATTACATGCTCTATATTAAATAATTTTATTCTTCGAAAATACATCCAAAATAATATTTTATAAATTCTGAATTTATTTGTAAAACGTACGACTGATTGATTAATTTGGTGTTCTCTTTTAAAATAAATTAACGTTTTGTGAGACTAAACTGCTAATAATTTTTTCTCAATAAAAGGAGACATTTTTGATGCTGATATACTGAGGAAGCTGAATCTTTCATTTCAACAAAGAATTAATTCTTAAGATTAAATTAAAAGGAATTCTTACGTATTGAAAATATAAAAATTGTTTGTATTCGATGGAGACTAATTACATAAAGACGTGGCAAAAATAAATAAGATAAATACCACACAACGTTTCTGCAATTCTTTCTGGTGATTTAAAATTGTAGCACGACTTTATAATTTGAGTTTTCTTTATAATTGGATACTTCGTTATCTAATAAACTTGTAATTATGTTAAACGGTTTTACTGCGGACATATAAAATATTATAAGCATCGTTTTTTGGTAACTGTCACAACGTGAATTTTAAAACTCTAAAAATACTATTCAATTATAATTTCACATTCGCTTCGAATAACAAATTATGAATTATATAATTTTTCTGATGCTTATATTAGACTTATTTTCAACCTTTTTATTTGAAATTGAAATTTTTAAATCTGTACGATTTTTAGAATTAATTTAAAACTATTTCGCATCCTTCGTTTTATCCAGAAAATTATATTTCTGATAAATCTGTTTATTTCATATTGTTAAATACGAGAAATATTTAGCCGAAATATTTTTAAAACTTTTTTTCATTTCCGGTATCTACTCATTTCTAAAAACTAATCTATGTACATTAATTATTTTAAATAAGTCCAGATAATATCCAGTATTGTTATCATTTTTTAAATATATTCCTAGAAACGTCTATCGCTATATGAGTTTTCTTTGTATTAAATTTTAATAACATATTTGACACACGCGCTATACGTCCAAAATTTATTAATAAGTAACAGACGTATATTTAAGTTTTCGTATGGCATTTAACATTCGTGGGATTTTAAATTAAATTTTTGAAGCACCCCATCTTTTAGGACACAAAGTGCTCGTTACACTCGTACACTTAGTCTTCCGAATACGTTGTTTAAAATAAATGGGGCTTTATTTATAATAATGTTAGTGTGTAACTTATTTAGTCTGCATTTTACGTCTGCGTTCTCAGAAATTAAATTCCATCACGTAAGTAGAGTTGTATTTTCTCAACCAACGTTTCTAGATGCGTACCCGCGCATGTGTCTTAACGAGCTCGCCGCGTCTGGAAATGAGGAACTATGTTTTACCTCGGAACCACAAAACTAATTCCTTTCCTCCGTGTGCTTCAGTGATATGAGACAGTCCCGGGGACGCTCTTTATGACTAGGATCCCGTAGCGAAAATATCTTCCCAGGATAGGATTTGGAAACGGGTCGCCACAGCGTTGCCATGACGACGGAGTTCCCACTCCAACAAATTGCGTCCGCAGAAAAATATGGCTCCTCCTTTAGCACACCGTATGATATCGTGAAATATTTCTTCATCGCACTGCATTATCCGCGGAAGCATAAGCGCCTCCTGGAAACGTTCTCCAATAACAAGGCGCTTCACCCACACAATTTGTTCGGATTGTTTTTAAAGAGAAATGATTGCTTTTAAATCTTCCCGCATTGCCGAACGTCCATTAAATCGGCCGCATCACATTCGCCGAAGGACATTTTAAATAGAATGAATGTTCTTACGTAATATATAAACAAATCTAATTCCATTAAAATATCTATTATTATTATTATTATTGTAAACAACTATTACAAAAATAAAATAAATATTTATTATTCTTTGATGTGAGAATAAGTTACCAAAAAAAATTAATAATAAGAAAAGTTAGTACTAAATTTAATTTTACATATTACCATAAGAAATTTATAAAAAGCGAATATAAATATGAATGTAAAAAATATATACAAATTTTCTAAGTTTAAAAATTGTGCATACGGATTTTATATTCCAGAAATAATTGTAAAAATGATAACCGTTGAAATTTTTTATGGCTATTACCATAATTCTAATAAATAGATGTAAAAATTCATTAATGTACTTTAATTTGTCTGATAACCAGGATTATTAAATAACAAGAAATATAAATATAATTAATTCCTTTCAAGTGAAAAATAGTTCTGATAAATGATCACAAATATTAGGAAAAATATAGGATAACTAATAAATGTTTTATATTCACTTCATAAGATTAAATTTGCCGAATACTACGAAAATTCAGTAATTTCAGCCACACCTGTGAAACCAACTAATTCAAGACCTTTTTCGGAGCGTTTTATTTATTTTCTTAAAGCATCCCATTGCTAAAAATAAAACTATACGAAGATAGTCTTAAAATCCAACTACTTTAAATATAAATGTTGGTTATAAATCTTGAAAATACAAATTTGAGACATAAGACTACGAGACCTCAAAATTACGTGTGATTAAAGCGAGAGCCGCCAAACAAAAGGATGTGAGGGTGACTGACTTATCAGTGCCCCACTGTCATGTTACACTACCTCGTCATTAGACACGCTCCAATCATAAGTCGTGTGTCACCGTCATTATAATTCTCAATGGGAGACTAGAAAGAGATTTCTTTTAAAAATATATAAATTTAAATTTTATAAAAATGGCAAAACCCTTCTCATATTTTCTCAGATTCCATCATTTTTAAATCAGAATTTTATTATATTTAATTTTAATACAGTTAAATTTTTATGGAGATTTCCGATTAACAAAAATATTATTTTATTATTACTTCTGCAGTATTAGTTCGTTTCATTGTCTTAATATTTCATAGACATACGTTTTATATTCGTAATAAAATCATTCCGTATTCTACTGTCAATAATATAGGAAAATACTAAAATGTGCAAGAAGGAACGTTTCGAGAAATAAAATGCTCTTATCGTCTTAAGGGTAAAAGGCTTAATAATCAGATCAGATAAGCCAGATCACTGGTTGCAGGAAAAAAAACCTACTAATTCCAGGCTTCTGGCCTGTTAAGGCCTTCACTTTAGACTAACGACGAACTAATACTGAACGTTGGAATTTATTTAACTTCATCCACTTCTTAATTTCCTTTGTTATATACAATGGAACATCCGACAGCATAAAATAGAAGAAGAAGACGAAGAAGGTGTAGACAGGCTATATATAGGGTAACCCACATGGTGGCAACTCCCATCTTATAGCAACCAGTTTAGGAGGCAGCTGGCCGACTATTCTAATAGGAATAGAGGACAACTTTTACCGTATGACCAAGGTCTGCGACCGCGGAACATACACTTCATAAAACTGACCCAGGTGCCTCGGCTTGAGGGAACCTCAGTTCAAAAGAAAGGAGAAGGCATCCCCAAAGGTGCACTCCTCATTTGTTATAGCTGTAAGAATTTTTAAATACGCAAATTAATTTTAAGAAAAACCTAAAATACCGGAGCATGAATATGTTATAATTGAATTGTGTTTCTCTTAAAACTAATCGGGTATCTTAATCTGAGTAAATTTGTTTTCAACGAGCAATGTTGTCTGAATATGTGAATTATAATAACCGGCGTTAGTCATTAGGATGATGTGTGAACACTTAAATTTAAAAGTAAATGGTATATACGGTCACGATTTATACGTCTTTTATCTCTCTTTTAAACATGTTCATGCAAAATTAATCAGTACATCACTTTATTGCACTAAAAGTTCTGAAAATAGTGCGCATGATTATTTATTTAAATTAAATTATATTAGTAACTCAACAAAGTTATCATCATTGTTAAAAATTTTAAGCTTTAAAATATTGTGATTAACACACATAATTGTTCTCAATAATGCAATGAAAGAATTTTAATTTCAAAAGAAAGAAAATTCATTCGAACTAGTCGTTAAGTTTATTTTCACATTCATCAAAACAGGCAAATGCAAATTAATAATTGAACATATAAACATAAGTTATACAATCCCATAAAATAAATTTTATTTGTACTTACCATCGTTTATTTGAAATGCTCTGTGATGAGATCCAGTACTGAAATAAAAAGAAAACCTTTTTAAGAGAATTTTTCTATCTAATATATAAAATAGAACGGAGTATCTTACAACTAATAGTCTTTCTGAGGGCAAACACAGTTTTTTCATTTAACATTAGACACGTGGTGATTCTTTTTTATATTTCCGCGCTTTCTCTTTTTGTAATTATAACTTGAGGTAACGGTTATTGTATTATCGTTCCCTCACAAGCAGCTGCGTATAGACGGGGTTTTCGGGTTAGATATATGGGGAATCTGTTAAACGGTCTCATCTCATTTGCGATATGCGAGTCCATTGTTTGCGCCGGGCTCTGTTTGATGCCTTGACAGGGATATTAACATCGTCCCACAGATAGGCCTGCGGTCATCGCCTCAGCCAGCCGCAAATCCATGTGGAATCTGCCTCCCTGGACTCTAATATGTCACAGGACAAAGCGAATTACGATTTGAAAGTCACAGCAGACGGCGAGTAACAGAAGTTATAAAATAACATATAACTACCTGTTCTGCAGTTATAATTTTTTTAATAAAAAGATCGAAATACAGATACATAAATAAATCACTAAATATCTTAAAAGTTATTTATAGAAACTAGAAAGGGAACAGTTTCAGTTTAATTTTAACATTATTGGTGAACTAACTGTTTTTATAATTTAGTTAATAAATTAAACCTGAATAAAAATACCAAATAAATGTGATAGTGTCTGATAAAGAAAACATTTATAAGGTAGACAAGATCCGTATTGATCAAATCATAATTACCCAATATTAATAGTTATTCGATATTTAATGGAATCTTAACAATACGTCACGTTTTAAAACAAAGAAAGAAGTCAAGGATATCTGGATATCTTGCATTGTCTGGATAAAAGGTGGGTTCAAGAGGGAAGATAATATGTTGTGATTTGTGGAGGATAACGTTGTATAGGTTGTTTCCTCTGGGATTGGGAATTCTGGATCCAAAGTGGGGATGCTTAGCATTGAAGTCTCCTAAAATGAAGGGAGAATGGCATGCATTTAGGAGTTTGGACCAAAAGTCATGTTGAAGAGTTATAGAAGGGGAAGAGTAGAAGCTGGCTATGTTAATTGATTGGTTGTTAGTGAGGTTTAGTGTTAATTGGAATTCGTTGGCCGTTATGGGAGGAAGTTCATCATGACTAATGGAATTTTTTATGACGATGGCGGATCCTCCTTTTCTAGCGGAGTCAGGGTGCTCTTCTCTATACGTTTTGTACCCATTGAAGTAGAGGCGGGGGGTGCGCGTTAGTTTGGTTTCGGACAAAAGGATGATTTCTATTTCGTGGGTATTGAGAAAAAGGGAACGTTTGCGGAATTTGTTGGATACTCCTCGGGCGTTCCATGTGCATATGAAGAAGTTTATTTATTTTGCTTCAATAACCTTGGTTAATATTGTTGAAAGGAGATTAATAAGTGGATTGATAAGGGAGATGAGACTATCAATTTTGGTGCAAAAGGATAGAAGTACTTGGTCTTGGTTCGAAGTGTTAGCTAGGGTTGATTGTGTAGGGTGTTGTACTTGTGAATAGGGGGGATTTATTAGGATACTGCCGTAGGAAGGAGCATTTCTAATTTTAATAGATGTAAGTTGGGGAGCTTGTGATTGGGAGTGCAGTTTAAGGTTGATAGGGTAGAGGGTTTATATGAATTGTATTTATTGTGGGAATTTTGAAGCGATTTATAATGGGGACAACCCCCCTAGGTCGCAGTATGTGGCCCTTTGCAATTTGTGCAAATTGGGGTTGCTGATTTTGGGTTAAGATACTTTGAAGATAGGTGATAGGATTCGCAGCGGACACAACGGGGGGGGGGGGACTGTTGCAGTACGTTTTTGAGTGACTGCAGACTTGGCACTTCATACATTGGACAATGGATCATTTTGATATTGGATGTTCTCTTTTTACGTGACAGAGGTATAGAGTAGATATTCCAAAGATAGTATGGGTTTTGGGGTATTGGGATAGATACAGGAAAAATAGGGGGAAGCGTTGCTTTTGTAACCGGATGACTAACGGGTAGAATTTTGGTGGGTGAAAATCCTAATTCTTTAATCTCTGTTAATATTATTTCTGTATCCGAATTGGGGAGAAGGCCTCGAATGGCAACTCTGAAGTTTCTCTCGTCTCTAACTTGGAATGTGTGAAATTCAGCATTGATTTCTTCTAGGTATTTGATAGCTGCTCTAAAGTGGTTTATTGAATATGTTTTTATTTTAAGTTTGTTATCTGAGATGATGTACATAAATTTATCGACACAGATTGTTTTAAATGGTTTATAAAAGTATTTACTTTATTAATGTTACTAATGAATATGAGAGGGGGTAGCACTTGGCGAGGTTTGATGTAAGGAATGGAGAGTTTTGAGGTGCGTTGTAGTTGTTTGTCGGTGTTAGGTTTGGAATGTTAGGTGGTGTATTTGAGGGAATTCATTTTCCTTTTTTTTAGGATATTTTTGTAAACACTGGGGAGAGAGGGATAGGTAGATCACTAGAGTGTGCTGTAGGCTGATTGAGGTTTTCACCATATCCATGATGGAGACGGGACCCTCGAGGTGGAGCTGCTGTGTTGTGATGCCGATGCTCTCGGAGATGTAGTGATGTTGATGATGTCGAAGATGTAGTGACGACGAATGATACTGGATGATATGTTTTTTGAGACTTGCAGAGTATACTACTCGTTGTACTGCGATGGATTTACGTGAATTGCCGGTGTTGTTACACACTTTCGTAGAACTATCGGGCACTCCTGCGGGCAAGAAGTAAACAAAACTTGCGTCTGTTCTGCTTGACTAGCAGAAGTGAAACTGACCTTTTTGTCTGAATTGGCTATCTTTCTTATTCACCAGTACGTAAAAATAAAATATTTTTTAAATTCAGCTTTGTATTTTGGAAAAAAAACACTATATCTCCTAAACGGCTGCAGTTATCAGTCTGAGGTCAACGAAATTGTGTTCAGCGTGGCCACTTTTTTCAAAATAGATAACTTATTCTCGATAAAAAACGAAGAAAAATAAATAATTAGAAGAATCAGAGCAATTATTTAAAAAACACAGAAAAACAGCTACATATCCTAAACGGTAGCATTTTCGATCTGCGGTCAACGAAATTGTGTTCAGCGTGGCAAGTTTTTGGGGGATAATTACTTTATACTATTTTATTGTATTTTTAAGCAACATTATGTTTGCCTATCTAACTAATAATAATAATAATAACTTTCCATCAGGTCTTTTGGTCCTCAATTTATTAAAGAAACATAAATTCAGAAGATATCAACATCAATAATAGAATTTTATCTCTAACATTAAGCAATATATCCATAAACTATGCAACGAAAACAGTAGTCTACTAATGTACTGCAGATTGTGGAACAGAATAGAGGTTAACTTGTTTTATTCATTGTTTTATTTATATAACGTTACTGACGAATAAGACATTATTGATATCGAAAGCTTTTGAAATAATGAGAGTTGATAAATTGAGGACTGAAAAACAGGGGCGAATAATTATTATTATCATTATAGACATTAAACTTTTTCTCCTGTTACTGATAAAAAAAATTGTCTGCAGATTATTTGTTACAATTTCCAAAACCCTTTCATTTATTTACTACAGGAAAAGTAGGAAAGCCCTCTAAAGAGTATATTAGATCAATGATCAATGACCATTCATAATATTACACTATAATATTCTCAATTTTCTCGCGTCATATTCAATTAACTGTATAATTCACGAATAAACTCTGTATCATATTGTCATCAAAATACGTTTCCGCATTTGCAACACTAATGGTTAAATTTTTCCTGCGATAATATATTTAACATATAGATTAGAGAATTTAGCATTCATAGTACAAATAAACATTTACTTGAATATATTCCCATTATATAACTATAAAATGATAAATAATACATATTAATAAGCATTAATTTGAATAATTAATTCCAATAATCCATCATTATTTTGATACGATTAAAATTTTCAGTATCGCGTGCTCATGTCCAAAGTCATAACACTTGAAAAATAAAATTCTGATAATAATTTTATTATTTTGAAATGAAAACTTTCTTCTACTTTCAATCTTCTAAACAACATGGCTCCTTTTTTTTGTTTTTTAGTATTTGATGGTAGAAACATACTTTTTTACAGTATTAAAATTATACTAATAATTTATTTTAACTTCGGAGCACGTTCCGAGAACTTGAAACTGAAATATAAATTTCATGAAAAAAAATAGGTCGTTCATAGTCCTCCCACTAAAATATTCGATTCAGACTAGAAAATTTCATTAGTCCTTTAATGAGGAAAATAAGACAAGTCAAAGCACCATTATATACATAGATATCAGCAATGCAGTACGCACAACGTTAAACATCATACATCAATGAGGAACACTCACAAACATATAAGAACAATATGAAAATTTTACATAAAATTAAAAATAATAAAGACAAATTGAAGAAATATGTAAAATAAGCAGTTTGAAAGAAAACGATGCTAATGATCAGGAATCAAAACCGTTCTATAAATTTTAAAAACTTTAATAATCATCAAATAGGTAATAAAGAAAAACAATTTAACATATTGTTATTATTATTAACTTATTACTCAAAGATGAACTTCAGACAGACACCAGACACTGTTCTATTCCAACTTAATGAATGTCCGGAGAATCGAAGTAATCTAAATCAGCTATTTGACAAATTCTATCATCTTTGTCAAGATTGTTCTAAAAGACCGTTTCCGTTGTTTATTTCCAATTGTCGTGGCGGCACCCCAGAACAAACAATTTTGTAAACTGTAGATTGTCGCCTGGCTGAATGGCGGCTCCGTGTCTTCCATTACTAGATTGCCCAGTATAAATGGAATATGCAACGCTTTTCTGCAGACAATGTATTACATAATACTGCGGCCGCCGCTAAAATCTAGGGAATTTCCCAAGAGTAAATCACGGCTCAGGTTCTGCATTAAAAGAGAACAATGAGGACAATTACGAAACAAAAATGACACTCTAATTAATTGTTACTTAGTGTTCCCGCGAGGAGCATCGTCGTCAAATTGTTAACAAGATCGTGTTTATTTTACGTCTATAAAATAGTCAGTTTCTGATTAAGACTTCACATAATACGACCACTGAAATAATTTAGTGTCTTTAATGTAGAACGGCGCGCTTAATGGTCGACAGCTTCATGCATAAAAAAGATAATAATAATTACGTAACGAAGAATGATTAACACAAGGCATCAGTAGTTTGAATTGTGTGAAATCTTCTATATAATAAAAAAGGATGTATATTTGTATGTATGTATGTATTTACGTTGTTCTTTATACAAATTTTATCGCGTGGACAGAATGCAACAAAAATTGGTATACGTATTCTGCCAAAATCGAGAACCGGTACTGTGGGGGTGACTAACCCCTAGAATAAACGTGGAAATAATTATAGTTGAAATAAGTTACGAATTAGTGTTAAATTACTGCGCGCCAAGAGACAATAACGTCACGCGAGAGAAAGACGTTACTACGCAACGAACAAAGGAAATTCTCCTTTATCAGGAATGAAATAAAGCAGAAATGTATGAAGACTGAGTGACGATTATATCCTGAAATACTCAAGGAATATATTTAAGTATTCAATTAAATACTTTTTCGAGTTTATATAAATAAGTACACGAGCAACGCCGGCACCTAGCTAGTACAAAATAAAATTATGTACCACTATTTATATAGTTTCTTTATTTCTCCTATAATCCACACGAAACTCTATTACTTTTACATAACACATATTACACCCACTTTTCTGATATATATATATATATATATATATATATATATATATATATATATGTATATATTGTAGTACTCAATTTAAAGAAAACAAAAACCACGGTGTGGTACAAATTGATGTTTTTATCCGATTAATTTAAAACGAAATAACTTAATCAATTAAAATTTAAATACATAAACATTTACTACCATTTATATTTAATTAGATTTTAAACAAAAACTTTCTACATACATGTCTCAGTTTTATCGAATTTTTTTAAACCTTCAGGGTCGCTTATCAAACCTATAACAATAATGGTAACCCGCAATGATATAACCAAATTTAAAAAATATATATTACAAAGTATTGAATTGAATTTACATGAGTATTAATAACATCAGAAAATCTGAATAAATATGACGATACGGAATTTTATACCATATTTTTAATCAAATTTTGTACATACCAGACATAAGAGAAGTAACACTAATTATTCAGTTTCACACAATTTAATCAGAACAGTTTAGTCAGCACAACAAACCATATTTTCACGTAACCACAGTAAATTAAGTCCTACAGAATGTTTTACCAGAGAAACCGATCAGTTTTAAATCGCCGCTGCGTTATATCTCTTTCACCAACTATAACAACTTTTCAAAACCATATTCCATTGTTTTACTTTCACTTTGCCATATTTCCGGTCAAACTGACTTGCTGACACATCTCCAATGTTCCTTCTACACTCTTTTCGTCCGATTTGGAACCTAAGCTCTGCATTGTTTAAAGTCCCACACGGAGACTCTTAACAGCTCTCGGTCATCGCCCATCGCCGACTTAAAATGACCGCTACCGGTCTGATCCAAAATTCTGAAAACCCTGTTCTCTCGTTAATGCTTTCAACCTCAAAAATTCCACCAACAACTATCCCGTCTAAAAAATCCACATTCTTATGCAATTCTGACTGTTGCCTACAATTCCTGGGCCACAATATTACGCTGACAATACAAATTTTAAATAATTTATAAAAGTCCTTTCATAACACCACTTTGGTATTCATTACAATATATATACATATACATATATGTGTATATATATATATGTGTGTGTGTGAAAAGTGGGTCTTATATGAACCGCTATACAACTCCGACGTCTACGTAATTCCATTAAAAAACGTAGTTCCTCAATCAAATTCTTAAGTGTATTTATCTATATTTGTTTTCAGATATTTGACGAATAGACATTTAGTTTTAATTGTTACATATATTTTAATTTTATATTATTATATCCGGCCACGGGAATACGTACATAACATTGAAAATAATTCAATAACTCACTTGGATATAGTGAGTCACAGGTAATTAGGTGTGAAAATGTTTGGAATATTAAAACTATTGGCATCGTGTAAATATTTAAAGGAAAGTAAGGTAAGAAATAACGGAGAAATCAATATTTCTGAAAAACAAGGTGGCGAAAATAATATTCCTGAAACAAACACCACAAGTTTGTGTGTGTAGTAGTTTTTTGCTTTAAGCGTAGAGCATTGTTTCCCAGACACATTATACTCTTCGTCAGTTATTTACGTCGTTAATTGCAGGCGGGTCAACACAGGCGCTCCTAGGTTACTACTAATTACGAGGGATACCTGCTCCAAAAGTGCTCGAAAATTATTTATGAGTCTCTTGTGCAGGCAGATAGCGTCGCTACGTGACGCCGGTCGTCTCACCTGACCCATAACAAATTGTCATTACGACCTACATTAAAATGATGCGTGCGGGCACAAAAGCTTCTTCTCATTCGATAATTGCGCAGTATTTTATAAATAGAGAGCCGTACAGTATTAACCGAAAAAATACTACAAAACTGATAAAACGGAATTCAATCTTAACACAGCAATGCATCTTAAAAGTTAAAAAACGACGTTTGGCAATCTTACAATTCTCTAACTCGAACATAATTACTCTCAATTAATGTATAATATATTTTTCTGCAAATATAATATCACCGCTATCGACGTGAATTTGAAATTGTCAGATGGAATAATCTTTATTTTCCAGTGGTAATATATGTTTCGTATACTAAATAAGTATAACTAATTGACCTATCTTAATAAAAAACGTAAATAAACATTTTGGATACAGCAGGTAGAACAATTAATTTATAAATTATTTATATACTAAAAACTAACTTTATACAAATTAATCATAGGGGCTTTATAGGGGCTAATAAAGGATATGGTTTTTGAAATTTAGTTTAATTTTAGAGCAATGCATTAAAGAAGAATGAAGAGAAATATACGCCCCTTTTAATAGTAATTTCAGTTCATCTGTATTAGTATTAAGTAACCAGTTTAATAGGTGTAATGAAACGATTTAACCCTTATTTATTTTGTGTATACTTTTTGTACAATAATTGTATGTATTTGAAACATTTACAGTGTCTTTGCCCGAAGCAATGAAATACATTTACCCATCTAACTATTATATCAGAATTTCAGCAATTAATCAACTAATGTGACCCTGCACTTTCTAAGATCAACAGGCGTTATTCGTAGCTGGTTCGTAAAACACGCAAGTAACGATCCCGTTTATGGGCACCCGTGGACGTGCCGCACGTAAAAAAGAAAGATTGATTCTTCACTGGATGTAGAGCAAACACTTTAAAACGGAAACTACAAAAAATGTTACTAGTATGGGGGCACATGATTGTTACAGTTACTTTTTTTCAAATAACAGACACATATTGGAATAAAGCACGGTAGTGATTACTTATATAAATTATTGTATGTATACGTTGAAGTTAGAAGGAAATTGTATACACCACATTCAAATTTTACAATTAAACAGAATCATTTTTATACCACGCACCGTTTTAGTAACTTTACAATCACAAAATAAAACTTTTATTTATATATAGAGGGCGGGGGTGGGTGGAGGTAGAAATTTTCAAGCATGTTACAACGGCCGATATTTTTGCCGAAAAAGAATTTTGCGGGTTTAATGAGATAGATAGCGTTTCTCAATATTTTTTTTTTGGTATAATTTCAACATTTTTCAGTATGGGAGTGAAGCCCCTTTAAGGATGGGGTGGAGGTGACTAATAAAAAATTAACGTAAATTAACTGAGATTGGAGCCAAATCCGGGGTTATGGATGTCGCTGAGATTAATTATGACACGGGCAACGACGGAACACAGATAGTTAAAAACAATCCTAGCAGCATATTATATAAAAATTATTCAATACAAGAACTGAAGATAAATTAACATTGTCCCAGATTGATTAGGTTTTTTTAATATATCTAATGTAAAAATGTAAATATTTAATTTCACAATTTAACAATTTGTGTTTTTTCATGAAAGTTAAATTTTATTAATTATATACTAATATGTTTGTTGAAGAAACTTACATTTAAGAGTATTAAGATTAAAATTGTTAATATGGTTAGGTTGTGGTTAGGTATTAAGCACTATTTTCTGTAATTCATGAGAAATTCTGATTGGAGACGTAATTTCACCATTTTATTAGAAATAATTTAAGCTTTGTTTTATTTTAAGATGTGCTAAATTACCGAAACTGTTTTCTATGAATTTAAAATAAGCCTATTTTCATTATATATAGCCTTACATCGTTATGTCTAGATGTATAATCAAAGTGGACGTAGAGACGTAATTCATTTCTGAATTTAAATAGTTTTAAAGTCAATTTAAGTAACGTTTGAAACTTACAATATTTTTAATTTGTGTACTAATCCACTTTAATAATTTATGATTTATAAAATTAAGCAAAAAGCAATTTTCCGCCCCACAGCGAATTTTATTATATATATATATATATATGTACTTACGAAATAAACAGATCGATCTTTACACGCGTGTTGCACGTGGCATCAATGCAGACTCACGTCCGTGTTTTAATATCAGTTCCCTGGATGTGTGGTAGCTATTTGTTTAATTCATGACGCTATATCGGGTGCTTAAGTCCCATTGACTACAGAAAAATTAAACATCTGAACTCTTTTCTTCATAGTTACGTGTGAAAGACTGTTCGTATAGACTAACCGCAGAGTAAGTGTACAGGAGAAGTTGTATAATCATAAGGGGTAATGAGAAACATTTAATATTATTGGTGTGTGCCTGACATAAGACCAAGTATAATTATATTGGTTACATCAATAAATAATTTATTTCCAAAACCTAATCCAGTAATTTTAATTCGTCAGTCCGCACGGAATGAGACGGTAAAATTCGAAAAGTTTAAAGACTTTAAAAATGTACCGTGTTGGACAATTAATAAATGTTTAAAGTACGAGAGAATTAAACCCACAGTTCTCAAGTTTGTAAACTTTACTTAAAATATTGAATGTGATACCATTTTTCAATTATGAAATATACCACGATTTCAGTCCACAAAATTTTATTGAATTATTTATCAATGCAGCGTCATAACTTTTATAGAAACGCTGTTGTTGCATTAAGTAATACTACGTTAAAACTTAAAAATTTCAAAACTTATATTTAAAAACCCAGAAAGAAGCCCCTTGAATTTAAAAAATTAAAAAGAATCATCGGAGGTTCATAAAAAAAACTCATTAATGGTACTACATACAAAAGTTTATTACAATTGTAACATTAACAAAGTATAAGTAGTGCTATGTTAAAATGTAAAAAATTCATATTCTAAGTTTTTTAAGGAAAACAAGGTATAAACGTCCTTAGAGACTCATTCAAAAAACAATTAATTAATGGTTCTACAAACATAATATTTTTAGGAAAGTTCTGAAATTGCTGTTGGCATATAATTTATGATGCTTCATTATTGTTTTTGTGCAATAAAATTATGCGTAGTGACATTGCGTGTTTTATTTTACAAAACTTTGAGAATCAGTTTAATATTCGCTACTCTTTCAATAACTATTAATGTAAACAGTTTACATTCATTACATGATCTCTAAATGTATGTTTTAATGTGTTCATGAGAACTATCAAACGTTAGAAAAATATTTTACGACAAATCGTGAGCTTATAAATATATTTTAACCCCTTTTTTTAATTTTATGAAAATATGAAGAGATAAAAATCAATTTTTAAAAATTAATGAACGAACAACAGAATGTAATTACTCTGGATTTAGAGTCTTCCGCAACAAATGTCTCGGCTTTGAGAGTCATAACGTCCAATTGTCCTACTCTCTGCGTCATTAAAAAGCCTGGTTCCGCTACCACGATGCACAATTACATCCTGTGCTACTACCAAGGAATATGCTGTACAAATGACTGCAATTCCAAACCCCGCGAAATAACATTCGCTATGGGGCGGAAAATTGCTTTTTGCTTAATGTTATAAATCATAAATTATTAGTACACAAATTAAAAATATTGTAAGTTTCTAACGTTACTTAAATTGACTTTAAAACTATTTAAATTCAGAAATGAATTACGTCTCTACGTCCACTTTGATTAAACATCTAGACATAACGATGTAAGGCTAATTTTTAAGACAAACTGAGGCGAATAAAAACAGAATTTAAACATCGAGAATTTCATCAACGTTATAGTCAACATGTTTTTGAAAGAATTAAATATTACGCAATTACCGCCTTCTCGTAACGGGACTTTTTTTCTGAACAGATTTAGTTTAAATATTCTACAAGTACCTTCGCACTAATTCTTGTTCACTCTTATTTTAGTTTCCGCTACAGTTCCTCGAATGAAGCGCGCCTGTAGAGGAGGAGTCCACTTGAGAGAATTACTTGCAGAGAGAGCTTGATTGAATCAATAATCACATTAGCGCAACAGCTCATCACCTGCAAGCCGAACGAGACCGCGACATCCAGAATATCTCTGAATATTCCGGGACAAATTGTCGAGCAGATACTCTAAGCGATAAGCGACGTTTCCAAGAACCTTCACTCCGCTTTAAATTCAATTAATGGACTCCAATAGAGTTATAAAAGATAGACTAAAAATTAAAGAATCCACATTATTTTAAATACATATGAAAAATTATATTATATCGAGCAATGACCAGATTACTTGGTAAAAAATAACTGGGCATTAATAAAATCATACAATATAATTAATAATTACTTTAAACTTTAATAATAAAAACAGAAATTGTCAGTCCTTTTATCACGTAATATATTCTTTTTAATTTTTACTAGGGATAAAGTACGTATTCAAAATCACTATTTGAAAATTCGAACCAACAAATTAACTAAACGATATTATTCATATCTTTCAAAATTTAAAAGCCACAAGTTTTAGAACTCCATTTCTTAATGTAACATCAGTTCCTATTGACCTCATGCAGTTTAACAAATGACGTGTATACAATTAAAACCAAAACAGTCTACTCTTACCATCATGGTGAATGCCTACTTTAAAATAGATTTTAATTAATTTATTTACATTATATTAACATAAATTATTTTACAAATTTATTCCTCAGTTACGTTGTCATTTATAACATTCGCTGCGTTCTCAGCGTTTTTTATTTAACAAATTATCATTTAGTGTTTTACGTTTAATTTTTTTTTCTGTAGAGACGATTTCATCTTAAATTATCATAGTCTCATAATCAATAGCGGGGTACTGTTTATAATAAAGAGAATGTTTTTTAATAGTGCCCCATTGCCAATATGTGTATAATTTTGCGTGTATCTATTTATTGTAATCATGCAATATTTACAATTATTTTTAGAAATAGCTTCATCCATTTCTTCAGCACTCGTATTCGATCTCGTAGGTCCCTATAGGAAAAGTTAATTACGTGGAGTTAGAGAGTTGCAAGACCCAAACCACTAAAGGAAACTCTGCTGCAAATAGTAACGAACGGAAATTGTATTCCGAATAAATGAGAAGGGATTCCTCTCTCTGGTACGGATCTTCGCAGCTTCCCAAAATTAATCCGGGAGCTAGACGTTGGCGACTTAAAACATCAAGGATTATCTCTCTTTCATCGATCTGTTCCACTTATAAGATTTAACCTGAGAAACGATAGTGTCCAACTTCATTTTATAACAACTGGAAGCTAAAACGTATTATCATCATTCTGGATACCCCTTCAGATGAATGTCAAAAAAATGTACTTTCAGTTTTAAATTATCTATAGTTTTCATTGTCTGAGATTAAAAACAACATTTAACTTTTTTTCAAAAACATTAAAATATTTTGTAGGGAATGATTTCATTGCAAATATCAGACTATTTAACTGCCAATGTACGAGAAATTTATTTTTCTCAAATCTTTATTTCGTATAATAAAATATATTTAACGATTATACTATTTAAAAATAATAACGAAAAAATTATGTAACAGCACTACCTTTCGGTACTTTATTTGTCGAAATACAGCCTTATGACGATACTAATAAGAATCTAAAATCAGTGCTGATAAAGGGAATTATTTTATTAATAAAAATTTATAATTAAATGTCGTATTATTGGTCGTTTAATTTTTATCTTTATTAAAAACAAGACGTTATAATAAAATAACCTTTAGTTTCTCATTTAATGGATTTTCATAATTTGAAAAATACTTGTGCCAACCTCTTGTGGTGTAGTGATTACCGTCAGTACCTCGCATTACAGAGGGTTCGAATCCCGATGTTGTGTGCGCGTGTTTCAACACAGAGAAACCCCCACGCGTTAGTTCATGAACAAGGAAATACAAAGTCAACCTTAGCCGTTGATACAAATAAAATTGACGAAAATTTTTATTATAGTAGGTTTCTAATGAGATTAAATATTAAAATTGTTTATATTATTTGCGTTTTAGTGACAAAGGTTGTGGTTGGAGGACTACTCTATAAAAAAATGGTTTAAACGATAAAATAGCATTAAACAACATTCATAAAAATTATTCAGTGCGTAAAATTTACAGGCGGCAGTAGTTAGAAATAAATTATTTTTCTGTAGCTGAAATAGGAAAATGTCTGAAATCCCTCAAAAAGTCTTATTAAACAAAGAGGTATGAAATTTTAAAAAATAATCTTCCTTTCACTTTCGTTGACGTGGGAGATTCTCATTTGCTATTGGGCCTATGTCCTGATTGGTCAACCACTACCTTTCTTTCTCTCCTACTTCCGCCTCAACAAAATGTTACCTTGACTCGTCGGTTTACTTTTCATGTAAATAGATAAAATTTTAAAAAAATTGTCATTATTTTATCCATAATGTTATTTTATATCTACATTTATTTCTTAAGAGAAATTCCGGTCATATTTTCCATTTGTAATATTAGTGCAACAGTCATTATTCTTGGGCTTATTAATATTGTAATGGCGACAGGTCTGCAATTAAAAAAATAACAATACTTATCATGCCAAGAATGATGGTAATAGCAAATATTCCCGAAAGCTCTCATAATAAATAATAATCAGCATAATTTATTTCCTCTGTAAGCAAATTATTACATGAAAGTAAATTGACGCATTGGTTAACGAATTTCCGTCGTAATTAATATCGATAGACGCATCCTTTGAGGCAAGTGTGCGTTGTAGTTCGAACTCGTGGTGATTCAAAGAAGCCGTTACACTGAAGTCGAGTCCTGAATTCAGTTTGTATGAGGCTTTTAGAGGATTGAACTCGAATATGCGTTGATGTCCTGTGCGAACTTGAGGTCCAATCATGCAAGTGCAGAGTAAGTTCGCGTTTGCAAACTTCGATACAACTTCGCTACTTGCAAATCAGTTTCCATCTGAGAAATGCTGGTCAGCCTTTTTTACAGGACTTTGCGCAAATTTGGACAGCTCTTTATATACACATAGCTCGTACGCAGCCACTGACGATATTAAATAACTTTTTTCACTTTTATAGATGTAATGTTCTATAAATATACAAATTTCACAGGTTTTAATTTAAAGATAATCCAATCTATACTAAAATAATTTACCATAAAAGTTTTGTGGTGTAAAATATTCATTTAATATATTTGTATATTTATAATTGATTCCTGGACACATTGAAAGAACAAATAAAACACGTTTTATTTACGATTATATATATATATAGTAAGTTAAATTTTAATTCATTTAATGTATTTAAAATCACAAAAATTATTCCAAGTATTAATAAAACATTTCGTCAAATAAAAGGTTTCCCAATAAGAGACGATTAATCATGAATGTTTCATTTGTCCATAATAATCAGAGATATCTGAGTTAGATCAATTTTTCGAACGTGACCATTTAAATAATTTGTTATCATACAGACTTTATTCATATTTTAATTAAATTAAATATATTCAAGGTTTTGGAGTTTTTTGGAACAGTAATCAGGATCAATATTACGTGTACTGTAATCCCACTAAATCTAAATAAATACGCTGTGGAGGTTATTAATGTACGTAAGAGTTTCTGAAGCAGACGCAGTTTTCACTATTATCACTAAAAATAGGATCCGAATCGATTTTAGCCAATAAATCACATACTTTGGCTGATAGAAATGAGTAAGCAATTATATTTTTTAAAAAAAGACTAGAAATTAAAATAATTTATTTTATTTACTAGTTCATGTTCTTTGCTCCGAATGGTATAGATTCCAGTGACAGAAATACACAAATATATAAGCAATTGTGGAATCAAATACACACTATAATTATTAAATACAAAACGTCTTCTTTATTCTATAAATTTCCATGAAATTCCTTCACACTTCAAAATAATTCAGTAATACAAGAGAAACAAAACAGACAAAGGGATGGTGCGGAAAAGTAGAGAAAGATAGCCGATGGTTAACTATGGCTATGGTTTAAGGATCCAACCCGGCAATTCGTCAAAAAGTTATGCAAGGAAAACCGTAGAAAAATCAGCATCAGGTAGGTCGGGCATTTGGTACTTCTCCGGAACATACACCTCTCAAAACAGACCGAGGTGCCTCGGCATGTGGGAAAAACGGATGTAGGGAATTTTCATTCTTAAACAGTGTTTGAGACAATTTAATTACATGTTCCGGGACCGCAGACCTTGGGCATACGGCAAGAGTTGTCCGCTATTCCTATTGGAATAGTCGGCCAGCTGCCTCCTAAACTGGTCAATGCACGCAGAGGAGAAAGTTGTGACCCCCACAGAAAACTCCTCTCCCGCCATCGGAAGGGCGTGGGACAAGTACCAAATGCCCGACCTACCTGATGCAGGTTTTTATAGGGTTTGTCCTGCATTACTTTTAGACGAATGCCGGGTAGGAACCTTGAACTATAGCCCGGGGGCCCTATTTACCCTTGGCTACCTTCCTCCACCCTTCCGCATACCCCCTTTCAAATCCCTTTCCTAAGAGGGGAGTTGCCACTATGTGGATTACCCTATACATAGCCTGTCTACACCCCCCCCCTCAAAAAAACATTCGTTTTTTGGCGGTCTCACTTTTATCACTTCTTCCAATATAAATTGGTTTTTCAAGTTTATTCCGTATGGCTTTCCTTGCTTTGGTTCCCTACACGGTTTAAATAGAGTGTAAAACCTACCTTTCTTCCTTGCAAATATTTTTTTCTGACCTTAATTCCCCTACATTCATCTCATCGATGACCGTGTCACCATCAATTAAAAATTTAGATGCATACTCCCCTCTTAAATATTTGTAAGCCTTTCTTGGTAGCACTTTCTTATTAAAATCCAAAAGCCGTGTACCATACTTGAATACCGTCCTTTTCTAAGAATATTATTAGAATTGTAACTGTTTCCACGCTGCTTCAAGGCAAATAAATAATTTGTTCTTCTCACTTAAATGTGCGCTCAAATTGATTCCTGGAAATTGCGTCGAAGAATCTCAAATCTCGTATTTAAATAAACAATTATAAATACAAATTCGATTAAGGACAGAAAACTGGCACAATGATAGGTCAATATATAAAGGCTGGGAGACGAGTTCTCAGAAAAAGATGTAATTGTCGTTGGTAGTTGGATTTATAATGAGGACAAATATTTTCTACTGTTATGATTAATTTTCAATGTAGCACCTCAGATTCAGTCCGAGAACGGTAATTTAAAGTCTTCCGGGAAAACAAATGATTAAGTCACATCAGAAAACTGGAGTGGCCTTTTCGCTGAAACGAAAGTTCGGATCTACAGCAATATTTCACAGAAAACAAACCGTTACTGCAGTTTGTGTGAATCACTCCCTTTTTCCATTTTATAAAGAATCATATCGCAGTTTTTGAAATATTACGTAATTAATTCTGAGATCGTCTTGTTTCCAACATTAAACAGACATGGTCTGAGTTGTATCATCCTTTACAAGAATAATTTATTGGCACTTTCGATGCTCATGTCAGACACTTGCAAGAATTATTATTGGCGCGGTACAATCGAACTGAGCGTATTTAAATTTACTGCTGCTCATATTTCAAAGGAAAATAAGTGATTTACATACTGGAAACAATTTTTCATCGAGTGTGTGTATTTTCGAATATACAACTGCTTACACAATATAATTTTGTTCCTTCTAAATATTACTAAATAAACTTAACGCTCATTAATTTAACTCCAGAAAACAATTAAACACTTTAAATATTTACAAGAACTAAGCGCGTCATATAAAATAGTAAGTAAACGATACACCAAAATATATTGCGAAACAGCGGCCCTTTTTTAGTAACACAATTCTATTTTAAAAAATTCAACGTATTGAATATGATGAAAATTGTTCCCAGAATTTCCTTTTCATATATTCTGGACAAATTATAGTCTGCCATATATCATTCTTGAATTTTTTTATTTTAAATACTACAAATATTTTTAACAAATTTTTATTACAATTTGTGCTAATACTAAATAATATTGTCTGGATACAAATAAAAGAATTTATTAGATAAGTAGAGAAAAAAATAAACGTGGTATTTATTCAGTATTTATTATATTTGTGTCTCTTATTAAGATTTTTATTTTTTTAATTAATATACTTTCAACACAGACGTGTTATATTTTATTTGTTTAAAAAGCATCGAAATTCTGTGTCTCAACATTCTGGACTTGCATATTAAAATAATATTAGGTAAATAAATAACAGACAAAAATAAGTGCGAAATAAAATATTTACTTTAAGACTCATTTTTTCTGTTATTTCGCTATATATTTATCTAAGTCGCATACTTTTAACATAGACGTTTTCTATTTTATAATTTTAAAATATTATTGGTCACAGTTGAAATTATTATTATTTGAGACTTGTTTGAGAAAGTTGATTAATTCAAATACAATAGAGTTATCCTTGGAGAATGAACCAGCACAGTATCGTAAGGCGTGAAATTAAACCAAATAGAAAGCTGTTTCGAAATATAAAGAAAAAAATAGTTACGAGAGTTTTTATTTTTTTTGGTTTTATGAATAGTAACCACGGCGGTTCCGTATACAGAAACGTATGTGTATAGTACGAAAAATTCCGTTCCTTTCACTTTCGATCAAACGTGTCGCACACTTTAATATAAATCTTCAAGATTTGGATTTATTATTCATTCCATTAGTCCTCGCTAGAGGATATCAAGAAAATAAGAAATTATTACAGAAATTATTTAAAAAACAAACATTGTACTTGTCATTGTACTTATAATTTATATCAACGTTAAAGATACTATTATAACAGTATTTAAAGACATGATAACTATATTAATCTTCAATTTACATTCATCGGAGTTTCCACCAGAAAATATTGTTTTAATTCCCGTCGAACATGAAAATCAAAATATGACTGCAGAAAAATTCTACCGGATTATAATCGTAAAATAATAGCATAACTTGATACGATACCAGCAAACTATTTAATTACAGAGAATCTAATCTGTTCTTCCTATCTACGAACTCTTTCAGCGAGTAATATGCATCATTAATCCACAAAGATTTACAAGTCTTTTTAAATAAAATTGTATAAAGTTTTTATTTCGCCCGGAGACTATTGTATAAATTTATCACGGAATAACGAATGCTTCATTCAAAAAGGTTTAGGCGATGTTTTTAATACAGATTTCTAGTGTTGTATGAATGATTTGCTGCGATTAGATCATATAAATGTATCTCCAGACAATATTTAAAAATCCTAGAATATATGTACAAGGTAAAATCCCAAGTTTACGAAACAAAGGCTTGCAAGTGACATTACAGTCAGCACCAAGATATTATTCGTACGGCCCGCAGTAGTAATTTAAAAATTTGCAACGCGTGATGTGAACGACCCTTGTTTGCTATGTGGTAAGACATGATAGAATGAAAATATGCATGATATACCATTTTAGATGTAGATATGTCGCTTTTCAGAGCTGGCACTCTTAAAGTGAAGCATTTACAGAGAGTTTATTTATGTGGTGAATCCATTTCCATTTATTGTCAATCAACAAGGAAAGGTGCTTGCTCCGAATACGGATGTAAACTGTTTTTTCTGTTTTAAGTGAAGTTAAATATTTTATTTTTCTCTAAATTAAGAGAGAATTTGTTTGCATTGAGCCAGAGATTCCAACGGCTCATCGCAACCTCTACTTTCTCACGCAACGTTTCCAAGTCTCTGCCCGTGATTACTGAATTTGTGTCATCATCGTTAAGCACTGATTTTAACGAATCTAAATAATTCGGTAATTCGTTACTGTATATGCTGAACAGTAAGGGTCCCAAAAGTGAGCTCTGAGGGACACCGCAGGTGTTTCCTATTCTGACAGATGCTTATTTCCATCCGAGATTACAATCGCATCGTTATGGCGCTTATTTTGCATGTAATATCGCAAAAAATAAGTGGGGACTCGTCTAATTCCATAGAGATCTAATTTTCGGAGTAAAATATCATGATATACTAAAGCAAATGCTTTGGAAAGGTCAGCAAAAATTCCAGGCAATCTAAGTCTTTCGTCGAGTGCGTCATGAATACTTTTAACGAAGTCTTATGAAGCCGTGTTGGTGGATTTACCTCTAATGCAACCATGCTGTTATGTGTAAATAATTTTAAATTTTGTGAGAAAAGTTTCAATTCTCGTGTGTACTGCTTTCTCGAGAACTTTGGAGAATATTGGCAAGAGGGAAATAGGGCGATAATTGGAGACGTCTGTTGTAGAATCCTGTTTGTACAACGGTATAACTTTCGCGTCTGTTAAAGCATCGGAATTATACCAGCGGAAAAGCACAAGTTAAATATTAACTGCAATGGAATTGAAATTTCGTTACAGCAGTATTTAATATTCTTACTGCTGACTACAGCGTCACATGAATTTGAAGATTTTAAGTTTTTTTATTATTTTAATTATCTTATTTTTATTGATCGGGAGTTAAAAGAAACACTTATTAACCGATGTTCTGGATTCACGGAGCAGTTCACAAAAGGTGGACGTGTTACGTCTGTATATACATGATTTTTCCAACATATCACGAGAAACGTTAATAAAATACGAGTTACATTCACGTGCTGCTTCTTTATTTGCTACTAGCTGGGTGTCTAGCGTTGTATAATGATATACACATATAACCAAAATTTTTCAGGAATCTCACTTGAAATAGTTCGTCAGTTTTAGCACATTAAAAATTATTAAATTATAATATTTAACAAATATTAGGTATTCATTTTACAATCTTTCTGCCTCTTCTCCAGTGCATACAAAATTGAAAAAAATCATGGTAGTCATTGAAAAGTCAATTTATTTAAAAGAAAATTATTTCCATAGATAGTATAATCGTTCGTATTGTTTTTTATTATCATTCGATGGAATATTGCGGGATAAAATTATACTTTTTATTCAATAAAAATATTTCTGCTTTATTTCATTGCAAAAAAAGGAACTATTTACTTGGTTGTGCAGTATCGTCACGTAGTCTCTCTCGCGTGATCTGTGACGTCATGATTTCTTGACGTTCAGTAATTTAACACAAAATGATCACCTTTTTAAAATTATAATTCTTCACATCTTTATGCTACAGGTTTCTCACCATCACAGTACCGTTTCTCGTCGTTTGAAGAATGTGTGTACCATTTGTGTTGCAATCTGTCCACGCGTTTAAATTTGTATAGAGATTAACGTAAATACATACATACAAATATACTTCCTTTTTTATTATATTTACTAGCTGGGTGCCCGGCGTTGCTCGTGTACTTATTTATATAAACTCGAAAAAGTATTTAATTGAATACTTAAATATATTCCCTGAGTATTTCAGGATATAATTGTCAATTGTCACTCAGTCTTCATACATTACGAAATATTACATTGATGAAATTGTTAGCTAGACTCACAACTAATACAGCGCGAAAATTAACTTACGTTTTCCGCAAGGATGGTAAAGTAATTCGTATTCTTCTTTATTACCATTCGATGGAGTATTGCTGAAGAAAATATTTCTGCTTTATTTCATTCCTAATAAAGGAGATATTTCCTTTCTTCGTTGCGTAGTAACGTCTTTCTCTCGCGTGACGTCATTGTCTCTTGGCGCGCAGTAATTTAATATTTAATGATCACGGTTTTTAATTATAATTCTTTCCACATCTATGCTAGGCGTTTGTCACCCCCACAGTACCGGTTCTCGATTTTGGCAGAATACGTATACCAATTTTTGTTGCATTCTGTCCACGCGATAAAATTTGTATAAAGAACAACGTAAATATATACATACATACTTACATACAAATATACATCCTTTTTTATTATATAGATTATATAATAAGTTCTAAAATATTGCAGTTGACCGTAGTCATAAAATTTCGACGTGTTTCGTATTTACTCTCCTTCCCCACTCGTAGCTATATATTCGGGTAACTATCCAGTCCATGTATGTATTATACGATAAACGTTATCGAGTATCTCGGACCGACAAACATACTCGTTAGAGTTTGATTTTTGTAGTTAAGAGTGCCCTTGACGACGCGTTAAAATATTTTCCATCTTGGAAAGAAGTGTGACGTGAAATAAGATTCTGGAATGCAAGTCTTCAGCGATCACTCGTATCTGTCACTTCATTTGAAAGCGAATATATTACGCAGAACTTCATCAAGTTTTCACAACGCCCTGAAATCTGAAAGGTTTTAATCACGACCGGGAGTTTCCACCCTGGAAGGTAAATGGAGTTGTATAACACAAGGTTGTTGCTGGAAGCGCTGGAAGGAAACATGGCGAGTCGTCATTTCGCAAGAGCCGCGCAGTAGGGCTGCGCTCTCATGTTGTATTTAGGGCTTAAGGGCTCGCCTCCGAGGTCTAAGTGTAGCGGCAGAGAATCTGCAATGAGAAGCGTGTTACTTAGTTATGTAGGCGCACAGAGCTCGCATAAAGCCGGAAGATATTACCATAAGGGCGACCGACACTGTCGCAGAAAGCTCCATTCGTTTTTACGACTCCGTGCTCTTTTAATTATTAACGTAATTTTAAAAGCGTGTGACGGTAGTAAACGTGGTCACACGAATATACTAAATCAACCTTCCCTTGTTTGTCGCGAGTCTTTCATGAAAATTTGTCTGCTGACCTTTTCAAAATTCTTTGAAGAATGAAAGCTCACGTTTCCCATTGGCAAATGATCTTTGAAACAAATAGGATTAACTACAATTAATATTAACCCGGAATCATAAATGGGTGCCAGATATTTCTTTCAATTAATACACACACTTTCTCAGCTTTCCAAACAATTTGTTACAAAATTGTTCACCGGTTTACAATTCATAAACATTTGATCTTCTTTCTTAGTTTATGTAACCTCATTCATAGCACCGGAGATAATTTTAGAACAGTTTTGGAAACATTGATTGAGGAATGAATTGGATGAGAGTAAAGGCGACTGGGAATATACATAAAAATTCGGATACATTTTGCAATTGCGGCCGCAGACAAGTATATCTATAATTAATTAAAGCCTTTAAACGGCTACTCCGACGCAGAACGAATTATTACGTCAGAGACAAGAAAAATAAAATATCTAGGAGAAACATTATTGATAAAGTTAAACTATCGCTTTACGTAATATTTTTTTTAAAAAAATACTTGTTTTATGTATAGAACCACAACCTCTTATTTCTGATCTCCATAAAATTATAAAATATTTAGAGAAGAGGTTATGTGCATTCAAACCTTTGAATAAAGTAATGTTCAAAATAACTAACAGTCTTCTTAGTATATATTATATTTAAATGGATATAAACGGAGTCTGTATATTTTAAATTAGTAATTAAGCCAAAACAGACTATTAAAAATAATAACATTTTTTAACCAGATGCGTGTCCAAATTAGGACGGAAACACGTTAAATTAAATCATCTTTAATTCACTGATTTTACCTCATTTATAATATAAACAGCTTTTATTATTAACATACAATCGGCTGTATTATTTGTATAAAATTATTGTAAGCTTATCAGAAGAATTCAATCTATATTTTGAAAAAATTCCTGGTAATATCAAGATTAATATACTCATTTTTCTCAACGTTAAAATTAAAAATTTAACCGCACAATTCGGTGACTGAAAAGCAGATTTAGCTATTTAAAAGCACGTTTTCACAAACGAGTTTCCTACCAACGACGTAAGCAATCACAATTACCGTCTACTCAGCTCTTTTTTTATACCCTGGCCGATATTGAGAACACAATTAATTGAAGAGAGCCGCCATATGAGCGCAACAATATGCATACGTATGAAATCAGCGAATAAGTAAAATAACACTGAGTCGGATGCTGACTACCCCGTCGAATTCGTTTTACACGAGACTGATTGCCATGTCACGCGTTGTCGGAGACTGAGATTACAAGCGAAATATAAAACAAAAACACAAAAAATATATATCTCCACCCATTCCTGTTGCATATTTGCCTCGGCCCTGTCATCTATTATAAATCGTCATCTGTAAACAGAGACAGCAATAAACCACTCTATCCGGACTCAATTACGAGCGAGGGGGTGGATGAGGGGGTTGCTGCTATGAATGTGGGAAAGGGATGGACAATGAACTCCGGTTTCAACTTTCACCGTACGAACGAATTATTTCCAATTATTATTTCTGTAAAGGCATGCGTCATCAAGCATTATAGCGTGAAAAATAGCTGTTGCATAGAATGTTAAAATATCGTACATTTAAATAAAAATTTACAATAAAACTCTAACTTAATTTGTCAAATGGGTATTCAAGAAGGATATAATACTCGGAATAGTAATAGTAAATAATTTATCCACCTTCAATTGCCATGAAAACCGTATTTTAGCATAAGAAATAATTCTTATTTCAGTATTGTAAGAAATATTAATTACTGTAAGTTAGGTTTTTTGTGCAATTTTAAAATACTTTGTACTAATTTGTATAGATAAAACAAAAATATTATCTCTATATTTATAAAAATGAATATCTTACGGTGTGTGTATATGTGTGTGTGTCCCTATGCACTCCTAAACCATTCATCCGATTGCGATAAAACTTTCGTGAGTTGTTGTCGCACCCTCGCAAAGGTTTCTGTTGGCCTTTCAAAGCGTTAGGCAGCTCCCAAGGGGTGAACGGGGGTGAAATTTAAAAACATGCTAAAACGGTCGATATTAGAGTTGATTAATTACTTTTTGAGGTTCATGTGATAAAATAGTTTCTATCCAGATGTTTTCAGTGTATAATTTCACCCCCTTAAATCACCAATAATGGAGGGGGTGGAGGGGAGTTACACAAAAATAACGCGAAGTCAATAATTATAACAATCACTGTGTCAGTTACGTTATAGTTCATCCCTTAGGTGTGGGGTTTGGGGAGTGGGGTGATAGGCCGTAACATAATATAAGGAGTAAACCATGGAGACTGGGGTTATGGAAGTCACTGAGTTTAATTATGACATTTACCATACTGGTTAAGGTGTAGTTCAACCCCAAGGAGTTGAAGTAGAAGAGGGTGAAACAATTTTCCGTTAACAACTTTAAACACTAGTAAAAAAGACAAACGCAATTCACCATTACAGTAAAAGTATAAATAATAAAAAAACGAGTACGGCACCGAATAAGGGACAGTAGTATTATTTTTTAATCTTAATTTGGAAAATTCATTAATTTTTTAATAAGCACAATTTAGTTTGTGAAATGAAGCCTCGATTGAATAATATTCGTATAATTATAGTCAATCATTATTTTAATTCATTGATTAAAGATATCAAATTCGTCAGTACATTATTACGTAATTATACGGATACCTTCATTAATGGAGCAATGTAGCTATATATATTTCGATAATTTGCGACGTTCATAAGCAAATTGAGGCTGTCAACTGCTCGTTACTGGCTGATAGTTGCAGGGTTCTTTTTCATTTTATGCCCACTAATTCACCATTATTTTAATTTAGTAATTACATGCCATCATATGCGTCCTCATTTTTTAGAAAAAAATTATCCTGAGGGAACATAATTTACCAATAACTATGTCACTTTACTTCTGCATTCGAGTAGAATTGAGTAATTTGTGTGTTAAACGAGTATTATATCATTTATAAAAAGATATTTAGATTACTGGAATGCGGAGTTTATTACGATAAAATAATGGCTTACATTTATCATTTAAATTCTTCTCTACGGATAAATGCAATTATTTTAGGAAAATCATTGACACTTGTTCTTGTAGTAGATACTTTGTCAGCTAGGCATAAAATATATCCATACGTTACTGAAGTACCACTTTCCAGTATTTCTTTCTGATAGCGTTCAGAATACTCGAAGAAAGTTTCTCCACGGTCTTGTCACGCGACGCGTTAACAAGGCTGTTTGCGGAGATATTGGTAAGCACTTGTCCCTTTTATAGCGGACTTAAGAAAAGGAGTTTGACGGAGGAGAAAGTGCCGAGATGTACCGTTCGCTATCAGAGTATCCTGGGATTACGGGAAAGAGACGGCACCCTCAGAACAACTTCTGGAGCTTATCTGGGTCACCGCCCAGAATACAGACGACACAAAGTTCCGCGACGTTGCTCGGGATTACGTTAAGGGTGGGGGTGAAGGCCGCCCACTAATGCACGTGACGACCTGAATATGCAAACGCCATTAACAACTTTTTACCGAGGATGGGAGGAGGCGACCTCGCACTTCACAGCAGGCAATATGGCGATATTTACTACGAATAGAAGCCTCTAATGCGGTCGACATTTGCGTTAACTTTACAACTTTCGAACGGCTGCTCCAGAAATTTTGATGGGTAGTTAACGTTGGATTTAAATTAAAGTTTCATGTTGGCTTTCTTTGTAGCCTGGAGTAAGCCAGCCACGTCTTTATCAACGTCTTAATTTCTTTCGCACATCGCTGTTGGGATAAGAAAAGTTCTACATTGTTCTTCTGGAAGGAAATTAAATTCAAACGCTGAGTAATTACTCTGTTTTCCCAGAGACGCGCTCATCGGCCGCAGCTGGAAACTGAAGGCTGTTATCAGTTAGTCTCCATATTTACGACGTAGATTAAACTGACTGCTAATCGGAACAAGCTTTCATTTATTCATTACGTTGTTATTGTATAAATTTATGTTAGAATGCCAAAAGCTCACAGAAAATTTAAATGAATGTAAAGCTGGCTTAAAACTTTGATCCTATGAAAACCTAAAATATAAGTTAAAAATAGAAAAGAAAAGCAGAGTTACACTGGAGTTAATAGATAGATCTTTTCGATCTCTACCCGGAATTTAGAACACAAATCTGTATACCATGTCTTCAGGCTGAACAAATCAGCCCATATAGTAAACTTCATTCTACAGTATTCGATCTTTCCATTATAATCAGCGAGACCTATTCACTAAAGACTCAAATTTTTATTCATACAACGAACAGTGTAAAAGTTCCTATTAAAATTATCAAATAATTGATTCATAGAATTTACCACAATAAGAAAGATCCTACAAAACATCTTAAGTTGTTTCTGTCAGATCATAGAGTCACAAAATTAATTGCTATTAAATTATATCGGAGTGATTTAGGAAGGCGATAGATTTCTTAAGCTGAACCCAGGGTCAAGGTAACACATGACTACTTTCGTCCCCAGTCCGCACCTCCGTTTTCTATACCATCGAATGCTATTATAGGGAAGGTGCCATAATCTGGATGACCGTCAAGTAGACTGTTTCTTAGAAAAAAGATTAATTATTTACAACTATAATATATAGACTCATTAATTGGTATAGAGAAGTAAACTAAAAATTTCTGGACAGAAATATTCACTTTTAAGTATTCATTAAATTTTATATTTCTGACTTGTATTATATTTATAATTATATTATGAGTAAATAATATCACATTTTAAATTCGTCGCCCGTTTTTATATTTTTAAGTAGTAATACTGTGTCGTTTGTATCAATTTATGATAATCTTAAAATAGTGCTCATTCAGGTGTTTTACTTTGCCTACGTTTAACTTAACTTAAAACGTTAAAATAGAAAAAAGTAAACATTTGAAAAAGAAAATTAATTTTTGTACAAATGTATGACAACAATACTGGAATATTACTAAGAAAATGAAAAACGACATAGGAAATGTAATTCTACATTTATATATATATATATATATATATTATAATGTAATTATCAATGGTCGTATAATAAATAAATAAAGTGTAATATAAATTAAAATTGTTTCATATAAAAATTATTATATAAACTATGATGATTCTTACATCTTCGGGATAAAACAATCAATAAAAATACATAATTTATTACACATAATTAATATTGAATATTTAATTGGAAGGTCTTGAGTATTATGTATCAATATTGATAATTTATCATTTACGTTTAATTTTCTCGTAGCAATTTGTATTCATTTCCTGAAGAAGTCTTAATTTTATGGTGAAAAGCTGTAGCTTAGTATTAAATTTTTATAGAAAAATTGTATATTTTTATTAAAATTTAATTTTTAGTCTTATATGAGCATTAAAAATAATATTTTAAGAATTTCAGATATCGTTCAAATTAGAAATTTATTTATTTCTGAAAGTATGTAAGGTACGATAATTTTTTAAGAAATCGAGTTATGGCAGTTCGTTGATCACTGCTGATATTTGTTTTGCGATTCGATTTATTTCTTGATGAAGCCGTTACAAGTGCAGTCGATTCGAAAGCCAAGTTGACCGCAGATAAGTGCTAATGTAATGCGGGACGGGACAGGACGGCGTTTAATCAGCGACATCGCACGTGCTGCCCCCCTGGCGGAGGTTTATTTAAGTTCACAGTCGGCGGTCGTAAATTCGCCGAGGGTGGCCTCGCAATCATAACTCAGGGAGGCGCGAGTTAAGCCCCGACTCTGGAATTAGTGAAAAACAACTGTCACGAGGAAGGCAGACGTAGAGACAATTAAATCTTGGTGCGCAGCATTACAGTCAGTCCCTTGTCTTGTGCATAGTTTCTCGCACAGGAAGTCCTTACCTTAACTTTGTTGTGGTACTTCTCAATTGATTGTGGAACTCCCAGCGTTCAGAGCTACAGTCAGTGACTACTTAAACAGACCGGCAGAAGCTGCCGACCCTTAGATATAGAGGTCGAAATTATAGCTTCATATCTAATAATAACTTCTGTATTTCTGTAATTATTTGAAATATTTTATGAAATGATGCATTATTAAAATATCAAATAAACTAATTTAACAAAATCATACATAAATTTATTCATTAAAAGATGTTTGAATAGTATTTAGCAATAATTCTGGTATGAAATTGGACTCAATCCTGATTAGTGTATAAAAATTAAATTAAGATGCATTCTCTCAGGCATGAGGTTGGCAGTACTGAAATATAGATACTAACGGAGGCCAATTCTTTTCAGTCGTTACAGAATTTTCATACAAATGTCTAAAACATTTGGTGAAGGGACACCATCTCACAGTTCTCCAAAACGGTAATGAAGTCACTGTTGGGCACCCCAACGAAACACAAGAGCACATCCTCAGGTCTACCACCAAAATTTTAAAACAATCCTCGATACACAGAACCGACTTCCTCATGACACGGAAAAATAACCCACTTGATTGGTAAATTGTTGGCCAGAGACATTCCAGACTTTATAGAATAATTACAGATTTGATCAACAAAATGAAAAAACGAAAATAGTAACGAAACGTGAAATCATTTGAGCACTTATAGAATGGTAATAAAAATTATCTGTCCATTTTCATCATCCTCGTATTTTGCTTAGAGACTCATTCTCAGTCAACTTTGAGCGTTTTATAAATAATAATATTCGCGTTTAGTGTTTGAATATTAAAATAATATTTTATTTTAACTCCCGTTTTAGTACTAAAGAATATTTAAGCACACATTAAGTCATTTTTTGTAATTAAGATATTTTAATTAACCATGAAAATTTTATAAAATATATAGTTAACGGCGCTATGTTTTGGTTCTTACTTTTTCCTTTTCTTCTTACTGTGGAACAAATCTTATACGAAATAATAAAATAATTGGTAAAAATAAGTGTCACAACGTTAAATGAAAAAAATATTTCTAAGATATTTCTTAATTATAAAGAATGTCTCTTTTAGTCGTTAAATATATGTAGGTGTTAAAACACCCTTAAATTTTTTCAATAATCAGAAAAATGGGATAAATCTCAAACTGTTAAACAATTACACAGAATTATTTGTTTTTATCATCCTTCATCCACTTGGGTATGTAACCCGCTTAACTTATTTACTTTGGAAGAAGTGATTAACATCTACAAAATTTACATATGAGAAGAAAAAAAGTTGTAACAACAATCTTACTCGCTATAAAAAATATAAATATAATTCTGTTAGACTTTTAATTAAATCCTGGATCACATCATAAAGCTCAGAAGTAATAACATTTAATTAGCTACTACTTCTATTCAATTAGTAAGTGTAAAAAATCTATGTTACATCCAATTACAAGAAAAGTATATAAACCACAACTTCTTTTAATTAAAATGTATTTTTCCTATTTACAATCTGAGTCACTCGAAACCATTGAAGTAAGATTTCCCTATATCGCCGAATGTGTGATACTTGATGCTACGACTCGTAAAAAAATCTTGATCCCTCTTTGCCAAAAATTGCTAATAAATTAAAATTTCTCTCACTTTGACACGAAGTTTAGTAAAATTAATTGGTAAAAATTTTGTGACATTTCAACAATATTTACTTCTTTATTAGCTACACCTTATTGGAAAATATTACTCCAATTAGCAATACCTTCCAAAACTTATATTTATTTCATGATACTCATATTTAAAAATTTCTAGGAAGTACAAGGTTTAAATAAAATCATCCTGAGTATAATATCGGCATATTTGTCTCTGTCACGTCATTTGTGATCCTTAAAATATAAAATCGATGAAAACCACTAATGTTAAAAAAAAATTTGTGCTAATAAATCTGAATTTTTGAAACGGATTCCACAATTTTAGATGAAAAATTAATTTCAAAGTGGTATTGATATAGCACACAATGTAACTTATTATAACATGTCATAAATTTACATATTTGTATTTTACACAATGAAACTCTTTTAAATTTATTTAGGTCATTAGTATAAATTTTATTTCAAATTTTTAGTGTGATTTTTAACGAACATTTTTTTTTAATAATGGGGGATTTTTCTAGTTTCCTCTGATCATTCTGTGTCTAGTTCCCAACGTAATTAGAATGAGATATTTATTTTCTGCAAAACTATAGTATAAGATATCTTCCTACCGTGACGCTGTAAATACTTTAATTTTGTTCACACGTTGGGCTACCTCGGAATCACGATACGTGAGGCGTTAATGTCGCAGAATCCATGTCGACGTCGATATCCAATGCGTCCCTTTCAGATTGGCGAACTCTATGCAAAAGCATATGTACACGTCAGTCTGCATTAGGACCATCAACACAACAGTTCAACAGTCCTGTCCGACAAACGCGTCAAATATGTCCTCATGGACAAACCCGATGATCAAACGTGAACTCAGTACGTTTCCCTCTACGAACTTATCAGTCTATTAATACAATCACAGTATGGTACAGACTTCTTTTGCAACTGAGATATTGGAAAATATATTTTGGTTTATTTTTAAATACACTTCTCAATATTTAAGCTTTGATAAAATATATGCTTACTAGTTAAACAGATTTCCCCGTAACATTTTCTTATAAATGTCATGATTAAATTTCTTTTTCTTTATATGATTTTATTTAATATATTTTAATGAATTGAATTCGATTTAATTATTGTTTTTGTGTAAAATTAATATAGTTTAATATACGAGGAAGAAGGAATTTCTTTACAAACCATTTTATTGTAATAATAAACTGATATCTACGTATTAACTCTTTCAAAATATTTAAATTGCGTAATTAACCACTGATTTATTATGTTTATAATTGAAAACTCTTTATTTTGCATCAGTTATATTTGTTACTGTTAAGTTATGCGTTTTAATTATTCTGATTCCCAGTATGGCGCAAATCAGTAAAATGCGTGGAGTTTTTATAATATAAAATGCTAGTTAATAATCGGAAGCGAAAATCAAATAACAAGGTTTTTATTGCGGTAGAATTTAGCCCATAATTTCTGGAGATATCTACAGCACCCCCACTTTTCTCCCTAAATAAAAACTTTTAACTTGTATACAATTTTGTTTGTAATTAACTTCACAATTTTGAGAAATTATAACATTTGTATTTTAAATTTTGTGATAGTAAAAGTGTTATTTTGAACTTATGAACTTAAAGAACTCAATCCAATTAATTTTAAAACTTTAAATTAAACTTTTATTATTACAATATATACATTCAACGACAACCAACATTAAGAGTCCCTAGTACTTTATATTATTTTTATTGGAACTCTTTTGGCTATATTTTCCATTATAATTCCCTAAAATGTTATGCAAACAAATATAAAATAATCTTCGAAAAATAATACTTTTATACTTAGTATGTTCAAAATTTCACTTTTCATAATAGTTACGATATAATGTATTTTTTATATTATTTTTATATAAACAATAATAACAATTTTTAAAATCAACAAAGCAGTATTTTACGGATGGCCTTAACATATGGTCAGAGGAAAACGTAAATATATTATAAGAAATGATAAAAACTACAAAACAAGTCAGAACTATTATAAGTACTGTTGGCACGTGGTGGAAGATATGCAAGAAGGAAAGCTGACCAAGTAACAAGAATAAATTAGGATTACAGAGGACGTTACTCAAAATATAACAACAGTTTTGTTCTTATTATTCTTAAGAGTTATTACTGTTAACTTGTCTTCCCGAAGACTTTTCGTGAGTTTTAGTTCTTCATTAACTAATATTTTCAGCCCCTCTATTAAAATTAGAATAAATTATTTCCGACAGAACGGTTTTTTGGAAAATGAATTCTGTAAAACTGAATTGGCAGATAAATAGCATGGAAGTTTTTATTATCAGTTTATTACGAATATTTATTAAAATTTGACAGCATTTTAAGAAAAAAATTACGTTTTTCAACTAACGGTACCGAGACGTAGCGATGACAGAGATGAAAGCGCACATTCATTAACTTACGGAATAAATTAAATCTGTGTGCGAAACGTGTTATTAAGAATAAAACAATCTAAAAAGTCGAAATTATGTACCGGTGTCAGATTGATTAGTGAGAAACCTGTTTTCACTACAAAAGGTCCCAGAGGGGTGGGCGGGGACTAAATTTTTTTATGGAAGGTATTAATACAAATGTAAACTGTAAAGAAGTTTAAAAAGTAAAGTACAATCATAAATACGTTTGACAACTATGAAGAAGTATGACTTACTCAATAGGGATCTTTCAAAGGGTTTTAATTTTTCAAAAAGTGTCTTTCTAAATATTTTAGTGATTTGTCGCTAATCAATAATAGAATTAGCCGCTTCTAGAGTCTGATGATCTGCTACAGATAGTTTTGTAACACGTGTTAGTTCATATAGCATTCTATAACTAACTACTCTACTCGTTATTAATTGATTTCTAAATTGATTCAGCAAATAAAATGGAATCAATTGGTTCAAGCGATAATTTCGCAATTTTGTGATTATGCATCTACTATACAAGTCAGTATAATAATTATATTAACCTCAATCCCATAATCGCATCTCTTTTTAAATCGACAAAACACACTCATCCAACGAGACAGGAGGGACCATCGTAAATCGAGATGCTGGCCAAATGCGAAGCAGGATTTCCGCCGTCATCAACTGGACGAAAGCAGGTGGAGCATGGTCGAGGTCGTCACACAAAGCTCCGGAGCCTCTGATCCCAGATGAGACTGTCTTATGACCCGCTCCATTTTGATAAGCCGATTACCCTCCCCCACCCTGCCTGCAGAAGCTGTTTCCAATAGTCACGAACCATGGGTATCAGCTGCTCACCAGATTCAAAGAAGAATAAATGGACAGACCGCAATTTGAGTCGAGGAAACCCCGTTATCTATGCATATTGACTGACGAAGGGAACTCGAAACTATACCCCAACTTATCCACGACAACTATTATAATTGTCAACCATTACGGAAACCAGCAAACTGTTTCAGATTTTCAATCACAAAATAACGAATGCATGTCTTTGGCAAATTCTGATGTAAATTTTGTATAATTAATCACAATATTCAAAGCCTTAGGAATAAAAAACTCGAGTTAGAAACATTTTTATCGTCGCAAAATATTCCAGTCGACTTATTAGTTCTAACTGAACAATGGCCATATAGTCTTGAAGCTGAAATAACTACTGCTTATAAAAGACTAGCGAACTTTAATAGAAGTACACATAAAAATGGCGGTTATTGTATTTATGTAAAAAAGGAATGAACCTCCAATTGTTATGTGAGTTTAGATCTTCAGTCCTACAGCGAAAGTTGTAGAATACAGTTAAATTGGAATAGGAGCTGGTAAAGGAGTAAAGAATTTAGTGGTCTTATTTATTTATCGTAATTCAAATATTAATATAGATAAGTTCCTTGAAATTATGCAAACTATCATTTTAAAAATTCATAAAGAAGGGAAACGTAGAGTTATCTATGGTGATGTAAATATTGATATTCTAAGTGACACAAGGAAAAAAGGCTTCATCTTGAACAACTTCTTTCCTGTAACGGACTTCCTGTTACTATAAGTAGCCCAACTAGGCTTGTAGGTAGTTCTTCAACATTTATTGACTTCCTTCTATGTAGCTTAGTATCTACCATTCATTCTGCACTATCGGTCCATAAAGAAAATTTATGCACATATATTGCGATCTGTGCCATAGTAAAACACCTGTTACAACAACACGCGGGAGACGTCTTTGCCAATAAAAAATTTGAACGATATAGGAGCAACTTCATGGAATACACATATAAACACAGACATTGAATCGGACCCTTATAACATGTTTCAAAACTTTATTACTCACTTTTCGGTCGTTGACGATATTGCACCAATGAAACTTAGCTCACATAAACTAAATACGTGAATTACTAAAGGTATTAGAAAATCACGTCAACATCTATGTCGCCTTCATAAATTAAAATAAATAAATAGAAGCGCTGAGTTTAAAAACTTTTATATTAAATATGAACACATTTATAAGAAAGTTATCACTGCTGCAAAAAAAACTTTAATAAAATAGTTTTCTGCTTTCCTGTCAAGTTCGGCTATTATTTTACGATTTTAATTTTGTAGATTTTAACTGCCGACTTATTTTCTTTTTCATGTTCGACGAAAATTGAAGTACGATTTTCTGTTGGAAACTCCGCCGAATGAAAATTGAAGATTATCATTTCTTTAATTACTGTTATAATAGTATCTTTAACGTTACTTCAAAGCTATATTTTTTGTAAAGTACAATGTTAGCTTTTTAAACTTTGTAATTGTAATATTTCATTCTTTCTTCTATTATTATTAGTATTACTATTATTGAATAAGAAAGATATCCAATTCAGAATAGGTAAAACGATATCATATACTAATAATATATGTTAAACGACCTATTAAGAGACATTTTTTATTATTGAAAGAAAAATTATTAATCCAAAATTGTATATATTCTTGTCTAGACGATTATCAGTTAAAATATTAAAGTTTGAAGAAATGATTAATCTTTTATAAATGAACACCACTAGATTAAAATAAAAAAAAATACGTACGATTGAAAATAATGAATAAGAAAGATAGCCAATACAGACATAAAAAGGGTAATATAAATACCACACAACGTTTCTGGGATTCTTGTCCCGTTCGTCAGGTGCTAAGAAGAGCCTAGAAAAACACAACTGCACACAACACTCAAAAGCGACGTTGCGTCCTGGGCAGTCAACAGACCAGTGCAGTTGTGTTTCTCCGGGCTCTTCTTAGCACCTGAAAAAAGGGACAAGGATCCCAGAAACGTTGTGTGGTATTTATATTACCCTTTTTATGTCTGTATAGGCTATCTTTCTTATTTATTATTTTCTATCCGACGTAAATTTTTTCATTTTATTATTATTATTATATTATGGCGTATCCTATATCCTCGACAGAGGACTAATGGAATGAATAGTAAATCTAAATCTATTCTTCACGATGAAGAGTTTCTATTCCATTTTCCAAAACAACACTTTCCTTAGAACGATGTAATTTTCCATTGAAATTTCTTTTTTTACACCATATCCTATCGTACGTCTGATTTGTGTCAACCGTGCTGAGATAGTTATTCTTTAATAAATGTGACTTAAAGATTGGAAGCAATTCATTAATATACCCACGTAATAATTTATTTTTCCATTTGACATAAATAACGAGTCTGTTATAATATAGCAAGGGTAATAGTGTAATGTGCAGTAGGAGTAAGGCCCATTGCGTTGGTGACGCGTAATGTGATAAGCAAAGTTAGTCGCTCGCTATCGATCGAGATACTCTTGAGAGAGTAACAGCTGAGGATATCGTTTGCTGGAGGGTGTTACAGACGCCAGCGGCGTTTTAAGTTTTGGTTTCCAGCGCGCGTGCGAACACGCATCTTGCGTTAACAACGTGCTCAACTCCAGTGGTTGCTACGTTTCAGGAGAAATTTGTACTACCCGGCTACTGTCTTCTGGCAGCTTCTACTAAAACCAGGAGGCAGTTTGATAGGATTTTCTTGTGAGGCACGTCTGCGTCACTGCCCATTAACGTAAAAGAGCTTTAAGAAGGATTTCAACTGAAGAACCGGTACAAAGGAGAAGAACGGGGACGGGGAGGATGTCTCTCAGAAACAAGGCTTTTATAAAATATATTCAGACGCCTCAGAATTTGATATGTTAAGAACATAAACGGTATATGAGATCAGTAAGGTCCTTCCTCTGAGGTTTAAAGATCCAAAACGCATTCCTCTAATGAATTACTTTGCTTGAATTTCACTATTCCCTCCAAATGCTATATATTAACAGACAAATATTTATTCAAAATTAAATATTCTCTTTTTTGAAATTATTTCATAACATATACGAAAGGAAAAGGACAAAAATATTCTCAATTACAAAATTAATGACATAATATTGTGACGTAATATTCTTTACAGAAATTAAAGAGCATTGTTATCACTTAATTTTGTGTTACAATGTGAGAAGACAATTATTATTTATTTGTTTATGAGAAGGTGCATTTAATTTTGAAATGGAATAAAACTGCGGTAATTTTCGTGTACGTTATGAAAAAAACTAGTACAACTGATTTCTAAAACCAAAATAATTTTTGTAATTAAAAGCAAATACAATTAATGTCAAAGAAAACCCGTTAAAAAAAGAATATATGGGATAATCGCAAAAATATTTATGCAGATGTGAAAACGTTTTGAAACCTAAATTTACATATTGTTTTTTAATATTAGAGAATATTGATTGCTTATATCTGGAATAACAAATGTATAATTGGGAGTTTTTAGAGATGAAGAAAGTGAGAAACAGCCATTTTGAAATTCAGCGCAAATGTAGGATATAATTTTGGGAATCTCGTGCCAGAATAAAAATATTCATCCTTGGAGTAACCTGACTGTTTGTCGTCTTATTTCAAATTTTTGGCAAGGTTGTCTCCATATATAAATAGCTGCCTGCAGTGCTGGCAACTGTACAAGACTGCCTCTAAGTAATTTATATTTTCTTGTCTTTTTTGTTACACTCTATTTACAAAATCTCTGGGATTTGACACAAAACTTCCATAGGTATCATACCGTTGGTAGACCGTCATTATAGTGAATCGGTTGATTTAATATATTTAAGAAAAAGAAAAGATATGAACTGATTTGGAATTTTTTTCTTATTACTGAGCCTGAAAACGGGAAGAAAGTTTCTTTATTCCGACTCTATATGAGGAAAGTAGACATCAGATTGATTTTATTAGGTGGATAATAAATAAATTGTCCTCCCCTAATATTACACCTTAAATGAATACATTGTCCGGATAACCGTAATTATCTGCTGTTATGTACGTAGGTTAACTCAACAACTTTAATTTAATTACGCCTAAGATATAGCAAACCTAATTTTTTAAATCCTTTTAAATACAGCGAAAGAAAAAGTGAAAGAAACGAGGAAAAGATGGCCCAAGTGTGGAGGCGTGATCGACGACGGCGATGGCTCAGCCATTGACTTGGAAAGCCGGAGTTCACGCAGACAATCCAGTTACTATCGGCGTCTTTCTCTGCAAAGCACAAAAGAGTTCAACGCTGTCTTTCAGACATGATGTTTCTCTCAGAACCGAACACAGCTGCTTTCTCTGCACCTTTTAATCAACTCTTTTAATACGCTAACTGCGTGAATCGATCCCACGTAACGCGTTGTAATAATTACCAATTATGAATCATATTTAAGGCACCGGAAATAGTACAAATCACTTATATTATTAATAGTATATATTAATAGTATAAATCACTTATATCCAATAATTTAATTGATGCCAAATAATGGGAATATGAATTACAGTTATAAAATGAATTGCCTCATAATTCTTATATATAAATTTATATTTCAATTTGGCATGGAAGTTCAGTTATAGTGTAATTTATTTAAAAAATTTTATAAAACATTGGACTAGGATTCAAGAATATTTAGGATAACGATGTAAGATGCATATATTAACTTTTCAGGATATCCGGGAGGGGGTTATTTATATTAATAATACGTATAGGAGATGCCGAATTCATTTAAATTGATCATCGTCAAAAAAAGTATTGGAAGGGATCACATTAACTTAAAAACATTTAAAAAAGATTAAATTGATGGAATTGCCTAAAGCTGCTTTGACAAAATAAATGATTTAAAAAGGTTAACGTTTTAATTAGGTTATAAATATTAATCTTCATAAATTGAAATTAGATAAATAATTTATTTATTTTTAATAAAATGTTTGCAAAACAGACCTTTCATTGGGAACTGCAATTAGCACCTAAAGAGTTACATGTACAATAACATATTATATAAAACATGTAACTAATCTAGAGAAATCTGACGGTAATCATATTTATCTGAAAATGTTTACAATTAAACGTTTCTGCATACCAATTTATTTAGAGCTGCTCTGGTACTGTATTAATTGTGCCTTTCACAATTATTAATTTTAAGAATAATTGAATCAACAAACCATAACACTGTTCGCTATGTTTCACTTCACTCAATTACGGTTCACTGTCCACCGAACACCTTTCCAACAACTGTTCACAAACTTTACCACGTCCTATTTATTATCTCACAGCTTTATCGTAAAAATAAGTTAATACCAAACGTTGTATATGATATTTTCAGCCTTTATTCCGCATAGACTTTGCTAACTTCTGCTATTTATTTAGTCACGAGAATCCTCAGCTGATCTCCAAAACTAAACTCGCTGGTCATGACCACACCGGTCAGGCTCCCAAAACACACTGAACACTGAATGTTTTTCCTAAGTTCGGTGTATTATACACGCTTTATCGACAACATAAGGTTGCAAACCTTTCCAACCTCTTCATCCTTGCGCCACAAAATTCTCTGGCATCAATAATATTTGCCTCAATAATATTTTTAAAAAATTTATAAAACAAAAACTTTCTTCACAAATTTGTGATCTTTATTATATATATATATATATAATTCCACAAGTTATTGCGTGATAGCAAAGTATAACATATTTGTGTGAATTTATCTACAAAAAGAACCCTTAAAAATGAAATGATCGTGCTGTTAAGAAATGATTTAAAACTTTAGATTAAAGCCATAAATTTTCTGTAAAGTTCTCTGTTTCGTTTGAAGCAAAAGCACTTACAGAACCGTAATATTTGTCAAAAACTGAAGCCCTAGGCTGCGAAGGGAGATTCATTAGTCACGTGACTATTCTTCTCCGAGACTATCAATTACCTGAATCTTTGAATGCCATCAATCACGCGCCTCGTCTGCATTAATCTCCGTCTCCGAAGCAGAAGCACAGCTGTGCTGATTGTATTCCACCCTTGCAATGTCTGCAAATCCGCCCCCGGCGCCCACGCTACGTCCTACATGTACGCTACTGTAAAGGAGAAATTATCCTTACTGCTAATATGTATCTATGCCTAGGATCACACAATGCGAACAATAAAGTTAAAAAATTGATTTCATAATTTTAGAACGTTAAAGGTAGACATTCTTTATTTGTACGTCCTACACGAACATTGGTAGAATTACCTAAACATATTTATTTGTATCTCAGAATAATACATAATTGGCATATCAATTAAGTAATAATACTTTCAATTATTTTATTAAATTTAACATATATTATAAAATTGTTAAACATTCTATGCTCTTACACGGTTATTATATTGAACACATTAATAACATGACCTTTCTTAGCATATATGAGGTTTGATGAATGTTTATAGAAACTTAAATTAACAAAAATATAAATATGTAAAAATTTTAATAACTAAATTTAGTAGGGTTAACTATTTAAAATAAAAGACTTATGTGGTTTATGTGCATTATGTAAAAATTTTCTTTTTCACATTCTTTTCTACTTTTGACAAAATCAATTTCTAAAACACATATATGTTTTTACAGATATATAAAATAAATTACTTTGTAATACGTTGAATAATATGAAACATTAATTCATCTAAAATATTAATATATGTAAAAACAGAAACATATTGGCATATCAACACAAAGTAAAAATTACAATCGCTAGAAACGTTACATTTCGTATATAAGTCCCTATTACGATATATTTAATCATAACGAAATAATTTTCAAAATTACATTTTTGAAATCTATACCAAACCATATTAAAATAATCAGCATTTCGATATTGTAATTCAATTTAAATCTCTTGATGATTAAATAAAGAATATGAATTTTTGTATGTGTTTTTTGTGTGTTTTCATGATTAATAAAGGAAGTCTGATAAATTTAATCTATTTATATGTATTTTTATTTTTATATATTTTCAAGTACTACACATGTATATACCATGCAGTTGTTACATTAATTAAATGTAATGTGATATTGTCCCGTAGTAATACAACGTTTGATACAATGATGAATGTATAAATATGAATTTTCATTTACTGTTTATAACAGAATCCGTCATAACGATTCATAACGACATAACGAGTCATAATATAAGAGTATAATATAATACAATATAATGATAGTTTTATAATTTGGTATTATAATTTGATAATAAAATATATGTAGAAGAATCGAAAAAATTTATGTTGGATTTTTTCAGTTACTTTAAATATAGTGACCAGACTCAAACATTAGACATGGTCTTCTAGTAATAAATATAAATATTGTTTTTTGTGAATAAAAAAAAGTATTTCAGAAAACCGTGGATGGAATGACGACCAGAATTCACGAGTGTCCAGACTATATATAATATGTGGCTTAAGAAAAATTTTCTGAGGCACGAGTACATTTTCGTAGCTGTCAGACGAATAGATGAGTCGGGCTTTCCATTGCCAGTTGTAGAGATGGGCTCCCGCCCAGCACAAAACAGGTGTACGTCTAAAAAGCATTCTCCCCCGTTCTTATTCGATGTCTCCTGTTGCGAACTTACAAGATTCGATTTTTGAAGCGCCGCATTCAATCTGCCGCGAAGGTTTCACATTTCAGCGAGCTGATTCGCCTCAGGATGGGCGGGGGTTGGGGGCGCGCCACTTTGCGACCAAATTGAACGGAAATGGATTACAGTTTTGTGGATGGTTTGGTTGCCGCTGCCGCTACTGCTACTGAACCGAGCTTACATTGTATTTGGCACTCGAAGCTGCTTGTCTAATTGGCCGTGGGATGTTGGACTCGCATAGTTCCGCAAACACACACAACCATCATCATAGCCAATAATATTAACCAATACACACACAGTGAACGCCATACAAAATTTAAAATCAGATTTATTAACAGAATTAGAGCTCATAAGATTGCCACGTCTATATATAAAAAAAATGTATATTTGTATGTTTGTATGTATTAACGTTAAACTCTATACAGATTTAAACGCGTGGAAAAATTTGTAGACATATTCTTCAAAACAGGAGAAGCTGTACTGTGGGAGTGAGAAACCCCTAGGATAAAGTTGGAAGTAATTATAATTAAAAAATTGATCATTTGGTGTTAAATTACTGCGCGCCAAGAGACGGTGACGTCACAGCAAACGTGAGTGGAAGACGTAACTACTCGACGGTGATGGGCAACAACAAAATAGTAACTTATTTCGTAATGAAATAAAGCAGAAATATTTTTAATTGAATAAAAAAGTAGAAATATATCTAGCAATACTCCATCGACGATAATAAAAAACAATACGAAATACTTTACGATACTTGCGGAAAATGTAAGTTAATTTTCGTGCCATATTAGTGGCTCTTATATGGCGACAATTTGTTTACATTATGAATCTAGCTAAGAATTTCATCAATATAATGTTTCGTAATGTCTGAAGACTGAGGGACAATTATATCCTGTAATACTCTAGGACTGTATTTAAGTATTCTATTCGGAGGTACGTTTGTTGGGATTAATGCAATACAATTGAATGTATTTTATAGCTGTTCAATTCATGCACTATCGATCGAAAGTGCGTACGGAACTAGGAACAGGTGAATTAGGTTAAATCACTTCTCGACTAAACATTAATGTAGAATTAAATACTTTTTTTCGGGTTTATATAAATAAGTGCACGGGCAGCGCCGGGCACCCAGCTAGTACTTCAAATAAAACTTAATCGGTCTTGTATTAGAATTATAATATTTAATAATCAATTAAAGACATACAATACACAACTCATGTATCATAAATAAAATATATATATAAATAAAAACAAATTTTTGTAAAAAAACGCAATTTCAGAGCACACATAATTCCCTAACATTAATGTTACGTCATACTTCTTAGAGGATATTTTTCCAACTTTAAATTATATTCATCTGTAATTTCAAAACGTGTCAACAATGAATTACCATTACAAATTTAACAATTAAACATTTATTGAGTGATCATGAGAATTAGCTGTCTTGAACACGATTTTATTTTTAATCTGCTGGTCGACACTACATGTTTACAAGACCGACTGAAGAAGCAAGTTTCTTACTCCAAGCACCAGGATCAATATCAGCACTATTGTGACATTGAATAAATACTATGTTAAATATAAAAAAGTTTAAAACAAATAAAAAATTTCTTAAAGTTATAAAAATGGAATATAATACTCCTCAGAGATTTATCCAAAAAATAACATACGTCGATACCCTTAACAGGTAATTCTCAGTTTAAAAAATATTTAATTAATGTAAAATGTATAGTTTTTGTTAAATATTGATGTTGATCTTGATGTTGTCAAGTTCTCAAATTACAGATGATAAATGTAAAAATGTTGGCGAAAGCTCCTGCAAAACTTTGTTTGTAAAACAAAAATGTATGGACTGAATTTTTTATATAATTATCAGTAACAGTCATGTGTACCAGATGCAAAAAAAGTTAATTAATAACTATACAGTTTACACTATAAAATATAAGTAGCTGAAGCACTCTGGCCAAATCAGGATTATTGAACTGTATTTAATTTTATAATTACTTTCGATTATTCTACATTTTGGAATTTTGATTTTCCGCTGTGTGTTGATATTTCAATCACTTTCCATATCATATGTAATCAAATTATTGAACTATCCGTCTGTTCTATATAGCAAATGTGGAATTCTTTACACATGATCCTACAAACTGCATTCAGTAAGAACTTTTAACAACTGTAAATCTAAAAATATATATAATTAAATTAAATTTTTATTAAAATCTATAATTTTATAATCAAGATTGTTTTAATTTTTCACTTAATAATTAAACAGGGTTTATATGGGCACTAGTCACCAAGAAAACAGCCCTACTGACACGTAAATGAAATTAGGATTGCGGAAAATCCTCAAAAAGTGTAATACCTGTAGGAGTGATTTATGTAAACCAGAAAAATGGACATTTAAAAAGGTGGAGAATAAATATCTGAAACATGATGTTGGACGGGAGTTGAAAAAATAAAGTGGAAAGTAATTGTAAAATATTAAGATGTCTTCAGGAGAGTAAATAAGAAGAGACCCAACTTAAATACTGATTTTAAGAGAAAGGGATAAGATAAATTTTAAAGATGGAATAGCATATCATCCACGAAGAAGATTACAGCTACTAGGTGACTTGAAATAGAACGATATTGGCAAATTAAGGAAGAATCTAAGGACAGTGTGAAGTGAAAAAGGGAAATTTACAGACCAAGTCAAAGGACCTCCAGTAAGAAGAACAACTATAGTAATTTAAAGCATGAATTATAATATACGTTGTAGACAAAATGCATAGTTAGAAAACCACGTAAAAGGAAAGAACATAATTGAACATAATTAATTTAGAAAATTTAATTCAGAAATGAAAATACGAGCCGTATTAATCATTAAATTTGCGTTTTGTCTGAATAAGAAGACCAATGTTAAGTAATTTCTTATCGTTAAGAAAATAATTTTTCAATAATAAACGAAAATATCAAAATATTTATTAGATGACATAACGGAATATATTTTTAGGTGTATCGATCAGTTTAATTTGGAATCTGTCTGAAATGAGTATTTATTAAGAGGGAATATTATAGTAGCGTTGTTCGGAAAACACAAAAAAACTTTTAAAATTGAAAAAGTTTATTCAAAGCATTTTGCAGTAATCTCTGAATGAATTTTCCCCCGTAAATATTGCTCCGAGAAGTTAATAACTCTAGTGCCTCATCATTCATTATTACTTAAAATAAAATCTGACTGTTTCAAAAGCTCTCCGCGTTTTCTCCTTTAAATAGTGCTTTATACCCGTCGTACCGTCCGCAATAATGAATATATATATATATATATATATATTCAGGGAATCTAAATATATATATATATATATATATATATATATATATATATATATATATATATATGTATATATATTTAGATTCCCTGAATTTTCCGTTACAGCAGAAGTATCTTTGTTGCATTACTCCAACAGATCCAATTTCCTACCTGCGATTTTGGGAAGCACACACACACACACACACATCCACAGACAGAAACGTACTCTGAAATAGCGAAGGAAATATTTCGCGGAAAAAATAACAATAACAGCATCCCGCAGCACTCCAATTTAATGAGCTTATATTTGAGTAAACTCGAATTGCGGTTTTCCCATACACATACACGCACTCACGTATCCATATTATGTTCTAGTTGCGTAAAAAAACACAGTGCAAATACGTGGTATCGAATTCGTAATCGAAGCAATCTGATTATTATCTAGGTGTAGGAAGTGCAATTGAAAGTAAATAAACTGAAATAAGTATGAATAAGCACAAAAAAAATTCTCTCACTCCGACCTCCATTACAAATGAAATTCAATTAAACGTCCCGGCAAAATGAGAGAAGAAACATTATTTTAGTGTCATCAAAACAATCGTATTTAGAAAACATAATAAAATCTTTTTACTCCGAAAGGTTAAATGAATTTCTTTCTAGTTAATCAACGAAGATAAGTTCATCAATCTTCTATATAATAAAAAGAATGTTTGTATGTATTTATTTACGTTAATTTCCATACATATTTAAACATGTGAACAAATTGAAACAAAAATTGGTACTTATATTCTTCAAACGACGAGATACGGTACTGTGGTGGGGGGGGGTGAGAAACCCTTTGCATAAAGGTGGCAAGAATTTAAAAATGTGATCGTTTTATGTTCCATTACTGCGCGTCAAGAAATCATGACGTCACAGCACACGCGAGAGAGACGTTACTACGCGACGATACTGCACAACAAAGCAAATAGTTCATTTTTTCATTAATGAAATAAAGCAGAAATATTTTTATTGAATAAAAAGTATAATTTTATCCATAAATCCTCCATCGAATGATAATAAAATACAATACGAAATATTATACGATCTGTGGAATTAATTTTCTTTTCAATGACTGACATGACATAAATATGGCATGTTCCATGATCATGCCCAATTTTCTATGTAATGGATGAGACATAGAATAATGGTAAAATCAATACCGAATATTTGTTAATCATTATAATTATATATATTTTTAATGTGTTAAAAGTGACGAATTATTTCAAGTTAGATTCTTGAAAATTTTTTGTGATTTGAGTATATCATTATAATTTCACATTTTTTATTTTAAATGTGTAAAGGATGAGTACCAGTGCAACGCAGGGCACCCAGCTAGTTTTAAATAAAAGGCTCCGATATTGAATGTAACGGATAATCTCTTCTGTTATTATATATTGAGTCAAGGTTACAACGTGGAAGGTTTACCTCTTTCGAAATGGTTTTCCTTCGACTCTATAAAACAGTTAAACCTGGAATCTTCCTGCAAAGAAACCCCCAACATAATGTTTTATGGAAGACGTGTTTTTAAGGTTGGGAAAATTTAGGAGGAAACAGCACTCAATTTCCAACTCCAACAGCGGATTGTTTGAGACGACGTCAACGACCGCAAAGAGTCCATCGCGTCAGGATCATTGAAAAGGGAGTTTATATGCATGCCATGTTTGTGAAATATATAATATAATTATTTATTATCTTAACTTTGTATCAAGCATGCGACCGTTTTGTAGAAAAATTTACAATTTTTGGCGCAGACAAAGATACGAACACCAACCCCTGAGCCTTTCCGGAACTGAAAAAGGGTTCTCGTATTGGAATAAAAAATTCTCTCGCAATGAAACTGTGAATCCGCGGGTGGGGCTTGAGTCGAATCAGAGAAGCGAGAATCAGCGATCTAATGAATCATATCCCAATAAGAACGTTATAAATCACAAGAGTCGAATACTAGGGCAACATATGGGCGATAAATTCCCTTCAAAAAGATTTTTTTAAAGTTTTCTTCTCCGTTCGTTCTCGAACGCGTTCTCGTCGCGAGCTCCTCTTTCCCTCGAGGAAAGCGATAATTCATCTCGTTCTTCACGAGACACTTTCTGCTGATTTACGCGGGACGCTATTCAGGTGTTATCGATCTATCCGAAGCCTGCCTGCTCTGTATCCATTTGTCAGACTCTTAAAAGGGAACGGACGATGCATGAAACCAGGGTCTATCACTCACAGAGCAAGTTGCCACCAACTCTGAAGCAATGCATACTAAAACACGAAACGACTATTTGCGGAAACATTGCTCCTGTGTTCGTCGTTACTTCTATTGCTTGTCACGTGAAACAAAATTCGTATTATTGTATAGACTTTTAGGATATAGAGAAAGACAACAGACAGACAGAGAGAGCTATCTCGACATATAGTACTATTATTCTCTTGTTAATTGTCGAGATGGCTGGTTCTCCAGAACTACGCCCTCACGAGTGTACGGACTCTCGATTATGTATCTGGCTGATATTCTATCCCTAACGAGATACAAAATTTCATTACTGTCCGAACGTTAGAGTAAATTTCTACTTCTTCCTTTCAGACGATATATTACTTCGTCACTACCGCCGTCGCTCAGAAAACCTAATATGTTTGTTTGTGTTTCCTTTGTTTGCTTCGCATATTTATTTTAGTTATCTTTCCACTTTCTTACTCAAACAATAGAATACCTCAAAACCTACCCAAATAAGTACTTACATACATCCTAATTAAATTTTATTAGTAATAATTATATTGCAGTATACTATCAAAAATAATAATGTTGTCCCGGTTTTCCAGAGTTAGAACAAGTGTAAAAGAAGAAATAGAACAGAATTTTCATAAAATTTCTAACAAAATTAGGAAAATTATCGCCTAATTTTTAACGTCTAAATAAATAAAGGTTTCTTTTCAAACTCCTATTCATTTTTCGATTTTGTAGATTTAAAATACTCCTGTACATAACTATGAGTGTAAACTTACTCGAAATTAATTTAAGTACTTAAACCCCTTGGCTAACTTCCTCTACCCTTCCGCATCCCCCATTTAAAATCCCTTCCTGTGCTATTAAAGGGGAGTTGCCACCATGTTGATTACCCGCATGTAGCCTGTTACTCTACAAACATATTTTTGGGGATATATATGATTATGAAGAGGGAGAAATGGAAACAGGATAAATTCCTGTTCAAGATTTTCCTCATTCCTTCTCTTTGGCAGGAATTCCCATGAGTGGTGACACCTTTGAGGGGTGTATGTTCCGGGGTCGCAGTCGTTGGGCATACGGTAAGAGTTTTCCTCTGTTCCTATTGGAGCAGTCGTCCAGCTGCCCTTCGAATTCAGCCAAGGCATGGAGTTTCGTATGCTGCGCTCCTACAGCGAACAAAATTATTGTTATCCGAAGGTCATAGGATAAGGACCAAATCCTCGATCTACCTGATGCAGGTTTTCTACGCTTTGTCCTGCATCACTTTCAGGTGATTGCCGGGTAGGATCTTTAAATTTTAGCCCGGGGAACCTAGTTATAGTTAACCCTTGGCTACCTTCCTCTACCCTTCCGCTTCCCCTTTCAAATCCCATCCTATTCTATTATAGGGGAGATGCCCTCATGTAGCCTATTACTCTAAAAAAATCATTGGGGAAAAATTATTGGAAAAATATAAAGAATTTATTTACAAGGTACAGAATCTGAAGGCATCGACGGAGCCACAAGTTTATGTAGAACAAGTATCCAGAAACTTATTTCACAGACACATATGAATATAGTGCATCAAGAAAATCTTAAAACGACGGTCAAGGAAACATCTTTGTGTATCGCAATGTCAGTATAAAAAACGTAAATTTTCTGTAAAAAAAAGGAAAAAATGTTCCTTTTGTTTCTCGCTCCTTGTGAATTAAAAATTAAAATGAGACTCACTACACTCAGTTAATTAATGTATAACACAAAATAAAAATAATCATTTTTACGTTAATTAATTATAAAATAAAATATGTATCAGTTTGTTACTGTTCAATTCACTTGTAATGTAAAAATTAATTTGAAAGTACAGTTTTCCAGGAAATATGTACGGGTTTTTTACAATAACAGTCATCCATGTGGGATAATTCAAAATTGAAAAATCAGTTCCTGAGAGTTGGAAAACCTTTTTCATATAAATCAAAGTGGACGGGAAGGGATTAATTAGTCCAGCAATATTTGTGAAAAATAGTGTAGACAATGTAAAAATGTCAGTAATAGTTTAAAAGATAATAAGGAAGCTAAATAAACGGGAATAATAAGGTGATAAAATATTTCTGGAAACTGTTTCTTTCCTCAGGTGTAGATGATGAGATTTTTTGTTTTAAGTCTCCTAAATTTATGTTAATTTGCGTTACGTGGCACATATCGCATTATTTTACCTGTTTATTCAGCTACTTCGTTATGTTAATATTCTATTTAGTGTACTTAACGCTTATAAAAAAAACATAAAAAATGTAATACTTTTCAAAACAGATTACAACGGCTTGTCGTATTGGTTAATACGTAAAAATACTCCATATTTATAAAAAATGACGATTATGTGTTTAATTTTCGCGTTAAGAATTCTGTTACTGGTTATGTCGCATTGAAAAAATATTTTCTTGTTTTTCGTGCAACTCTAATTTGCATTTACTTAACTTAAATTGGTTTAATTAATTTTTACTTTATTATTACATTTTTCTGAAATATTTGTTTAATATTTGTTGATTATATTGTTATGCAGCCATGTTGCAAAATTGATTCTACTTACATCTCTATACAAGATACGAACGATGATGTTTTACACTACGTAGTTAAGAGGGGAAATTATAGAACTTCCTAATCTTAATCTGGTGTAAACAAAGACATAATTATCATTTCAGTGAACGAAAAATGTGTTCTCTTTTACACTTACTAATGTTATTTCTCGTAATTAATTCGTTCAGGGAAAGAAATATATTAAATTGACTGCATGAACTGAACGACAAGCAAAAATTTTAGGATGTAGTCCTTCATATGTGAAAGAAGGAATGAGATTGAAGTCAAATAAAACGTCGAGTTGTCAGCAAGAAGCCAGAGATATCTACCGGTTGTCCCTTTTGGGTAACTGTGTCTTTCATCGGCTGTCAGACGCCTTTGTTCTCCCTCCTCGGAAATTTTATCAACGTTGTTTAAAGCTGCTGGGGAATTGTAGCAAACAACCCGGAAGAGATATCTTCCTACAATTCTTCCTCCTGCTTCTCCCGAGACCCCACCTATTACTTCTCTTTCCCAAGGCTTAGAATAACATTCCTATTCTATAGAATCTTTTATTCAATCTCACCAATATTAAACTCACTGAAAATTTATATGGATTAATAAATTGCACTTCACCATTCGATATGCAGATAATAAAGCTTAATCGAAACAAATGCTAAGTGGGAACAAATAACAGTGCATACATAATATAATGCCTCAAAACGCAGAAATGTACCAATTTTATTTTTATTCAATTTTTGCCAGACATAATTTTGGGATACAAGTGATTGTTATCTTCGATTTATCGCGTCAGCTCGTGTCACGAATTGAATTAAAAATAGTTTGGAGAGTAACGAAGCAGCATATTATTAACTAAGACTGCCGTTTATGTCTTAATGGATTAACTGAAGTTTGAAAAGCAAAGCAAAAACGAGAATTGACTAACAGGGTCGTGTATTTACTTTAAAAAATTCAATTGTCGTTCTAAGAGCAAACGCAGCAAATGTTTTGACTGAAGAATTAATTAAAGTATTTTATTTAGATGCAGTTCAACATGAAAAATTTAGTAGATATAAACTTTGAATCTGATCAAGAAGATGATAATTCCCTTAGCCGAAGGCTCCTTGAATTACTTAATTTTGCATAAATACATGTTGAAACTTTTAGTAAGACAGTTTTTTCGACTTATTAACTTAGGGTGAAAAAAACACTACTTCTTTTCAAACTAGAATATTATTATTCTAGTAATATTCAATTATTATTCAATAATCAAAACATCGAGTTCAGAAATTTTTAAAACGTTTCTATTTTTCATAAGGAAATTAACAAAAGTAAATTGTTTGTAATTAAATCAGCTTTATTTTAATTTAAATATAGACCCAATATTAATTAATACAAATGAGGGATCGAAAAAAATTTATCTTAAACAATTTTGATGAAAGAGATTAATATCCATTTTGGTAATATATACTGTTTATTCAATTGCTTGTTCCATGAAATTACTGTTAATACAAGATACCAAATAAATATTTTCTATCAATATAAATCATTCTAGAATATTCACTGTGAAATATTAAATATGTATAATATTTTTCCAGTTAACGGAAGGGCTGAAATTTCGCCGAACGCATTTCAAATTAATATTTTTGAATAAATTTAAATTAACTGAGGACTGATGTTTTTAAGAATTTAAATTAATTCATTGTTTCAATTATGTATTTTAGATAAATACATTCGAAAGACTCCTGTAAAATTCAAAGAAATATATAGTTAAACTGAAACTGAAGCTAAATTATATCATTATAAAAATATTGGTCCTTTCGAACTGCATCAACACTTTAACAATTCTGAAAACTGTTTCCTCCACACGCGCAAATAATTTTAAGTAACCTTCGAAGTAGGTGTAACTTATGAATATTGCCTCCTTTAAAACCAGTAAAAATATTTGGTAGCTATCACTTGTTTATTTACTTTTATTATATGTAGAACTATTATTAACAAATCTCTGTTTTCCTAGTCATGAAGTATAACTGTTGCGGTCAGAATATTCCGTATTATCCCGCATATACACGCAAGGCGTACATTCCATCCGCCTACTCACTTTCAAATTTTACGCTAGACCAAGCTCTGGCCGGATGGAATTCCACATGAACTATACACAGGAATCACAAGACTTCAGTTTGTCGGATGCTTCGAATGGCCGCAGAGAAAGAATACATTTCTCAACGAGATATACTCTCGTTATACATCTGCGTATAGCGTAATTTTAAAAATTAAACTTGAACGTACAATGCAACACGCTTAAAGAAAAAAATATTCAGACACGCTGATAAGCGACATTTAGTTACCCATTACATATGTGTAAATTTAAGAGCCAAAATAGTAAATTACTCAAGTAATGATCCGTTTAGCAAACAAAAATTATTAAAAAGGTGTATACCATAAAAATATCTAAAAAGGAAAATTTTTAAGTAACAATTTATTTATTTGTACGATGTGGGGTTAATTAGACCTAAATTGTAAAGCCAATTGTAATTAATTAAATTTCCAAGTGTTTATTTAGGTACTTTTTAATATTTTAACTAGTCTCAAAAAATTTAATTTTGTTTACAACGGAAATTCGTTTATTAATTTTAAATTTTTAACGAGATTTTTTTCGGTAATTTCAATATTCATCTTCATTAAAATCGTGTAATAATTATCGACGAAAAATATATGCAATTTAATTGATTTTAAAACAAAGAATATTTGAAGTTATTGTTTAAATTAAGATATATAACTTTATGAACCGATTCTAGCATTAATTAGTAAATAAATTTAAATAATAAAAATAATATATCGTTATGCGTGAATTTATAGATTAATATTAGAACTTTTTATCCTAAATCTCAGCTATGAAGTTTTGTAATAATTTTTAATTTTGAAGTGAGATGGGAATCGAACCACGGTCCACGTCGCCTACGTAGGGGCTGTAATCAATGAGCTACAATTCGGTACCATCTCCGTTTAGGCCAACTCTATCTACCTACAGTTTACTGTAACCATTAAACTATGGCCTAATTTTAGGACTCGTGAGGCAGCAATGGTAAATGTAAACTGAATACAAGTCAGATATTCCTCTGTTATATAGTAAAGTAAATAAGAAAACTGAAAACTCTCAAAGAACTAAATCACTTAACACTGAAATTACCGGACATTATCATACGCGCCATGTTTCGTACCAGAAACATTAAAACGTTTTCAGTACGTGAAAACGATAAAACCAAATTTGGAAAATATTATTAAAACTAAAACAAAAGAAACTAAACTAAAATCTAAAATGTATTAATACATAGAGAGAAACAGAAGGGAGGAAGCAGCGAAAAAGATAGAGATAGATACATGGAAAAAAATATATTGAGAGAAAGTAAGAGAGAGAGAGAGAAAAGAGATAGCGAGAGAGAAAATGAGGGGAGGATTTATTGAACCTATTTTAAATTTATTAAAATAATTATGAAAATGAATAATAATATTATTTTGAAAAACTTAAGTGGGTACGAAATTAAAAATAGCTTTTATGCTTTATTTCTTTTTTTTGTTGTTGTTCATAATATTGCAAAAGGTACTTCTATTATAACTAATAAATCTATAATATAGTGTCCCAAACGTTTAGAACATAACACTTCCGTTCCTTTAGAAATTAGAATTCATGTATTGTAATTAAGAAATTACGTAATATAACATTATATCGTAGGAGCTCGGGTTACATCGCAGAGACACTTATCGACACCTTTTATCTCTTCATTACTCGACACGTTTGGTCGTAAAAGTATGTTATTTAGAATTAAGACTTTTGAACTTACACCAACGTGTAATCCAGTAACATCCACACGGGCTTACATAGTGTAAGAACACAGGATTACAAGATGAGAGGCGGAAACGGACTGTTCAAAATATTTGAACTTTACATTTTCAATTACGCAGCTCCAGTAATTAATTTTAGAGAGGGCCCAGTAGCCGTGTGTAGCTATTTTAGATAGTTTGAACACCCAACAGTTAATCGACAGGCCATGCAATTACAGTTCGATGTTGCCAATATGCGAGATCAGCTCACATAGATTGACTTTAAAGCGAAGCATCTATTCGACAATGAAAACAGCCTCGTAGATCAAATCGATTCATTGAATATGCTTCACACCCAATCACGTCTGGTTCAATTTAAACGTGTCGAAAACGCATGACTCTGCCAATGTTTCCGTGGTTACGGGTATGTGACATCCATTTATTCAGCGACTGAAGTACTACCAACAATTACACTACAGTATTTCAAAATGGCAGCGAGTCTCGTGACAGAAACTGTGGTTTACCCTCGCAGCTATAAGGTCTTATTCGGAATTTTTTTTAGGGTAACAGGCTACATGAGAGTAATCCACATGGTGGCAACTTCCCTTTAAGCCAAGGGTTAACTAGGGCCCCCAGGATATAGTTTAAGGATCCTACCCGTCATTCACCTTAAAGTGATGCAGGGAAACCCTAGAATATAAGGTTCCCACATGCCGAGGCACCTCGGCCTGTTTTGAGAGGTGTATGTTCCGGGGTCTCAGACCTTGGGCGTACGGTAAGAGTTGTCCGCTATTCGTATTGGAATAGTCAGCCAGCTGCCTCCTAAACCGGTCAAGGCACGGCGAGGGGAAAGCTGCGAACCCATAGCTAACCCCTCTCCCGCCATCGGAAGGGCGTGGAACAAGTACCAAATGCCCTACCTGATACAGGTTTTTCTAGGGGTTTCCCTGCATCACTTTTAGGCGATTTTCCGGGTAGGATCCTTAAACCATAGCCCGGGGGCCCTAGTTAACCTTTGGCTACCTTCATATACCCTTCCGCTCCCCCCTTTCAAATCCCTCCCTATGCTATTATAGGGGAGTTGCCACAATGTGGTTTACCCTCATGTAGCCTGTTACCCTAAAACAAATAGTTTTATTACATTTTAGAATGTTTAAAACAGTTTTCAGGTATTCAGTTTATTTTTCTAACGTGTAACTTATCTTCAGCTACTACAGTTAAGTATTTTGTAGAAGTCAATAAAATATCTGCTGCTGAGTTTCATATTTATCCAATTTATAAATACTTAAGCCAAGTTCAACATAAAAATATGTATGTTTTGATTTATTGAATTTATTAGTCCTTTGCTGAAACTAAAATACCAGTGAAAGTGTAGAATCAGTAGCCACGAAAATACACCAATAAGGTACTCTAATAGGAAAATACGTTAAAATATAAAATCTTAAATGCGAAAATACATAAATATGATCATATAAAGAGAAAGAGAGGATTATAAATATTTTAAAAAGATACAAAAATATAAAAGAAAATGTCGATAACAGATATGAAATTTTTTTAAGCCAAGGAAGTCGTCTAAATTAGATATTCGGAATTAATTTTAACGTGTTTCTTTATCATACATAACAGCTGAAGAGTTCCAAATTATAGGGAAGAAACGTTGTGTTTTACTTTAATTATATTTGTCAAAAGCAATTTATTAAATTTTTCAAGTAACTTTCAATTAATTCAGTAAATAAATTTATTCAAAGTTCTTTGGCCATATTTCATTTTTTATACTTTATAAACTGTCAGATATTGTTCACTTATAATAAATTATAACTTCGTACTATTATCTTTCTAGTATCCCCAGTAGATAACTTTAGGTGTTAACAAAACTTAAGACAGGAAAAAAAAATAGAAAAATAAAATTTTGGTTGCAAATATGTAGAAACGATGTATAACATCGCGGGTGAAGCTGGTCTCAAACCCAGAGAACTTATTTCGAAGGCTGGGAGGGAAATGCTAAATTTTATATTAAAACATGAACGTTACAATTAATGAAGTGACGCAACACAATGTTTATATGACTCCAATAACAAACTCATCATGGCATTCTGAAATATATCGGCCGGCACTTCTAGGTATCTTACGACACTGTTCAACGAAATCGGAACACTATTTTTCAATCGATAACGTGTATATAAAGTTAGAGGAGAAAAGATTGTTCGAACTTCGAAAGTTTCCGTGACAAATATGTATGTAATTACAAGATTGTTGACTTTTTAAAAGAAAAAAAACACGCAAATTAAACATTTGGGAATTTCGGGGAACGTAAAGAGTTTAACTAAACTGTTGAAAGTTGAAGTTAAACATTCCTTACTGGAAGAGAGTGATTTCCCCAGAGCTAGGAGTGAGGTTGCGAGATGCGGCGAGGACAAGGGGGACACGGAGGTGATATTTAGAGAGTCCTCCACCTCAACACCGTGATTTAGTAGTTACTTCACTAATTGCCAAACTTCAACATTAATTAAGCGCTATACAAATATAATAGGCAAACTTGATAGGGAGGTGGGAAATATTTTCGAGGAGCCTATCACTTTCGCACCGCAAACACTTTGGATAGTCTCCGGCATCACCCAGAGATTTACGGGCTTTTCAAGGTCGTAAATCCGTACCCACCCTTATTCACCTTTGCACCCAAGTTAGTTAATATGCTTTCAGAAAATTAATCACGTGACACCGCATCTACTACCGAAAGAGATTAAACGGGGAACGTGAGGTTGAGGAAGCACAACTTTCTGGTTGGAGCAATATCGAAAAGATAGTGTAGATATCGATTTTCATTTGTAGAGCTTAATTTACTTATTGACCAAAAAATTGTAATAAGCAACCCAAAAAACATTCAAATATATATATATATATATATATATATATATATATAGATAGATAGATATTGTAATAATTGACAGGGGATTAATTGAATCGGCCCACGTTGAGTTGCCAATATTTAAAGATTAATTATAAGTGATAAATCAACAAATGAATTGCCCCACGTTGGGCGCCAAAATATGATTGATAACTCTTCTTTCAGGGTCGTTTACCTGGGCTTGATAAGTAAAGAGCAACATTTGTATTTACGTTAGAATCATAGAATTTATAAATTAAGAAATTAACAATCAAAACCAAAACGAGACGAACGAAATCTGACGAATACGTTTAACTATCGTTTACAAACTTAGATAACTTGGCTTCTACTTACAAAATGTTCGGCTGGTACCAGACTTAGATTCCTGGGCTCGGGCTCACAATTTACATAAAACGGTCATGAATCACTGACTCTACACTTGATTGTCAAACACACAGTCGTAGTTATTGAATTTTCCTCCGGGAACTGGATCTGCTGCACCTCCGGATTATTAATCAGACATATTGTTACACATTGTCTTTATGTGGAAAATGATGATAATCTCAGTACGCGTAGGAATCTTAATGTGGCGCTAAATATTTGATTACTTTTTGCAGTTTTTCACAAAGTATCTCGCTGTTAAAACTTTACACTTGGATTCTAAAAAATCTTGTAACTTTCTCGGTTGAATTGAAACTCTGGCCACACTGTTCGTTCTCCGCTCCCATATTCTGATTTCCTCACGCGACCGCAACAACCGACCAACTGCTTTCAGACAGTGCTAGCGATTCACAACAAAGCTATTCCACCCATTGTCGTCTTTGAAAAATTGGTACCGCTAACAATCCAGTTATTAAAATCATTACTGGCCTCTAATTAGTATTACAATATCTATAAAACAAAGTCGGGTTAGTTACACCATTTATAAATCTGGAACGGCTGAACCTATTTTGATGATTTTTGATTTTTTGGATTTGTCTCCGCCCCAAATAACTACTAAAACATCGGAAAAATTCAGCAAAATAAAAATTATGAAGAAAATTCTCTGATGGTGTTGTATGCTAGTTCCGGTAATGCCAGTAGATGGCGTTGTGTGCAATATCTTTTTGCAGCTGATGCAGATGCGCGGTCCTTTTATTTAAGTTTGATTGATGTTATTGAAATGGATATTGTAAAGGTTATGTTGTTCAGTGTTATTTACAATCGAATCTTTCTCAATAAAGCTGTAATGCACTTAGAAATATTGCAAATAAATCCACTGCAGATGAAAAGAAATTGCACGAGAAAAGTGCTGCGTTAGTATGACCCGGCTTCGTGCTTCACAAACACAAGAACAAAGACAGGCAGCACGTCAAACGGCTCAATTGGCAATGAGAAATCGTCGAGTTTAAGCCACAGATCAACAACTTGATAATCTTCTAAATGATTCAAGTGTTTATTTGAATCGAGTAGCGTTTCAATACTATGGCACAATAGACTATAGCTTGCATTCTTTTGTTCGAATTGGCCCAATTGAGATTGTGTGCGACCATTGCGGTGCATTGAAGTTTGCTGGAGAAACGCCTGGATTGTGCTGTCTCAGTGGAAAACTGAAATTGTCATTATTGACTCCGCCACCTGAGCCATTTCAATGTAATTATAATACTTTTAATTTTATTTGTACACTTATTGAACTTCATTATTTTAGGTACGAAGTTCGCCGGGTCATCTAGTTGTTATAATAAATTACAATTGGGGTTTTAGCTGGTATCAGTGCAAAATGACGATGAAACTAATAATTATTGTATATTGGATTTTTACAAACAATTTTGAAGGATATGTTGTGTTCTCTTCTGTTTGTGTGGGTTCACTAGTAGGTAAAGAATGTGCAGAAGTTGTTATTATCATGTTATGAAAAATGTTACAAGCCGGTCCGAAGCCTTCGGTGAATGTGGTGTAGTAAAATGAAAGCTTTATTAGATCCAGCGTTTCCGACGACGAAGCTTCTGTATTGTTGCATATGGCCTGTGATAAGGCGTGCATAGCGATAAACGGAGTGTTCTTTGTGTTTGTTATGAAGAAGAAGCTGGGAGCACCTGCACAACGGTTTACGACCTCTGCCTGTCTCGCGGCGCTTCGGAGCTTACATACACTCCAATTTATCAGCAGCAGAGGCAGGACGGCCTCGGGCAACTCCGATACATCCCACAAATATCACAGAAAACAAAAAAAAACGAAATCGAAAGACCGGGTTCGTTTGGTAAACGAAGTTATTTCTCTCTTTTTTTAGTCTGACAAAATTTTTGACGTTTAAACCATCAATGGAAATAAATAATTACAATTATGTGGTAACCGTGAAGACGGTTTATTATGTGGTCTAGTACAAAATCCCGACACACATTTTCCCGATGCACGTTTTCCCGACTGGTCATTTTCCCGATGGATCATTTTCCCGAAATGTGATTTTTTTTACGATATAAAGCATAATAAAAATATTTTAAAACACATTGTAAATTAAATTATTCATTAATGCGTGGAACAATTTCAACCAAACTTTGTACACGTATCACTTAAGAACCAGGAACAACCCTGCGGAATTAAGATAACTGTAGCACCACTATGGGCGGGAGTAAAAGAGGGTGGCATTTTCACAATACAAAATATGCGATAACTGCCTGTACTGGCGCCAAATAAATAGTTTAAGGGGTCGCTCAAATTCATAATGCCAATATCTATGCTTTTAGTGTCGAATTTCGTCAGGACTGCATTCAATATTATGTAATGTTGGTGCTATGTCTAACTTTACTTAAGTAGGCAACAACTCAGTCTGCGATCATTTGTTGTTGTATTGTAACTTGACGTACAACAATAAGCCACCTTTATTTTGTTCCGATATTAATTTTTCTTGTAATATATGATAATAAAAAATCCATCATCTGTTTCGTTATAATGTGTTTAAGATTTGAAGCGAAATTTATTGACAAATATATGACTAAATTTGTTATTATTGATATTATATTTATTCCTAATTATTTTCATAGGCCATCAGGGTTTATTAAACTTAACCCTGCTGGAATGCTATAAATAAACTCAGCCACTGTTAAAACACTGTATTCGACACCAAGCTTGGTAGTTATTGCAATTTTTTTGTCACCCCCTTTCACCCCACCTCATACCTGTCCTCTTTTCTTTAGGGGATAAAACACGACACTAAAACCATAGAGTGGCATTATGAATCTGACCGACCCTGTCAATATTATATTTTGTATTGTGAAAATTCCACCCCCTTCTACCCCCTCCCATAGTGATGATAGAGTTATCTTAATTCCGCAGGGTTGTTCCTGGATCTTAAGTGATACGAGTGCAAAGTTTGGTTGAAATTGTTCCACCCATTAATGAATAACTTAATTTACAATGAGATTTACAATATTTTTATTATTTTTTATATCGTAAAAACCCTCCTTTCGGGAAAACGTCAATCTGGATAATGTACATTCAGGCGCCAATCGGGATATTTTTGCCGGGAAAACGTGCATCGGACAAGTGTGTGTCCGGATTTTATACTAGACCCGTTACTTGTAATTAGAATAACGTATCAATAATTTAATTGAAGAGCATCGATGGCAGTTACAACTAACTTCAAATTAAATTGTATGAGTATTTTTAACTTAAATTTAAATGCTTGAAACTTTTAAACGACAAACAACAACAAAGGGTGTCTTATGTAAATAAAATAAGTTTAATATAATGTAAGTAAAATTTAAATTAATGTAAGTTTTTCCAACCCTAACAACATGTGCTGGGGTCGTAAATATACGTAGTCACAGATCATGCACCCTGCACAACAGTCATACAGAATAAGTGGTTTGTGACCAGAGAAATTCACGTAAGTGTACAATTGTGAAGCATCGCCGGGCATGGTCATGATTTATTCGACTTTACCTTCCAATAAATCACATTCATGTTGGAAGAGAGTGGCGTTGTAATTCATTCCACCTGAAAGATGTCGACGGGGTTTGTCGACGAAACGTCGTCTACTAACAACCTGTTGGGAACCCGAGAACTCTTCCAACAACAAGTTAACCGGTCAAATTTGCGAAAGTTATATTCGTGTTCCTAACTATTGTACATGTGTTGCGTAATTTAGTAACAATTAAGGAGATTTAATGCTGAAAATTTTCTGGTTATAGACTGTATTTTTTTTCTAAAGGTAGCTTACAAAAAAGAATAGTGGAAGAAACTGAGATTACATCGTAATCTAAAAAAATTAAATTATTAATCCAGAATTATCCATGTACATTGTCTGTCAGTGTACTATTTTATTAAGTACGAGATATACATGTACTTCTTACGATAAATTGATGTTTTAGACTAAGATATTCTTCTACATATTTCCAAGGTGTGCTTGAAATTAAAAAGTTTTAGTTTGAAAGCAGCTGCTATGCATTACGGAAACTTTTAGCTCTCTTCCGTTTGTAAATACTCAAAGTTTGCGAATGCGAAAAGGGGCGATAGAAGGAAATCTAAGAAAACTTTAATATTTATTAAAAGGGTAAGAATAAAGGGCAATACTTAACCTCAAGGCAAATAGCATTAAATATTTATGGTAACGAAAGAAACACAAATTACCTAAATGCGTTCCAATCGTAAAGGAACTTATACTTGGTTTAAATTCCAATGACACATTTACTAAATTATTTACAGGCTCTAAATAACATATAATTAACAGAAATATGATAAATGATTCAGTAATGTCCTGTCGAAGCTCTGTAGGAAATACTGAGCTATTTTACTAAAATTATTTATAAATTTTAGTGAAAGGAAATTTTTTAATTGATGGGGATTCTCCACTCTCATTAAACGAAACAAATTGGTGTTCATATTTATCTTATAATTTATTGAAAATTTTTTCTCATAAATGCTTCTATCTCGGATAACATTTTTGTTAAATATTAATTACTGAATAAAAATATATATTCAAATATATTATTACAGATATGAAACGCTCAAAGTAATATATTTATAAGTTAATAATACGAATAAAAAAAGTATGTATTATATGGGTTTGCTCTTGGAGTTTTTTTGTCTTTGTTTTTGTTTAGTTGTTATGAATATGGTTAAGGATCATAAATAAATTACTTAAACGTTGCTTAGTTTATTTCTTATCAAGCATTATATTCAAATGAAATGATCCTTAATGTGTAAAGTTCAATAATTATTTAATAGTATATCATAGTATCTAGGTTAACAATTTTTCTAATTATTAATTAGTAAATAAAAACGTATATTCAAATAATTATTATAGTTTTGAAACGCACAAAGTCTGCAGGTTTAAAAAGTTGTAAAACATTGTTTAAAAATTCACAAGAATCGTGTGGGCTTAAAAAAATAGACTGGGAGAGGAACAAACTGAAGATGCTGTTATTAAAAAGGGTTTAAGTTGAGGCAGCTTATCGTCTTGGTGCGTCCAACTTGCATGTCTAAGGAAGCAATAAAGCAAGTTAAAGTGGAAGCACACAATCAGAAGAGCAAGGAGAAAAAAAGAGCTGCTACGGGGACACCAATGCTGCTATTCACAGAAGAAGTTGTCGCCTTACGATTGTGGGACGGGAGGGGGGGGGGGTCGTCGAAGATTAAGTAGAGCCTCTTATAGGCGTGTACAAATGGTTTGGTTCTAATTTTTCCTTTGAAAAATGTTTAAAACCTTAAAAGAAATTTCCAAATTTCATGAGGAGCTTTCCTTAAAATTATAGTTTTATCTTCGGTTTATTTCAGAAGAACACTGAAATGAAAATTGGCTTTTGAATGTTGTCAATTGACCAGCGCTCTTCTTAGCACCTGAAGAATGGGACAAACCGATAAAGGTTGTGTGGTATTTATATTATCACTTATTTTGTATGTATTCGGTTATCTTTCTTATTATTATCAAACGAAAACTATCAATAATTTTATCATCGGAGATACCAGAATTTTTATATTTAAATTATCAAAATTTTTTTTTAACAAAAGTGTTGCTTAACTATGGTCTAAAAGTGTTTAGTGAAAAAAAATCCTCACATTAAGTGTTAATCGTTCTGTAGAGCTCAATATTAAATTTTTTTAAAGTATGAAAATTGTAAACATGCGAATCAAATTCATCTTATCTTAAGGAGTAAAATTCATCATGTTGGAATATAAATGACGGTAATTGTAAGAAATTATTTATAGAAATAAAAAAATTATTAAACAGAAATTGCCTTAAAATAACAAATAAATTTAAGATAAATAAAGAGAAGTAACGTCATAGAATTTCTCAAAATAAATATGAAGAAATATGTAAGAGCTGGAAGTAGCACAGGAAATTTGAAAAAATAACAACATATTGGATTATGTAAGAGGATGGGATTAATATTGTATTTATCTCACCTTATGTATAAATAAAACAGCCAACGAATTCGGAATAATTTGAATTAAATTAAATTAAATTGGATGATTAAATCTCATGAAATTGTGTCCAAAGTTTGGACCCAGGTCATGATGAACAAGTTATTTATAAAGATTTTAAAAGAAACAGGCGGCCTACATTGTATCTATGGAATACAACAGAAACGCTTCGTAACCTTGTTAAACAAAATTTTAATCGAAAGGGGAGTAAAAATTCTATTAACAGGTTCAAAAAAATTTAAAATATTACAATGCATGGAGTGCTTATTTATGCAAGTTGCGTTAGAAAATTTTATTAATAAATTGAAGAGCTAAAATTGTAGAACTATGAAAGGCTATTTAATAAATGTGGTAATAATAATTCGGTAGTAAGGAGTAGGTTACACCGCGAATAATCTTCTTAGATTACATCATTTTACGTAAAAGGACATACATATGAAAAAATTCTTCTCACTTCATCTCAACCGTAAATGTTAACAGCAAATATTTTACTTTCTGCACTTAAGTATGAACTTCCTAAAATTAACTCCTCGCCTACTGTGTACCTTTTGGACAAATGTAAAGTCTACAGGCCATCATCAGTTGGTTTGCATAATAGATGAGCTTAATTTTCAGGTTGAGATGATCATCCCTTGCCTGGAAGCTGAGTAAGTAAACAGTAATTTCACGTACGAGCAACAGAAGCTCGGAAACCACGTCCATCTCCAAGCAGCAGAACTGACTGCGAAACACGTTATCATCCACATCTGATAACGGAGCTTCTGAATGCTTCAAACAGCAGCTACCGTATTTACTCTTACAGTCAGCTTATTCATCGTGTTAGCTATGTGTTCTAATATAATATTACAAAATCTAAGGGAGAAGTTCTGTGGACTGCGGTTACGTTTGCTTAAGATGTATCATTTGAAGTAAAATACACATGCACTAAATATAAATCAGAGATAAACACTTCCGGTTTTATGTCACTGCGATCTCACCCAAAGTCATACGAGACAATCGCATGTGTACGGAATTTCAGTTAAATAGCTGTGAAACTGAAAAAAAAATTCTAAGGTTTCTTAAAATTTACACGTATAAAAAATAAAATGATCCTTTTATTGGCTTGTATGGAGTTAGTTCTACCATAAAAAAATTGTCTCTTTATATGTGGATGTGATAAATATATAACAATATGTGAACGCTATGATAAAAAGGACAATAATGATTATAGAATGGGTGTTAAAAAATATATGGAATTACGAAACTGTATCAATGCATTATGTATAGAGACTATAAAAGTTCTAAATAATTGTACAGGACGACAATGTTTTCAGTTATAAAGTTTTATGAATAATTACTGAACTATAGTTAATGGTTACAAATTCTTATTGTTGCTGTAGAATGTAGATTTCAATACTGTTAGTTGTTCTGTAAATGATTCCAAAAAAAGTCTCAATAAAATCGTTTAATATAGCTTTCGTACTCATCAAACACAAAAGCTACAATTACAGAAGTAATGTATAATTATTTATCAACTCATATATTTACAATAAATGTGTAAGATCACAGTTAAAAATTTACAGCTTAAAACAACTTTTTGATCCCGTTGTTGCTAAAGAGTGTCGTCTAATGACATGTAAATATTCAATATATTGTTCTCGGAGTTCAACCGGGTTTTGCATAATTGTAGAACGCAATGTTTCGACGACTAAAAGATGACGACAGAGCTTTTAGTCGTCGAAACGTTGCGTTCTACAATTTTGCAAAACCCGGTTGAACTCCGAGAACAATATATTGAACAACTGCACCGGGAAAGGCTTCAATCTTTGAACATGTAAATCTTGATTACAAATCAAAGAGCAGTAGCTGACACCAGAGATAGTTATAGTGACAGTTTAATTATTTGTAAATTTGTTCAAAATATTCGCATAGTGAAGGTCGGTGTCATTTCCTTCATTTATATCATTAATACTTTTAACTGTATTTATATTTATAAATATAGCCTCATATATTCTAAATTTGAATGGATTATTTTCTTTATATCAAATAGATGTCCCTTCAATTGGAAAACAATGGTTGTTTATTTCTCAGTGCTTAGACAATAAAGTAACCACTTAAAATGTAGGCTTCAAACTTAATTTTTTGTTATAAATACGGAGTTCTAAAATTGTCTAAGTGAATATAATATATCTCTTATTAACATCTGAGCAAGGTACCAAACTTTCTATCTATCAATAAAGTAAACAAATTTACAATGTTATTAATATGTTTGTGTTATCTTAATTACATTAACATGAGTTTTCATTAACAATTTTATAAGACAATGAATTAATAAAGGCTAAACTATAAACGCTAGATCTAGACTTCTTTGATATTATTCCACTTTGGTTGATATTAATTCTTCTCCACTTTCATAAATGAGAGAATAAACAGGATTGTTAATCTTAAAAACTTTTAAAAAATAAATTTGCATATGAGGTTTAAGAGTCACAGTATTTATCTTATTAAGTATAGTACCAACTATGAAATTATAAACGTGAGTATGGAAGAAAAAAGTTTGTTGTATCACATACCTCGCTCTTGGCTTATAGATTAAAATGTAATCTAATTGCTGATTAAACAAAATTGACAAAGGAAAATAAAGCCACCACGTTAGAGTCAAATTATGTAATATTCAAAAACTATTAATGAAACAAATGAAGACAGTTAACAGGATTTTACCTTGAAATTAAACGAAATTATTTTAAAGAGATAAAAGATTATTTAATTACAATTTCGATTTACATTGAATTTTAAACATTAAATGCATCCATCAGCTTTAATGAGGATCAGAGCCAGAGGGCCTCTAATAATGATAGTGGTTAGCAATTGTCTCCAAAGTTTCAAAATAATATACAAATTAAATCTACAATAACAACATTGTATAAAAAGAATCTAACAACAACAAAAATTAGAGAAATCTGACGGCAAATTATTTGCATAAAGGTTTACAAAATTACGTTTCTACATACAATTTTTCTTCAGAGCAGCTCTGGTACCGGTTTGTGCACTCCACAGTTATTTTAATTTTAAATAAAAATATTTTATTTACAGATCAAAGCAGTGATTGCTATAACGTTTCAGTTTAAAAAAAATACTGCATCTCACTATCATTTCACAAACTTTACTGTCGTACATATTGTCACACTCAGTTTTTCTGTAGAAATAACTTTAATACATACGCTGAATGCGACCACCATTCGCTAGTCCGCCACAGCAGACTGCCGTAACCACTCCGATCAGGTCCCAAAACACTCTCGCCATGACTATCATACTGGTCAGGCCCTCCGAACACTCTGCTCAGCCTCCCAAAACACACTGACTGTTTTCTGACAAATTTCTGTGTGCGTACGCTTTTCGACAATAATCCGTAGCAACCATTAGAGTCTATGCATTCTTGCGCAACACTTAATGTTCTTTACAATGCTCCGGCCTCATAGTTACGCCAACAATAATATAAAATGAAAAATTTAAATAAAATGTACATTACAAATTGTTGATCTCTATAATATATTGTAATGCCAATTAAACAGGCCATTAATTGTTTTTAATATAATTAAATTGTTAGCGGTACGAATGCGTAAAGGTGACAATGAAGGCGGGTTTTTCCTTTGTTCAACAATGGAGACCACGCGCGCTTAAACTCTGTATGCACTTGCAGAATACCAGTTGGCTGCGAGAAACGGAACAGTTCAGTTCACGTGGGGACCTGAAAAACGTAAAAGTCTGATGATCTAAAAGTCTGGAATCGGCTATGAATGGTGGCGTACGAGAGATGAAGCAGTTAAAAGTCGACGGGGAGATATAATACATTTGAGTTCACCTAGAGCAACGAACAGTAAAGTTTGCAGATATAAAGTACGAATGGCGAGATCCTGTATTTCTACATGAAAGCAAACAACATTTTCACGGAGAGATTTAAATAATAATTTGCACACTGTGAAGCAAATGGTTCCTTCACGCTGATTGAACATATATCGCATAGAGGGGACCGACAACCACTAGCAGACTCATCCGAGGATCCAGATAGCAGAGGACGAGTATTTTAATCGTGTGTATTAAAATTTTCAATGAAGTTTAAAGTCTGTGTAAAAATGACCTTTTAGTGTGGTAGTTTTCAAGATACAAGAGAGAGATCTGCTACCAGACAGACGGTCCGTGAGTAAAAAAAACTTTGATATAAATTTGTAAACGATAATTATAAAGGTATAGTCAGATTTCGTTCAGTTTTCGTTTCGTTAAGTTTTCTTTTCACTTATTTTCATATTGTTTTAGGTTAACTTTTTATATTTTAATTGTTAATTGTCAGGTTATACATCGATTTTGTTCTAATTGTCAAAACCCAGTTAGTGACCCAGTTAGTAAACATGTTGTTTATTACAATTTACATATATATATATATATATATATATATATATATAATAAGGTTTATAATGGATTCACTTCTACATTTTCAAAAACCGTATTTGTAACCACAAATAAAGCTTGAAACCTACATCTAAAGTAGTTACCTTATTGTCTTACCACTGTAAAAAGAAGTATCATGGTTGTTCATTTGAAGTTTCATCTATTTTATACAAACTAGTAATGAATTAAAATTAAGAATAGCTGGTGGCTTCGTACAGGTTTAGTTCCACGTTTAATTAGAATTACCGAATTCCCTGGGAACTTTTACGTGTTTCATAACTGGCATGTTTCACTGCAACTTTTCATTTATTTTTAATTCTGCATACTACGTTTCCGTAAATATTTGTTGTAAAGGAGGCACACAAAAGTCACATACACAAAGCTTCTTCATACGAATGGCACATCCAGTAATTTTGTAGAATGAACGTCAATTCGGAATATCTGATATTGAAGCGCTGCTGGTTGTTTGTTAGCTGCAAGCAGAGCGAGCTACTCGAGCGGAAGAGTGATTGTGTGACACACAGGCGGCGTAACACTGATTTTTTTTTATTTTTCGCGGATAAGATTGAAGGCAAACACGGCGGCTGAGACACAGATAAAAGCCCCCTCCCGAATTCCCCGGGCGAGTTTCAATTTCCATAGCTCCGTGCGGAGAATAAGGCGAAGCGTCCGCGATGGATGCAGCTTGTCTGTGGATGGCAGGTGCTTTCCTCTTGACGAATGGCGCGTCTTCAAGAGGCGATACCTAACCCAATCAGTTGTTCGCCGGCTCGAAAGAAGAGGCCGCACATCAAAAATGCTCAATAAATATTAAAAAATGACATATCGAATATTATCAACGTCTTATATTTCCATTTTGCTACATCTTTACGCCATTACGAGCTAAGAGCGAGGTAAATAACATTATAGGTTTCTGAAATAGAGGTAGAACAGTACAACCGTTGTTAACTGTTACAGCTGGCTTTCAAAATCCAGGAAACCTCTGGTCCTAAAGGTTTACCTTATTTTTAAAACAGAAATAGAAAATCATAGCGTGAGCAATCTTTGAATTAAGATAAGAAATCAAACGTTTATGATAAATACATTAACTATTTAGTAGAAGGTTAGGATCAAATTTCTGTGAACTATTTTATTTAGTTGAGTCGAAATTGTGTATAACTGTTTTCTTTACTTAGTACTTAGTAAAAAAAAATTAAAATTTCATTTTCTTTTCACTTCTGTTTAATTTCACTTTTATAAAGGACTGTACAGGGTTTTATTTTCAGTTAAATACTTACGGAATATATAACCATAGAAAATCCATCATTTTAGAAAATGTGGCTGTCTATAGGTCTTGAATGAACAATTTAAGTCTGATTAAAAATTATTAATAAGAAAGATAGCCAAATAAATATAAGTGACACAACGTGAAATACTTTTTCAGTTTTGTCAACTGACTAGTGCAGTTGTGTCGCTCTCGGGGTTTCTTAGCACCTGAAGAAAGGAACAAGGATCCCAAAAACGTTGTGTGGTATTTATATTATCACTTATTCTGTCTGCATTTGGGCTATATTTCTTATTACTATTACTATTACTATATCTCTGGAGGTTGTCGGATTTTTGAATGCCAACTTATTTTGTAGAGACATAAAAATAGACATGTTTGAAGCCATCATAGAACATACACCAACATAATGTCACCATAATTCAGACCAAGTTTAATATTAAATATTTACTATACTGGTTACACTGACAGTAAAATTTACAAAGTATAAAAATAGGAAATCCCTACGTTTTGTCCCTATATTGGAGCTTTATCAGATGAACATAATACTAGTTGAGAAAGGTGAGACCTGTATAATTAATTTCTGTAATGAATAATTATTCAATGATGTGAAATTTATGTTTTAATTAATATCATCAAGTAGTATATTACAAAAAATATTTAATATTAAAATTAAGACTTTTGAATAAAATTTAAAATGATTGGCCTACCATACATGCCACTTATTGGAGAAAATCATGTAAATCCAATAAAATTTTCACTTTTAATAATAACATCATCATAAATCAAGGAGCATTCAATTTATAATGGCAAATATTTATAATACTTTTTATTAATAATGGGTTCCAAAAACTTTGTTACTTAATATCGAGAACTTATATTTGAACTAAGCAGTCTCTCTATTAAAATACTACATTGTTTTGATATTTTGTTTACAAAATACGAATAAACGGAATTTATTAACAAATGTTGTTTACGGACATAAGGTTTCAATAAACACACGATCAAAAGCTTTTTATTTAAATTTAGGTCCTATATTAGATACGCAATAATTAAATCATTTATTTAACTACGTGTAAGATTCTGTTTAAAATATTTTTATGTTTTATAAAATGAATTCCTCCTCCTATTAAAAATAATTTGAAACAAGCCAGCATAAATTATCACACACAATTTAATAACTTAAGACATCCTAAAATACAAAAAATTTAATTACACAGAAGTTTTCATTATTTGCTGAAATAATTTATTATTTTCCACTGAAACATAAATCAATTATGTGTTTTTTCAGACAGGCTTAAAATAGTTGAAATATTTAAATTATACGACATTATAAAAAGACGCTTATCCGCCTCGAAACGTCTGGCAATTTTAAAATCCAATTTTCTTAGTTATTGTTTCTCTATTTTAAGTTTGTCCGTACGAAGATTAATTTTAACGTAAGTTAATTTTTATGTGAATTGATCGACTTCTGTTGAAAACACACTGACAAAAATTATTTATTATAATAACCTCATGACCGAATATCTCGCAAAAAATTAATTGCATCCATATCTCGACGTTTTATTTGAAAAGTAATTTCATGTTCAATGTTTGGTTTGAAGGGAGCACATTCTTAACTATTAAAAAACATGTGATGTTGTTTAGTGTTTGTATATAATTATTCTGAACAAATTGAATAAAATAACTGCACCTACCACTGTACGGATATTTGAGAAGGAAATATCTTTAATTAATATTTTTTCTGACAATTAGATGAATATATCTGTAATTAGTCAATTTGATAATAACAGTAATATTAAATCTTAGAGATGTTGGTGCTCTCAACTTTATTATTAATATCAGCACTCATTGAATTTACACATGAAATTGTTAGTTAAGAGTTACCACAAACATAAAAATCCCAAGTATTTTCCTCTTCACCACACTACATAAAATTTAATACCCAAAAGCAACTCTATGTTATTTAAAAACATAAAATAGTTTGATCCATATGTAGAGTAGCAACAAATAAAGGACGATGAAAGTATTAATATTCTTGCAAAAGTAACCCTTATATTCAAACAATTTTAAAGGTATCAATATTTAAGTAATTGAAAGTGTAAGTATTTTGTCTTTGGTCATTTAAGAGACAGAAATTTCTTTCCTATAAAGAAACTTAACACAGAATCACTATATTTCTAATTTAGTACTGAATACAACACTCGGAGCTAGCAGATTTTCTCATTACGTCCGTTTTTCTTCCACTACGTTCTCATTTTTAACAACATCCATGGCACCAACTACTTAATGGTTTTAGGATAAATATGTAGGAATCTTGATTTTAATTTTAGATTATTTATTATTATTTTACATTAATTATCCAGATATAATATTGTGCGTGAGCTTTGAAGAATTTATACTCCTTTGTCTTTTTTATACAATCTTTTATAAATTTTAATAGGCTTCTAAATATAAAATATTTTAACATATTAATTTAATTTATAAATTTAAAATGTTAAGCTTTAGAAGTAAACAGCCCTGAAAAAACTCTGAATAGAAAGAATTCTTTACTTCATATCGCTCTAGGCCCCCAAGAATAAATTAATTTCAGTATGACACGTTGAGCTAAAGTCAGAAAATTATTGGAGACTCAACTAACAAGATTTTTTGCTTAAAAATCTTTTTAATTTCTTACACAATTTCAAGTACGATTTTTTCAGGGTGGTTGAAGGAGAAACAAAAATGAAAAAAATTATTGTGTAACAAAATTGTAACAACGGACTTTATTATCAATTTTAATTAAAATTTAATTAGTAAAGCTTTACATGTTCCGACCAAACATGATGAACTTTACTAATTAAATTATAAATTTTAAAAGACTGTTTTTGGCTATTTTATTTAATCCATAATGAATAATCTTTCCAAGCGGTATTTATCCGGTTTTCATGCCATATGTTACACAAATAAAATACCAATAGTTTAAGCATTTTTAAGCAGTGAAATGGGTATTTAGGACTCCATAGTATTCGAAGTAAGCTAAAGAAAATAAATTATAATATAAGAGAAGATAACTGCCTACTCTCTGAGGTGAAGAGGTCAGCGTTATTGCCTCGCATCAGGTAGGTCCCTAGTTCAAATTCCGACACGGTCATGAATGTTATGCGAGTCCATTTTTTACTTCATAAATCATCATCATGTAACATCTGGAACTCTGTATCTCAGCTTCTAAAAAAAACACTACCGACAAATGTGGTACTTCAAATCAATACTTCAGGTTGTGAAGTTACCACAAGATACTACTTGAACCTCAAAGGTCAAAGAGGAAAAAACTGTAACGAAAGCAGTATTACAGCATAGAAAATTTCTGACGGTTTGTATATTTTTTAAAAATAAATTATTTATCTTTAGTCACTTAACTTCCAGATTAGACTAACTAAATAACATTTTGGGAGTAGCCTCAGTGGTTATTATTATTTTATGCTCAAATAACTTCACCTTTAGTGTATTATGTTTATAATTGTTGACAGTTGATATATTTTGAAAGAAAGATAAATATAATTTATATAATACGTTGCTGACAGTGGAAAAATGACTGATGGAATTATTTCAGAAATTTATTCATTCACTTGTGTTATGGCACTATTAATTATATTTTTGTATCAACCTGTTATAAATCTGAGCTGACATTTTTCAATCCTTCTTATGTTTAAAATTACTTCGAGGCAAATATAGGAGCAGTCCTTCTTCCCTCTAAAGTTTTGTCAACCGTGCTCAGCGAAGAGTGCGAGCGAGTCTCTGATAAGGACAAACAAGAGTCCAGATCCTCACGGATTGTCTTTTCTCCAATAGCTTTTGCAAGTGTAATTCCGAGCAATTTGATCGTCAAAGAAAACGAGCGAGCGACCGACGGAGCGCCCGCCCGGGCTGGAATATTACAGCTGCGATGTCGCTAGAAGGCATTTCATTGAGATCCGATCAAACGGCTGCCATTATTGCCACGCGATCAAACATCCAACATTGTCCTCCTCCCCCACGTATAAACAGATTGCTGAACGTAAAGCTCCCTTTACGAGACGGGGCATTTTAACGGTTATAACGGTCATTGCGTTGATTAACAGCTCGCTGCTTAGCGCAGGGTAAACTACCCATTCAAAATCTCGACAGAAAACTGAGGGGTGGCAAAAAAAGTTCAACATTCAAAGCCACTCAATAAATTACTTTTATTTCACTTAGAATACTATTTTCACATCTCCTTATTATTAAACTTTAATCAATGACGCTCTAAATATGAGGGTACCACAAAAAACACAGAAAGAGCTAAGGATAAATTAAACTAGAAAAAATTCAGTCAAAAATAAATACAGTCATTTCTACTATAAAGCTCTCAACACTGCACTTCCTAATCCTTTAATCTACTATTTCACAATGAATCTGTTTTTTTAAACATTTTAATAAAAAACCATTTCTAGAACAGTACCAGATTTATTTATTGTAATATTTAAATTTAGATTTCAATAAAGACAAAGGGGAAGTGATGACAAATAAATAATTTATATTACAGTAGCTTTTGTAACGTTATTGTTGACCACGCTTCCGGAATATAAATCGAGTGACTTATTTGAACGTAATTCAAAACATACATTTTTTACGGTCATTCCCAATAATAAATTTTTGTGGCATTTAAAATATAGCTAATATGCTCTGTAAGTACATTGCAACTATTTTACTGTCAAACAGAAGATAAACCGTTAACACCATAATTAGTATAAGAAAGTACAATAAAGTTTGTAACACCGATCAACGCTATTATTTTTAAACTAGCTGGGTGCCAAGCGTTGCACGGGTATTCGTTCTTTACACATTTACAATCATATATGTTAAATTATAATGATATACACATTTAACCAACATTTTTTAAGAATCTCACTTGAAATAATTCGTCAGCTTTCGTTATTAAATTATCATGACTAATAAATATTAGGTATTTATTTTACCATCATTCTATGTCTCATTCAGTACATACAAAATTTGGCTACGTGCCATGTTTATGCCATGTCTAATTTAAAAGTCAAATTATTTAAAAGAAAATTAGTTCCAGAGAACGTATAATTTTTTGGATTGTTTTTTATTATCATTCGATGGATAATTGATGGATAAAATTCTACATTTTATTCCATGAAAATATTTCTGCTTTATTTTATTACTAAACTGGATCTATTTACTTTGTTGTGCAGTATCGTCGCGTAGTAACGTCTCTCTCGCTAGCGAGTGCTGTGACGTCATGATTTCTTGACGCGCAGTAATTTAACAAAAAATGAACACATTTTTAATTATAATTCTTTTCATCTTTATGCTACAGGTTTGTCATCCCAACAGTACCGTTTCTCGCGTTTTGAAGAATATGTGTTCCAATTTTTGTTGCAATATGAGCACGCGTTTAAATCTGTATAGAAACATAAATAAATACATACAAATATACATACATTTTTATTACATAGATATTTCGTAATAGTTCTGGTTCATAATAAAGTGAATTTAATATAGAACACGCAGATTTAACGTCTTATTTCATTTAATAATTAATTACACGACCAAATAGTTGGTCTTATAATTAATTATGAATTCAAAATATAAATATGTGTGTTTATTTACAAATTCGTCAGTGGTCAGACGAAGTGTCGTTAAATAAGCTGTAACGTTAATTGAGAAAAATCTTTTGAGTTTCAAACTGGATCTCAACGTTTCTATGACCGGCACTGTCATCATCATCTGGCTACTATCGTTGTTTACGTTGTGAAAATGGCGAACCCAGACTTACAATTTTTAGTGGTTTCGCCACTTACAAGTAATAGGTTGAATTTGTCGGTTTCACAACTGAAACAACATTAATAGCCAGAAGACGATGACAGAGGAAGACCTCAAAACGTTGGAAACACATACAGGCAAAAGCTTTGACTTTTAAATGGATACAGAATGATAGTGAGTTAGAAAAATAATCTACTAAAAGTTGAATATATTTTTGTGTGAATATTTTAAGGAATGATAACTAAAAAATTTTACTCAGCGCTGTTAAAAAGTGTGAAGACAACTGCAGTAAATAAATTAAATAACGTTTTGGAAGTCTTTTTATTCATGGTTTCTTGAAATACATTTAATTAAGTATATTATTAATAACTATACATATCACTATAATGTTTGTAATAAATATTTTAAAATTTTAAGTAAATTCTTCGTTAGACATATTTGAGTAATCAGAATTTCCAAATTTTCTCCATGAGGTTAAATAAAACCATGAAAATTCCGCATTTTATTCTACGTTTGTAAAGTTTTGTCTGAGAATAACTGAAATATTTTCTTAAATGATAGGTAAACAATACAAATATAAGCATAAAAAATATTCTATGAAACGAAATGTACAATTATTTTATCTAATTGTTCATTGATTATTAAATAGTTTTACCGTGAAGTAAAATGGCCCTGTATAGTAAAGAAATTTAATTCAATGATGTGTTAACTTAATACAATATTTATATTATTAAAACCGCTACTATCACCTAATTCTCCACTGTCACTAAGAACCAAATAACTGATCTATACATCACCAATATCCCCTATCTGGCAATACTCTCGTAATATTTTGGCCGCAGCATATAATTGTCACATTAAAGAAATTCAAACAAATAAAGCACTAAGATACATCATCAACTGTCTTTCGTATTTCCCCAACCACCGAATCCACACAGACCTGAATACTCCAACAATAGTACAAGTAGCAAAAAAAATTATTCAATAGCCAACTGCGCAGATCCATCCTACATCCTAACCGATTAATTTCACAAACCTCCCCCCACCAATAATGTTAAGAAAACTTAAAAGGAAAAGACCTATAGATTTAACTAAGGAGAAATCATATTCTAGGTTTATCATAACGAAAAATCATTTAAGTAAATATCACTGTTTTAAACCTTCATATATGTGTTTCAGAACGATAAAATCTTATAGATAGTAAGATACCAAATAAATGTTAAAAAATAAAAAAAACTCGATATGTAACAATGTTTCGTAGATGAAATATCATCAATTTTCTTTATTTTACGTAAATTTTTATAGGGGTAAAGCATCTGTACTTGAATCTTTATAAATTGTGTTCGTAATATGTTCTGTAATTCTTATTATGCTTCTGATTTTTGCAGGTAAATATGCCAGGATAATGACGAAATCTTCTGTTTTTAGTTTAAGGATGTTTACTAATTTTTCAAATACAAATTGAGGACTTGAATTCGTTTTTTACTGCTTTATTTGAATATTAGTGACCGGTCCTGTCTTATTAATTATTTGTGACGCCATATTTTAATTTTGCAACTCAAAAAACTGCTGTTTTGAAACTTTGCAGATTTCTCTGAGAAAAGTTAAAGTAAAGGCCATTAACAATACAAGCCTCAGTCTTTGACTTTCAGGCAATTTGCGAAATTATACGCGACCTCTATTCCCATTATACCGTCGTGAGAAAAAAAAAGGCGGAGACCAGGGCGAGACGTTCGTTCTCTGCTTCAAAGTTACGTCATAAATATTTGAGTCGGAAGAGAGCGAGAACCGACTTCCACGCGTGTGTTTTCGACGTGCCAGCAAATATTGCCACTGAATATTTCAAACTTTTGGATACGGATATCGGCGGCTGCAGTGAGACCGTTGCGAACTGACGTCTGCAGATTCAAATGAGCTCAAAAAGAGGGAAAGAGAGAGTGAGTCTTCTCAATGGATCTCACTAAAATGCGAAGTAAGACGGCCTGAATACTTACGAGTTTACTACAACTCACACCTTATACTAACAGAGAATAATGAGGAACTTGATAAACACTTATATGTTTACTAGAAGTCTGGCAATCTTACTAAAATTGTTCAGTTTAACTTTTGTTGTAAGTTAATAATTATTAAAAGGAATATCGGTCCATAATGCAACACAAAGGTAACTTAATTATAGATTAGAAGTTTCGACGTAAATGTAAGTAATTGTCAAATAACAGTTCTTTAAAGAAAAGAGAGAGTTTCCATAATCTTTAAAACAAGATTCTGTCTAAATTTATAATATGTCACAAAGGTCTTCTTAATATTTTTTGGTAATCATAATGTTGTTTACAAAATTCACAATAAAAATAATGTTTTAAATTATGTTGGCCTAACTGAAATTTTTTTGATCTTAGATGGGCTAAATAACATAAGGTAAATTTAAATCTTCCTAGCAGTTGTTCGAAATTTATTCAAAATCTTAAATTTTAAAAGACATCCTAAGACAATGAAACCGATTACCAAAAAAAATTATTTTCAAAACGTTAAGTAAGAAAAGCAATCGGAATACTATTAACGAATAAGAAAGATAACCAATTCAGACAAAAAAGTGATAATATAAATACCACAATATTAAACAAATATATTCTGTGACTTACTGTTGTACAATCTTTGAGGGGTTTTATAGAATTCGCCCTCCGATCTTAGTTTTCATGGCACTATTCGTTGACAAAAAAAACTCTTAATTTAAATCGAAACGTCATAAATGTATCAAAATATTTCTCAAATGTTACTTACATTACGGTCCTTAATTACGGTCGCTTATTAATTATAACAAACGTTAAATAGTCTATTATTTTACCAATATTTCACAAATGAAATGTGAATATTTACACATTTTCCCGGTCGTGAAATTCATCTAATCTTCACTCCTCAAGATTTCTACTAAAATAAACCCCTAAATACCGGCAACCCTATACTACAGGAGAAAAATTTTCACTTATAAATATTATAAGACTACAATTTATATCTTCTATTAAACTGTTTTTCTGTAAATGTTTTAACATTTAACTGTTTTAAAATATATTTTATGGAATTTAACATGTATAACAAAACGTTACATCGTATAGCTCTAACGAACAATCATAATATTGTAAATGAAGCTTCATTATTAGGTCTCCTAGTGAATAATTAATTAAAATGTACGGATAATATTAATAAATTACTAAAGAAACTCAGCACAGCAACATATGCAGTAATAATTATGACGAACTTCAATTAATTAAAATCTAGTCAACTACTTTCCTTTGCATATTTTCATTTCGTTTTGTCCTATGAAATTATATTCTGGGGTTATTAAACAGACAAAAAGTAGCTTTTCGTTGCTCAAAATCTGTACGTCAGGTCTCTTTAAAATAGTATGTATTTTCACTTTGTCGTGTCAATACATTAACTCATTGATGTTATTTGAGATTACAAATACGTACTTATTCACTAAAAATTCTGATTTTCATAACTTTATTACAGGAAACAAACGTAACCTCTACTAAAAATGTAAATCATTTTCAATAGAACAGAAAGCAGTAAACAGGCATTTAAATCGTTAACAATATGCGACAAAGAATTATACAGTTATCTAATAACAAAAGTCAATTTAAAGCTGAGCTTACTTCATTTCTCCTTAGTCGCTACTTCTGTTTAGTAAAATACTTAATAGAATAATGCGAGATGTAAAATTACGTTAAAAGCAGTCAGAATGAACTATTAATCATCATCGGCATGTATTGTTACTAATTTTAAATAGCATAAAAAATTAATTTGTAATATATATATATATATATATATATATAATCTAGAATATATAAAACATTTACAATCTGATACATTCAACATCATCGATGCTTGGCTTCTAAACAGTATCTATGGAACATGACATTATTATTATTAGTCTTCTAATCGATATGTATTTTTATAGTGACTCCACAGTTTATTTTAATTCGTAGATGGTTTATTTATGAGTCGTGGAATAAAATTATCTAATTTCTGACGCTAAAGAAAGTCCTAGAAGATATGTTAATAAGTACATTGATAATTTCCTTTTCAGTTAGACAACATGTGCTCATTACGGTATCAAAGAAACTGCATGGTTGTAATCCTCACAAAGGACCGTCACTCGAGCAATTAGGGGAATCACTGTGCGCGGCGGCTCTCTATCAACGGTCCGAGTTTTATCTCTGGACCGAGAGACCCAGGCTCCGCTGACGAATGCGCCAATTACCAGTGAGTTACCGCCAGTTGGAGTTCCCATCGCCTTGTACGCCCGGCGCATTTCATTTGTCACCGGTCCCTCGGCAGGCCTGTCTCTTTTAATACGCCGCTGCAAGATCACTTTCATTTCTCTGCATGTCGCTTTGAGAACTCACATGCCTAATAATCTCCGAGTAGTCCATTTAATAATTGTGTTCTACGTCTCATGTGTTTTGGCGCCCGAAATAGCACTTAGTAAACAGAAACAGACCGATCACAATATATGTAGTACAACGATAGGAAATATGGTCGAATTTATATAGGCGCGTTACCCGACAAACATTTCCAGTGATCGAGTGTCACTCAATTATAATTAACGGAATTCCGAATTCGAAACCCGCCACTTCCAGAATAAAATTTTTAATTTAATTTTCTTCATTTATCTTGTCTGGAACAATATGAAAATTTTGTATTAAACACGTTTGTTTAGTTGTATAATCACTGTATCTTATTCTGATCTGTTCTTTTAGAGACGTGTTTATGTAATCGACAACCCACGCTACCTTCTTTAGAGATTCTTGTTAGCTACGCAATATATTACAGCAATAAAAGGTTACAAATCCATGAATAAGAGAACAACACCCGACAACATAAAAGGTACTAGATTGTCTTATCGGAACGCGTTGTTTCAATCGATATAAGCCTTAAATAACATACCTTCTGAAGAAAGACAGTATTCGAAATCTATATCAAATCAGTCTAACAAAACTGCTCGAACAAACAAAAATAGACCACAATGTCAACATAGAATGAGAAAATATCAAAGAATACTATCACAAAAATATCAACGGAAGTTTTAGGTTTCAGAACCAAAAATAAACGAAAAAGAGGTTTAAAAATCTGGCACGAAGAGATAGCACAAGCCATCGAAGAGAAGAACAAAGCATATAGAGAGCACCTACAAAAGAAAACAGAGGAGACGAAGGAAAAGTAGCATAGTATTCGGGACCGTACAAAATCAATAGTAAGGCAGGCACACATTGCATCACGGGACAGATTCATAAGTGGAATACAGGATGAACTTAATGGTATACAGGAAATAGCATACAAGTTAATAAAACATGTTAATAAGACAGAGAAAGATACAGCACGATTAAATGTTATACCGAAGGAAGATTGCATAAAACATTATAAAAGACTATGGTATGATCCAATGGTAAAAGAAACGCCTGATACACCAGAAGATTCCATTGGTGTAGACTTTATCGATTGGAAGAACTGGAATATGCTATGAATAAAACAAATAACAGAAAAGCCGCTGGCATAGATGGAATTGGGTCGGAACTAATAAAGTATGGAGGTAGAACTCTAAAAAGAAGAATTCTACATTTGTATAGCATGTGCTGGATAAAACATTAAATCCCTGATGAATGGAAGATTTCCAGGGTTATTTCGATGTTTAAAAATGGAGAGAGGAATAACCCAGAGAACTACAAAGGCATAAGTCTCCTTAATTCTTCATACAAAATTTTTAGCAGAATAATTAATACCAGGCTACAGGCTATCTCTGATTGTGTTTTATTAGAACAGCCTGGCTTCAGGAGAGGAAGATCATGTATTGACGATGTTTTTGTATTAAAACAAATAATAAAGAAACGAATAGAATTTAACCTGGAAACACATGTAGCGTTTGTGGACTATGAAAAAGCATTCGATCCTGTTAATGGAGATATGTTGTGGTCAATTGTGGAAAGAAGAGGATTTCCTAAACATTTTATAGAAGTTATTCAGAGCTTATATAGGAACACCAGTATTGTGATAGATACTGGAAAACAGATGACCCAAGAAATTACCATTAATCAAGGTGTAAGGCAGGGTTGCAGTATGTCACCAACTCTGTTTAACTTATACATAGATGATCTGGTAAGGAAATGAAAGGAAGATAATGTAGCACCAGGCATAAAACTGGGACACACTGAATATCTAAACACATTGCTATTCGGCGATGACCAAATTTTATAAGGTGATGGTAGTTCCTACAATGTTGTATGGGTCAGATTGCTGGGTAACAAACATATAGAGGCAGGTGAAATGAAATTTCTTAGAGCAGTGAAAGGGTGTACAAGGATGGATAAAATAAGGAGGACTTCCATATGGGAGGAACTAAGTGTTCAGGCGATCACAGATAAGTTAACAGGGTATAAAGAAAGGTGGAGAGAGCATGTAATCCGAATGGCTAGAGACAGATTTCCAAAACAATTGCTGGCATATAAACCATTACGCAAAAGGAGGGTTGGAAGACCAAGGTTAAGATGGTGAGGTGAAGTCGGATCAGGCTAAAAGACTAATCCTGGAAAGCAGAAGAAGAAGAAGAAGAAGATAACCCCTAAATTTAGCAGTAGTTACAACAAAATTTCCGTTCTTCTATCCTCATCCCCATAAGTAAACGACAGTCGGGACTGTTAAAATAAATATACAAATTATCCTGCGCGTAAGACATTTTATTTTAGGGAGAAACGGCCCCTCATTATTTAACTGGCTCTTGAAGATATTTGACACAGAAAATTCTTTCTGCTTTGAGCACCAAAATAAATTTATTGTTGCCCGTTTGCACGAAAGAGTAAAATTAAATCAACGTGTGTTGTAGTACTCCAACGTTTTTCACGAGTTATTTATTCAATAAATAATAGCAGCTTCAGTCAACACACATTCAATAATAGAATAAATAATCCCATTGTGTTATTTAAATCAAATTAATACTTTCAACTGAATAACAATGTATTCAAATGTTTTATTTTTAATATGTTTGCCGTTTGACTGTGTCGCTTTTATTTTTTTGTATTTTTTTTATGCATCCATTTAATATTTGCAGTTTTTTAATTTTCAGCGGCTGATTTAAGCAAAACGAATTGTGTATAAAATATTAATAAACAGTTTCTCCTTAACTTTACAGTGATAAACAAAAAAAATATCGGAAAGGGATTTTCTATTGTGTAAAAAATATTGGCACTAGAACATACGTTTTAATTACAATTTTTTTGCTACGATAAATAAAGTGGCTCTGTATGTAGATCGATTACTAACTTCTGTCAATGTTACAGGATATTACTTCGGTTCCATCATTTTCCGTGCTCGCTGCTGTGTGGAGAAGTGTAACGAAATAATATTCCATCCCGTTCTAATCTGGCCAGAGAGGATCAGCTTCTTTTCAGTTCCAAAAGTCGTAATAGAATGGAGAATAAAAGCGGATCTGACTGCATGGAAAATTATGTAGTCTAGACGCAGATTAAAAAGAGATTGACAACACAAGAAACAGAAAATGCAAGTAAAACGTAATTTAGTGGCTTTGGATGATTTAGAAATCTCGACAATTTATTTCAATGAAAAATTATATATTTAAATCTTTAATTTCAGTAATTTATGAATACTTTACGTTTTATAGTTTTTCAATGGTTTGGAAAATATAAAAGACAATCTAAACGCAGTCTAGTAGTTTAACATATCCGTATTTGAGTCCATAACTTTTCAAATCTACTTGTTAGCTAACGGAAACCGAAAATATATTAATATAGTTTACATAGAATTATTTTTGAATTATTTTATTCTAACGTCCCATCATAGAATTAATAACAACAAGAAATATGAAAGAATCTATATGTCTATATTTCTGTCTGAAAATTTGCCTCATAACTTTACTAAAGACTATTACCGTAATATTTTTATTTAGTGTGCTCATAATTAATAACTTTTAATAAATATATTCGGGAATTTTTTTTCAGGTCTGGTAATTACTTGGTTATAAATCATTCAGATGGCAAGTATAACATATTATGTTCCCTTCCTTACCACCATATCATAAATCAATGGTAATAATTTTTTGCTATTTTGAAGCCGTTGAATTGAGATCGTTCCACCGTAAGAAAAAAACTATTTAAAACATTCGGTACAATCTGCGCTTATGCAAAACCACATATTGAGCTCGGGTATTGATTTATTAGATCATTAATTTACCGATTCATTAGGGACGTCATTAATCTTCAGATAACAGTAGAAGATAATATCACCTGGTGGTCGGACCTAGCACCATTTTCGTAACAATTGCTATGGTTACAACGTCTGAAAATTTACGATGCTCGCTGTGTCACAGTGTTGCATACTTTCACTTTCGTACCGTTATGTTTCGATGAAGAGAAAAAACAAACACAGTTTTGATGGGAATATTTCACTCATTTCAAATTCTTCCTAGGATAAACGTTTTGTAATGAATAAAAAATAAAATTTAAAATTCTAAGTGAATGTTTAGAAACGAAGGCACACTGTTTTAATGAACTTACGAAGATTTGATTATCTGAATTAAAACCATGAAAATATATACCGCTCAAGTCAAGAATTTCGACTGCTAAGTTAATCTACTTTTATCCTTTTCTGAGTTGACCCTTACAGTGATTATATTTATTTTGTTCTAGGATTTTCTAAAGCAGCCTTGGAATCCAGAATAAATGTAACTTTAAATTTATACTCTCACTAAATAATTTTTATGCATCGATATAAAATGCTTGAAACTGAAAAATAAGAACTATTTAGTAGTAAATATAAGTTTATTTATTTCCACAGTAAACCAAGTTCATTTGCCGCTACAATTGAACTCGTTTAAATAAAAAATATCATATTTTTCCAAACTTTGTAAGTCAGTAAATGATTTTATGATATTATGTGATGGAAAGGGACTACTGAGAGTGCTACGTTGTGATTGAAGTAATAGGAAATAGGATTGGTTTTCCCAGAAGCAGCGTCTTTTTCTTTGACCCGTTCCATATAACATCAGGAGAAACCGTGAGAGAGATGCCAACACTCGACGACGAAATTACGATAGACACAACCATGGCGATGGTTGTCCATCTACCCGTTTGAAACTTTGTACGTATTATTATAACAATAATAAGCATTGAAGTTCATTTCAATAAAATGCAGCTTTATGACGAAAGAAAATTTCTGTTATAAATGGTGTTATATACTTATATAGGTGTAAAATATCAGAACTTTTGACACATTTTTATAAATAAAAGAAGCATTTAACTACATTTAAGGTGTGAAAATGGTACCCCTGTTTCGTGAAAATGCGAACGCGAGTATTAAACAAAATCCATCTATTTAATAGATCAAAAATGAGTAACAGTTTTCTCTTTCATGAACCAAATCAGTTATTTTGTTTTTCAGGCTAGAAATTACGACAATTGCAAGCCTGCGAGCTCTGCCTGCATTGGGCGATCACAAACGAGGCGTGACATTTCTGTCCCCCGTGGTATGTAACGAAGGCCCGTTGGCTGCATTATGGTGAAAAATTCAATTAGCCTAATTCCCTTCCACTCAGCTAGCACAATGCAGCTCGAGTTCCAAACCAGGGCTCAATATAACTGACCGTTTTTGAAACATATCCTCTTGATGTTCGCTTGTATTAATCCATTTAATTCATAGACATAAAATAAATCCCAATTGAACAGCCATGCAGACGCATTGTTATGGTTCCTAGGTTTTCAACCCGGATCAGAACAATATCTAGATCTGCCATATTTTGTTCAATTACTAATCCTCACATTTAAATGCGGTCATTCCCGAAACAGTATATCTGTATGAATTAAAGCAAAACAATATAAGATTTTATAAGTCATAAATAATGTATCATGTTGACAGATCCACGGTGAAGCGACAGATAAAATATGTTTATTTAACGAACTGCAAAATGTAAATTCTTAGCTTTCACACAACTCAATTAGAATAAACAACTTCTCGTGTAAAATACAACATAAGACCCAAGTGATATTATTTTGTAATCTGGGAAAGCAGAAATTGTATCGATTACACAAAAATAACGCAAAAAATGGGTCCCATCGTCACTGTATCCTGAAGTTCCTGTTTTCCACGTAGTAAATTAGAGGAAATATTTTTACACTGTTATCACACGCCCCTTTAACGTTAATAAAAATATTATAATATTATTAAATTTTTGTTTATCAATTTCGAAATATAACAGTGGTATGCACATATATGTAAAAATTATTTTCCTCAAATGTGAAAAAATTGTTTTTTATTTCATTTTATTCTGTTGAAACTAGTTTTTCTTTTGACAAATATTCATTTAATATTACGGAAATCCGATATCTGGACGAGGTAACCATATTTATATTACAATCATATTGAATTTATTCTACATATTCGGCATAAGGGACCTAATAATATTAAACTAATGGTATTAAAACCTATGAGACCAAATTATATAATTTCGTTTTGAGATTATATCAGGTCTTTGTCAAGTTAACAATTAAAACATATTGGTTCAAAAGAAGAAGTTTAAATTGAATCATAACAAAATTTAGAATCAATTAAATATAACTAATTATTATTAAAGCCTGAAGAGTTATTAAATTAATAAAAAAAAGTAAATACCTGGTGACGGGAGAGAACTGAGCCAATGCCTGAAACAAAATTTATGATTAAAATAATAAAACAGGACACTGAAATATTAATTATGAGACAGTAGATATTTATTTTAAAAAATTCAGTTAATTGCTAAGAAATTTTGTCTTGATATTAATGCAATCTAACAAATAAATCATGTACAATTATGTAAGATCTAAGCTTGTAATTGAGTTATCCATTAACAATAATTGTCCATGTAAAATTGTTTTCTAATATTAAAATAATGGAAATGATTATTATATAAATATGTTGATTTATTTATTTTGATGCTTTGATAATTTGATAACAAATTATTCATTTAATATAACGTGATATGGTTGCAAATAATATATTCCTATTATACGAAATACATGTAAATGACCAGATGCATTGAATTATATTCTGAAATTCATTTAGTTTACTTTGTTTCTGAAATATAATTTGATACTAGCGGTGTCGGCTTGACCGCTGAATGTTCCTGGTGTGTTATTGTGGTATAGGATACAATGTATTTCTGATCAATTTTATTTTATGCATTAATATGTGTGGTGGAGTTTATACGTTTACGTCGTTCTTAGAATGATTAAATGTAATTGTCATGCTTGTTTTTCTGGACTCAGGACGGAAGTTCCTATTTTATGTAACATGATAACTTACTTTGTTGTTCGATCAACCGTTTTAAAAAGGTTTTAATTGAATTAATAATATCACAATAATCATTATAGAGAACGAACTTGATGACCTTTCAATCGCATTGTTTCACTAGGTACTGTTTTATCGCGTAATTATAGCTGACGGCTAATTAATTCCAATGGCAATGACAGATAATTATCACTTTAACATTTCGGAGCTTAGGCCATAATGTCAATTGCAGTTTGTAAAGGATTTAAAGCTAATTTTTTTATCATTACTGAATGTAATCGGAAGGTAAGTATTTCAATTGCTGAAACTAAAGAGTGTTGATCATAAATTTCAATCAATGTAATATCAATTTACGTTGTTAACTTAAATCATAAATCTCAACGTACTTTTAAGTTAAACTTGTTTCCCTTTAGTTAAAATTATTGTTCGTTTCTTTTTACAGACTACTTCTGCTCTGAAATACGCTGGAAATTTTCCCATCTCACATTATTATATTTCCAGTACGATTCATTAAGCGTCTAAAATAAATAAAACAGCATATTCTTTGTGACAGCGACGACGTCGAGAGCTTAGTGCCCTCCAGAAAAGAAGTGAACGGTCGCATTTTAATTTTTTCCCCCTACTTTGTTACAAATACAAGCTTGCTTTAATTAGATTTTTACCTCGCGAGCGGCAGGTCTTTTTTAATTAATTCTTTGCACGAAAAATTCAGAGGAAAGATTTCTGGGCAATATGGCAGTGAGAAACCGAGTGTTAATATCCGCTTTGCCAGTCACACGGATTTTTCATCTCTCCGAAGACGTTTCCTCCGGGCACAGGGAATCTAGAAAAATGATATCACATGACGGCGGAATGACACTCCAAAGCCAACCTCTAAAAAGCGATACGTACCAACATGATATATTTTACCACTCACACGGACAAAGAGAGCGAATAAAGATTCATGAGAATGAGAATGAGAAAAAAAATTGGCAAGAGTGAATAATATGTATTACATAAAGCGAATCAAAGGAAATTCTAAAGGGATAATAAGTTAGTGTAAGGAAAATAGAAATTTTCTACTTATATTCATAATTTAAGTATTTGTTCATTTTCAATTTGGTTGTTAAATACCGACCCGTTAGAATGATCTTTTCCGAAGAAGTTTCCGTTTATTTTGTTTCATTTATAATATAAACGTAACTATCAATATAAGTCAGGCAATAAAAAGTTTAATAAACAAATTATAAATTCTGATTACACATTTGTTAGACATACATGACGTTTCGCCCTTTGATTAGGAGTCTTCAGGTATTAATTAACTATGTGACCCAACATTTCGTCCTTAATTAAGGATCTCTTCAAATATTGGTATATTATGAAAGCTTTGAAAAATAAAACGGAAATTTAATTATGTGCAGTTACTGATCCAACATTCATGAATAAATGAAAAAATTAAATTTCAATTTTATTCTCACTTATTTGGCCATTATCATCTATCAAGAATGTTAACGCTTTTTAATATTATATATGTGTGTTTCTTTAGTCCACTATTGAAGAAATAGGACAAACATTAATTAAATACAGAAATTAAAAACACAATATAACTGCAAAAAAAATATTTATGAATTGTAAAATATCAAATGTTAAATTTTATCTGACAAATAATTTATATTTTCATATAATACAGAAACGAGATTACAATTTAACATATATTCGTATTTGTGAAAAATTAAATAACTAAAGCTATAAATTAAAACTCCAGATTGGAAGAAAGATTATCAAAATAAGAAAATGCACAATTATAAAACTTACATCAATAATTGAGGCAATGATGTTCTTAAATAATAAATATTACCATAAATAGAAAAATATAACACAAATACATAACATTTTTGGTCTAATTACTCCATAAATTATTACTACGAAACTTTATTACATATATTGCAGTTCGATATGTAAAAAGTAGCTTCCAATGACGACTCATTACTAATTCGTCACTATTGTAGAAAATAAAACTGTTAATCTCAACCATATTCTTTCATATTTTAAATAAAATCTATCTAATTTGAGTAGTAAATAATTATAGTCATCATAATTTCATGTTTTTTTTCTAAATTATATTATCTTAGGTAAATCAATGACAACCCAAAATGCTGAAAATAACAAAGCTTGTAAGTGGGTCAACGCTTTATTTTTATTTTACACGAGTTTAATTTTTCCATGATTTATAGTCCATTTCGCGTTGGAGCTTTAGGTCCTTTCAAGTGCTCCGTTCTTGTTACGAATTAGTTTTCTTCGTATTATGATATCGCGCTGGACCCTGATTGATGATAGAATTTTGGAGGTTGGCTGAGCTTTTTTTCTTGCGAAGGGGAACTGTTATGCCTCTCCAGGGGCAATGAATTATCCTCAAAATATCGGCCTTTACCGAACTCCTACTCCGGTTTTATAACCCCACGTCAAGTTCTACTCGTGGGAACTCAAAGCTACCGATCCGTACTCTAGATGTCCACTTTTAATTAACTATACTTCAAAACAGCGTTTTTACTAGAAAAATCTCCTAATGAGGTTATAACAAAATCTTTCAAGTACACCTAAGTTATTGGAAGCCTCATTTCTTTCCAACATCATTTACATAAAAAATAAAACCAATTTTACTAATGACTTAACACTGCTCAGTTCCATTCACAGATAAATCAGTTTCATTATGCTACTTAAGCATAATTCAAACCGCCCTAATCTAACGTAATAGAAATCTCCACCACTTCAATCCCATTATTTCTAATACAGAATCCCATCCTCCTCCACCTAAAGCCCTCAGAAGGCTGAAAAGAAAACGACAAATTGACCTGGTAACCACCGTAAATTAATACATATATATATAATTCATAAATTCCTTTTCAACTAGTCACTCAAGAAACAACTATATTTCTTCAAGTTAATTTTAACATCATCTATGTATCATCATAATTGTAAAATATTCAGTTTAAAAAAATTTTTGTATATTAAAAAAAATTATACTACTCCTTATTACTAATATTCCCATTCACATAAAGTGTGTATTTTTCGTAAAATAATTGAAGTAGTTGTAATGGCTGTGTTTGTTCACCTAAATCCCTTAGTCACTTATTTTTAAAGAATATTTCAAATTTATGTATGTTTTTAATTACTAGATACATTTAACAACGATTAATAGTAATTTTTATATTTAAAAAAGAATATTAACACTGAATTTTTAATTTAACAGGACAACAATGTTTATGTTTTGAATTAACTATACTTTCCCCACTCTTTCTATGAATAATAGTGCTAGATTTAGACGGTAACGGAACATAAAGTTCATTTTTATTTATGGGCTTTTACTTATTATACACTATACGGATTTATTTTTCTTAAAAAATCAGAAAGTAAAAAAATGTAAAAATTCCGAGTTCTGACGGGAACACTGCAATAATTACAAATTACAATTCCCAAAGTGCCGTTACGAACAATTATAACATTTATAATCACAAATATATATTTTCTTTCTTAAAATAAATTTGACAGAGACAGAGACAGAGACAGAAAATGACTATATAATTCCGGTACATAGTTTCAAAATATAAAATTTAAGACTAAACAGATAAACCATATTTAGTCGTGTTCAAATATGTATTTTTTTGTATTTTTCACATCACAGTTAACTTATATTGAAATCAGTTTGAAAATTAAAATTTTATTCTACAAAATTCTATAAGCGCACGACTTGAAGAAAATAATAAAGTTATATTTGTGACTGATTTAAACATAGGTATCGACTGAATTATTCAAAAGTAATTGTGTCAAGTTATTATATTTTCTTGTAATATCTAATAACGGAAGATAAATCTTTATCTCTCCGTTAGGATAAGACCCTGGTCTTCGTTTGTTTTAAAATTGTTTTGGTGTCCTGAAAAGGGATTGTGATGGTACAGAACGTTTGCTTTAACGAACAATATCTCATGCTGTAAGAAATATTCTGTTTTTTAAAAGAGCTTTATACTTAAAAAGGGCAAGTTGTGAAATTGCGGAAGGCAGCCATCGTCAGCGTTTCCTTGGAAACAATTTTTCCTCTTCAATATTCCACCGTTAGTTCAAACATATACGTGATCTTTATTATTGGAAGGTCTGCCCCTTTACGGAACTCCAGCACAAAAGACTCTTGTTAAGTTTCAATAGAAATAAAATGGTTTCCTTTTCTCGGTGAAGGGAATTTTTTCCTCGTATCAGAGTTTCCGGTGACGCTCCATGGATTCGTCCTCCACTGCTAAATTAGAAGTAATCTCCTTTTGAAGTTATTAGACGTGTCAGCAGCTGTGGTGTTACAACATGTTCGGTGGAGAAGAGAGTGGGTGGTTGGTCTGTGTGTGTGTGTGTGTGTGTGTGTGCATGTTCACACGCTCCACGAAACATCGTCATCCGGGCCTAAACAGAAAGGACTTCACCCCCTTCCCCTTCACACTTTTGCGGTTTCCGTGAAACTTGATCCACGTTAAAATAAGTTTACCGTTTCTGCTTTTAAAAGAATATATCGCTCTCGTGTCTTACGAATGAACTAATTTAATTACGTTTCGTTTTGCGAATCAAATGAAAATATTTTTATTTAATTTTACTGTAAAACTGGCTTTGTTGTTACGTTGAGGTTATTAGCGTTCAGACTACAGTAATTTCTTTTATTTATCCTTTCAGAAAATCCTAAACGTAATTACGTGAAAATTTATACACTACGATACGGAAAGAAATACTTCACTATGTACAGTAAATTTCAATTTCCAGATTAATTTATTAGATTAACATTATTGGCACAAGCCCTCTGCTGTATCGGTCATAATCATTCTGTAAAACTTTTTGACTAAATTTTATTTAAATAACTGCAACCAATCACAAAAATTATATATTTCAATTTTACTAACTTTTCTGGTATTACATTTTAATTGTATTTTCAAGAATTTTTATGTAATTTAGTACAGTTAATGAATTTAATAAGATGTCAATATAATATCTTATTACAATTAAATAACACATCTATATTAATTATATTAATATAATTAAATTTAATGCCAATAATTAATTATTGAAACTTGAACGTAATATTATCATATTAATTATCATATGTTATATGAATATTTTTATATAATTAAATTTAATGTTTAATTCCATTAAATTTAATAATCATTGAATTTATTGTTAATTCAATTACATTTTAATAATAATTGAATTTATTTTACAATCAAATTAATTATTTATACTTATTACTTAAAATCTATTAAATATGTATGTATGTTCCGCTTACAAATATTCATCCGTGGAGCAAATTTCAGCAAATTACGTACACGTGTTCTTTGCGTATGTTGGCGAGGGTACTAATTTTCAAACATGTTTAATGGGCCCATTTTTGCTTCGAATAAATATTTTTCTGGGAAAATAAGATTATTAATATTTCTATAGATGTTCTCTGTGTATAATTGCAACGCCTATCGTCTTTGGAAGATAATGCCCATAAGAGTGGGGGTGGAGTGTAAGTACATAAAAATAACTCAAAAACTACCGAAATTGGAGTCTAATCCGGTGTTATGGATGTCTATGAGTTTAAGTATTACATTCAACTTTTTTAATAACCCACAGTAGAGGGGTTGGGCGGGGGAGGAAATTTTGAAACGTGAAAACACGGCTGATATTTTCTTCGAATAAATATTTTTTGTAGTCAAAAGATTGATAGTATTTCTACCGATGATGTTTGTGTATAGTTTCAACTCCTATCGGCAGGAGAGCACGCTTAGGGGTGGTGTTTGCTGGTGCGTTACAGAAAAATAAGGCGAATAAGACCGATATTTGAGTCAAATACAGGGATATGGATGTCGCTGAGTTTATTTATAACACTTTTTTCGGGGCTAGACGGATTTTTAATAAATGTAATCGGTCGATTTTTGCGTCGAATACATACTTTTGGTTCATCCCAAATTAGCGGGGGTGGAAATATTTGAACAGGCTATAGCGGCCGATATATTCGTCGAATGTAACTTTTTCCGTGTCATTGAGTTCAACACTTGGCGACATGGGAGGTTAGTACATTCAGGGGTAGGGGTCAAGGTGCGTTACAAAAAAAAAATAAAGCAAAAGCAACCGAGATTGAAGTCGAATGGTGGACTATAGATATATTACAACCCGGGCAAAGCTGACCACTCAGATAGTATACTAATAAAATGTACAATTAATTCAATTTAATATTCATAATACAATTAGTTATTAATTATAATAATTAATAATAAATTGAATTATATAAAAATATATTAAGAAATATACAGTTAACATATAGCACAAGCAATACAATAGTAAAATATGAATCCGTAATTTTTTGTTTCGTAGCAGTTACATAAATAACACTGGAGAAGAAGTTACACATAGTGACACCCTAAATCTGCCGTTGATGTTAATATTAAAATAATAATGCACAGAATTACATTTTGTGTCTGTAGTTTGGCTGCATGTTTTTTCTTGCCCTTACGAGACTACAATAACGTTCGTATGCACCGTGCCATGAAATACGAAGTTTTAGTTTTAAAACGTTACTTTAATTCAACTAATTAATATTTTGTCATTCAACTACAGAAATTGTTTATTGTTTAATTGATGACTAATTCAACAACTTCCTTAACGATGCCAACAAACGAGATATTATTTTAGCCAACAAAATCTCAGTTTTATACCAGATTAAATGAACAAAGATTTCCCCTCAAGTCCCGGTTTAGTGCTTCCTTCTACAAGATGTGGTATTTCGGATCACAAATCACATTCATTCCCCACATTTGTACGTAGTTGAGAGAATTGTCGTTGGCTGGCAGCCAGTTGGTCGTGTTCCCATAATAAATCTTGCACGCATGAGAAAAGTGTAGTGTCGGCAGCAGAAACAAAACTGAGCCACCCACACAACTTTGTTTACAAACAGTGTGCATGTTTTATGGCTGCCCCCGGGATGCATAATCAGTTTCTTTGCAAAGACGCACAGTGCAATAAAAGCTTAGCAACAACAACAATAAATAATATTAACTCACGGACTATTTGAAACGCGACTGTAAAATATGTCTCAATCATACATATAAATGAGATATTCCGCAATGCAAACCGCAAACAACAAAAACAGAAATTATCTGGCGTTCTATTAACAAGAACTATTCGTCACTGCAATATTCGTAAAGTTATCATTTATGACAAACGTCAAAGACAATTGTAAATAATAATTTTTTAGATACTTCCAAATAATTTGCTTTGAAACTTCGTGGACACTTTTTTCGATTTTTAGTAGGAATATTTTCATTTGTTTTCAGGTAATAATACATTTAGGAAAGTTTTTAATGGTATATTCTATTTGTATTAAGATATCAGTAGTCTCTAATTGTAATATGTTAACGGATTTATATTTGGCTGTGTATTTTAAACCAGTGTGTTCTTTCAAGAAAACTGTAATTTGTAGTGAAAAATTCGCAAGAAGATTTTTCTGAAAAAATAAAACAAATTAAAAGAAAAATACCTTTCCCAGTGTCAATCTTGAATAATATTAAATATTCGGGTTCATAACGGGTATAAATATTTATTCTTACACTTTCTCTGGTTTTCGAACCGGGTTAGGCCTATAATTTATTACACTCACCCTTGATTTTTAACTGCGATAAACATTTAATAATACATTATTATTAATTATTAATTTACTATACAATTGCATGTTGTTATATATATCAATATATTATCACATAGTAATAAATATTTAATAATTAATTTTTTACCCGTTAAAATCCCTGGAATATTTCATTTTAAATTTATTATTTGATCCATTAATTATTAATATATAAATTCATTATAACACGGATTTTTAAATTATTTCCGGAAAATCAGTTTATGTAAGATATTAGAAAACAAAAAAATGAAAATTTTAGACTAGAAACAAAGATTAGGCAGAAATAACGTTGAACCTAATACACTAACATAACAACTTAATGCATATTTTAAATTTTTTAGAAACATCTTTTCTACCATATTATATATTTTTGGAACCTACTACTTGAAGATCTTGGCAATTTATTCAATAAAACTATTACAAATTCAACATCAGTAACAATATTTGTAACAAAATTTAATTATGAAGATTTCATATTTTCCCCCTATTATTATATTCACCTGGTGGAGTTCTGAAGTATGGGGAGAAAGTAAATTTCTTCGTTTACTATATGTATGTCAATGTAGCCATTGAAATGTGTATTTGGTATTAAACGTGTTCTGACTTATTGGACATTAAATTTAGTTATTTTATTATACATCAGATAAAATAATAATTTTAATAAACGATTAATCCTAATGATGAAAAATAGTGCATGTTATGGAATCAAATTACTTCAGAGGTTTTTCAAACTCACACTGAAGATATCAAACATTTACGTTGCAGTTTTTATCGAGAACGACTTTCTTGGAATAAAGCTGCAATAATAGTAACTATAATTATTTACTTAGAATTTATTTCTGCAAATATAAACGTCAAACAAGCGCAATTCCGCGGAAAAATGTTTTTTAACCCATCGAAGAATATTTGTGAAAGGTAAATTTAACGTTTATTACGAGACTTTATCCTGGAAACTGAATTTTATATGCGGTATGTTTATCCCTCGCCGTGATCTGGATAGAAACCTCTGGGGGTTGGGTAAACACTTTGCCACGGTTTTTCTCTTTTCTAGCAGAAAAAAGCTCTTATAGCACTGGATGATAGTCGCGTGAAGCTTATAATATTTCCGTCTGCGGTCGAAGAATACACCGCCCCATATGCCCCGGAGGTTATTTATTCGAGGATGACGATGGCTCTTTCGCAAATACTTGGGAGACTCCATTCTGTTATTGCCTCCGCGCTACCATGGCGACCCGGACGTGTCGCCTTTCAAAAAAAAAGTTCACATCGCCTTTGAAGGAAGCCTGTTTGATAAATGAGCAGTCTCTACCTGTCCATGAGAGACGCAGAACATATGAGAAGAGACAATATTGCCAAACTGCCAAAGCTCAGAGTTCCTGTATCAGTGTTGCATTGAAAAGCATGTCTCATAGAAATAAATTAATTACAGAACTTAAGGTCGTAGTAAATAATTTTTTCATTACATTTTAATACAAAAAATAACTTTTCTATTGATCGTAGAACTTAGAAGTTAAAAGCTATTTTTTTATTGTGTCAGACTGAATTCTTGGACATTTTTCTACTAATTTCTGAACCTTTAACTAAAAATCTCTTTTTTAAAACGTAAATACGTTTAGTGTACGTTACAAATTTATACGTCAGTCTCCAACCATGAACTTCATATTCATATGAATCAATTACCAAATCGTAAACATATATGTCATCCTGTCCAAAAATGCACATCAGATTTAAAATCTATCTTTTAATACTTACAAGAATGCAGAATTATATTATTTAAATTTTTAATATTAAATTTACCGAATATACTTAGTATTTCCATTTCTGCAATTTTCATTTTATTGGTTTCAATATTTAAATTTCAATAATTTTTATTTATTTGGATGTTATATACGTTACATTTAATCTTCCTTCCCTATTACACAAGCATCTCTTCAAGATAACAATCGATCTTAATTTTTATTTTGTGTTTCAAATCGTAAATCAGGGAACTCCGAATACCATAATTTTCAAATGAAGATGTGCTAAGGGCACTTTCTTATATAATACAATGAGTTAGGTTATATGAAAAAGAAACTAGTGCTTCCTCCATTACACATTACTCGTGCAATTCAGAGAATTAACTGTTTAAGAAACATTTCCACCCTACGTGGTTTATTTATTCGCCTTCCGTTTCCTCGTCAGCGCATTTGTTGAAAATTCTGAAGTGCTGAGTAGAAAGGAAAGATAGCGCGTCTATGGAATTTCACGCACACACACAAAATGACACAATTAAAGTTGCACAGAGTCCGCGCGTCCTGTGACCCGTAAACCCCCCCCCCCCCCAGAACCAGACAACCACATTGTGTATTACATCTCAGAGAGAAAGAGGGAGAGCATTCACCAACCATCTCCCCTTCTCGACTCAGCATCGCATCCCAACAACGCACAACAGAAGACGCATAAGCGGAACAACTAGCGAGAACTGCACTGCAGAGGAGGAAGGAGAAGCCGGGAAATACTCCGATATATTTTTATGGGCCACAACATAACAACCTCATCAGGACCGTGACGAACAGGAAAGAGAAGGAGAGGCAAAAAAAAAAGTTTTGGCGAGATAAAGTCACGTTGCAAACTATCTCCGTATCTGATGAACCCCGATGGAAAATGGGCTCAGTCGATGCTGAATGACGATACATTATACTACAGTAATTGACACCCCAAAGTTTCTCCGCAGTGAGAAGTTAATCTGAGAATAATATTTTTTCACTTCAAGCTTAAATGTGAGTTTGTACGACAATTCGTCTTTTATGCGACGATTACAACGACGACATAGTTAAAAACTAACGTTTAATTGAAGTGGCACTGTACCACATCACTGACAGAAGACCAATGAAATGTCACCTCGTCATCGTGTAGATTTAAACACACTTATTAATCTCTCTCACAGTCTACGAGCAACTACTGTATTATTATTTTTCCTAGACACTCTCAGCAGTCGGAAAACTGCCTCCTAAACTAGTCGAGGTACGGAGAAAGGAATGCTGCGTCCCCACAGCAAACCACAATCCCGCTATGGGAAAGGCGTGAGACAAGTGCCAAATGCCGGACCTACCTCATTCAGGTTTTCTAGATTTTGACCTACATCACTTTTAGGCGAATGCCGTGTACGATCTTTTTTTTTAACGGGGTAGGTAAAAAATCTTCATAAAGACACCGGTAGCAGTCCGCACTACACGGTAGTGTGGGAGTTTTACCCACTAAAAAATACCTCCCTTTCCATCGAAGACCAATTATTGCTTCCTACGGAACTGCAGTTAAGTCTTACTTCGTAGGAAGCTGCCTTAGCTGTGGCTCTTCCTCCTATTGTGGACTACTTTCCTTTTCAACTTTGCGTAGCTCCTTTATAACCATAGCGGCGTGTTTGCTGATGACCTTCCACTTGTCTGCTGACTCTAGCATAACAGAAACCAGATTAACAGATGGTATTTTAATCTTTACTTCGTCTCTAAGAATATTTCTTAAATTTTCAGAATGAGGACATTTAAAAAAAAACGTGTCAACGTCTTCCTCTTCCTTACCACAGTTCAAGGACATGGGGTTGTCCACTAACTTTAACCTATGGAGATATTTACGAAAACATTCATGCGCAGTCATTAGTTCAGTTAGATAATAATCTAACTCTCCATGTTTTCTTCTTTTCCATGTTGGTATATCAGGAATGAGACGGTGTGTCCCTTTGTAGACTCTATCCACCGACGTTGCCACTCTGTTAATAATTTCCTTCATGTGGTTTTTATTCCTTCCAATTTCTTGCGGCATTCCTCAGCCAAGATATCCAGAGTGCCATTCCAGGTAGAACACATGCTGCCTCATCGGACATGGTATGAAAGGAGCATATAATTCCCAACGCACTGAGTCTATACACGGCCGCAGCCTTACGGAAACGTGCCCTGACCTTTGTGGCGTCCGCCCATTTTGGAGCGCCATAGAGCTTAGACTATAGACCGGGAGCCGTAGTTAATCCTTGGCTACCTTTCTCTACCATTCCGCATCCCCCTTTCAAACCCCTTCCTATATTATTAAAGAGGAATTACCACCAAGTCGATAACCCTCATGTAGCCTGTTACTCTAAAAGATAATAATATATCAAATGTAGCCTGGAAGGAAGCCTATGAGAGCATTTTCTCGCAGGTGAACTTTCCCAGAGACCTCTAGAGGAGGCTACCTTTGGGGATGCCTACTCCTCTCTCTGTATTTTTGAACCAAGGTTCCCCACAAGCCGAGGCACCTCGGCCTGTTTTGGAACGTGTATGTTCCGGGGGCGTAGACCTCGGGCACATGGTAAGTGTTGTGCGTTATTCTTATTGAAATAGTCGGCCAGCTGCCTCCTAAGCTGGTCAAGGCACGGAGAGGGGAAAGCTGCGATCCCACAGAAAAACACCCTCCCTCCGTCGGAAGGGCGTGGGACAAGTACGAAATGCCCGCCGTACCTAATGCAGGTTTTTCTAAGGTTTTCCGTCATCAGTTTTGGGTGAATTACCGGATAGGGTCCTTAAACTATAACCTTTGGCTACCTTCCGCTACCCTTCCGCGCCCTCATTTCAAATCCCTTCGTATGTTATTATAGGGGAGTTGCCCCCATGAAGATATCCTCATGTAGCCTGCTACTCTAAAAAAATAGTAAGAAGACTGAATAATTAATAGTTGAGAGAAAACCTCAAAAAATTATATTACAAGAGTTAAGACCGGCCACGTCAAGCTAACTCTATCCCACCTTTAAATTAAAAAGCCACCTTTCAAAGTTAGACAAGTGTGATTGTATAGGTAAAAATCCAATACGTTCTAGACGAATTCCAGTGTAACACAGGAAAGATTAGCTGAGTGGAGAGATGTAAAACCACATCAAGAACAGATAACACTAATGGTAACAATTAATTATTATAATGGATTACGACAGACAAATCTCGTCCGGACCAGCAATCGAACCCAAGATCTTTGTCACTGAGCTATAATACAATTTACTGAATCACAGATAATTTGTAGTTTCGTGTTCTAGGCGAAAAACACAAAAATATATTAAATAAATTAAAATTCCTTTTCTAATAGTTCTTACAGATTTTAAAACGAGCAGCAGAGAAGTGATGATTCCAAACGGTGTCATATCAGAAATTGTCAAATTTATGATCAATTGTAACTGAGTCGTTTTGATTTCCTAAATGTAAGTGCTGAAATTAACAACTTCCTGTTAAAATACCAATAATTAAATAAAATTACCTATCAAAGTCTTCTACGGTAGGGTAGACAAATTGTTTAATTTAAGTGAAAAATTATTTTTAATTTTATAGATACACTAGCTGGGTGCCCGGCGTTGCCCGAGATGTCATTTATCTATAACCATCCATAAGACTCCAATTTTGGTTACTTTTGCGCTACGTTTATGTAAAGCTCCTCGAACCCTATCCCTAAATGTGCTCACCTCCCATGCCGAAGGCGGATGAAGTCATTGACTAAATATATCGGCCGTTTTTACATGTTAGAAGATGACCACCCCCACAAATATGCGATAATGAAAAAGAATGTATTCCACGCAAAAATCGGCCGATTACATTGTCTGAAAATTTATTCCCCCGCCCAACACCTCCCAAACCCGTCGCGTTACCCAGGTTGTCACAATTAGATTCAGCGACATTCATAGTCTCGGAATTGATTCGAATCTCGGTTGTTTTTGCGGGATTTTATTTAACGTACCTCCACGCCACCCCTAAGCTTGCTCCCCTCACAGGGGTTAAATTATACACAAACAACATCGGTATAAATACTTTCAAAGTAATTAACCCCAGGAAATAATTATCGCAAATATCGGCCGTTTAACATGTTTGAAATTTTTCACCCCCGACCACTCCCGCTTCGGGGACTTAAACGGTCAAGTTTAATGTCATAATTAAACTCAGTGACAATCCTGATAGTTTCTGGTTTATTTTTATCTAATGCTACTTCCACGCCAACCCCTAAGGGTGCACCGTTCCGAGTCCGAAAGGGGTTGAAATTATACACAGAGAACATGTAGGGAAATTTTATTAATCTAATTCATCCCGAAATATATTTAATTGACGAAAAAACAGCCGGTCAACTCATCCCAACCCAGCCGATACCCGCGCGTTGTCCATATTGTCATAAATAAATTCAGCAACATCCATTACCTTCGATTTGACTCGAATCTCGGTTGTTTTCCCGTTATTTTCAAGGAAATTAATTAAACTCAGTGACAATCCCGATAGTTTCTGGTTTCTTTTTATGTAATGCTACTTCACGCCCACCCTTAAGGGTGCACCCTTATGAGTCCGAAAGGGGTTGGAATTATTCACAGAGAACATGTAGGGAAATTTTATTAATCTAATTCATCCCGAAATATATTTAATCGACGCAAAAAACAGCCGGTAACTCATCCCAACCCAGCCGATACCCGCGCGTTGTCCAGATTGTCATAAATAAATTCAGGGACATCCATGACCTTCGATTTGACTTGAATCTCGGTTGTTTTCCCGTTATTTTCAAGGAAATCCCCTCCAGCCCCACCCCTATCATGCCTACAAACAACATCGGTAGAAATACTATCAACGTCAATGGTCCCGGCATTTATTTATTCCACGCTAATATCGATGATTTAACATGTTAGAAAATTTCCATCCAATCCACTCCCGCCCCTTGGGACTAAACGGGCAATTTGATGCTATAATTAAACTGGATGACATCCATAACCTTGGATTTGACTCCAATCTCGGTTGTATTCGCGTTATTTTATTGCAGCGTTCCTCCACCCAACACCTAAAAGTGCTCTACTGATAATCCCGACCCGCTTCTGGGGGTGGTAGACGCGTATCACCCCAACAGTTGGTAGAAACACTATTAATATCTGAGACCCCTAAAAATATTTATCCGACTGAAATATAGACTGTTTTAGAATGTTTAAATATATCAACCCCCGTCCACCCCCGCTTCTGGGGGTGGTAGACGCGTCTCACCACGACAGTGTTTGTTTCCTGGTAGCAAAGAACACGTGTACGAAATTTTGTGAAATTTGATCCACCGGTATAGATTTGTATTCTCCACCCCAAACGCTAGGAGTGCTCTTTCCCCAGGGTGTATAGGTTGAAAATTATATTCAGATATCATCAGTGGAAACACTATAAATATCTTTGACCCCTAAAAATATTTATCCGACTGAAATATCGACTGTTTTAGTATGTTTAAATATTTCCACCCCCGTCCACCCCCGATTCTGGCTGTGGTAGACGCGTCTCACCCCGACAGTGTTTGTTTCCTTGTCGCAAGGAACACGTGTACGAAAAAATTTGGTGAAATTTTCTCCAACGGTGTAGATTTGTATAACGAACATACAAATATACAAACATACAAATATACAAACATACAAATATACAAACATAAAAACATACATACATACACTCATTTTTATTTATAAGATTAAGTGTAATAATTATTTATATTAAGCCCTTTCGTTCTGGTAGAACAGTGATTATTAATGGATTGATTTATATGGTTTAGGATTTTGAGAACAATTGTTCTAATAATGTAGTTTACGTGGATAATATTTTCATTGAAGTTGTAGTAAACTAAATTATAAACTACGTTAGCATGTAGAGTTTTTGTTACATTTATTTGTCCGTGATTATTTGTTGCTTTATTTCTTCACAATAATACAACTTCAATTACGGAATAAATGTAAAATTATGTTTATAAGAATTTATAATATAAAAACTTTTTAAAAGAGTATAAAAAGCAATGGTTCTGAAACAATTTTATTTTTGATTAAACGTCGTTATTAATGGAAACAACATAGGTTAAAATAGTATGAACAACACCACCCCTAAATCTGCTACTTTCCCGTGGTGGAAAGGGTTGAATTTTTACTCATATCACATCGGTAGAAACAATATCAATCTAGTTTACCCATAAACACATAACATTTTGGCAGTTTTAGAATAATAGACAATTCTCACCCCCAGCCCTAAGCAAGCTCACCACTAATGTCTAAAGGGATTTATATTTTCAACAACACCCGTTGAAATAGTATTCACGTAATTCTCCTCCAAGAACGCGCAAGAACTGACTATTTATCTTCCCTTCCAACCCCCACCCTTTCGGGTTAAATGGGCAATTAAAAATATTTATCCGAAGTAAACTCACTGACATCCATAACCTTCGATTTGACTCCAAACTCGGTTGTATTCGCATTATTTTTCTGTAAAGCAACTCCACCCCAAACCCTAAGGGTGCCATTTTCCCAGGGCTTAGGAGATGAATATCATATTCAGATAACATCGGTAGAAACACAATCAATATCTTTGACCCCGAAAATATTTATCCAAATCTAATACCTGCTGTTTTAGCATGTTTAAGTATTTCAACCCCCGTCCACCCCCGCTTCTGGGGTTTGTAGACGCGTCTCACCCCGACAGTGTTGTTTTCCTGGTCGCAAAGAACTCGTGTACGAAATTTGGTGAAATTTGCTCCAGCGGTGTAGTGTACTCTCCACCCCAAACGCTAGGGGTGCTCTTTCCCCAGGGTGTAGAGGTTGAAAATTATATTCAGATATCATCAGTGGAAAGACTATAAATATCTTTGACCTCTAAAAATATTTATCCGACTGAAATATCGACTGTTTTAGCATGTTCAAATATTTCCACCCCCGTCCACCCCCGCTTCAGGGGGTGGTAGGCGCTTCTCACCCCGACAGTGTTGTTTTCCCTGTCGCAAAGAACACGTGTACGAAATTTGGTGAAATTTGATCCACCGGTATAGATTTGTATTCTCCACCCCAAACCCTAAGGGTGCCCTTTTCCCAGGGTGTAGGGGATGAAAATTATATTCAGAAAACATCGGTAGAAACACCATAAATATCTTGGACCCCTAAAAATTATTATCCGACTAAAATATCGGCTGTTTTAGCATGTTTAAATATTTCAACCCCCGTGCATCCCCGCTTCTAGGGGTGGTAGACATGTCCCACCCCGACAGTGTTTGTTTCCTGGTCGTAAAGAACACGTGTACGAAATTTGGTGAAATTTGCTCTACCGGTGTAGATTTGTATAACGAACATACAAACATACAAATATACAAACATACAAACATACAAACAAACATACAAACATACAAACAAACATACAAACATACTTACACTCTCTTTTATTTATAAGATTCATTAGTTTTTTCTATAATATACAGGTAAATGTTTCAAACATGTTGCTGACTATTCATTCAAGTCACAATCCCTATGAAATTTGACAATTTAAGATGAAACAAATAGTTAAAATTAGATTTCAAGTTGAAAACGTTTCGATACCTTTTGGTCCCTTCTTCAGGTATTTTCCTACAGAGGAGAATTAATTATATTTGTAGTATGATTGTACAAAGTAAACAAAGGCAAGCTCGTCATAATTTTAAAAAAGTGTCTGTATAAGGTCATCAATTGTTTTATTATTTCATAACAGTCGTTAAATTACAACTTGAAAATGAAATTATTCTAAGTAATTAAAGAGAGAGAGCCATTGAATTTCATATGCATTTAGTTGTGTGTGTCTAGAATATAAATCAAGTAGTTTGTTTCTGCATTTTTAAAGACCTCCAACTAAATCTAATTACTGTGATAAGTGTTTATTGCTCTTGCACCAAAGGAAATAAACTTACGAAAATTCAAATTCAGCAATTTTTTATTGTTAAAAATTAATGCTAATATAATTTTCTTTGTTTTACATATTCCATGAGCTAAAACTTTTGAAAATACTAGTTTCGTTTACTAGGAGGCAAAAATTAGATTTATTTTCTCCGCAAACATTTACTTTTTCACGATCTAACTGGTTTTGTTGTAAATCTGGCCGTTTTTGCGCGTATCCGTGGAGAAACTAGACGAAGCTAATTTATAATACAATTTCGTATTTCCCTCATGTTAGTTTCTCTGTTCGTGCAACTAACAATTTGCACTAAAATTTATTTTATAATATAAAAAATTCTCATTTAATATTATAAACACTCCCATTATTGAAATTGAAAAGAAATGGAAGATAAATATTCAAATTCAAGGAAAATTAGTTTTATTAATGTTGACAATAATTTTTTTTTTGAAATTGTGCGTTAACTTTACTGTAAAGAATAATAATAGAAACATTCTTGATAGTACTTTGAAAGGCGACATTCTATCATATATATATTATCCCAAAATTAAATTTATTTTGATAAAATAATAAATTTCACTCTTGATTCCTTATTATTACGAAGTAATTTTGTTATTCTTCTTGTATACGCACTAAAATCCTTTTGAATCGTTTAGTGATTCACAAATCGAAATGTTTAATAAAAGTGCGATATTAATTATATATATTTCTGTATTTGCGTAAAAATGACGTGTATTTTAACTTCGATGAAGTCACGCATCAGTTAAAGTAAATTTCTAGTACGTATTAAGTAAAAATCGTTAATTGGAAAGACTTTAAACTAAAATCAAAATAAGTGTAATGATTCTAAACGCCGAACGTTCTAAAAAAAATTATTCATTTTGGTCGACAGATATGAGTAATATTTTAAATTAAATGAAGCAACATGTTATTGACTACCGGAGACATTTGTATTTCTTAATGAATTAATTGTCTTTTCGGGAGATAGGGAGAAACGATAATTAACAGTGTTATATACGTCAATTTCGTTTGGCGAGGAAACACCACACATATTTTGACTGATGGAGTCGTTTATTTTATGCAGTTTTATAAATATCTAGGCTTTCATAGAGATTCGAGTTTAATACTTATTTTGAGATATGAATTAAAAATTATTACAGATTTCGGCTGTACAATTTTCTAATTTGCCACCTTCGCAGGAGTTTCTGTAAATGGGTACAACATTCGTTCTTAAAAATTACAATTCTTGATTTCTTGTAAATAGGAACCCGTGATACGATTTGTGTTCATTTTAAAATTTATTTCATTCATTGTCCCTATATAAAATTTTATTTAATTTAATTTTTGTTGAATTGTAGTAGAATAGTAGTAGATAATTACATTGTATTCCTCCAAAATATTTAATTAAAGTTGCGGAAATTTCTGAACTTGAACTCAAATTTACCCCACAGACTTCCTTCCTCATTTTAAAAAATGAATCGACATTCTGGATGCTATGACAAAAGCAGACGCAATACGTCACGTGTACGGACATGATTTAACGTAACCATGGAAACCGTCAATTACAAATTCTGAACCTGTTGTTTTCATCGACAAGAAGCTTCACGAACTCAACGCAGGCAGTGTATTTCAGGTAGCGGTGAACAGCTCGTCCAGCTAGCAATTTGCAAATAATTGCACAAATTAAATTCTTTGACGGTGTAGCATGTAAATTCAAACTTTGCGCATAGGGTTATATATTATTATTACTCGTTTACCGATCAACAATTTGCTAATCATCCCTTTCGGTGATTTATATTTACAAGGTATTAAAAGAAATTTATTTATAAAATTATAAATACGTTTCACTGAACAATTTATAAATATATTATTACAGTTTACGTGACCAGTCAAAATTAGATTTTCAAAATCCAGCTCCTGTAGTTGTAAAATGGGAGCTGTTGAAAGCCGGGATATTTCAACAACAGAAAAGCATCTTCAGACGGTAAAATGTACTTTCAAAGCTTCTACACCCAAAAAGACTATTTTCGGAAAGTAAATTCATTCGTTGTCAAGAATAATTAATCTCACACTTTCAAAATTGCCCACCACCGAAGTGACGTCAGAGCTTCCGACGTCAAATAATCGTATTTTAGCTGTCACATTGTATAAAAAACAAAAACACATAATGTCGTTTTGAAACCTTAATTTCAGGATTGTGAGGGATCAAACCAAACCAACTTTAAAAACTGGGATTAACGGTCATATTACCAATCGTAAACTTACTGTCGGATTACAAAAATGATTTTAATGTTTATGACCTCATTTTGAGACTTACTCGCATTTGTTGTCAGTTATTTCGACGCCTGTATTTGTTTTGTTTATTTAGGTTAATGGCTATAATTGATATAGAAACTAGTTACTATTTGCTTATGCATTCAATTATTGTATTAAAACTATTTATCTCTAGTGCAGTAGTTATCACAAACTGGATGATAAACTGGACGCTTTGTTACGCTCTCTCTCTCGCAGGAAAATGTTCAACGTTAATTTTCTATTTTGAAAACCCATAAATTGGCTACCTTCTTATATCCTTCCGCATCCCACCTTTCAAATCCCTTCCTATGCTATTAAAGGGGAGTTGCCACCATGTGGATTACCCTCATGTAGCCTGTTAAGTAAAATAAAAATAAAAACATGTAGATCCAGCCTGTGAGAGCTGTTCTCTCGCAGGCAGAACTTTTCTAGAGAGTCGCATAGGGCTACCTCTGTGGATGCCTTTTTCTCTCTCTGGAGGTTTTGAGAGGTGTATGTTCCGGGGTCACAGACCTTGGGCAGACGGTAAGAGTTGTCCTCTGTTCCCATTGGAACAGTCGGCCAGCTGCCTCCTAAACTGGTCGAGGCACGCAGAAGGGAACACTGCGGCCCCACATAAAATCCCTCTCCCGCCATTGGAAGGGCGTGGGACACGTACCTAATGCCCGACCTACCTGATGCATGATTTATAGGGTTTGACCTCCATCACTTTTAGGCGAATGCCGGATCCCTAGAATACCCTTGGCTACATTCCGTATCTCCCCTTATAAACCCCTTCCTATGCTATTAAAGGGGAGTTGCCACCTAGAAATACATGTATATAGGTTTTAATATATATTGCATCCGTTAAAGTACAGAAATTTTCTGAACCACGTTTCGAGCTTGTGAATTTACGTCACGAAGTACTAAATATTGCATTAGTCTATTCCATTAGAAATCAAATGACTGATACGTTTCGATTAAACGGATGTTTTAATTTAGTTGCAGAACCCCGGAGTTAAAATTAAATTGTTTGACATATAATCTCATCGCTTCGTCCATCCCGGCGGTTATACTCTAGAAACATGTCTATTTCTACATTCTACGCCATCTTGGATCCTCAGAGTCAAGGTAAAGTTTTAATCGGCAATACAGGCGGATAACCCCCTATTTCTTATAGGAAGTTACGTTAAGATGGTTTCAAGTGTTGGCGATTACCGACCACAGACTCTCCTGGGAAATCATCAGCTCAAGAAAAGAGGAACTCTTCGTCCCCATTCGAGCCATCGCACTTGCAAACGACCACCGAAGACCCCGCCGAAGGGTCATTTAGTGGAATATGGCGTTGCAAATAGTTTTAGAAACGGCCACGTATATTTTTGAGTTGCAAAAAAAAAATAACTAGTATTTTCCGTATTCATTGACCGAGTAAAACTATTTCAATAAAAATGTTTTTCTAAAAACATATCTCTATAAACTGCTTAAATTGATATGTGAAGTAGTTTTTAAAAAATATAATAATAAAAATATATATAATCTTTAAAAAATATAACAATCACCATGTGAGTATTTTTGATAGAGGGAGAAATGCAAGTGTCATTATTTAAACCGACCTAGTTAAATTTAGCAGTGTTTGCAGACAATCTTAGTATTGATTGCGAGGATATGTAGGTTTTTTTATTTTGCTTGTAATCTTAGTGGATGTAACTATCAGAAATCAATTAAAAGCATGTTTCACTCTGCTTTAAATTCTATCTGTAAAATGTCCAATTGAAGCTCATATAATAAATACAATATAAACTCACATAACTTCGAATTCTGTCTGATTCATTGTCCTCACGACGCATCAGTCACAGAGACACTCGGTTAAACAAGAGTGATAATAAAAAGAAAACTAAAAAATTCCAGCTGGATTTATTTGTGTTTTTCCCCTCATAGTAGTTATCTCATGAATTGGAACTGCCGTCATGAGCGCGAGAAGGGACGTCGGGAGTTTTTTCCGCGGCTCTTTTTCTGGGAGATGAATATTTAAGTAGGGGTTCGGCAGAGAAGGCGTGAAGACGCGTGACTGAGGCATTATGAAATGCGGTTGATTGCGGCATTCACGGGGCAGGTGTCTCGGACGTGACCTGCAAAGCCAATCGGGGTCGATATGCGCGCACAACCAACCACCAGCTCATTAAATAAATCTAACGGACAAACATCAGCGATCACAACAAAGATTCATTACGTAAAGCACACCCCAGGAAACAAATAACACATTTGTAAGTTCGATAACAACATTTTCCTGTTTCTATGAATAGAGACGGGATGATATACTTAACATTGTTTTGAATCTTTGACGTTTTTGTACAAATTATGACGCTGTGTATAGTGGAAAAACTAAAATAGCCCTGAAACCCAAAATTAAAGTACACAGTTCTAATTTTAAACTTCCTACATCATAAAAAAAACCTCTACTATAACTAAACATAGTTTGATCAATGACCGTATACTTAATTGGTGTAATACTAAAATTTTCGTTATCGATTCCAAGTACCATGATAAATTAATTTCATAGACGATCTAAATAAAATAAAATAGTAATACTACAAATTTATAATGTGACACTAGTTCATTAAAAACATGATTTTTAATATGATTCTATTTTAGGTATACAAAATATTTTTATTGTTAATTTCAGCTTTTTGTATCTCTAAATATCACGAATATGGATAATAAACGTCCTGTGTTCTAATTTTAAGTTAATTTTGTGACATTTTGTAACATATTTATTAGATACTAGCTGGGTAGCCGGAGTTTCCCGGGATGTTATTTATCCACAACCCTCAATTTTACTCCAACATAGGTTGCTTTTGAGATATTTTTATGTAACTCACCTCGACCCCTATCCCTAAATGTGCTCGCCTCTCATGCCGAAGGGGTTGAACTCATTGACCCCGAAATATTTTCATATGACGAATATATCCGCAGTTTTAACATGTTCCAAAATTTGCACCCCCGACAGTTCGGGTTAAAAAAAGGTATTTATTTTATCAAATAAACGGCCGGTTATATTGTTCCAAAATTTCTACCCCCCGCAGTCCCCCCACCCACTCGCGTTACTCAGTTTGTCACAATGAAAGCGACATCCATAACCCCGAAATTTATTCGAATTGTGGTTGTTTTTGCGTTTTTTATATATAACGGCCATTCACCCACACTCGTAAGCGCGCTGTCTTACCGTGGCGAAAAGGGTTAAACATATGCACACACAACTTCGGTAAAAATACTATCAACGTCAATGACCCCGACAATTATTTAATCCACGCAAATATCGGCCATTTAACATGTTTTCAAAATTCCACCCCCGTCAACCCCTGACTATAGGGGTTAAATGTACAATTAAATGACATAATTAAACTCATCGACATCCATTACCCTGAATTTGACTCCAATCACGGTTGTATTCGCGTTATTTTCTTGTAACGTTCGTCCACCTCCACCCCTAAGGGTGCTCCTTTCCAATGCTGTAAGGGGTTGAAATTATACTCAGATAACATCGGTAGACACACTATCAATCTCTTTTATTCAGAAAAATATTTATCCGACTCAAATATCGGCTGTTTTATCATGTTTGAATATTTCCACATGCCGTCGGCCCCCGCTCCTGGGGGTGTTATGCGTGTCTAATCCCGATTGTGTTTTTTTACTGGTCGCAAAGAACACGTGTACGATATTTGCTTAAATTTTATCCACGGGTGTAGATTTGTATGCGGAACATACAAACAAATATACAAACAAGCACACTGCTTTATTAATTAGAAGATTAACATATATCTTCCCTCATAAATTGTGTAAAATCAGTAATTTTACCATCCATTCCTAATCAACAAAAAAATTAAATTTATTCCCAAACATGCACTAATGTAACAAACCATTTTTATATATAATACGTACTGCCATCTATTAGTAAAATACTTTGAATTTATTAAATAAATTTTAACAAACACATTCTAAATTCTATAAACTTGAATGCAAAGGCAAAAAAACTGAACTCCTTGAAAGCAACTTCTTGAAAGCAACACGTGAAAGACACAAGATTCGACTCCTAATTCGGCATTGTAAAAGAAGTTTATCAATTTGAATATTCACTATCCTCCCTCGTTATAATTTTAGAGTCCTGCATCATAAATATTCTAAAAATACTATTGCAAAACGGAGTCTCTAAATGCTAAAAATTTAACTCTGAACCAACCACTACATTTAACCACATAAACTTACCCAAAAGAGTGTTTGGCGTGTTGCATTTATATAGTCTCGCTTCACTAGCAGAGTCAAGGAGTTTCCGTAAATGGAAAATTAATATCACTTTTTGTTGTGGTAAGTTAGAAAACACGAATTGGTGCTCTTAATGCAGCTTTGTAGGTGTGTGTGTGTTTGAAATGTTCCTTCGCTTTTCGTGGCCCAGAGGTCATTATTGTCTTCGCATAGTAGGACAGATGGCAGGTAATTCACAGCGATGCTGACCCCTTTAAGTCCCCGGAGTGGATAATGGAGTCACCCAGTACGCCATGGCATGGCCCAATTAAGGTCACAGGCCCGCCGGGCGTTAATTGTTATCGGCTGCGCTCCTAATGACAGACTAATGTTATTACACCAAGATGTGGGATCCCTCGGCTCCGACAATGCGTGGCCTAATGTGAACCATCGAGGTGATCAGTGTAAAACACACATGCGTTCGGAAGCAAAGTGATCTGAAATAGAATATCCCACTCTGGTACCCAAAATAATCTTAACGTCGTTTCAACCAAGGTTTTTTGTCCGATGTATAAACTAGATGAATATAAGTAGGAAAGTATTAGAAGTCTAAATATGGAAACGTCTGTATTAGTTTCAAATAGGAATTCGATAATGATGTAGCCCCAAAAAAATACAAAATTAAGTGAATAAGCTAGTAAGTTTCGACATACCATGTGTGGTATTTTTTTAATCACCTTCCTTTTTGCTACTTCATTATTTAATTAAACATGAAACTCCTAATATAATAAACAGTAGATTTGTAGGCTAAAGTAATTGAAAATTTAAGAAACAAATATTTGTCAAATAGAACTTTGTAGAAACTTCTAGAGAAACGTTTGTAAATTAACATTTAGGGCAGTTTTAATTGAAGCGACTATCTTAACAGTAAAAGGAGTAGGGACAATCCGATGGAACTGCCTTTCAACTTTAATAAGAGATTACAGTTTGCAGTGAGACTTGCATTATCGATCACGATTAAAGAGTCACACTGACAGTTCATTACGTATTGCTCGGTGAATATGAGATTTCCATGATTTACTCTCATGAGCAACTTGCTAAAGGGTTGTCTCTAAAACTAATAATGTTAATTTTTAATCTCATAAAATTAAATTTAAATTATGGCTAATATCAGGCAGTTTCTTTAAAAACTTTAAAATTACAACGGTTTGGTTCTTATTTGTACTTTCGTCAGGTTTTGGCTTGTTTATAAGGGAAACCAAACAAGTTCTTTCATTACCAGTGTGAGTGAATGTTAATAATTTCAAGTTTCTTAAATTTAATACATAAATCTCCAGTCATGTCAGAACCTGAAGAAAGCAAAAATTGGAACCGAGAAATTGTTATTTTAAACTAAAAAATTTATTAAACTTTATGTCATAAAGTACATTTCATTTTATATAGTTTAAAAAATAATTTATTTTATAATTCGTATAATGTAAATAAAATTTCGTTGATTTTAAGTATGGATAGAATTTATTTATTTTCCTAGCTAGTACAAGACTGAAATAATAAATAACGTTTAATATTTACGTTTAAATTATGAAGAAATTGAAATAGTTTTGAAAAATCAGCTTTTTTACGATTTCTCTAACATTGTCGCGAATATTTATTATAAGACGAAGAAAATAAAACCCTCGCTTTCAATATCAACATATTTCTTATTAAACCCTTGTATTGTAGCAACAGTGGATTCGAAATCAATGTCATCTGAATTCCTCTTCGCCTGTCTTGAAGCCAGTCTCACTTTTTCGCACATTTGATTCTAGTTTCACAAAAAATAACGGTTTGACCTATATCGATAAGACATTAGATATTTATCAGACATTTAGTTATAATTAAATATATAAAATAGTCAATAAGTGAGAGGTATTTAGTATAATCTATAATTCAAACATAAATCACAACGTTTTATCCCGCAATTCATTAGGTAATTAATTAATAAAATAAAAACGAAATAATACCCTCTCTATATAAAATTTGTATTAGTCATATTATAATTACTGAATTATACCGAACTTGCATTAATATTTAAACCTAACATTATCATGAATTCAATACATGTGATTCTGAATTTGTGATTGTATTGGTATGTAACTAAGCTATCAAAATATTGCGATATGTTTCTCTAAGAACTGAATCTTGCTCTAATTACAATATGAAGAAAATTTTAGATGAAAATATTACAAATTTTATTAATCATCTGATGAAGTCCACAGTTACGGGATGAAACGTTGTTTTTTCTCTTTTTAATATGTATAGCACTTAATGTTTCTGTCTTATTTATATTGTTGTATAGAAATTCTGGGCCATATATATCTACTGCCATCCATTATATTGCAACGAAATTTCGGACGTTCCAAAAGTGCTTGGTCAGGGATTTTTGTTCGTTTTTCCATTCTCTGCCAGATTATCAATAAATTAAAGGGCATTGAGTTTTTGTGTGGAATAAAAATATCAAATAGTATATATACACATTTTGATAATCATTGTAATCAATAAAGCGTTTTTTTGTCTAACTCATTCAGATACAATGTATTTTTATTAGCTATATAGGTTATAAAACCATATCTGCATCTCCACCGTCCGGTTGCAATTGTACCATATTTCGCAATGCTTCATCCAGTCTCCTTATTAAATGGCAGAGCCAACCCAATCCTTCTGTTATTTCACCTTGGTATTCAATTCCACTAATCGTAGCTAGTAAAATTTATTAGACAATTATCTGTGGTTCCCGAGATCCAGTTCCTCTCGCTACTCGATACATTCTGAACAGCGATGGGGAGTGAGGGCGGGGAAGTGGATTGTCTCCTAAAGGGAAGTATCCGAGATCGGGGGAGGATCGGACTAATGGCCGGGGTGTGGGTAGGGAAGGATTCGATTCTTCCACACGGACATTAAAATTGTATCTTCCGTAATTCTGAAACAAATTGCACATATAATTTAATCCAAGTCCCCGCGCCAGCCTAATCCTGTGCTGCAGTGATAAATCTGAGGCGCGCGAGGCATTACTGACGCTGAACGAAACCATTAGCATTGTAGAGTGCTGTTGAGGCTAATCCCTTCCCCGATACGATACGCCGCCGCCCAATTTAATCCTTGCCCGACTGCAATAGACAGATCCAGCCCAGCAGCGTACTCTTTTGCGAGGAGAATGGTCACTCGCGGCTTTGTCTATTGGACCGGACCGATTATTAATTTTATTAATAATTTACAATACGAATTACAGCCATAATCTTCGTTACAACAATGGAACTGTGCTCTGATGACGAACATCCGAAGTAGACTATCCAATCACATAAGCGATATTCGCGTTTACCACCTCTTCGAAGCCGGAGGCTCCAAATTTTAATTCAAATCACTCTGGTTTTTAAGTATTATTCCACAGCGTCGATAAATAATTTTTGGTCCTACAAAATGAATTATTATGTGTATTAATAAGTCCTGGTTAGCAGAATGAAATTATTTTTTCTTTGAGTTAAATTAACACCTTTGTATTTTTAAGCTGATAATCTCTAGCACTACACTCACAGATAGGTGGCAACAGTGTATCATATATAGGGTATTATTACTACAAGATCATATTTACATCAAGGAAGCCTGCGAGAGGATTCTCTCGCAGGTAAACCTTCCCAGAGAGCTCTGGCGGGGACTACCTTTGGGGATGCCTTTACAACTCTGGGGTTTTTTTTGAACCAAGGTTCCCACCTGCCGAGGCACCTTGGTCTGTTTTGAGAGGTGTATGTTCCGGGGTCGCAGACCTTGGGCATACGGTAAGAGTTGTCCGCTATTCCTATTGGAATAGTCGGCCAGCTGCCTCCTAAACTGGCCAAGGCATGGCGAGGAATAAGCTGCGACCCCACAGCAAACCCTTCTCCCGCCATCGGAAGGGCGTGGGACAAGTACCAAATGCCCGATTAACCTTATGCAGGTTTTTATAGGGTTTGTCCTGCATTACAGTTAGGCGAATGCCAGGTAGGATCCTTAAACTATAGCCCGGGGGCCCTAGTTAACCCTTGGCTACCTTCCTCCACCCTTCCGCATCCCCCCATTCAAATCCCTTTCCTATGCTATAAGAGAGGAGTTGCCACTATGTGAATTACCCTATACATAGCCTATCAACACCCAAAAAAAACAAAAAACAAGATCATATTTCATAGACGTTATCGAGAAGCTCGAACTTCAAAGACATCAAATCACTCACTAATTTTAATAATACCCTATTATACGCTATAAATTTAATTTAAATTCTTCACAATTGCCGTAATGCTATTTACATATGTTATAATTTAATAGAAACTTATAAATCGAATACAAAAATTGATTTGTCCTTTATTTATTTCATTTTATTATCTTTTATATCTTGAACGTTGCATGAGAGATTAGATTAATTTAATAGCAGACTGCTATCTGTTGTTATTTGACAGTTTATTCCCGAGACAGATTCGAGAGGATCCATATTACTAAATTTATTTTTACGATATCAACAATCAACTACTATAAAGGCCAAACGTGAACTGTAAATAGCTCCGGGACAAAAAAAACTCCCACATTCGTCGTGCCACTTCTATCGGGAAAATGTATATAAAGTAGCCTGCCACAATACAGTTTATAAACTAAGATTGATTTAGCAAATTACCTATTCTAAAATACTGGCATTCTTTCCGCTTAAAAAATATAGTTAAGAAAAAAATAATTAGTGATAAGTAGATGGTTTAAAAAATACTGCATTACCTCTAAATTTTTGCTAGTATACTAATAAATTCATCTAACGATTTAATTATCTAACTACTGTTTTTATACTACATATTTGGAAAAAAAATGTTTTTGAATTACGGTTCAGCCAATGGTTACTTTTAATAATACGAAAATTAAATTGAACCTCAATAACTGGGAAGTCAAATTACTCGCCTACAGGCCCATCCTCAATGACTTATGGAGTAATTAAAATTATATTTACTCTGTATTCATACACAGATATTAAAAATAACCTGTTTTCTGTCACAACCATTCCAATTACCGCAAATCTAGTAATCACATGAAATGACTAATTTAGACACGCATGAAACAAAATTTATTTAGATTGTGTGCTTATAAATTTCTAGTTATGATCCATTATCGTTACATTCCTCTAATTAACTTAACAAATTTGACGTAAAATAAATAACGAGAAAGTACAAGCAATTAACATACAGGCTGGATCGTGGTAATGAACCGTAGCTTTTAATTAACTGAATTAATGCTTTGAGTGGAAAAAAAATAACTTTCCAATAATTAATTTTGTTAATGCTAAACAGATTTTAGTCTATCGACCGACAGATTATACGCTTTTATTTTTTTTAAAAAAAATATGATTGAATGCTATACAATTCTGTTAATTGAAGCTGTAATTTGGATGCAGTCATAGCCAAAATTAATGTACTAATTGTGCATGGAAGTATTCACTGTGCTCTAAAAATCTCGTTTATTACAACAATAACTAATATATATATATATATATATATATATATATATATATATATAGGTCTGTATAAAATTCAAACTAAAAATTAAATAATAAAATAGCCAAGGACCGACAAAGTGAAGTGTGAAAAGAATAAAAATCTATCCCCATCGGTTTTTCGAAATTTTATTATTTAATTATACCTGTTTATTATTTTTCAAATACCTCTGTAAGAATAGAAGTATATTTATGTTGTATGAAAATTTTAATCGTAGTATAGCATCGTATTTGCAGAAAAACGTAACCTTTTTCTTAAATGAACCAGCCCCGAACGTGAAGTAGAAAATTATTGACAAAGACGTTAGTACTCATCGTTAGATTCAATTATTTTATTTTTCGTCCTGATTTACTTAAGGGGCAAGAAGCGCGTCGTGGAAGGGAAAATAAGTGTATATTTTCTAAGTTTATTAAGAAAAGCGAAGAAGGCCGAGTAGCAGATCCAAGTATTAAAATTTCGAAATTTCCGCAGTTAGATAAAAAAGGTAAATACCAGTTACAGTTTATGAGATACTAAATAATAAACATTATAAATTTTTTCTGTACATAGATTAACCATTTTTTATTTCATTCTAATAAATAAAATTGTTAATTCAATTATCAATAATCATTCACTAACGGGCATTCTTATTTCGTAAAAATTTCCACAGATTTCGAAGTAAAGAAAATAAAACTAAATGTACTTTACCACAAATATTAAAATTTTTGTTTAAAAAAACAACATTCTTTATATATTTGTACTTACTTCAGGATGTAACTATAGATAAATTAAATAAATTATAAACAAAAAAAATAGAATTTTCCAATATTTCAATGTTTTTAAACTGTCACACAATATCAAGATGACAATAAAAACGGAGAAAACACTAACGTTTTTGTCCTCACTCCAAAATAATAATGTTGAAGAAAATATTAATATTAAAATTGAAATAAATAACAATCACCAGTAATTCGAAAGTACTTTTTGTATATCTTATTTGAATCTGACCTGAATTGTTAATTATTATCGTATTTGTTACGAATTTATTAAAGGTTTGAAATTCAGCCAAAAATCCTCAAACAATACGAATTGACTATTCCTACCTCGTCCAATTATTTAAAGAACTTCTGTGTTTCAAAAATGATGTAAGAATGAACAATGCTTTAAGGAATCTGCAGTTGAATTTTTGTTAAGAAACGAGTCTCATAAATATTTAATTCAGTATTTCTTTTATAGTATTTTATAATATTATTTATAAAACAAGGACTTGTTCTTTTTATTTATCACTGATAATTACCAATCTTAGAAACGTCATTTATTCGCATTTCAACGCTTTTTTGTTTAAGTGAGGAAGGCCTTTAATTCTAGATTCTCTGTCAGTTACGGAATTGCAAACTTTCCTTGTATTATTCTTCCATCACGGCTTCAACTCTCGGGATCTAATTCGGAGACAGATGAATTATAAATACTCATGAATTTTTTATTAAGAGTGTCTAAATAGCAGCGGTACGTATTTTAGGTATTCCGCAAACTTTCCAGTCGGATTTCAGAAGTTGTCAAAGAGTCTAATTAAGGTTGATCTCCAGAGTCGTTACAAATGAAAGTGTTCTGCGGAGTTTCAGGGATAAACTTAAGCGCAGGAGGATGACGTGGTTCACATTCGTTAAGTATTTATAAGTACGTGTGTACCCAGAGCCGTAATTTATCCAATAAAATACATAATACAGTTAATTGAACACTATATTTCGCTACCTTCATTTTGGCTAAATGATATGCTTCGTTCCCTAGGATTAATTATCAAATAGAAACGTCATAAAAGATCCTAATTGATATTTTGGAATCATGGGTGAAATCTCTAGTCTATATTTAATGTTTCTGGTACTTAGAATCATTGCTTAAGAAATGGGCAAGCGATTGGTTTCTTATAAACGGAATGCCTTAGTAATACACACACAATTAACTCCTACATTAATTTTTTATTCCTTACTTTCTTATCTAAAATTTCCAACAGACTTTATTGGTTGTATTTTTCGCTACATTTCTGAATTTCTCCAAGCCTCAACATTCCAATTCATCCAGTGTAAAAATTCGTGTTCAAATTCTCCGAAAGTTTCTGAAATAACGGTGTACAGAATTGACATCAATTGGTTTCAATATGTATTAAAATCTTTTAAAGGAGCTTAACTTGAAGGTTCTCACAGAAAATTCCCATGACATCTATGATGGAAAAGGTCAATTTCCTTACCAAAATCATGTCTCAGGTCAATTTTAGTGCACAAATATCATATTGGGTTTAAATATTGCTGGAAAGGGTTTGCAAACAAATGTAGCATCATTGACCTATATTAATTTTATATTTCACATTCGTTCACAACAAAATCAAAGGTTTAATTATTCGTTTGCCAGAACCATTGATATATATCAATTTTATTTTCATTCCAGTTTAGCTTCGTTCTCCGAAACCCAATCGGTTATTCAGCTTCTGACGAACCACGCCCTTTTGCAGTTGCTTTTTTTTTCGCCCAAAGTCCGGTTGCGGTTTAATTCAATCACCCCTACACGGTTACCCGAGAAGAATTCTTGTGAAGTGCAGAACAACGTAGAAAATAACGAGGTTCGTGAGCAGTTACCAAACAAAGTTAGAGTCGTAGCGCGAGTCCCCCCCAGACTGCGTCACACCGACGTTTGTGAACTTTATGCCAAGTGTGGGGGCATTTCGAAGCAGTAGGGGTTCCACTGGAGGTGGCCACTCCAGTCCCACCCACTTCGTCAAACATAAATGGCGCGGACAAAGCCGACTATTGTTGCCTGGGGCAGCGATGCAGAATGAAACTTCCCTTCCTTCTTCAGAGCTTCAATACCCCCAAAAGACAGGTCAAACAATCCTCTCAAACGGTATCAGCATCACAACCTTTTCTCCGTCACTCACAAATAAATTTCATTGGATCCCCCCTTTCAAATCCCTTCCTATGCTATTAAAGAAGAGTTGCCACCATGTGGATTACCCCGTAAAAAAATCCCACCAGCAGAAGCACTTTTTTTGAGAGGTGAATGTTCCGGGTCTCAATTGTAATAGTCGGCCACCTGCCTCCGAAACTGGTCGAGGCACGGAGAAGTGAGTGAATGCTGCGACCCCACAGCAAACTCCTCTCCCGCCATCGGAAGGGCATGGGTTGAGCACCTACTGCCCGGCCTACCTTATGCTTGTTTTCTAGGGTTTTTCCTGCATCACTTTTATGGGAATTTCGGGTAGCATCCTTAAACTACAGCCCGGGGGCCCTATTCAACCCTTAGTTGTCTTCCTCTACTCTTCTGCATCCCTCCTTTCAAATCCCTGCCTATTCTATTAAAGGGGAGTTGCCACCACGTGGATTACCCTCATATAGCCTGTTACTCTAATAAATAATGCCGCTAAAAATTAATACTGATGTTGGACCTTCAGCAAACCTTATTTAACACTGAGAGGTAATTTGCTTTTAGATACGGTACTGTGGGTGTGAGAAACCGGTAGCATAAAGGTGGAAAGAATTATAATTAAAAAATGTGATAATTTTTTGTTAAATTACTGCGCGTCAATAAATCATGACGTCACAGCACACACGAGAGAGACGTTGCTACTCGACGATGCTACACAACAAAGTAAATAGATCCTTTTTTCTTAATGAATGAAACAGAAATATTTTGATTGAATAAAGAGTATAATTTTATCCAGCAATACTTCGTCCAATGATGATAAAAAAAACAATACGAAAGATTATGCGATCTATGGAACTAATTTTCTTTTAAACAACTTGACTTTTAAATGACTGACATGGTATAAATATGGCACGTACCATGATTTTTCCCAAATTTGTATGTACTGGAGGAGACATAAAATTATGGTAAAATCAATACCTAATATTTGTTAATCATTATAATTTAATTGGTTTTGGATGTGCTAAAACTGACGAATTCTTGCAAGTGAGATTCTTGAAAAATTTTGGTTATATGTGTATATCATTACAATTTCACATATTTGATTGTAAATCGTAGTGCATCAAAAGAAAATACTTAAATGACTCAGTCAGTCAAAATATGTGTCGTTCTTCCTCTCCGACCGACAAGTCACTAAAATACATATGCGAATTACTCAGTCAATAATAAATTACTCGATTTATCTCCCAAGGATGAATAATTTAATTTTTGGCAACAGATGACGGAGTAAACCACGATAGCAATACCTCGCCTCGGAAAATTATCTCTTCCAGAAAGATAACTATGATCAAAACTGAATATAAAGAAGATTCAAAACTTTTTGCGTTTTGAATGATGGACGTTGGCGTTATGCGAGTCTGTTTACACTTCAAAATAAATTAACACCGCACGTAAACTTTCCCATAATTCATCTGAAAACTTCATCCTTAACGTGCGCACCGTCAGGACTTTTCTCTAGACAATTTTTTACTCTGGTGAGACTACCACCCTTGAGAGTAACATTCCCTGACTCACTCGCTCGCTCCTTAAGCTGACTCCGCCCATTAGAGAGACTCCAGCAATTAACCGTTCTCAATTACACCCCGGCGACACTGTATTAATCAGTTTGAAGTTGTCCCTGTGAATGCAGCGGCCATTATGCCGCGCAAATTATGCCATAAATCCCGTCTGAAATCGCCCTCGTTGCTGCCCTTCGTAATGGCGCGATTACCTGCCTAGGCGGTCTTTCATCCATCCAAAGAAAGCAACACGCGCAGCAGGGTAAGAGATCACCGGTGAACTGTTACCGAAATCGGTCCGCCCCCACCCCATCAATTGCTCTAGAACGTTTTCCAACTCCATTGCATTCTCTTATTCAATCGCTGGTTAGTTCAGAAAAATCACGTATACTTAAACTATTATTTACATACACTTAAACTATTCTGGAAGTTTGTATCAATTATTTATTAACAGTACATTTTTTTTGGAAATAGAGTCGACGTAACAGTAGTTCACAAGTCCAATAAGTACTTCTGCACCAAATTTTGTTAAAAATTAACAACTTAGGGACTTCGAAAAGTTTTTAACCTTTCACTTGTTATTATTGTAGCTCATTATACGTATACGGTCAAATTAATCATAATGGTGTGTAAAATTAATAATATACGCCTCTATTAAAAATTTAATAATAATAAAAATAACAGACAAAAGCAGTGAAGATATAAATACCGCACAAAGTTTCTGGAAGCCTTGTATCTTTTTATTCATAATGGTTTGTATTCTGTCAACATTTACTGTCGTTGTTATTGAAATTAAATCAGTAAGCTATAGAAGAGTAAAAAAATAAAACAGTTGTAATAAACGTTGGATTAATTTGAAACTACATCCAATTTTTAAAATGATACTTATAAAGACGAGGAAATACAGCAGCTTGTGCAGTCACATAACTGTAGTTTATAAGTTAATAAACTACCCATTAATACTGTTTAATTTTTTATCACCGGTTATAGGTTTTATGTAGCCCCCCCCCCCAAAAAAAAAACTAAAAAACAAACGTCCATAAAAAGAAACTGCACCTGTAAACGCTGTAGCGAAAATAAGAGAGAGGAGTGAAGCTGAGTTGGTCCAACTATCAAACATTCCCGGGGTGGATTACTACGTAAAAATCCATTAAACAATGTCACACGTGTGTGTCAGGTAAAATGGAATTTAAAAATCACTAATATTACTGCAACCCGGTAAAAGCTAGAGTGCAGTAAAAACTCCGACATGATTTAATCACGCCAGAACACGGGAGAGTTTACACTGGCTATTGATTTATGAATATTTATATAAAAATATTTAAAAACCTAAGAACATGTTGACGGGAAAAAAATAAAAATGTAACAAAGGTTTCGTGGAATCAGTGTTACTTAAGGTACACTTTCTGGTGGATAAAAATAAAAATACTTGCTTAAGGTAAAATGCTAAGATTTTGATGTTAAAATACACAGAATGTCGGGGTCTGAGTTTTCCCGTCTTCCAAGAAGTAAATCCCATCTCCAGTCAACGGAAGTGCGTGGGACACGCATCGAGAGTCCGAACAACCGACAGGTTTCTCTAGAGTTTTCCCTGCATCTCATTTAGCCGCTGAATGATGGGTAGGACCCTTATACTATAGCCACTAACTCGTTGTTCTCATTTTCATATCCTTCCATTTCCTGTGCTATTTTGGAGAAGTAACCACACTAAGGATTACTGTATAAAAAAAAGGAACCTTCTGAAAAAAAATCGTGGACCTGCTACGACTTAATATCACCAGAATTAGAGTTGGATTCCCTTCAGAGACAGGCAGTAATGTGAAATTACAAACGCACTGGAAGTTGGCTCTGTGGCAAAACTGTGAGGTGTAATCCGTTGTTAATGGTGGCACATTGCCCCGAGAGCGTAACTCAACGGCCACGACGATATCATATCAGGAGATACAGGCCGAGGGAGAATTATAGCCAGCCGTTCCACAAATTCCGACGAATGAATCTGAGGGGTGCGCACGGTGCGGGGTTTCCACCACTCTATCATATTATATGTCTGAGGAGAAACGACACGCACACAAAAAAAATCCCACATATAGGACGACTGAAACAAAATCGAAAATCACAGCGAAATAGACAGGAAATGAGTCGAGAAGCGAAGAAACAAGTTGGGCAATGTTTCTTCAGTATGACAGCGTATCACTGTAAATTAAATAAAAATTACATAGTTTATTATAAAAGAGCAAAGTTTAAAAACCGCTGATAAGTTTATTAATTCAAGACCTATGGTAATCCAAAAATATATTTCAAAACGAGAATAATCAATCATAAATATATGAGAATATATAATGCAATACTGTGTTGAAAATAGTTAAACATTCGTCATATATACATTACAAAAAATAAAAATTGACATTATTTATTACGCAGTAATTTATACATGCACATTACCTTTGCGATATTTTTACTGTGAATAATTAAGGAATATTGTTACCACTTCTAATTAAGTAAACGTCAAATTCTCTGTAGGACTTGAACACAAATTCCCCACCAGCCATCAATATGATGGGAATGTAAACAATACTTTGTAACGATTTAATACTCAGAAATTTTTAAGTTCAATTTAAGATATTTCTTTGACAGAGAAAATTTTATGGCATTTAAATCTTTGGTTTACTTTGTTAGTGGCGCCAAGAATTAAATTAATTGTCCTTAACAACATATTATTGACTGTGGGAGTCGTTTATATTTTTTATGCTTTTTTATTAAGATGGTTTATAGTCGCGCCCCCACAGAAACCCCTCTCCAGCCATCGGAATAGCGTGGGACAAGTACCAAGACCCAGACCTACCTGATGAAAGTTTTCTAGAGTTTGTTTTACATCACTTTTAGGAAAATTCCGGGTAGGATCCGTAAACTAAAGCCCGGGGGCCCTAGATGCATCCGCATCACCCCTTTCAAATCCCTTCCTATGTTATTAAAGGTGAGTTGTCACCACGTGGATCTTAATTGGTTGCTCATTTGGCGTTGGTTCCAGTATAGGGAAGTCGGATTCAATTGATTTTTCTGATCTTTGTGGTGAAATAGATGCTTAATTCTGTGGTTTCATACTCCTTCCTGGTTACTTCTTCTTGTGGCTCATTTTCTTGCATCTGTTTTAGTTCCCCTTCTTTCTCTATCTGGCATGTCTCAGCTTCACTTCTCGTCTTCAAGCTTTTGCAAAATAACCTTGATTTGCATAGGAAACAAGCTTCCGTTTCGGAAGCTAGGAAAATCCAATTATTGGTGCCTTCTGATTCAATCACCAGGGAATCTAAAATCTCAGGAAACTTCAGACGGTCTATGAAGAATATTTTCCTGAAGCTTAATACATGAGCGAACCATGCATCTGTGTGAATGGCCTTCAGATAAGTGATATTAGACGATGGTCGTACGCTGTGTTTTTCTAACTTCTTTAATATTTGGTCGTTTGTAATGATTGGAATCCACACATTCGACATGTTAATCTTGCTCATTTTAACTAATAATTGACGTAATGTCGCTTTAATAGTGTTTATGTATATATATGAATGTATATATATTTATGTTTTGGGGATATGGTCTTCATTCAACTAAGTACGTAAATATTCTTCCGTTGGCAATTCGAGATATATATCTTATTCTATAAGGATAAATTTATTCAGCAAGAGCTTCAAGCTACTCGACAAATTGCTTCCACTACGATTGTCCGATTCTACTCCGGGTGATTCGTTGCCGCTGTCACATTGGCGTAAGACTGAACATTTGTTGGTGATGCTTCATAACTTTCACCAGAATCCGATTATTTATTTGTATTCTTGCTCACTTGATTCTATTTCAATGTAAGTTTTTCCACTATTTGCACACGATTATCGTCGTCTGACGTGGCGTCAGGTCAAAACTTCTCGTGCTAGGGGATTCCGCAGGAGTTCAGATTGTAAACACAACCTCGATCGCTGCCGAGTACTGTTTTTAATGGTTTGTCATTTGAAGAGCAACAAGCAATGTGGATTAACTGAGTAATTTTTTTTTTGGGCAACAGGCTACATGAGGGTGACCCACATTGGGCAACTCCCCTTTACTAGCATAGGAAGGGATTTGAAAGGGGGGATTCGGAAGGGTAGAGGAAGGTAGCCAAGGGTTAACGAGGGCCCCCGGGCTATATTTAAGGATCCTAACCGGCATTCGCCTAAAGAAATGCAGGGAAAACCTTAGAAAAACCTGCATCTGGTAGGTCGGGCATTGGGTAATTGTCCCACGCCCTTCCGATAGCGGGAGAGGAGTTTGCTGTGGAGACGCAGCATTCCCTTCTCCGTGCCTCGACCAGTTTAGGAGGCAGCTGGCCGACTATTCCAATGGGAATAGCGAACAACTCTTACCGTATGCCCAAGGTCTGTGACCCCGGAACATACACCTCTCAGAATAAGCCGAGGTGCCTCGGCTTGTGGGAACCTTAGTTCAAAAACGGAGAGGAAAAGGCATACCCAAAGGTAGCACCTTCGTAACTCTCCTTAAAAGGTTCTGCCTGCGAGAGAACATCCCTCGCAGATATTGCCTGCTAGAGAATATCCCTCGACCGGCCCTCAGGATTAACTGAGTAAGTTACACATGTACTTTATTAAATGGAATTGTCGTTCCGTTAGCAAGAACATATTGTATTTTGACAGGTAATCGTTTAAGTATTTATATTGAATGCAGTTTGAATAATAGTTTGGGTAAGTACGTATGCTTAAATTTCATTGAAATTGCAATTTAATTGCCGTTTGGAGATCAAAATTAAAAGATTTGGATTATCGACAGCCAAATTTGCAGACGGCCGCGATGGACATGAGCTTTGTGGCTGATGCCTGCTAATTATGCGCACCACCGGTGATGGGATACTACAATGTGATCCCCCTGTACAGACGATTGAACGTTTTTGTGGATTAGCAGTGATGTAAACATATTTATCGTACAGTAACAGTCATAATTTGGAGACATAATAAAATTTCATATAAATACAACTAGTTTCATAACAAAAATAAATGTTGTGGTTTCACATAAGTATATTATTTGTAACATTCGCTTACAGTGTTGCAAGGCATGAAAAAATAATTATTACGGCCGAGTAAAATGATCGATCCTTAACGACCAAATAAAATAAATAGTGGAAGAAGAAAACAGATATTCAAATCGTTCAGACTTCTTAACAAACAATACGAAAAATATAAAATGTTACAGTCCTGAGTCAATATCAATATTACATTAAAAGTTATACAAAATCACTTAAAACGTCTAATTGATTAGCAAAGAGAACTGTTATTTATAACAAAGTTCTATGTAATGTGTTTTCAGAGAATTTTGTAAGGAATAAAATTAAAATAGCTAGTCAGTGTACCAAATAAAATGTAGCTGACATACTGTTAAGATAAATGTTGCAACATGTTTGCCTTTAGTAAATTATCCGCATGATAAAGGTTGCGTGAAGGTAATTAATCAAAGGCTGTTAATTTGACATTGTGTTGAGGCAGCTGTCCGCTACTGGTTGACATAACAAAGTACGAATCTCTACATCGACTAGAATAACAAGCAGAATTATTACAAGCCCCACATTAATACAGCCTTTTTATGATTGTCCAGTGCACAGCTTTGCTGTGCCTACATAAATTATAATTAGGGCAACAAAAGAAAATCGTCCAAAAAACAAATATGCTGACATTTATAATGATTGATAATATTAATTACATGCGACTGCATTGCTTGGAAACAATCTCTAAATTGTTAATTTTAAAGTATGGATATATATTGACTGCTGTATCTTCGCTAAGGTAACAATAATTTTGAACAGTCTCAAATATAGAAGTTATAAAAAAATTAATGAAACATGTTAATGGACAAGTTGTCTATTTTTTAACTTCACATACCTAACTGTAAATAAATAGTATTCCTCAGGCCAAATGTTGTACGTTGACTGTAGTAAAATAATTGGAGGTGTTCCTCAAGGTTCAATTCTTGGCCCATCAGTATTATGTTGCACATCTGAGATGGTAATATTTGCAATTTACAAAAAAATTGTAATAGAAAGTGAATGTACTCTTCATAAAATGCATCCATCCATTTGTTCATATAATCAATACCTTAGTTGATGTTCATTTAGTGACCTATGATTTTATTTCGAGCCAGAACGTAGTTGCAACAAGTAGTCTGACAGTTAAATATGAAAATAATAACTAAATATGTTTAGGTTAACTGTATTATTAAATTGATAATTATCAGGAATTTGTGAAGTATAAAATATATTAATTGCTTTATAAGTTAGAAAAATAAATTTTAATGAAAAAATACTATTTATTCATACAAGTATTCGTCAAGTAATGACAAATAATTAGGAAAACTTTAAAACCATTGTTATATGGTGCATAAAATCCAGTTACATATTTAATTTCAGAAAAAATAAATTTAAAAATGCTCCATAATTCATAAATAACAACCAAAGATGGATTTTAAAATTTATCTGTATTATTAGACTGTATGCCAAAATGAATTGTGCCGAAATGATTAACTGTGCAATTATTACACATCCTACAATTCTGGCTCCTGTGTACTAATGTATTTTTCTTTCATTAAGTACGTCTTAGTTTCTTCTGAAGAATTTATTGAACAACCCCTTTTTATATCGGCTAGACAGGATTTCCGTTGTATTTTCGTCCACCTTACAATTACTATGGCTAAAATAGGACTTCTCGCAATGTGGACATATTACGAACACCTATTTTTCACGTACCGAATAAGTAAAAGAAGTAACAAACATTCTCAAAGATTGAAGTCTTTCCCGGTGAATTTTTTCAATAAATAGTTCTCGGAATTCACACGGGTTTTGCATATTTATATTTAGACGACTGAAAGCATCTTCGCCTAGAAGATGACGACAGTGCTTTCAGTCGTCGAAACGTTGCGTCTAAATATAAATATGCAAAACCCGTGTGAATTCCGAGAACTATTTATTGAACAAACATTCTGTTTGATCGGGGCCAGAAGCTTTTATTATTAGGGCAGCGATCGAACAATGGCGTTCCTGACATCTCTCCACGTTGTCTTCTTTTGCGGGCTTCACGAGGGTGGAAGAAGAAGTGTTTCCTAGGAAACGCCATGAGGACGAACGATGATTGGCGGAGGTCTTGAGCAAACAATAAACCACCACAAGCTCCGAGACGCTCTTCTGACGCACTTCGTCCATACAAAAGCGAACAAACAACAGTCAGTGTCAACAGGACGCGCCCAACCACAATAACAAACCCTTCTTAATTCAACAAATCCACTAAAGATTGTCGAGCACTTATCAATCTACTGCGTTGGATCCCGCGTCGATAAACAAAAAACATGGCCTTTGAAAAAACAGTTGGTGGATTTCACAGGTAAATTTTTATATATTTCACATTTAAATATCTTGAATATTTATTTGAATTTATTATTATTGATCGCCCGGTGGTTCTAATTCGTAGCAGAAACTGATCACAAAATTAATATAAAAAAAACTAAAATAATCATGTGTAAAGAGAATGGAATTAAATATGATATGTTGAATAGTTCTTTGAAACAGAAAAGAAATAAAATGAACATACAGGTGATGCATAGAAGAAAACTAAAAATATTTAAAATTTGCAGTGTTGCCGTCTTACCTATTTATTTTTTATACATTTCCTTACAAATAATAAATTTTGGGCTACTTCAAGAATATAGCAGACAACCCAACAAAACTTTGGAAAACAGTGGAAAACTTCGATAAATGCAGCTTGCAATAAATTATTTGGATCACTCCGACTATCGTAATATCCAACTGGCCGTGGCCGCGACTACCAAAAGTTTGCCCTACATTTTACATTAATTGATCAATTAAGTACATATGTAGATATTTTTTTACAATTGTATCCAACAAAGACCGACAACAAGAAATATACGGACAATATCCAGTAACCTGATACAAAAATCACTAATGTATGCTTCAAATTTGTATAAATCTCATTGTCAAACTACTTTAATTTTGTTTGTGCAGTTTATATTTAAACGGTAGCTCTAAAATTCCAATTATTTGAAAACTGTTTTAAAAATCAATTGCTATTATTTCTGCTCTTAAATTCCAACCTAAATCAATTTCCATTACAAATCCATTATTAATATTGTAGTAATTAGTAATTAATTCATTGTTCTAATTGGAAAGTTGGATTGTAGAGGACTCATTATTAGAGGATATAGAGCGTACGCCGCAACAATTCGGCGAGGCAAAGAAAAACATTGTTGAGATTCTACGCGCTCAAAAATCTACGAGACGAACAGTCAGTCAGGCAAGGAACGGCTAGGCAGAAGGACCAGCAAAGTTTTTGTACAAAAGTAATAGAGTCAGGAATGTGCAGCCGTAAATAGAAAAGTATGATAGCAGTTATAAACATGCTCTAAAATATTGAAAAGGTAAAACAATCTTCAGTAGGGAAGGAGAGATTGAAATTAACGTCGTAATCTGTGGCAGAGCGGAAATTCAACTTGCTGGCCATAGACCAAATCCAACTAAAACTACACGAGATCTGCAAATCCAGGTTGCAGCAAAGCATCGAGAAACTACGCCAATTAGAATTGTTGACATTTAGAGTCTGTGAATACTAGAATCAGTGATATCCCCAAATGTTGTGCACTAAAAACCTAAAACGAGACCTGCGCGGCCGTAAGTAGAAAAACTTTAAAATCATATTGTAAATCACTTTTAAAAGATATGTCAGATCGTTCTTTAATTATTTAGTTCTTTAATTTTAATTATTTAATTATTACATTTAAATTCAATCTGTAGTGTTATTTTATCCACAACAAAGTTCGTCTATGTTTCAGACGCATTAACTTCCATAAAAGCTAAATGTAATTTGATTGTATAAAACTCACCCATTTATCAAACCCAGATAAAGACCCTGAGATCCCAAATATTATTGTGTATTTAAAATTGATAATAAATTTGTTTAATTGTTTTCCCTTAGTAATCTTTTTATTTTATTTAGACGCCTTTTTATGACAATATTTAATGTATTTCCTTGTCACGCCTAAGTAGTATAAAGTGCTATGCATTTATTTGTTTATAATTCCCCGAGAAATACTTCTTTAAAAAGTTGAAAGCTTGAGAATATGGTTAATTACCGTGAAAATAAAATTTTACTACAAGATATTTGCATTTACTGAAAAAAATGTATAAAATACAATAGTCCCAGGCAAACATAACATTTAGAGGCCTGTCTGAGAATAAATATAAAAACTGCTGGCTGTAAAAAGCTTGCTGGATTTTATTCAACTTTTATAAAGTTAATTGACGATAAAAAAATCAACGTTTCAGTTTTCTTACCGCCACAGGCTGTGCATTAAAGAAAATCTAAACTTTGATTTATTTTTCTACATTTATAGCCCCTAAATTTATCTACACATCTCATTAGCTAAGGATTAACTCCCTCCCTTCCACCATATTTAAAAATACAAGCACAATAGAAACACTATTATACTAACTAAATCACTACAAACAGTAAGAGATATCAAACGTAACAATGAAAACTCGGGAGATCTCCTTTACAAAACACGGTGACAGTATGGAAGCGTGGTTAGTGTTTATAAACAACAAACAGCAAAAAGTATAATCACCATCAGCTCTGATCTGAAGTAAAGTTTTCACTGGCCTGAATCTCAGGGAAGTCTCCTGAACACGTCCTAGTATGAGGAAGAAACGTTGTGTGTGTTTGACAAATTCCTAGTAGATTTTAGAGCCCTTTTTTGCTGGTTACAATCGTTATTGCATCGTCCGCATACTGAAGATTATTATCATTCACCAATTTTATCTCATTTTCAAGCTGTTCTAGCAATTATTGGCATTTATATTATACAGAAGTCTGTATTCCGTTAATCTCTTTAATATAGATAATTTGTGGATAAATGTAATGATGATTAAAACAATTAGATTTTAATGTCATAAATATATTAATGACGTAATATTCTGCTGAACTTTTCGGCCTTCGACCGTGTAGAATTATTGTTTGACTATAGACTTTCGTAGAATTTCGGGAAATCGTGTTGAAATACGAGTTAAATTAATCTTAGTTTGTTCCTGAATTCAATGATAATAGTTCTGGGAACGCCGAGTTCTTGGAATAGTGCTTCGATATTAAGCTGATCCTGGAAATTGCACACGCAACTTGAAGTGCACAATGCCTGGAGATGGGAGAAATGTGTTGTTCCTGGAATATACCCTAGCAACATTACCAGACAAAATTAAGTGGAAAAAGTAATAATTAAAAAGATGGGCCGTTATTATTTAAAATTATTTCTACATCTCTGAATCGATAAAAGAGCTGTACACTCCAGTACGATAATTATGTAAAATTTTGGAAAATTACACTTTTTAATGGAAAGTAGATACTTATAGTTATCAGAAGAATTAAATAGTTAGTGAGTCAATACGATAGTTACCTAATTTTAAAATGTGTGAAAGAATGGCAAAATATTGTGTACTATAGAAATGTTAAAATATTATAAAATTTATGGTTTCTATTATATTTGTAATGATAATTAAATGCTGGCATGTTCTGTAATTACAGATGAATACGCCTGAAAGTTGGCGAGATCTACAGTAAAAAATTATGATGTTGCATTAATTTTTGTGCACAGAAAATGTGTGTGGACTGAAATAGTAAATTTTTATATAATTACCTGTGTTAATTAATCTTGTATTAGCTACTCTTTCAATAGTAATGAAGGCAGTAATACTTTTTTTTTCATGTAACAGAGGACAAACTCAGAGTTGCACATAGTTCAAGATGAAAGCATCTCAGGGAAATTAGAATTGATGCACTTTTGAGGCTTGAGACCGTTGCACGTGAGTTTCAATTCGCGCGGAAGCAGGGAGTAAGTAATCTGTGTCGTGTCTGGAAAGGCGTGCAAACATCGGCGTGAAAAGGCCAATCAGTGAGCGGCTGCTTGTATCGAGTTACTTTCCCAAAGTGGTGAGTTCTCTCCAAGGGGAAATGGAACTTGAATAATTGAGTTCATTAGCTACGGTAATTCTGCTCGGAACTTAACAAGCCCTATTCACAGAAGGGTTCCAATCCTTCGTCAACAATTACACGTTCTTCGTGAATAGCAAGTCTACTTAATATTTTTGTAGTTTTAGTTTAATGGTTGCCCTACACGTTCTCACTCAATGATGCCCCTATTCCACTACTCCATTACTACAAAATAAGCATTTTATTCCGTACACAATCACTAACCTTTTCACTACAAATATCTCAAATTTATATTAAACTGCAATAAAAGTGCGTTTAAAGTTGGTACGGAGAACTAGATTAAGCCTTACCTAAAATAAATATATTTATAAATATGAAACTGAACACATTTCGTCTAACGGACGAACTATTTCATATTGTTAACAAAACTGGTAATATTACAGCGAGGACTTTACCGAGAAAATCTATATAATAAAAAATTATGTGTATTTGTATGTATGTATGTATTTACGTTAATTTCTATACAAATTTAAACGCGTGGTCGGAATGCAACAAAAATTGGTACACATATTCTCCAAAACACGGAACCTGTACTGTGGGGGTGAGAAACCCCTAGCATAAATGAGGAAACAATTATAATTGAAAAACGTGATAATTTTGTGTTTAATTACTGCGCGCCAAGAGACCGTAACGTCACGAGAGAGAGACGTTACTACGCGACGAACAAAGGAAATAGTTCCTTTATCAGTAATGAAATAAAGCATAAATATTTTTATGGAATAAAAAGTATAATTGTAACCAGTAAAATTCCATCGGATCATTAAAAAACAATACGAAATACTTTACGATCATTTCAGAAAAAAGTTAATTTTCGTGCCATATTAGTGACTCGAATATGGCGACCATTTCTTTACATTATGAATCGAGCTAACAATTTCATAAATTTAATCTTTCATTATGTCTGAAGGACACACATCCTGCAATACTCAAGGAGTAAACTAATTCAGAGGTATGTTTGTTGGGATTGATGCAATAAAATTCAATGTATTTTTTAGTTGTTCAATTAATGCACTATCGGTCGAAAGTATGCAAGGAACTAGGGACAGTTATATTTATGTTAAATCACTTATTGACTAAAGATTAATATGGAATTAAATAATTTTTCGTGTTTATATAAAGTACACGAACAACGCTAGTTTATAAATAGAATAGAGGGAAGGGTAGTTTCCAGTCGGGTTAAACATTAACTATACAACTTTTATCTTATTTATTAGTGTTTATCTCAGTTGTTCATTTTTTAAAAATTAAGTACTATTTGAGTTTATTAAACGGGAAGAATATCGCATGTTATATCGGAAAAATTAAATATATACGAACTACTTGACGTACGCTAAATATATAGGTGGGAAAGTTGGTTGGATAAAATGGGAACAACGAAGTATCCTTCCAACGAAGAGAGCGATTGCTTGGTCCGAAGAGGGAGAATGTACGTTAAGGGGCAAGTTAGCTTGATGGATGGTCGGCTTTGCTACGGCCGGCCACCAGCTTTATTATATTAGCACAGCTTTTAAACATCAAGATTGCACGCCACCATTACTGGTAATGGGGCCAGTGTTGGGAATAATTTAGCTTCAAGTTTCCCAACCACCCCCTGCACTCTCCCCTCTCCGGTCTCTTTCTCGATCTGTTTCCCGCAGGTGCAAGACCGCAACAATTCCCCGGGACTTTCCCTTTAAAAGTGGAGCAATCTACGAAAATGCACACTCGGTTAACGCATACCTTACATTACATTTGCCTGAATCTTATTAAGTTTTGACTTACATTGTCGTGAATTATTTAGTTTAGAAAACTTAAGCTATTGTCTTGTTGATTCTGAATGAATTGATCAAGGGGCTTGTCGGGACAGTGAATGATTATTTAACGAGCAATGACACAGGACCACTAGAATCAACCATAAACTTAAACCACAATTTTTAGTATCCATGTCTTATAATTTAAAATACTATTATTTAATTCATTGTTTATAAAAGATTGGCAATAAATAAAATAAATCTTATTAATTAGGGTAATAAGAACTCTTGATTATTAGTCAAATAAAGCTCATTTATTAGACTTTTTAAACGAGCTTCCAGTTAATTAACCATGATTATCATCTTCTCAGTCTGTTATACTTTATAGACAGCGCCTAAAATTCAAATATAAAACATTTAAATTATTCATTCAAATTTAGAACTATTATATGTTCAAATTAATTTATGGTAATATCTCTCATGGTAAAATAAAATTTTGATTATTTTATACATTCCCATATAATTAACGTTTCCTCTTTAAGTAATTCATTTTATTAAAAAAAATTAGTTTATGAATATCAGTGAAATTATAAATTTCAACATAAAATTAACATTATTATTATTAGAAAAACTCTCATTAAAAGAAACTCAGTATAACTCATTTTAATAATAATAAAGATACAGACGAAAAAAATTGATTAAATAAATTCCATACAACGTTTCTGGAAGCCTTGTTGCTTTCTAAGAAAACTAAAAAAACACACAAGATAATTTATATCGTAACATTTTTGTCTGTATTTGGCTAGCTTTCTTATTATTAATTTGCATAACAGACGTAAATATTTCATTTTTATAGCTCATTTTACACAGATAATAATTAATACCTTGTTTCATAATATGTAACAATTATTTTTGTCGACTTTTTATGTATAAATAATATCGTCAACAGTTCAATTAAAATTTATTATCCGACATTTAGAGGACTGAAAATGTGTTTAATAATTTAGAAGAGTTACTAACATCACAAGAAGGAAAAAAACTAACTTTTTCTCGTTCCTCTTTTACATTTATAAATGATTAAAAACGTTTAGTACGTACATAATAATTTCGTAATATTCCGTTGATCCGTCGAAGTATTTCAGTTCCGTATTTCTGTAATTTTTTAAAAATAATTAATAAGTAAGTGTTGTTAAAATTTCATAATTAGCTGATTATGGATCTCGGATAACACAACTTTAGGAAAAGTTATGCGTGTATATTTAGAATAGACTGGAGTTAATTGAGAGCCACGTTCAAAGGGCGCGGGTGAATAATGGAAGAAGCTTGTTCTGGCGACTAGATGCTTTGGCAAGCCTGGAGCCAGGATAATATATCAGGACTAGGAGCCCCTCCATGTTTGTTATTGGCGCCACCGAAAGAGGCTTGTTGCAGGTGACGCTTGCTTGCTGCAAGGCATTAATCCATAAAGTAGGTGATGTGTGCCCCATCCCCTTTCTTCCGGGGTAAACATAAATTTTCAATACAAGCAAACCTTGCCAAAGCTCTACCAGGGGGGTGGATGGGATATATCAAGGTAAGGGAGCACGACACAGCGCCGTGTAATTAGACTCGAGCTGTTATTAGATAAAATGTAAACAAAGGGATCTATGATATCTAGCGGAAGTAATTTGGAATAAGGAATAATAGATAACAGTTAAATCACATTGAGGTTCCAGAATAGCTCATAAAAATACTACTACATAAATGTAGGTTATTAACATCATTCCTGGCACGAAAATGAAATATGAAGTCGTAAATAAAGAAAATAAATTTTCGTCATATTTTTTAGAAAAATCAGGAATCAGTTTGTGTTCTAATCTAGTAGTCTGTCGCAAACTTAAAGGGGAACATTTAGAAAAAAGGATAATTTTACTGAAGAATAACTGACTAAAACGAAATAGAGGAAAACTGAAGCAATTTTAATACAAAACAGAATATATAGTGTTCGATGCCATTGGACACTGTTTATGTTAGGCGATCATTGTTACCATGAATAAACGAAAGTAGAACAACACAGGCAAAGGGAGAATTTTTCATTCAAAATATTGAGAATGTATTAACGAATAAAGTTTTTTCCCATTTTAATGCGTTCATAACTGGAATTTGGTGGATATTAAACGAAATAAAAATTATACAACCTAAAGATAAACATGACACGAAATAGTATTTTGCAGAATAATGTTACACCTTCTTTATGTTGAATAAGCCCTGAATTTAAGTCTTTTTCACGCACGTATTTCGTTATCAGTTAATATATTAATTCGGTTACCTACGACGGGTTTTTATTTTAATATGATCTGGCATTATTCAATTTTACCACTTACTATCATCAAATAAAAAACATCAACTTGTAACGTTCACCATCAATGTGTAATGAAATGATTTTTTTAATAATTTCTTTAATATTTATATTGTCGGCGTAATAATTATGGTCCAAGTATTGTGAACAACACTCAGCAAGGCGTAAGAATGTGGAGTGCTGGAGACGTATTATTGTCAGCGTAAATTTGAAGTTGACAGCTTGGACGAGAAAACAAGCCAGTTCGTAACGAAATTAAAACAGTAAAGTGGAGAGGCTGCATTAATATCCAGAACAGTGGAGTACAGTAGTCAGTTTTCATTAATAACCAGGAGAGTAAAGTAATGTTGGCTGGTAGATGTAGGATGAAAAAGTTCTAGATCGAATGTAGGAGACGTGTCCTGTGGTCAGTTGGCCGGAACTTTAGCAACGTGTTATGGAGTAAGATTTTGAAAATTGTTTATAAGTAAATGAGAGAATATAACCCAGCGGTGATATAAAACTGCAGGTATATAAAAGTGCGTGCAATAATGATCAGGGGAGACTACTAACTGAACATCAAGAAATAATTAATAGATGGGTGGAATATTTTAAAAATGTTTTAAATAATGACGATGCAAATAATTATACAGCCGAACCTGAAATTGAAAAACCCAAGATGGAAGAAATAATGTATGTGATTAACAACCTTAAAAACAACAAGGCACCAGGTTCTGACCGAATTACAGCAGAAATGTTAAAGAGTGGGGGAAACTTACTATGGGAGAAAATATATAAATTGATTTTATTAATATGGAATGAAGAAAGGATCCCGGAAGAATGGACAAACTATTATGCTTTAACTATAGACCAATAACCCTGGTAAATGTCACTTATAAAATTCTGTCGGGGGTAATTTTCAATAGGTTGGTGGAATATACAGAAGAAATTATAGGTGACTATCAAAGTGCTTTTAGACCCAACTTGTCTACAACTGACCACATTTATACTTTACGACAAATTAATGAAAAGGCTTGTGAATATAATATTGATATACATAACTTATTTATTGATCTACAGCAAGCAAGTCTAAACAGAGATCAAATGTTTATAGATAAGTTGACCCTGGAGATACTATCCAAATTAGTGAGAATGGTTAGAGCTACCCTGGAAGGATCCAGAGCAATGGTGAAAGTGGACAGTGAACTAACCAAACCGTTTGAAGTAGTTGTCCACCTTGCTTTTTAATCTGTCTCTTGAAATGGTTCTACAAAGGCTTAATATCTCCGGACACATAGGAACAAAAATGGTCCAGATATCTGCATATGCAGATGATATTGATATCATCTCTGGAAATATAGATGAATTAAGACAAACGATGGCCACAATAGATCACTGTGTTATAATTATTTAAAAGAAAACTAATATATGATGGTTACAAAGAAAGAAACTAGTACAAATAATATTATATTAAATGATTATACCTTTGATCGAGTACAGGATTTCTCATATTTAGGCTCAAAACTGAACAGTGAAAATAATGTGGGAAGTGAAATAAAGCAACGTATGATCAATGGTAACGGAACTTACTACATGTATGGCAAAGTAATGAAATCCAAGATGTTAAATAGAGAATTGAAGTAAAAAATTTACAAAACACTTATAAGACCTGTAGTGGTATACGGCTGTGAAACGTGGACCCTGAATAATAATGATAAGCACTTACTCAGAATATTTGAACGCAAGATACTGAGAAGGATATACGGACCTGTATGTACGAATGGAGAATGGAGAATTAAAACAAACAGAGAACTAGAGCAGCACATGAATAACGAGGACATTGTTAGGTTTATCAAGAGCAGAAGGTTGGCCTGGATGAGACACGTACTTAGGATGGATGAAAGCAGAACACTTAGACGGATTATGGACTGACTGGAAGCCAGTCGGGAGGAGGAAAAGGAAGAGACCCCGGACAAGATGGGTAGATGACATTGAGAAGGATATACAAACCATGAAAGTAAGAGGATGGCGGAGACTGACACAGGAGAGGGCGGAATGGAAGAAAATTGTTAATAAGGCCAAAGCCCACGTTGGGTTACGGTGCCAATAAAAGAATGATCAACATTCTATAGGACTTCATTATCGGTGGTAATTGTGCTGATTTAGGTTGTGAACAGTGTTAAATAAAATTATTTTAAATAACCAGTGAAGTGTATAAGCAGTGTGTAATAACACACTCTAATGAAGCTCTGTTGTTTGGGTATGTAAAAAAATTTCCATTGTAAACCTGATATAGCAATTGAGTATCGTCAGATTTCATTATATTTTTTAAATTTCTTTGGATTTCAGATTTATTATGTTAACATTTTCTTCTAAATTCAATCATTATTTTTGTAACATTTCGTTTCCATTTGATTTGGTGATAATTTCACATTACTGTAACTATTAGAGGCCCAATAAGCGGCCCTGAATAATTAGGAATTTCACTAAAAGCTGTGGCAATTATTTAAAAAATTATGTACAGAACCCAAACTATTTAGAAATTTGTATTAAATCAAAACTTGAAAATCCTTAAAAGTTACTTATTAAAATTAATTGATAAATTCCATTAATTATCCATTATATTATAATAGTGGTTGAATTGTTAGTCAAGCATTACAGTTTTTGGCATCATTTCTTTAAATTATTTATTAAATTAATTTGACGCCGCAACGTGTGCTTATTTTATATAATTAAATTGTTTATTGCAATATCCATATAATTTTTGTTACAGTTGAAAATTTCCTTTGGCAAATTGAATTTTTTCAAGTATTTACGAAATAAAGGTTTAAATTAACTATGAATGAAGGGTACGAGACAAGATTTAAAGAATCATCGAGGGAAAAAATTATAAGAAGTTAGTTAATTCGGGGAACGAAGGAACAGAAATCACATTATTTACAATATAATTAAGTATGTTGGATTGAATAATCACATTTTGCGTGATAAAGAAACTATAATTTTTTACCTGTTATTAAAAAAACTGTAGAACTTTCAAGTTTGTATTTTTTTATGTAAAATGTGAGAGTTAATTATTCAGAAATAATTATTCGGAAATAAAATAAGGTGAATTCAGAAAATACATTTCCTATATATCTAGGGACTTAAAAATAATTTCTTTTTTTAAAAAAATGGCTTGTTTTATTCTTGGTAGGGGTTTATACAATTTTTTTCTCTTTTTTATGAACCAGTAATATAATTAAAGAATTTGTTTATTTATAATTTTTTATCTCAAAATCAGTCGGTATAGCCACCCGAATAATATAATCCCACCTTTAAATTACTCATTGTCATTAATTTCAAATCAAAGAATCTTTTAACAAAGTTTTGAGCACTTATATTTTTCTAAAATAGATGTTAATAAAAAATTTATTAACTCTATTAGTCAACTTTTACGTACTGAAAGTGATTTCAATAAATGTAAGGGGCAATCGTTAATTCTAATTTATAAGAAGTATATCTTTATAAAAGGTTGCTTGTTAACTTTGGATATTAGAAGGAAAATGTTTCCCAGAATGTTAGTTGTAAGTTTGAAACTGAGGAAAAAATCACACGAGTATCGTCGTAATCAAAGGTAAACAAGTCATAGAACATTCATATAAAAATAACAAGGTCAGCTCATTTTAATTAAAATTTCTGATTATTTTCGTAAAAAGAAACCATTTATACGGGGAAATGAATATAATTTTAAAAATAAACAAATGAAATTAATTACAGTGCTAAGAAAATAGGTTGTTTGTTAGTAATCATCATCAGTCGTAACTAATTAATTTATTTAGATCGAAGTTACCACAATTTTCGTGTCTCGTCGTATAGTTTTTGAAACTGTCGTAAGTCAATGTAAAATGTGTGCGTGACAGAACAGATAATACTATTATTTTACTGTTACAGATTTGTTGTTGTTGTTATTAAACTCATTAAATTACAGGTACGACGTTGATAAGAAGCTTTTAAAAATTGAATTAAATCGGAATAAGTATCTGCTATTTTTAATCCATATCTCATCAATACTAAAGGCACGTGTGTTAAACTCCTAAAAGAGAAAAAAAAGGATTAAAATGTCGGGAGTCAATCACTAAGAGTTTCTGTTTGATTGGAGAAGGGTTACCTGAACGTGGAGGCTCGAAACGAGAGCTTTGGTCTTAATTACGTATTTACAAACCGCGCTGGTCGCGAAAATGTACACGCTGCGTGAGTAGCCTGGTTTCAGTTTGTCCAGTTTCTGTGTTGTTGACACTGTGTGATATTCTTTCACTCTGTTTCCGTAGGTCGGGTTTAACTGAGCGTATTACCGTGTGCGTCTACGAATTGTGATGAGTTTCAGAGCGACAACAGGTGAGGGGTTAAAAATAACAAAATTGAAAAAAAATGTTTCCTTTCCCTCAGCCCATTATTTTTTAACATATATATATATAACACCCATTATCCCCCACAATCCCAATGATATTATTTGAGCATCACGTTTTATAAAAACACTCGCAGAGGAAAAAAGTTGCTATTAAAGGAGAGTTACCATCATACGGACTACCTTCATGTAGCCTATTACTCTTAAAAAAAGACCGTCATCGACCGACGTTAGTAAATTCTAACTGCCTCCAGCGCCACTTTTAAGGGAATCTTCCAGCAGAAATGCGCTAAATAAATATTGAAAGTGATGTGGATAGTTTATCTTTTCATTATTTTTTAATATAATTTAGAATAAAAAAACCAGTTATTACAGTTAATAAATATAAAAATGCCCAATATGTAAGAATCAATATTATATGTCACAAATAAATTAAATTTTAAGTTACACAATCACAGCTCGTTTTGTTTCCATTTGTGGAACTTTGTCAGGAATTAAGGAAAACAATTTCTTATTTGATGAATTTTTATTGAGTATTATTTATTTCCTGCAAAACTACGTTCCTCCGATAAATAATAAAATTTTGTATAATTACAAGAAATAAATTATTTTCAATACAACTCATAAAATAAGAAAATTATTTTAATACACATACCCTTGTACGCCTTATGAAGTTTCAAAACAGGAAATATGTCGAGTGTTTATGTAATGTATAATTTAATTCTTTACAGAATTATTAAATTATTTCTGGCATACTGGCCATTTTATTTATTTAATCACCTAATGTGCTATAAATATAACTTGCGTTATTACTGTTATTAATATAATTATTTAAGACAGAAAAATTATTAGACGATTTAATTATTAAAAGTACACTTACTATAAAAAGTTTAACTAAATATAAATCACAAAAGTTTCATTCCAACATTTGGGACCTATTCGGGTGTTAAATAAGCAAAAGGAGAACTAGGTAGAAAAAATGTTGTAGCTACCAGATATATCTAAAAATTAATGAAATTTTCATTATGTAATTATTAACAAAATTGAAAAAAAATAGAACAGTAAAAATGCAACGCGTTTGCAACTTGCACAATTAACAATACGAAAATGATTAATTTAAATATAATTAACATAAATTAGACCTTCTTGCTTAACGTCCATGACCGAAATTAATTAAAAATTGCCAATATTTACAGTTATAAATTCAAACAAATAGAAGAAAAATTAAGACATATTTATAAAAGGAAGAAAACATACTTAGATCACAATTAAACGGAATATATTTTAAATTTTTAACATTAATAGTATTTGTATTAGACCTAATAACTTGTTTAGAAGTGTAATATAAAATTTCAGGATGACACAGGGACGGTCGAAGACATTTTTATTTAAGTATAATTATTGTTAGTAGAACCCTAATATTTAGGTCCGATCCATAAGTAGATAAAAGACAGACTATCAAATATATAGCATATGTAAATAAGTGCTAAATAAATGCCACACAACGATTCTGAAATCATTGTTGACTTCGTCAGGTGACTAATTCAAACCAGTTTATTATTTATGTACATAAGTCATTAATTATTTTTGTAAATCTATAATTTCAACAATTTTCAGTTTAAATTTTCATAATAAACAATATCATCAATTAAGATAAAAATTTATATATAACTTTAAAATTTATTAAATAATGTTGTGTTTAAATAAATAATTGAACCGATTGCTAATTCGATAATCATTTATTAAATGCAAATTTTATTATTATAAAAAATTCATAATATTTAGTCGGGAAATACCAAGTTATATAATATTTTCGTTTTCATAATGTGTGTTCCGATGCATCGCTTTTTGCGTCGATTTAGGTAACGTGGAGTAAACTGTTCTTGCTGAGCTGATAGGAATCTGTGTACGTCTCACGACAAGATTAAATTTTAACACTGAGCATTGGGATGGAGTCAGTTATAAAATAAGTAAATCAACGGGAATGATATTAGGAAAACAAAAGCTTAGTTTCATGATTCGAGTATTTCGTTTAGCGTAATCTACAAAATTCGGTCCGCTGTGAGGTTTCCTATTCATCTCAATAATACATCTCGAGTTCCTATGTGTAACATGTAACACAGATTTCGTGGGCTGCGGTCGGAATACGAATGTAGATGCTTCTTTTCACATTTCCTTTAATTACGCTTTACGCCGAGAGACGCTTGAACCGAATAAAGGGAGCGTGGTGAGCTGCTAAAGACGAGGCTTATTAAAAACTCTCCCCTCCTCCACCACGTCGTGGTAGTAGGAGGAAAAGGTCCCCCGGTTGATTAAAGACACCCATTGTTCGCGAAGTGGAAGTCGCAGCCGCCGTCTTTGCACCAACAGGTTGGCTCTTCCGCCATTGTGACAGAAGCAAAGGAAGCCGGCCGAGATAGAGACGTAATAAGGACCTGTCTGCTCTTAATATTTTTCACGAACGCAAAAATGAATGTAGTTGCTTTGCCTTTTCAAATTTTCTCCGTCTGGTGATCAAGTATAAAGTGGAAGTGCCATAAAATACTGTATGGACATATTTTTGTTAATCTAGAGGTTACATTCCGAGAAGGATGCCTCCTGAGCTCATATAACTGATTTTTCCATCGGATTGAAAATTATTGCGAAACTTGTTAATTTTCTCAAATCTCGAACATAAATTACCGCCAATTATATGGTGATGTAATTTATAAACACACACTAAAAAGATCACATAACTAACAGAAGAAGATTCAATCGAAGATCAGACATGAAATTCAATTAAAATATCAGAATTTAAAAGTCTCGATCGGACCGGGTATCGAACCCTAGTCTTCCGCTATGTACACGGATTGGGTTATCGCGACCGGTCGAGCTTTTTCAATCCCGATAATTTAAAAATAATATATAACTCAAATAATAAAATTCAATTGTTTGTTGAAAATATTCAAAAACAATAAATAGATTTGATATTGTGCGTTTATAGTTGAAATAACTCAGTATTTGAACGACGTAAACGTGAAACGTCAAAGGACAGTTTATGCGTAGCATGTTTAATAAAATTAAAGTTTGAAAACAACTGAAAATTTGAATGAAACATCTGTTGTAAAACAATATGTCACATTATTGAGAAATAAAATTATCCAGGAACACGAAAATATGAGCCAAAAAATAAAAAATTATTAACCGAATTTGAATTTAGTTTTAAAAAAACAAAGGAAAACTGTATTAATATTTTTTCCGCCCTATTTAATATACATGGAAAATATTTTTACATAAATTACATGAATTTGAAAAAATTGCTTGATACGTCACAAATATATATGACTTATCCTGGAAATTTATTTATATCCATTTATATATATATATATATATATATATATATAATAAAATTCTCCTGACAATTAAATTATGAAGTTACAGCTCCTAACCACACATAGGCTTTTGCTAAATGCTGAAAATCACAGGTGAAAGCTGAGCCCATTCTGATCATCCTTGGGTCCATAAACCTGCCACTTATTCCCAACACTATTTTCCTAATTATGACCTCGCTCTATTTTTTTAAAAAATTATCTTGTTCTAGTTTTTCAACAAGTGCAGGATTCTAATCCACCCGGGGTCCAGCTTTCAGCCATCGCCCCCGTGATTTCCAGCAATTAGCAAAACCCCGGGCGACGCTCCGAACTGCAGCTTCATAATTTAATTATCTGTCAGGGGGAAAAAATTGTTTCATTACGGGTGCGGAATTTCAATGATTCTGAATTTCACAATATCCTGCTCGCGTCGAAATTCTCGTCACTGTATAAAATTTGCAGCTTAGTGTATTATTTGTTTCTGCCTTGCTTTTATTGCTGGCTGATTTAAAACATAAGTGAGTGGACGCTACGTTGAGGGATGCTTTTAACAGATGTTGTCAAATGTTCTGAAATTAGCATAGGATAAAGTTCCAAACTCGTGCAAAGTTGTTCCCACAGTGAGTTCGGACATTCGGTCGGTTCCTTGTATAATCGAGCCAGTTGTTTGCGGTCTCCATTCAAGAAGTTATTAACTGTCGGCGAATAAAACGACATCTGAATTAAGTTGCCTTCTCGGAAGGGCTTAATAATTTGCAACCGCTCTCAACATTGATTTAGAATTTCAGAGAACTTCCTGCAATCACACAAAGTTGGTCCTGTTCATCTCCTTTCGCTGGCAGTGTTGCTTTATTTTCCACCGTTCGAAAATTACTAACTTGTCCAACAGTTATGATAAATGAAGACAATATTTCGAAAGTATGTTTAAGTGACTATCTTCTTTTTAATTTTTCATAATTTGTTTGCACTGAACACAATTTAATTACCGTTATAGATTATAAATTATCAAAATTAAAAAAAAATTTAACTAAATTTATGTATTTTATATTTTTGGTTAAATTTTTTAATTAACATGACATTTACACGTTGTGTTAGATAAGTAGTATCAGGAATATTTTTAAATATGTTGTTATATTAGAGGTTTTAATGAAATTGTGGAGTCTTAATATTTATAAGCACTTCGGCGTAATATTAGACCATTACTTTAGTTTCCCTAGTCACGTTGATAAAGTTAGCATAAATAATTGGGTTTTAAACCAGGAACCCTAGACGACTCTTCAAAAGACAAAAGAATTACCATTTATAATTTTATGGTTCGTCCCCTTGTTTTAATACTTTTAATATTGTTCTTCTGTTTGGTTTGGAGTCTAAACATATTATGAATATAAGTTTAAAATGTTATAAATTAAGCTTTTAGAAGAATTTTAAGAAAACCTACGAAAATCAATGTAAATAATTTGATTTCAGCGTTAGATTCCTAAATAATAATTATATAATTATTTGTCAACTACGTGGTCTTTATTTTTAAGTTAGTAACTATTTGTTAGCTAGATATTTGAACGATAATATTAATTTTATATCCTAAATGTACAAATACAGATAACATAGGTGTTCCTAGGTATAATAAAAGAAAAATAATATTCATGAAGTTGATCTTATTTGATATAATCTGTCTAAAAATATATAAGCGTTTAAATACTGAGTATAAATTAATTTAAAAACCAAAACTGTGAAAACTGAATATTACTGTGTAATTTTACTTATTAAAAAATTGAAACTATTTCTAAATAATTCATCAGTTTTTTAATATTTTAAAGTAATTTTTGACATTTATTTTAGGTTTTAGATACTTAAATGTATTAACGCAATATTTATAGTAGTATCACTTGAATATCGACGTTTTAACATTTGCGTTTTTTATAACTTATTTGTGTTTAAATAAGTATACCATGATGTCCTTTTATATAATCAACAAAATTCTATAACGAAAGTTTAAGTTACTCACCGTACTATTTTATTACGTAAATTAATAATTATAATTATGTGGCATGTTAAAATTACAATAAATAAAGTGATTTAAGTGAGAAAATATTAATAATGTACGATATAATTTAAACTTATGACTATAATCAACATAATACATTTTAGATTTCTAAAACCCACTGAATTGAGGAAAGTTTTGTTCTTATATTAATAATTAAGTTTTCATGTATCTATTTTTTCATATTTAATGTACAGCTGATGAAGTCTCTAATTAAGTACGAAACGTCGTCATAATATAATTTAATTGTATTTATTTATTAACTAAATTATTACCATTAACAATTTACTGTTAATAAAGAAATTTAATTTCAGGAAAATCCAATTCGTCTATGAGTGCGTGTCAGCACAATAAGAATATACCATCTCTCTGATACTCAGTTTAATTCCGAATAAAGGCCAAATAAGTAAAAGACACTACAGTAAAAGAAAACTAAATATTCCCCCCGAAAACAGCCGAGTTTCGTCTCTTTATTAAGCAAAAGAGCGGACCGTCAGAGCTGAGGAATGTAATTAGGACCCCTAAGTTGTTCCCCTTCTGCAATATTCATTTGAAACAAACACCAACCCTTAAATATAGTGGACCGCAAATAAATATATACATATATATTTGAAACTTTTCCTTCGCCTGGAATGTGCTGAAAGTTGGACTTATTCGTTGGAAATTTGGTGGTGCTTCACTCAGAAAATTACAAGAAAGCTTCATGGCCGAGTGCACTCAAAGTTAATAACGAAACCTTTGATATTTAAGCGGATAGGTCAGTTGGAACCCTCGAAAAGTAACCAGTACAAATTATTAATTTAGACGTTATTAAGGTTTTTCTCTTTCAACTTTTAACTTGTATCAACTCATAATTTAATATTGTGCCCGAATATAATTAATGTGTGGAGTGCTCTTGTTTCAACCACGAATTTTCGGACGCCTTTCCTCACAACCCCTTAATCAACCCTGATTCTCTAATTGTAAAAACGTGGAATATACCATAACACTTTTTACGACCATTCCATCAATTTTATTAAATAAATAAATTGAATAAAACTTAAATAAACTTAATACAAAACGTTTCAAGCCTAATTTTTTGGACCCCTTCATGTTTTTTAAAATTCAATAATATTGAAATTAAATAATTTCAAAATTATTTCTTACATCTGATTATGAAGCTTCTTATTATTACGATGCGGTCCTGATTTTCACGGTGTAATTCATTAACTAATGTCTTCATATGAGATTCAAATGGTGATGGTCATAAATTTCTTTAATATTTCATATCACTTCAGAGCTGAGTCGTGTTTAAAAGACATTATTTAAGTATACGAAATTTACTTCCAATATGTTATTACCTCCTGAAACACAGTGAAGTTTATTTCATTATATTAAAATATTTAATTACTAATATAATTCAGTATGTTGATCTAATTTAGCCAAAATTTTCGGAGTAATATTTAATAACTTTATAGATTACTTCAATAACACGGTCTCAAACATTTTTATTGTAGTTACGTATTAAAATTTATTGTATTTCCTCGGTAGAAGATATAAAAGACAAGTGGATCGCATGAGGTAAAAGAATATTGTGTGAGATCTAGCCTTCAGTCAAAAAGTATAACTTCGCAATGGAGTTAGAAAGTGAAAGCGTTTCAGGAAAACTTTACCAGAGGGGGGAATGGAAAAAATCGAGAAATTTTGGGGAGGGCCTCAAGCGACTGAAAGACACTGACAAATCGCAGAATAAAAAGTTCTGTCACGTCGTATATACAAAACGTATTCTGATTCTTAAGAATCATTACGTTGAACTGAAAATATACATCTCTGAATATTTTTTAAATAATACGCAGTTCTAATTTGCAATTAGGTTCGACTCCCGATCCGGTCAAGATTTTAATTTACTAATCCGTTAACTGTGTTCCATTGTCTTTAGACCCTGAACTTCTGTTCCTCAATTAATATCAATATTATTGTCGGTTTTTAGAGGCTATTTGTGTTAGAGTTTTTGGATCCTCGAATGTAAAAACCTATTTTGACGACAGCTCTTTGACATAACGGATTAAATTCGTAAGAATTGATGTTTTAAAAAAAAATACATGTTGCGCGTAAACCTTACGTGTGGTGGAAGTTAAACTTCATGTAGTAGTTGAAAAAATAAATTATAGTTCTGAGACGGAAGAGGAAATATGTTTTGATATACCTAAACGAGGCTTAATAAATCAGTAAAAATTAAAGGTTCAGGATAAAAAATTAGATCTGGCCGGGAATAAAACCCAGGACCTTCTATTGACCCACGGTGTTCTTACCATCTTCCTGTCAAGTTCGAGTGCATAGACCTGAAACACAGGCTCACCTACAATTTACATTCTTCACCGCCTAATTTTAACAATACAATAAAGACTGGATATTTATGTGTAAATTAATTACAAGAAATGCAGAAATGTTGTAATTTGAATCTAAGGGCTAAATACTATGAAATTGAATTAAAGTATCGAGATATAAAATTTAAGTATATATTAAATTACTGTTAAAGAACAACATTTCTGAGAATATAATTTTGGAGCATTGTCAAAAATAAAACTCTTGTTTTAAAATTGGTACGTCCCATTTTAGAAATTTTTTTGTCTTGTACATAAATTAAGTTGAATAAATATTAATCATTTGTCGGACGTACCGATGGTTTAGGTTTGAAAAAAAAATAACAAGGAAGTTTTTTAGTAACGTATTAATATTTTACAATATATAAAATTTATAAAAGTTAGCTGTTTAAAATTAATTTTAATTCTCTATTTTACTTCCTGATTTAAAAATTATATTTTATAAAATTTGTCTAGAAGTTATATTTATAACAAGATTAATATTAGATATTCATAAAATATCAGTCTTCATAATATCAGAACTTAATATATTTTTATATATTTTTAGAAACATGCTACCTTTTATGGATGGATTTCAGGTTTATGACACCTCTTCGAATATACGAAACGTTTTCTGTGCAATGAAGTATGCTTCGTACGATATTCATAGACAAGCTATCTTTCTGTCTTGCTACGAGTGGCTGATGTAAGAATTCTGTGGGTTTAATGAACAACCGTCGAGCGACATGGCCATAGTTTAAATAAATACTTTAGTGTTATACTGTGTCTACACCAGGTATCTGGAGAGAGCGAGAGATCGTCCTGGAATCAGGTGTGTGAGTTGCGGGTGTAGGTAATCTCAGGCGCTAGTCTTACCCAATTGCGCATGCAAGCCGCGGGCGAGGAAGGATTTCTGTCTGCAACTTGTGCGATATGGGATCCCTCCCCGGCTCTGGAGAGAAGTATTGCGAGGGCGTGACTCTGGCTGCCGGCCAGAAATCACAACCCACTATAAGGCAAAAGTTTTACACAATCACACAGGAAGGGATTAGTTATTAGAAAACTCCTTCTGCATGTGGAAAGAGATAGAGTATCAACCTTATTATATCCCATAATAATCTTTAAACCTTCCTCCCATTAACCTCATTTCAAATTGAGACCAAAGCTCACTCACTCACTTTTTTAAAAAAAATTCTTTGTGTGGGAGACCTTAATTGTTAACAGAAGATAAAAGGTCGTAACGCCGAAACTATTTCAACTCTAATTTATTTATTTAAGTTTGAAGATAAAATGATAATGGGAGATAACAAAATGGGCTAACGGTTTATATCTATGTCCAAGCCATCAATCAGAAGCCACAACGACAACGTGTTCCGTGGTCGCAGACTTTGGGCATACGGTAAGAGCTGTTCGCTATTCCTATTGGAATAGTCGGCCAGGTGCCTCCTAAACTGGTCGAGAAACAGAGAAGAGCATGTTGCGTCCCCATAGCAAACCGCTCTCCTGCCATCGAAAGGACGTGGTACAAGTACCAAGAGCCCAACCTATATGATGCAGGTTTTTCTAGGGTTTTCCCTCCATCACATTAAGGATAATTGCCTAGAACTACAGCCCGGGGACCCTAGTTAACCCTTGGGTACCTTTTCTCATCCCTCCTTTCAGTCCCTTTCCCGTTCTATAAGAAGAGAATTGCCACTATGTGGATTACCCTATACATAGCCTGTCTACACCTTCTTCTTTTGTTTCTTCTGAGAGCATTCTCTCGCAGGCGAACCTTCCCAGAGAGCTCCGGAGGATGCCTTCTCTATCTCTGGTTTTTTTGAACTAATGTTCCCTCAAGCCGAGGCACCTCGGCTTGTTTTGAGAGGTGTATGTTCCGGGGTCGCAGACCTTGGACGCTCGTTAAGAGTCGTCCGTTATTCCTATTGGAATAGTCGGCCAGGTACCTCTTAAACAGGCCGAGGCACGGAAAAATAAATTCTGCGACCCCACAAAAAAACCCTCTCCCGCCATCATAATGGCGTGGAACAAGTACCAAATGCCCAACCTACCTGATGCAGGTTAATCTGGGGTTATTCCTGCATCACAGTTAAGTGAATTACTGGGTAAGATCTTTAAACTATAGCTCGCCTACCTTTCCACATCCCCCTTTCAGTCCCATTCCTATGTTATAAGAGGGAGGTGGCCACTATGTGAATTACCCTATATATAGCCTATCTAAACTTTCTTCTTCTTCTTCTCAGATATTAAACTGAAGCCAATTTATAGAGGTAAATGCATCGGAGTGGCAGACGTCGGTCATTTAGTTAAGAGTTGTGTATTTATCCCATTGGAACACCTGGCCAATTACGTCCTAAAATTTTCGAGGCGTGGCGAATGTCTGAGTCTTTACATTGGGAGATCCCGATGAAGTTTTTCTATTGTTAAATAGAAACACATTTAAACTACCCTTAAACTGTAGCCTTGCCCCTTTTCCGCATCCCCCGTTCCTATACTATTAAAGTAGAGAGTCCATTACGCGGATGACCCTCGTGTAGCATGTTTCTCAAACTCAAAAATTGAATATCTTAAGCAGAAACCTTGCCTTCTAGGCGTCATTAAAACACTTGAAAGAGCAAACTTCATTAAACAGTAAGAGTGGAAAAAATAAAGCCAAAACCCCATATCCGCTTTAAAAAGAAAATAACTGGGTTTTTTTCGTCTTCTTCTTTTCGCTTTTTCGTCTCTTGGGGAGAAACAGTCATTATCTCTGATTGATTGGCGAGGAGACAGGCGCGATTGGCGAAGACTGCTCGTCTGCGAAATGAGTTAACAAATTTGCAAGCGGCGTTTCAGCTTCTGCAGGGTAATCACGGAAACAATAGACGGAGAATTAATCAAGACGTCAGGGAGTGCGAGGAGATTAGACCCTGTAACGTGCGCCTTCCATTATTCATGAGCAAGGTGGGAGGATTAGATCGTCGTTGCTGCTTGGATACGGATCAAAGGAACGAGAGATTTCAAGAACACACACACACACCTCGTTGCCTTCCCGGACGTGTTTCAAATTTTTAAATCTTGTAAAATTATAAAGGAAACGTTATAAACAGCTGAATATATTCCCAACAGAATACATACAACTCAAAATTATATAATAAACTAAAATATATCAAAATGTCAGCACTAGACCGGGTCAATAAAATAACGAAGTAATTAGTTCCGGACAACACAATTTTTAAAATATTTGTTAGTTGCATATGCAAAGTTTATTAGTTAGTGGCTGAAAAATGCCAACTGAAGGCGTAAAATCCCCATAATTATATTCCAGTGTTCTTTATAAGTCCCATTATAAACTTATATATCAGAAGAATAAAATATATCTGGGAAAAACTAAATTTTTGAGACCCACTATTTTTGTTTTTATTACACGCGTGATAGTTCCCTGATGGACATTCAACCGTACAATTAATAAATTCAGTTGTCAACCTGGCAGAGTTAAATGTAGAGCTCGGAGCGTTCATTTTATGTGACTTGATTAAATTACAACTCGGACGCATTTGGCAGCCTCTGCCGACGTAAAATTGAACCATTATTACGTCAGGTCTCGTGCGAATGCGCGTTTATAAGGTATGAGGCATTGTGCCGAATGTGAGCAATAAAATAATAGGAATGACGAGTTATACCTACAAGCTAAAATAAAACCAATGTCATTCAGAGTTTACGAGGGTTTTGGCGAGCATATTTTGTGACAGCTTTATCACAATATTACAGTGCTTTTTTTTTCGAGGAATAGTCTATTTGAAAGCCTTTATGTTGAAAACATTCTAACTATATTTATATGTACTTATTAAATTTAATCATTTTCTATTAATATACAGAAAACAATAAATTTGGATAAAATCAGAATTCACTAACTTTGAGCTTGCTGAACACTAGACGTCTAACATTACATTCACAGCTTTATTTCCGCTGTAATTGTTTAACCTTTCACATTAGAATTAGTAAAACGGATAATACACTTTTTTCACAGTTCCCATATTTTATTGCCTCCCTTGGTCTTTTTTTAAACATATGGACAATGGAAAAGGGGAAATGCTAAACTTTAACATTCATAAAATTAATGAGTCGTATAATATGGAATCTAACAATTTTTATTTTCTGTAGTGTAAGTAATTTAACTCTCGATCAGCCAGTTATTCCCGTAGCTGCATGGTTTAAAGTAGTTTGGAAGGAACCACATCAACTCCCAGCGCGGAAATATTTTTTACTTGTGTTAAATATATTGAATCATTGTTTTCTTTAAAATCCAAGTGTTCTGTAACCCTATTTTTGAACGTTAAAAGGCTTCAAAACAACCCAAACCGAAATTCACAATATTTGAAATATTCAGTTAAATATCGTCAAACACCGAGGTCTAAAGTTGAACGTTAATATATTATTGAGCCATTACATAAATGATTTTAAAGTTGAGTGATTGACAAATTAACGGCTGTTGAAAATAATAATGCTAAAAAAGACCTTTATACAGACAAACGTAAATAAGCTATACATAAAGTAAGTAAATTTGAATTTAAAAATGCCGTCTGAAGTTATTCTCCGTTAGAAAAATACGCTAATCCGAATTCAAATTTTCTTAGCTTATGTATCTCTTTTTTACGTTTGTCTGTATAAAGGTTGTTTTTATCATTATTATAAATGGATTGATTATAAAGGTACTATCATTAAATCTAACATTTCCCCCCCCCCCGATCTTAAATTAATAAACTATGTTAGGATCTGACATTTAGTAATTTACTGCTTAAAAATATTTAATCCATATATAAAAAAGTGATATGGAGGAAATACTTTGAGATAACAATAGATATAATTATGCATAAATTTCATTAGTTCTGTTTCTAATTTATTACTAACATATTTTATGACTTTTTATATTTTAATTATATATTTTAAACGGAAAAATATTCGTAATTTAACTCTGTTATGATTTTATAAGTACATCTGTAAGAAAATTAAATATCATTGGATCATTAATACCGATTAGTTTCTGAAGTTTGTATATTACGTTCACGCAATTTTATTATCCAAAAGTGAAAAGGCTAAATTTGTGGTCCAAAAGCAAAATTTTCGAATTCACTGAGTGATAATAAATGTCTTTGAAATATTATTTATTATCAGCATGGAATTTAATACCATTATTTTGCACATCTTGAAGAATATAAATAAAACTTTTTGCATAATTTTCTATTATATTGAAAAACAAGAAATAATCTCCCTCAAATTTTTTAGCTAATGTACAGTTACAGTAAAATTCGTGACAGGTTTGAAATAAAAAATTATTTTTCGTATTTGTGGGAATATTTACCTTAAGGAAACCTATTTTTAAAATCCAGAAAGGCTTCTCTGGTAGCTGCTGTCGCCGGGAATGACCTCATGCTTTAATATTCGGTTATTACTTTTAAACCAAATATAATATCAGCTGTTCTCATATCCGACATTTATAAGCAATTAGAACAGATTTCTTATGAAAACGAGAACACCCACTGCTAATTTATTTGCGTTCCAATACTTTCATGAAAATAAAAACTTCTCTAGAAAAAAATGTTTCTGAGCCGAATCAACAACTTAGTCTTTAGCGACGATGCATTATCATTACATTGGCCGTCATAATAATATATGTTTACATGAGTTTCATGTATTTTATGTCTTTGAAGAATTTAACAATGTTCGCCTGGTAAGTCGCTGAATATATTATTTCGTTCATTTCCGCTTCTCCTTGGAACTATTTTCTGTGCCGTTCGTACATTTTGCAATCCTAAATAATGTTCTCCACTGTTATTCGAAATTTTCATATTTTTCAAAAATGGCAGGAGGTTTATTAGAGTCAGTAGAATTTATTTATTTAATCCCTTCCTAAGGTAACAGCGATAGAGCATTCTCCTCAGGTATTCAGGTTTAAGTAATGATTAATCCTCGGGAAATATTTTATTCGTGACTAACATTTCGGCAACTTCTGAAGGAACATTTTCACCCCCGGGCATGTTTCTCTTTTGATTTCGGGGGGGCTAAAGTGCCGCGTTTAACATCACGAAGTACTTTGCTCGCCCAATCACTGACGCCGCTCTCAGCTTACGAGGAGAATAACGGTTCCTAAGGTAAATAATTATGTCTTGCTTGTTCATTCGCCAGAGCTAATGGCTTTTACCTTAATCCCAGCATCCATTAGCAGCAAGTTTCAAGTCCCTCAGTACGGTATTAATTCGCATTCAAGACTTACTGCACTCAGACTTGATAAACTTGTGCGTACTTAACTTAAACAGGATATGGGCATGTTCAATAAGACACTTGTATTTATTTTTCAAGATTTTTATGACCACCCTGCTGCACCTGCGTACATCTGGATACTCCGCAGAAAACATCTCACATTATACAAAGTCCAGTTTGTAAAGATCCGAACTGTAAATTAAATTAGTACATCCCTGAAACTCTTATAACCTCAGGTCATTTAATTATGCTGTCTCAGATACGAATGGAAATGTAGTTTAACAATTTTGGTACTGACTTTTTCAAAAAATTTTCTTAACACGATAAATTAAAAAGATATTGAAAGATAAGGAATACATTAACACTGCAACATCAGTTGCTAATAGACATCATAAGCCATATTTTTAGGTCTTGGGTGTAGACAGGCTATGTTTAGGGTAATCCACAGTGGCAACTCCCCTCTTATAGCATAGGAAAGGGATTTGAAAGGGGGGTTGCGGAAGGGTGGAGGAAGGTAGCCAAGGGTTAACTAGGGCCCCCGGGCTATAGTCTAAGGATCCTACCCGGCATTCACCTAAAAGTAATGCACGACAAACCCTATAAAAACCTGCGTCAGGTAGGTCAGGCATTTGGTACTTGTCCCACGTCCTTCCGATGGTGGGAGAGGGGTTTGCTGTGGGGTCGCAACTTACCCCTCGCCATGCCTTGGCCAGTTTAGGAAGCAGCTGGCCGACTATTCCAATAGGAATAGCGGACAACTCTTACCGTATGCCCAAGGTCTGCGACCCCGGAACATACACCTCTCAAAACAGACCGAGGTGCCTCGGCATGTGGGAACCTTAGTTCAAAAAAGCAGAGAGTTGTGAAGGCATCCCCAAAGGTAGCCCCCGCCAGAGCTCTCTGGGAAGTTACGATACTTGTTAAATAAAGGTATATACTACCGTGAGCGAGAAAAATCAGCAGGTAAGGGACCAAGAACTGGTCTTTGTCTAAGAAGAATAATCATAATGTTAAGCTAAATTAACAAGAAATTAGAGCATTAAAACTGGTCCAGGGTAAAATAAACAAAAAATTAACGTTTCCAAATGATAATGCCAAAAACAATTTTTATACAGTCGTTTATATTGTTCTTAATTTGGATTCATGTTTTAATTCTTGTTTTTTTCTTTGTATTGTTCCACTGCCCCTTTATTAATTTTGATCACAGAATATTAGAATATGTGATCACTGTAACATTATTTTCCGCTTCCTAATCATTTTTGTTACGAATTTCTAATGTCTAAGTTATTTTGTACTCTAATTAAATTACATTTTACAATTTTTGGTTATTAAAACGTTCGTGTGAATAAAGGTCGTTTTTAGCATTATGATAATATTAAGCGTTTGGAAAAACCAAGATATTAAGACACATCTACGTAACGGTAAAGGTTAATTAAGGTTGAAGAATAAGACTAGATTATGAACAGTAAATAATATTTTTTAAAACCAGTATGTAACACAGTAAAGGTAACTAAGTGCCTTAGGAGAAATTGCTCTGAGATTTGTAATTATCCACTCAACAACCCTGTTATTCATCAGCATTGATGAAATAAAGCATTGACAGATCTTTTAAAAATAATAACTAAAGCACAATTAATAGACACAAGTAATTAAAAATAAAGTAGTTCTTTCTTTGAGTGTTTTCAACAGTAATTTTTAATCGAAAACTTGACCATTTTCAAAATTCATTGTCCTCAGACAATCTAAAAATATCTGTGAATATGAAACATTAGATCTAAACGAACTGATATTGTCAGAAGAGAAAAACATAAAAATGTAAGACAACAAATTAAATTATTAAATTTCAACCTCCAGTTAGGTTTTTATTTCACAGTAAAATAATAATAATATAATGGATAGGAAGCTCAAATTTTCTTCTCTCTACACGACTTCTTATTTGAAAATTATCTTAAATATTTTGAAATATATCACAAAAATATAAAAACCCAAATAAGTTAAAATAAAATATTAATAAATAAGTAATACATTCTTTAATAAAGATTTGTACTTACTCTAGAACGGCTTCAGGTATTAATATAGAGGCATGTAAGGGCTGCAAGCAAATATACCATATATCTCTTGAATATATCCTCCTTATGAAATAGTAATACCATTACAGAATATTGGTTCGAATTGACACAAATCACAAAACGTAATTATTAATTTTTTAAGGTTGATAGTTTTTTCCCGGTAGTAATAGGTAATACCTCTAGAAAATAGGTTTGTTTTATAGACACTAAAATGTTGTTTTTCAATTACAGATCTAAGGATATAAGACCCAGAAAACTAGGAAAACACCAGATCTAATTAATAATATCAGGTAGTTTTATTATGGGTAAATGATAAATGTGAGACGAAATTCAAGCAAAATTAATTGAGTGATTGCTTCCAATAATAATTGTTTGTCTTCCATCTTGTATATTGGGAAGATTTCCACGATGATTCAGATAGCCAACTCGTTAGTCGTGGACAGACTGACGTAGTTAACGACTATCTTATCAGATATAGGATTTGTGGAGGAATTGAGGCAGGGCCTGGTGACGCCTCGACGCCGTGACGTTGCATTAATAATTCAGACAGCGTCGCCTCGCCCCTCCACTCTCTCTCTCTCTCTTCAGTTATGACACGGCGCTGGCGGAGGGAACATGTTTTTCTGTGGAAATAAGTGTAGGCATTCTTGCGTGACGTGAAGGACGCGCACCAGACGGGAAATTTCATCAGGGATGTGAACGCGAGGCTTGCTCGCTAGCATTGCGGTCAACGGAAGGGAATCGCGCGCGAGCTGCGACAGATATTGCGAAACGGCAACGCCGCAGCCTTCCAATCTCATTAAACGAGGGGGAGAAAAAAAAACACAATATGTGATTTCGTTGCTTCCGAAACCAGAGAATACTACATTGGAAAGCGTTCTTTCCCTACCATCACAACCCAAAAACTTGCTTCTGTAACGTGCGTTTTAAAGCGTGAATGCCCTCGTTAACATTATAAAAATAAGACGAATATATCTAGGATAACTCAGGTCGGTACAAAAGTATATCTTTGCCAATTTAGACGCCCACGATGCAAATTAAACAAACCTTGCTACCAGGGAAAGTTCTAAGAAAACAACGGCACCTTCCCCAGTAGCTCAGACTAAACAAACTAAGCCGAATATAAATAAATATATATATATATATATATTGTATTGTATTATAATATACTAAAATTGAAAGGAAATTATAAGAAAAATTAACGAAGTGCCCACACGTTGAAGACAAATTATGTGTTATACACTATTATTTATTTTATTTAATTAAATAAAATAAAGGAATAGAGTTGAAATTAAATCAAAATTAACAAAAGATTATTTAATTTACAATATTGGTTTTACATTGAATTTTGCACATTTATGTTTTTAGTTTATTGAGAATCAAAAACTCCAGGGCCAATTATAGGACCACTAATAAAGATAATAATTTTAATTTTTCAATAAAGTTACAAAAGAAAAAACTAATTTAGTTTTCCATAACAAAATTTTATAAAAAGTAGAATCTAACAACCCAAAAAACTAGAGAAATTGGATAAATCTAGAAAAATCTGATAATGCTATATAAATCTGTCGGTAAATGATATACAGGTAAAGATTTACAAAATTACGTGTCTACATACCATTTTTTAATTCAGAGCTGTTCTGGTTTGTGAATTCGTGGTTATTTTAATTTTAATACACCAATATTTTAAGTATAGCACTGATTGCTATTACCGCCTCACTTCACAACACTTTCGGCGCCTTTCTACTTTACTGTCGTACATAATGTCACACTCAGTTTTGCTGTAGAAAAACCTTTAATACGAAAGGTAATGATATTCAGCCTATACTTTGCTGAATTCGTAATTATTTACGAGAATCCTCGGCTGGTCTCCAACTATAATCCATTTAGTATTGACCAGACCGGCAGACTCTCAAAACACTCTGCAATGACTACACTCCTCAGGCTCCGAAAAGTTCTGAGCGTCTGATATACGCTTTTTCGACAACAATCGCCGTAGCAACCTTTATAGTCTCTGCTTTCTTGCGCCAAACAATGCTGTTCTTTACAATGCACAGGCCTCAAAGTTACGCCGCCAATAATTAAAATAAAAAATGTAAATAAAAGTCCATTATCAATTAAAAGAAAAAATGTAAATAAAAGTCCATTATTAATTGTTGATCTGTACAATATACACATATCATATATTTTTTCTTTTCGGCAGCACCAAACGGAAATGACTAGCAAAAATGTGGGATCTATCGACAGATTATTTCTTACCTTTGCTGCCTCGGTAAAGTTTTTCCTGTATGTTTTTTCCCTAAGAAATATAAACTTAACACTAATGATTTAGAAGATGTCAGGACAAAACTACAAAACTTCGTTCCGCTTCGATGAACATAGTGAAACATCGTCTGCACAATTCCTTACAAATAAAAAATCACTGATCGTCGTAGCTGTGACTGTTCCCTTGATTACGACAGTCACTTATACGATTAATTGCGTCCACACATTTATTACATTCTCGGCACTGACCAGTAATAGGCTACACCTCTACGCCACCTAATATTCAATTACTGTTGAGGTTTTGAAAACTGGAAATATTGATTAGGTATTGAATAGAGGTGTGCCATGCTTTGGAATTTCGTAGGTAGAGAAATGGTTGGAATAGAAATACAGTAATATGATCGACGTTTTCATGTTACGTGCCTCTAGAGAGTTTAAAATGGTTGTATGTGGCCACTGTAGTAGTCGAAGAAATGTTATGAGAAAAGGAAAATGTACATTGGGACACGGGCAACGCAACCCATGGAGTTTTCTAGAAAACAGGAACTGTCCGGAATTTTCCTATCAGTACTAAATAAATATTTTGACTAGGGATTGATGTCGAACATTGAAAATAGATTGCTGAGTGGAAAAGCCGTAAGCATAAGCAAACGAAATACTCGCACAAACATGTAACCACAACAATCACATAACCACTTGCGTGGGAATTCAAAGGTGACTGGCCGCGTCGGCGTTTGTTCTACAGTTACACAAATAATTAGTCAATTGTAGTTAGAGCAGTAAAATTTGTTATTCTAAAAATGTGGTAAATATTTTTGTAATGAATTTATGTAAAAAAAAACATTCAAATTTGTTAGAGACGGTTCCAAGTAGATTACACATACCAAAAAGATTTGAAGAATTATAAATGTCACAAATTTATTCCTCTTTTCTTTTATGCTATATGGCCTTAATTATATGTTGAAGTTTCATAGATTGTATTTTCATATTTCTGTAATGCTATTTTCTCATTAATTAATGTTTTAATTCATAACTTTATTAAGAAATATCACTCGGGTTTCCAACAGAAAAATTTCATTATAGATAAACGTTTCGACGACTTGCATTTTCACCATCTTCTATTAACACGCAAGAGAAACGACATTAATAGCAAGAACATGGTGACGGAGCACAACAAAAAAATGTTTTTCTATAAATAAATAAACCAGCCACTTAAATTGTTTCTGACGTAGGCCCGTTTGTTTACTTATTCCTCGAATTTATATTAAATTATATAAATATTACTATAAACTGTATTTATTCATCATTGTATTTTAATAGTTATATATATATACATTGAATTGATGTATGAGACTTCTCAATTCAGTCAATAAAATAACTAACGGAACCAGCAAATTAAATCGTATTAAAATAAGGAGACAGATTATCATAAAGATAAAACTTCAAAAAATCACAAAATATAAAACTTTAATTAACATTTTGTACACAAATACTTGCAATTAACATTAAGACATAACAATTAATCGTTGATAGTATAAAATAATAACAAATAAATAATAAAATATCTGAAAAAGAGATCAGTTTTACTTTTGACGATAGCAACGTGATGTGGTAATTATTTTCCTTACCTATCTTGATACCTGCAGAGTTCATGTCGGGATACAGTCCACATAACATACACTACAAATTTGAAATATTTTGTTGTTGAGATTTATGAATTAAGGAGGGTTGTTTTAATTACACGTTTTTGATATTGAATGGTTTACACTATGATGATCATTTAAATAATTAGGTGAACTAAGAACAATTTTAAAAGTCATGATCCAAAGACGTCCTAATTTTAGGACAATACATCCTTTATATAATACATTTTTTATGAATAAATTGAAAAATTTTATTAAATTTTATTTTTATGACTTATATGGTTAATATTATGTAAATGATACATATATATACATAATACTGGCATAATTTTAATATATATTAAAATAATGCAAGTGTTTACTTTACTCCCTTTAATATTAATAAAATTTTAAAATAGAGACAACGCGAGAGAAAATAATTTTCATTTTTAAAACAATGCACCACTAAATTTTCCAGACAGAATTCCATGAAAATGAAATAAAATTTAACTGTTCCATCAAATGCCTTTTCATTAATATACGCTTTGATTTATAGAAGAATCGGCATAGAATTCCAGTAAATTTATATCTAAATGTGTGATTAAAACCTACGGAAATTTTAAATATTGCACGAAACGTATGCAAGCATAATTCGTTAAAAAATATATGCGACATTCATTCGCACACATTCGCTAAAAAAAAGGCATTAATCTTAGTAAAATTTTCAAAAATAAAGGTGTTCATTAATGAGTAGTGTTTGAGTTTCGTACATATATTTTTGGCATGTTCTCATATTTTTGGTTTACATTTATCCCCAAAAATTAATATCAAGAATTCGACTCTTGGCGGACGAGATCCGTTGATTTTCTTGCCAGTAAACTAGTAAACATGTCATAAATCTAGTGACTCTGAACGTGTGATTTATTTCAGTTGGTAGTATACGACATAAAAATCGTTTCAAACTTTTTTTGTTACTAAAAAAGGAGGAGTCGTAAAAGTAGTATAAATAGCTGAAATATGAAAAATACGCAAATGTTGCTAGAGAAACTTTCGGGTTTATAACATTGTGTTACAAAAGGGATTGGAGCTGTTTCCAGAGAACTATAAAATGCTTCTATAATAAATATATTTCTGCTTTTTTCCCTGAAATATTTTTCATACATACAATGAAAACATATATCGGTTATCTGGGGATCCAAGACTTGAGCAACAATAGAAACAAAATATTTGTTAATAAATACCATATTTGCACATGTATTATATTTTTAAAAAAAATTAATTTGACTTCATAGCGTATATTTCAATGCAAAATAATTTCCGCCATTTATTCATACAGTATATAAGAAAGTACTTTATATTTTAAACTAGTCACGATTTTCTCACTTCTGTCCCTTGCACAAATACAATACAACGTATAATTACGTTGGCAGGAAAATATATCGACCATAATTCGTCTGGTGGTAAAGAGAGGTGGAATCGAGCGAAAACAAGTCAGCCTGCGACTCGCATTTTAATAAATGCCTCGAAAAAGAGAAGATTAATGTAAAATATATATATTAAATTATAATTTAATTGATTCTCTACATAATGACACCATTCAGGTGAAAGTAAGGTTTAAAATTAATGTCTACGAAACACGAAAGAATGAATAATCAATTAAATGCTGTAGAGGGTCAAGGAGTATAGTCGCGCGAGATGGAGAGAAGTCGAGTAACTGAAGCAGTCAAAGAGTGAGTGGTGATATCCTTGAAATAGCTGTAAAGACGCCACTTTTTCTACCCAAGGGATACTTTTTAGCACAACGAACCAAGTAATTTTCAAAGAGATTGTAATATTAACTTATGCCACATAATTACGATACTAAAGTTTATCCAACTTTTGTTTGTATAAATGCTTGTTATCAATCTAATCTTTTTAAAAATCTATCTATATAATAAAAAAGAATGTATATTTGTATGTATGTATGTATGTATGTATTACTTAAGTTAATCACTATACATATTTAAATACGCGAATAGATTGCAACAAAAATTAGTACACATATTCTTCAAAACACGAGAAACGGTAGTGTGGGGGTGAAAACCCCGTAGCATTAAGGTGAATAAAATTATAATTGATCATTTTGTGTTAAATTAATGCGCGTCAAGAGACCATGACGTCACTGGACAAAGAGAGAGACGTTACTACGCGACGAACAATGGAAATAGTTCCTTTTTACGTAATGCAATAAAGCAGAAATATTTCTATTGGATAAAAAGTATAATTTTATCCAGGAATACTCATCGATTGGTAATAAAAAACAATACGATGATTATACGATCTGTGGAACTAATTAGCTTTTAAATGACTTGACTTTTAAATGTCTGTCTTGGCATAAAGATGGCACGTACCATGATTTTTCACAATTTTGTATGAACTGCAGGAGACATAGAATGATGGTGAAATCAATATCTAATATTTGTTAATCAATATATTTTAATAGATTTTAATGTGCTATAACTGACGAATTATTTCAAGTGAGATTCTTGAAAAATTTTAGTTATTTGTGTATACTATTATAATTTCACATATTTGATTGTAAATGTGTAAAGAATGAGTACCCTGTGCAACGCTGGACACACAGCTATATATAATAATTAAAACGTGAGAAGAGACATTCATTCTTTATGAATTTGTAAGTGTTCAAAATATTATGTGCCATCTCGTTATATAATAGATAAAATATTTTGAAGGAATATGTTTCCAGTTTCAAGGCTAATTTTTTTAATGTTTGAAAGGTTGAAATAATTTCTTCCCTCTTTTATTACTTTATAATCCCCTATATTTTAGACAGTGGAACATCTTCCCCTGTTATCTCAAGATTATTTTCAACCAACTTGAAAAACCCAGAATATTTTGCGCCTGTGGGGTTAAGGCTCCATATTTCAGGACCTTGTTCGCTCGCCATTGTTCATGCTGCCTTCTTGGAAACTAAGACCGTCTATTCTTGTTTTTGCCGCCGTCGCGGGCATTATTCCAGAGATGATCACGGGATATAGAATTCCCCTTAAAACAGAGCCACCTATCACGAGCAGCAGCAAGCAAACACAATACGGCTCATTTATCACGGTCGCCACCCCTGGGTGATAATTGGGCTGCGTAAGGCGCGACGCCTCACCATTCGCCATCGCCCACCGACGAACAATGAATTCAACCCCCTCCCCCGGAAACAAAAGCGAACGCCCGACACGCACACGCACGCAGCATACATTTTATCGCCCCGTTTCCGCTCCACCGGAAAGATATTCCACGCAAAACAGAATCAATTACTTGGACACGGAAATTTCCCTCTAGCTGTCGACCGCTATTGGATCAAGTGTGTGGGGGATGGTGCTCACTTGCAAGAATAATGTTCCACTGCACAAATAACGCAGTCCAACTGTTCTCCGCAGTAGGATAACGTCACTAGTTGTGTCTTTTCAGTACATCTAATTACAACCAACTTGCTTGTATTTTCCCGCAGTAAACTTTGAAACAATTTTAAAAAAATTTATTCGTGCGTCACCATGGAGATTAATAATTCTCAAACTGGCTAAAATCTTTCCTACAAATTGTTTTCTACTGCGTTAATTTAATGTCATTATAATACCAACATCCCAAAAAATCTTTCTCCTTTCTGTCCATTCCTCCTGTTTTCTGTACATAAGCTCGTCATAAACGTCTTCCTCCAGAGAGGTTTCAGACACAAGGAGCCCAAGGCAGACAAACCTCTGTGCTTATTCTGATGATGCTCCTCAGCCTTCGAAGACCATAAGAGACTATTTTACATATTGGGGCGGTCCATGGCTGGTTTTACAGACTTCCAGTTTTCACAGTGTGTTATAAATTCATTTTCTCAATCTCTCTATGTATCAAAATGCACCTACGTCTACTCCAAAATTGCCCTATGGAGCATCCATTATACAAATACTTTTAATACAAAAATCAACATTTCATTTTATGTAGAATAAATTTTTGTTTTAAAATTTAAAACATCCATCACGAAAATGTGACCGTCAAAGTGTAGTGACAGGGGATTTGTGAAATTTCGCAAATTTAGATACTGAATCCCGTCTCTGGCCAGTTACCATAACAACAGTTATTTTAGAGTAACATGCTACATAAGGGTAATCACCTTTAATAGCATAGGAAGGGGTTTGAAAGGGGGAATGCGGAATGATAAAGAAAGGTAGCCAAGGTTTAACTAGAGGCCCCGGGTTATAGTTTAAGGATCCTACCCGGCCTTCGCCTATAAGTGATGCAGGACAAACCCTACAAAAACTTCATCGGGTAGGTCGGGCATTGGGTACTTGTCCCACAACCTTCCGACAGCGGGAAAGGAGTTTGTTGTGGGGACACAGCATTCCCTTCTCCGTGCCTCGACCATTTTAGCAGCCAGCTGGCCGACTGTTCCAATGGAAACAGAGAACAACTCTTACCGTATTCCCAAGGACTGTGACCCCGGAACATACACGTCTCAAAAAAGGCCGAGGTGCCTCGACTTGTGGTAACCTTAGTTCAAAAACGTTCCTAAAAGGTTCTGTCTGCGAGAGAATAGCCCTCGCAGACAGCTTTTGAGCTTAACAACTGTTATAGAGAAGTATAGAGAGATATTATAAATAATATGACTGCAAGTATATTTCGGAACGTGTTCATCGGAATTTTAGGAGGTGCGATAAACAAAAGTGTGGCATGTAAGACAAAGAACCTTGGAATGAGGAGGATTAATATAAAAACACATATATTTGTGGAGATTTATGGTAGAGAAGCATAGGGCGTAATGATAGTTTAAGAGATATCTTAAATAATCTTACTATTGCACCTAAGAACATTCGAGAACGACGAGGTCTCAGTGGGCATTTCTTGAAATGAATAATTCACTACTCGGATCTGACACTCGGTTATTTCATCTCCGCAATTTCTATAAATTTTACAGAATTATCAAAAATTATTCTGACGAATGTTTCCTTGTCACTTTAATTATTTTCATGATATCTGCCTTATTTTGGTTTAATAATTAGATGAAATAGGAAATACGAACAAAATTTACGTGACGATATAAATACCACACTAATTTTGAGGAAATAACAGGAATATATAGTCTATATTTAACTAATACAGACGTATGATATTCTTATTTCATTTATTTTGGTTTAAATCAAATTTTTGTAAACTAAAATGACTAAATATGAATGTAAACGTTTTGTTATAAATTTTACTTTTTATTTAAAAATAACCCGCTTGAAAAAATTAAATAATGAAACAAATAAAGAACGAATTTAACATCCCGCAATTAATTTTACACTCAAAATTTCTCAATATGTATTATATATTTGTCAGTATATTCTTAGTATCAGAATTTCACATTTATGTATCGACTTTTTATAGTTTGAGTACTAATTCAACTTTTTATGTATTTTCTAATTCATTTTCATCTAATTTATAATCTCATCTAAGTAATTATTATGGATGTATCTACACTGTTGTTTCCTCAGTAGAGGACTAATAGACTCAATAAATGTATCTTTCAAAAGGAATCAGCTAACTGGTTCGACGCTGTATAATTAATTAAAAGCTTTTTTTCCAAACAATTACTTTTTTGATGGATCTTGGCGGTTACCTTTAAAGTTGTCTGCAGTGTGATAGATATGAGTTTCACAATTATAACTTTCCTGTTATTGCCTCAGAATCACCGTTTGTTTCCATCCGAGTCTGGAGAACAATAAGGGAAATTTTGAACTGCCAGCCAGCATAATTGCGATCCTTGACGAGCATATCACATATGAACGTTCCCAAATTCACGCCTTCACAGATCTGAAAGCGACGTGCGATCATCCGTCAACGTGGCGCGCGGACAACAAAAGAAGGAAAACCGGGCGAAACTCGATGGCCGCAAATCACACTCAATGTCGCTGTCATATTCTCTTCAACGTCATGGACGCTTCTGTAAAATGTCTGTCGCCACGAAGGAAGCTTAAAATAGGGTGGAGATATGAGCCCTTGTCCGAGTGGGAAGGAGATTAATTTCATCCGTGGGTGGCACTTTAGTTTTGCAGATTTCTGTGTCTAATTGCTACACGCTCAGACGGTTTCTCAATAGTTTAAAACATGTTGGTTGATAAATTCACACAAGAATTTCGCATTACATGCAGCTGAAACCAATTTTTAAAAATATAGCTAATAGAAATACCGCTTCCTTCGTGAATTGTCCGACTGAGTATGCCTTGAACTCGTAAAGAGGAGAAAAATTAAGAGGTCTAAATTCACCTGTCAAGTAGAAATTATTAGCTATAGAAGGTCGCCAAAGATGAGACTGCATGGGAAGAGGAGAGGACTAAGAGGAAGAGAAAAGTTCGAGATTGATACAAGAATTGGAAAATAAGTTAAGGATTGCAAGATGTTTCGAGAAGGCGCAGAGCAGAGAAGATTGGAGAGGCTTCCTGAGGAAAGCCAAAGCACACCCCCGGATGTATAATATGCGACCCTTAGTTCACAAAAAAAAATCGTAGGATCTGGCAGAATGGATTTGGCTATACTTTACAGATACTGAACAGTATAAATTGAAATTTATTGCTTTCTCTATGTATATATAATTACTAAAAATCCAAAAATTCATAATGTTAAAAATATTAAAACCAAACTGAAATTATTTATTTTTTATCTAACTCTTACGTGGAGGAATATTTTTAGTAATATTTTTAAATTTATTTCCTTTACATTATTGTTAAATTTTTACATATAATACATTTTACTTGTATATTACAATCGTTCATTGTTCTACAAATCGAGTGTGACAACGTCTTCGTCTTGTTGACGTACCGGAATTTCATTGAGTTTAGTTCACAAAACGACCCATCCTTTCGTGTGCCAGTTTAGGTTTCACTTCCTTTCATAAAGAAAGGAAGTTTGGTTCGTGATCGACTGCTGAAGAACAAAGTTTAGTTGGGGCCAGGACTGGAATAGTCTTCCGCCGCCTGCCTCTCCAAGTTTCGCATTGTTGTTGCCGGGATGCGGTCGTTGGGAAAGCAGATTTCCCTATCCCGGTGGTGGCCGCAGGACTGGCGTAGGACAGACTAGGAATTTAAATTCCAGAGGATTACCGCGAGCGTCTCCATCTCCCTCGTGATTCTGCGGCTGCCGTTGTTCGCTGCGGCTACGAAAATTTCTTTCTCTTTGGCTTTATTTTTTATTTCGAAGTGAGACCTCACACAAACAAATGTGATGTTTATGTTCGACGAAAGAGCGGGATTGAGACAAACAGATTTTTTAACTACTTGCTATAAATCAGGTAAGAAAAATTAAATTTAGCGCAAGTTGTCTTCAATATGGACGGAGAACGAGTTCCTCGTAATTTATGACTACTGGCTATACACTATATTTATATAACGTGTCTGTTTGTGGGGTAACAGGCTACATGAGGGTAATCCACGTATTGGCAACTCCCCTTTAGTAGCATAGGAAGGTATTTAAAATTGGGGATGCGGAAGGGTAGAGGACAAAGAAATATTGTAGAGTTACCAATGTGTAATGAAATGCTTTATTTAATGTTTTACTTTAATTTTGAGGATGAGCATGGTAAAGAACAGCATTGTTTGGCGCGAGAATGCAGAGACTATAATAGTTGCTAGGAATTGTTGTCGAAAAAGCGTACATAAGACGCACAGAACTTTTAGCAGAGAGAGAGTCAGAGAGCGGTTAATGTGTGTTTCAGAGGCAAATAAGTATGTTGTGAGAAGCAATCAGTCAGTGATGAGTGTTCTGGGAGCTGGAGCAATGTTTTGTGGCGAATCGACCTATGTGAGCCGAATTAAGCAAAGTGTAAGCTGAATATATCGGCTTATGTATTAAAGGGATTTTCCACAGCAAACTGAGTGTGATAATACGTATGACAGAAAAGTAGGAAGGCGACGAAAGTGTTGTTAAGTGTTACGACGTAGTGTGAAAAATATAAAATCAGTGCTAAGGCCTGTCAATCAAAATATTGTTCTATAACAATTTAAGTTCACAAACAGGTACCAGACAGCTCTAAATAAAAGGACACGTTAAAACTTTGTTTGTAAATCTTTATACAAATATAAATTTACCGTCGGACTTCAATAGGGTTTCTTGATGTTAGAGGCTTTGTATTAACCTTTGTTATTGTAAGTAAAATTCAATTTTTGCTTTTGTAACTTGGTGAAAATTGCAAATCAAATTGATATTTAGATTCTCATGAAAGTTGAGGCATTTACTTAAGCACATAAAATGTGAAGTCAAAGTAAACAAAAATTTTCAATTAAATAATCTTTGTTACCACTTTAAAATTATTTTTTTTTCCAACGTAAACTTCGTTCCTTTGTTTCCCTTTATATTTTGTATTACAAAATTTTACTGACCTAACGTGTTGGCTTTAATTTAATTTTCATTGTTCGACTAACTTTTTTCCTTTTAATTTAAGATGAATACCACATAATTTGGCACTCCAATGTGGTGCATATTTTGCTTAACTTGCATACTATAATATATATATACATAAAAATTAAAACTTCGGATACTTCAATCAAAACTAGGAGTATCTAGTAGCACTCAATGCAACTTACCACACTGTCCACACGCTGGGCACCTAGAAAGAAAAAAAGAAAAATTGTATTATCTTTTAGATTACATGAAATAAAGCAGTGGTGCTATGGAAGACAAGGCAAAACCACTTTTCTTAAAAAATATATTTTACTGCTTTACTTAATATACTAAAAATAAAATAAGTCTGAAAAACAAAAACAATTTAAATTATTTTAAGAAAGTAGAACGAACATTAAAATTAGATGTAGGTGTAGATTGATTTTAAAAATCACGTTGTGTACAATAACAGTACTCGAAATATCCTACGTTCGTGAAATAATTTTGATGACGAGGTATTGAGAAGGTTCCATTTATATTCCGCATCTTGCTTCAAAACGTTCTTTCAGAAGGAATTCTTACAGCGTATGGAGCGAACTTGGTGAAGTTTCCTTTATGAATGACCATAAAATTCTCAAATAATATAATTGAAAGTATTGTCATTTCACAATTAGAGAAAATTAGAGGTTAACAGTTAACCTGATGACGATGGCGGAGCTTGCCGTCGAAACGTTGGCCTGGGATGGGACCCTAGAATTTTAACTAGTACAGATTCACCGGGAAAGCCGTCGCTCTCTAATGTATTTTTCGGTTTCTTCCAGCCAAATTGAATAAAAGGTAAGAGGATAAAAAGTCTAATCTCGTCCTTTTACATCTATTTATCGTCATTAATTACTGAAGTTAGCTAAAATAAATATACAAAATAAATTAGACCATAAAAAACCGTGTCATAAACATTTATTAAATTGTTTTCTTATTGTTTTATTTTTATGATTGAAAATAAATCACAACGTTTCATCCCTTATTTTGGAACTTCTTTCGAATATACAGATTAATTTTTTTTAAAAATATCAGTAATTTAATCGAAAAATAATTTTTTCTTTGATGTGTTTTGAAATATGTGGAGTATCGAAATTATAAAACAATTTTTTCTTAGGCAGGGCTGGTTTCCATTATTGTAAGAGCCTAATTGATAATAAAAAGATCTAGAGACTTTACTGATGAGCATGACGAAAATTTCTATATCTCGGGGAGACTTTAAGTCAAGTAAACCTTCATCTCACGGAACAGACGTGGCGGTCTACCTTTGACAGCGGACGCGATGTCACCAACTCTCGCGGCGTTAACAGGCAAAATTTAGTTGGTCCAGAACTCCGAGTGCATCATTAGTCGCCCCACACGATGACAGCATCACAGCAACGACAGCGTAACGGCATTATCATGGTAGTTGTTCGAACAGGCTCCATGACAGCCAGAAACGCAATCCGCCCCCTCCTACCACCGCGAAAATAAATAATCAACAACTGGAGCAGATAACAGTAACTGGCTGTTACTACAATATAATTTTAAGGGCACAGTACCAGGTCATTAGCAATAGTAATAGCTATGTTCTTTTTGAAAAAACACAAACAAAAAAGGAAAATTCTCTAGTACACATATTTACATAAATATACTGATAAAGGAGTGTACTTCAGAATAGAAAAATATACAATTTTAAATGTAATTAATCTGTAAGTGTTTTTGTTATGAATTAGATGTATCTCCAATAATCGATATTATTTTAAAACTACTGAAGCCCACGAACAATTGGTTTTATATCGAGATAAGTAAGTCTATTACGACGAGGGTGTAAATAGAATCTTGAGACGTGTTTTAAAAAATATTTACCTGTTTTAATATATAAAATACACTTTTCGAAAATGTTACTCCATAACTAGGACCGGGATTATAATTAGTAAATCATTACGCATTTCCGTATGATCATGAATAAGTCAGATTCCAGGAATTCCGGTATTTTAAGAAATATTGATTTCGTCTTAGTTATCCGTGGAACAAAATTATAGAAACATGTAGGTGTGTACAGTAAGTTAATTTTACATATTACCGTGTAAATTGTAATCCTGAATCATGTCCAGCCAAAGCTCCTCAATTAGAAACAAAACTCGTGGAAAATTGAGTGCCAGTGTTTAATTTTCGACTGATAAACTAGTGCTGAAATAATCATAGTAAATTAAATTATCTAAAATTGTATGCGACTGATGTCGCTGAAAACTAAAGTTTGTTTTGTAGCGTAATTGGATCTTCATCAATGAGTTTTATCCAAAACATTTAATTCAATAAATAATAATAGCAAAGTGGCCAAGGACTCAGTTAAATAAAGCAGTTTTATATCTATATCTACACACATACACACACACACACATACACACACACACATATATATATATATATATATATATATATATATATATATATATATATATATATATATATATATATATTGACAATATTCCAACATGAATTGGAAAATAAATTAAATATTGATGTCCGTCTGATTCATAGATAAAGTCCAACAAGATTTCCGTTCTTTTTAAAAAAAATTATAACTTCTTATTTTCGGAAACTGACAACAATTCAGTTAATAATAAGATTATAAACATCACTCTTAATAAATTGACAGAATATTGATGAAATTATAAAATTAATAAATAAATTTATATAAGTTTTTATAATTTGGTAATTAATAACCATTGGGATAAGGATATAAAAATCATAAAAAAAATTTTTTACATATCCTGTATAAAAATAAATTCTTGTTTCTAAAAAAAACACTGTCGCGGTAGCTCTTAGAGATTCTTAATCTTGTCCTGGCTTTTTGCGGTAAGTAATTAATTTGTTACTTCCAGTGTAAAGAGAGTCAAATTCCCTTGTTTCTTTCAATTAAAGCTTAATTGAGGATGCTAATTTAATTTCAGTTTATTACGTTCTTTGACAGGGAGTTATGTTCACACAATTATACGTTTATTAATTTGGTTTTTATTTTTATTTAGGTAATAAAACCCCTGTTAATTAGTCTATAAAACACATTTCTTTCAGGTTTTATTCGACGAAGCTCCAAGTTACATAACCGTATTCATCTTCTAATTATTAACAAATTGTAGGAAAATTACGGTCGCAACGTTTGGGCAAACACTTCGTTAAATTTAAGTTTGTATGCCGCCCACGTAGTGAATGGGTGACCTGGGTTCGATTCGCAGTCTGGTCCGGATTTTTCCATCCTGTTACCTTAAAATAATAAAATTAGCCAAATACAGACAAAAGAAATGATGATATAAATTCCACACGAGGTTTCACTGGTTTGTGCAGTTGTGTCATTCTAGGCTCTTACGTTATTCTCTTTTTAATTCTCTTAGCGCCTGAAGAAAGGAACAAGGTTTCTAGAAACTTTGTGTGGTATTTACATAAACACTTCTTTTGTCTATATTTGGCTACTTTTACTATCATTAATTTGCAAAACTGACGTAAAATTTTCACCTTAAAATAATATTTTCAAAAGTTCCAAATTGTGTTATGATAATCATAAGTCATTGTCGTGTATTAAAAGACGTAGATTTTAAATGCTATTTGACTTCCCTTATGCTGATCGTATTACATCTTCTGTAGGGTCAGCAAAGTTACTAGACGTAATTGCATTTTCTTTCTGTTCACTTTTATTCAAGACACCAAGAGTTTAATTGCAAATCGGCAGAGAATTCACAAATAAACGATACGGTCTGGAATCGCTTAGAACCAAGGACTTGTGTGGTCCATAAAACTGCTGACTCTCATATTGGTGCAGGATCTAAATTGTTTTAATTACTTCAAAAACTAATTAAAAGTTGGTATTTAACAGAGAAAATGGAGGTGGGGAAGGCTCTGGGGGAGGGGGGGAAGGAGATAAACGCCGCCGCCGGGGTAGAATGAAGAAAACGTGCTTACCGGAACAGAAGGGAAAGCACACTCACAACACGCATGGATTTAAACTCGTATTGTTTTATCTTCTTCCAAAAACAGCCAAAACCGATTTTATTGGACGAAAATTATCCATTCCTCAAGAACTCATTTCACTGGCACACCAGAAATTGTAGATAAAACATTAGTGATGAAATACTGAAAACGCTGCACACACACAAATATGTGTAAATATAAATTTTGGGATGTTTTCAGGTTTACAATTTATAATTCAAATATAAATTCGTAATAATTAATTACATGAGAATTGGTGTATATGAATTTCCAAGCACAGGTTTGCACAAACGTTGCGGCCGAAATCGCATGTAATTATTAATTACCAACTTATATTTTAATTAAATATTTTAAACCTGAAGTGTCCTCAAATTTATGGACGAAACGTAGAGTTTTTATAACTTTGAAATTGCTGTATTATTTCATACATTAAAAATGTCAGATAAATATAACTGATAATACAATCCAATTATGTTGACATTTCTATCTCAGTGGCCTGCTTATTAAGTTCTGTTTTTTTATTTCGAAACGTTGTTTCTGTCTCTCATATCAAACTCAGTAAGGTTAATATTTTACGTCGGTACATTGACTGACATTTCCCACTTCGTAACAGGTAAACGCCCATAAATTATGCCCCGCGTCCGCTAATCTCGTAGTAGGAAGCGTCTGAGTTGGGACGTTTCAGGCCGACAACCCTATACCGGTTTCGCTATTAAACCGGAACTAATTACACTTTGTTGTAACACAACTGCATTATAGATTAGAGTGAGCCAGGAAAATGGAGATCCACAATTGGTCATTAGCTAATAACCATTGTTCGGGAGCTTGCTGGTACAGCCACGATCAATGAGAGTGCATAAATAATCAACAGACAACTTTAATCTAGTTACCGGGGGACGGGGGGACAGAAAAAATTACAAAAAAAAACAACAACGAAACAAACATATCCCGCAAAACTGCGCCGCCCTCTCGATTGATGGAGAGCTGGTGATTAGTCGCTATATATTTATCCTCTCGTAATTACGATTTGTTAAATTAATCTTTTAATTTAAGTTGTACGATTTCATCGACACGCGTTGTTCCCGTATCAACACTGCAATAAATCAGTGATTAGAGAGGGATTCGTCTTCCGGAGTGACGCCTGCAATTAATCAATTGGCAGAGTCAAATAAGTTGAAATCACACATAATTACAGACTGCGTTTTCGCAAAACCGTTTATGTAACCTCAGTGTTGCAGGAAAAAAAATCTTGGCTCCGTCAATACGTTATATTCTGAAACGAAAGTCTCAGAACGAATACGTATCGAGGCATAAATTGAAATCCTACGGTTTTTGTTCGAATAACAGGCTACATGAGGGTAATCCACGTGGTGCAACACTCCTTTAATGGCATAGGAAGGGATTTGAAAGGGGTGATGCGGAAGGGTATAGGAGGTATCCAAGGTTAACTAGGACACCCAGGTTATAGTTTAAGGATCCTAACCGGTATTCGCCTAAAAGTGATGTTGGACATACCCTAGAAAACCTGCAACAGGTAGGTCGGGCAGTGGCTACTTTTCCCACGCCCTTCCGATGGCGGGAGAGGGGTTTGCTGTGGGGACGCAGCATTCCGTTCTCCGTGCCTCGACCCGTTTAGGTTGAAAATAAATTTTAATTCACTAAAACCAATTTTTTTCTATGAAAAATTAGTTTACTATCATTTTGCTAATATCAGCACTATAAATATGACAAACTGCATTCTTTACGAAAATGACGTAAATTTAAAGAACGATTTGTATCACTTCGTGCGACCGAATTTCGTACTCGAATACACTATGCTAAGCATAATCTTATGCTCTAAAATTTATTACTCAACATTGCTTCATGCTATTGCTAATATCGAGAAACTGAAAAGAGGTGCAAAATTTCTTGGTTTTTAAGCCACTGAAACTTTTCCCGAGACCTTTCGAATTCGAAAACTTGGGTTTTTTACTAATGACCACAACACATACAAGTTAGAAAAAATATTCGACCTTTTGCGTGGTAAGATGTATACATACCTACTGTTAGTAGAAGCACCGCAGAAAGTTGACACTCGAGAACTCAAATGTTCAACGTAGAGATAAAATATTATTTTTTTTATTGTGACGCTTGCAATGTTATCGTGTCATCGAGGAAGACGACTCCGTTTGTTCGTTTTACTAAATATTATTTATTTCTGGAAAACTTTATAAGAGGTTGAATGCGAGGGCAAATATATATACATATACATTGTAGTAATTGTTAATTAAGGCATTGTTCTAATTGAAAAGTTGAATTGTAGAGGACTCATTATTAGTGGATATAGAGCGGACGCCACAACAAACCGGCAAGGCAAAGAAAACATTGTTGATCGGTCGAGAGGTTTTTTTACGCGCTCAAAATTTACGAGACGAACAGTTCAGTCGGGCAGCAGACAGCGAATAGACCAGACGAAAAGTTTTACAGTCGGCAGTCAGAACGAAAGAATGTGGTCCAGTCACAAACATGCTTTCAAATATTAAAAAGTAAAGCAATATTCAGTCGGGAAGGAGACAGAGCAACTAGTGTGTATTCGGTGGTCGAGCGTAGATTCATCATGCTGGCCATAGACAAACCAATGAAGTCCATTTTCAACTAAAGTCACGAGATCTACAAATCCAGTTTCCAGTAAAGCATCGAGAACCAACCAATTTGTGTTAAACCAACTAACAAATAACGCCAATTAGAGCCTCTGAACATTTAGAGTCCCCAAAATTGTGCTCGAAAAGCTAAAATGAGACCTGGGCGGCCGTAAGTAGAGAAAAACTTTAAAATCATTTGTAAACCGTGTTTAAAAGATAAAAGTCTGATCGTTCTTTAATTATTTAATTATCGATAAAATGAGATCATTAATTCTTGATAAAATTTAAAATTGTTTAAATTCAATCTTTAGTATTATTTCTTCCGCAACAAATTTCGTCTATGTTCAGACGCATTGATTTCCATAAAAAGTAAATGTAATTTTGATTATATAAATTCTGCTATTTATCAAACCCAGTTCAAGACCCTGAGATCCCAAATATTTTGTGTATTTTATACTTGTTTTAAAATTGATAATAAATTTTGTTAGTTGTTTAAAGTTAATAGTTGTTCATTTAAAAGCGCCCATCCATTATTAGTAGTATATTTAAATTGTTACAACATATATATATATATATATATATATATATTAATATTCACCATTAAAATAATGCCACCCCTTTAGAGAAAAATTATGTGGTAAACAGTATTTTACTAAAGGGAAAAATGTAAGGAAGTTGAAATTATAAATTTTAAAGAGATAAAATTATTTATTTGACAAATTTGGTCTTCGTTCTATTTACATTTTATATTGTTAAGTAAATGCCTCAGGTTTTATGAGAATCTAACTTTCAGAATCAGTTATCGGGCCTCTAATAAAGACAGTAAAAAAAAGAATTTAAATTTACAATAACAAATTTTTATACCAATAACAAAAACTATTATAAGTCTCAAAAGTTATATAAATCTGGTGGTAAACGAAATTTACGTAAAGCTTTATAAAAGAATTTTTTTATATACTATTTATTTAGAGCCGCTCTGGTTTGTGCACACGTGGTTATTTAATTTTTATAGAACAGTAAATTTCATAGACACGCCATAGCACTGATTTTATTCTCGTCTCACTTTGCAACATTTTCGGCGCCTTTCTATTTCGCTGAATTGCTATTGCCACGGACTCTAGCTCGGACTACCATGGTCAGCTCCTCTAAAACGCACTGACAGTCTTTCTGAATATCTTAATTCTCCACAGGCTCCCAAACACACTCTGCTCTGTGACTGTAAACTGCTTTCTGACTATCTAAGTGTTTACTGATCTCTGCTTAAGTTCCGAGTGTCTGATATAAGCTTTCTCGGCAAGAATTAGTTGCACTCATTATAGTCTCTGCATTCTCGCGCCAAACAATGCTCTGGCCTCAAAGTTACGAAACCAATAATTAACGAAAGAATTTATTAATATTACATTACATATTTGTAATCTCTACAATATATATAGTCTGGTCTCAGAATAAGATAGATCACATATTCCATTCATTTGTTAAGTATTCCTGATTATTTCATTTAGGATAATTTAGAGGCTTCAGTCAAAAGGAGAGCACAATAGCAGTTGTTTAGTAGTGCGGCGAGAAGTTGAAAGTTTATTTTTTAAGAAATGGAATGTAATACCAATCGCAATGAATTTATTATTAAATTCCGTATTGTAATAAATGAAAAATTTACATCTGTTGCGAAAATTTATAATAAGAAAAATAGCCAAATACAGTCAAAATAAGTGATTATTTAAGTACCGCACAAAGTTTCTGGAAGCCATGTTGCTCTCTTCATGTGCTAAGAAAATTAAAAAACACAAGTCTCTAGAGCGACACTTCTGCGCAAGTCAGTTGACAACTCAAAGAGTTTTGACTTATTATTAAAAATGGAGCTAATTAATCAAAGATCTATTGGTTGTCATGTGGAGGAGTAGTTCTAGGATAGATGAATCCAGTCTGATGGAGAACAACGAAGAACTTTTGGTTCAGAGTCGTAACGTAAAAACCAGGGAACGGAGTTCCAAAAGACCACAGAACAAAGGTATATAAGAATCCGCACATAGTCAGGTTATTAAAGCTGTTCTACTCAATTCTGAACTTCACGAAGGATAACAGAGATCCCGGTTGTATAAAAAGTTAAAAACCATGAAACAGAAGTGATTTCCGCGAATGCCAGACGGATTGGAGAACATTCCACCGCCTCAAATGTGATTTATAGGTCTTTGAATCGTCAATCCCGTGAGCGCACTTGGTGGTAATCTGTAATTCTTACGTACTGTGACGCAAAGCATGACGGTAAAGTTGGCAGCAGCAAGGCCTGCAGTGAAGCGCCGACCTGATGGGTCCTCATGCATTTATTCATCCGCGTATATTGCATAAGCAGTGCGTCGTAAGGAAGCTCAGCCTTGTTGCCGATGCTCATCGGAATTCCTTTTCTAATCGCATTTGCAAACGCTTCCTAACGTCGCCGCCATGAATATGCGCATGTCTTGCCGCAACTCCCGCATTTATGAATATGAGATTCCAGGTTCCCTCCCCGCCTTCACAGATACTACACTTGGAGTTCATATAACACTACTTACCCTTGCTCCTTGAGTTGAGAAATTGACGTAAGTTGCAGGGGAACTGTCACATCAACCGTATTACCGATATATGTTAGTTAAGCTCCTGAAAACTCCTTAAAGGACCATGCTGTTCCACACGCCAAACGTAATGAACTCTCCCAGATCAGTCTGAACCGACCCACTATCACATATTAACCTCCAAAGCCTTACCATCAATACATTCTGCCACTTTTATCCTCTTAGTTCTCTGCCGTACCCCTACAGTAGTGAAGTTAGATTTATTCTCCATTAGCCTTCTTATGTGGAAATACAATTCGTCACAAATTTTACATAAGTACATTCTTGGGAAATAAATACGTTTCTTAATACAATAGACAGATTACATATAAAATGAATGCATATTAATAGTAATGTATATAATAAAAAAAAGGATGTATATTTATTTGTATGTATGTATTTACGTTAATATTTATAAAAATTTAAACGCGTAGACAGATTGCAACAAAATGCGGAACACATATTCTTAAAAAAATCGAGAAACGGTACTGTTGGGGATTATAAACCCCTGACATAAATGTGGAAACAACTATAATTGAAAGACGTGATAATTTAGTGTTAAATTACTGCGCGCCAAGATACCATGACGTCACGCGAGAGAGACGTTACTACGCGACGAACAAAGGAAATAGTTCCTTTTTCCATAATGAAAAAAGCAGAAATATTTGAATTGAATAAAAAGTATAATTTTATCCAGTAATACTCCATCGAATGGTAATTAAAAAAAATACAAAATTCTTTACAATACTTGCGAAAAATGTCAGTTAATTTTCGTGCCATATTAGAGACTCCAATATCGCGACGATTTGTTTATATTGTGAATCTAGCTAAAAGTTCCATTAATTTAATCTTTCGTAATGTCTGAAGACTGAGGGACAATTATATCCTGCAATAGTCAAGGAGTATATTTAAGTATTCTATTAGTAAAGAAATTCGATGCATTTTAAAGCTATTATATTAATACACTGTAGGTGGAAACAATGAACGGAATTAGGAACATTTAGATTTAGGTTAAATCACTTCTGGACTAAATATTAATGTGTAATTAAATACTTTTTCGGATTTATATAATTAAGTACACGCGTTTAAATTTGTATAGAAATTAACGTAAAAACATATAACTATACATCCTTTTTTATTATATAGATTTTTAAAGGCTGATGTTCAAAGATTTAGACGTATTATCGCGGCAACGTAATAAGAAACTCCCTCTTTCATTTCTACGACTGTTGTGGTACGATTCCTCCCGGCTAATTAGCGTCTATTATTGCTGTCTCGCATCTTCCCTCATAGATTTCATTACAGATACCTGCAGATTGAGCTTACAGCTTGAATTACAGGAGCATAATTGCACAGACCGCTGAAATACAAATTGCAGGCAGAAGTGAACTGGAGCGGACCAGGTCCAGTGGCGTAACCTAATTACCTCGCTGGTTTAAACGCTGTTAACACGGTCTTCTCGTGCTATAACCAGCCTCGGACAGCTCGTCATGGCGGCGCAAGTCTTTAAAGACCACCACCAGCTCACACGACGAACATGCAAATTGTATTAGAGCGGAACTGCAGCAATAAGGGGAGAGCGGCGGGGCAAATGGCGGACCTTCGTGGTTTGGTGGTCAGGGAGTCGGCCTTGACCGCAAATGTTATCACTCCCATCAAACATATAAAATTGTTCTTCATTCATCAATTCACAAATTTACGATTTTACTCAGCATTATTTTATATAGTTACGCTTTTAGTATCACATTCTTATAATTTCTGAATGGTATCGCTTTCGATTCTCTCTTATGGTAACCGTATACACTGGTGATGCTCTTGTGCACAACCTACGTTAAGTCTAAAAGGACATTGCATGCCGCAGACTCACTTATATACTGATACATAATTTACGCTTGTTTGTCTTTTTATAAATTATAAAATATAAATTCTTAAATTTACTTCGAAGTCTTCTCGAAAATAGGTGTTCAGGCTTCTCTCGTAGTAACATTACTGCAGTTTTTGGATCTCTTAAAACAAGTATCATTTTTGTTGTTGTTATTACTGTTAAAAGCCAAATCCTTTAAGTATCACTATTACTCGGTATAAAAAGAAAATTATTGAAGTAATATATTTATAAATATATACATTACTTCAATTTTTTTTACATTACTTCAAGAATTTTCTTATATATATATATATATATAGAGAGAGAGAGAGAGAGAGAGAGAGAGAGAGACTTTATTATCCATTTTATGTAAATAACACTCCAGGGAGCATAAAACAAAATAATAAAGTAGATATTTATAGTAAAATTAATAATTTAATTTATAATTGTATTTATCTTTAAATGTATCCTTTATAATTTTTAGAAGACTTAATATAAAAAAACAGCATACCCGTAAATTTGTTAAATATTTCCCTGGCAGTTATATACCGATCTAACAAATTTTCGAGTTAATTCCTACGACATTTTACTACTTCACTGTGAAACTCAAGTCGGTCCGTTTGTATTTGTACTAAATATTATCGTAACGAAATTATGTGTTTGGATGGAAATTGTCATCGCCCTGGCTGTTTCCCTGCATTCTTATTTGCACAACGCAATCCAACCCAGCACTCCAGGAAAATATTTGCTCAAGTTCTTAGAGACGACGTGGATGATGGGAAAGTAACTGTGTACTATTGAGCTGTAGCAGCGTACAATCCAGTTTGAAACACCGGAGTTCACAATTCAAGCTAATTACAAAGTCTTGCGTATTCGTCACATACAAGAGAGTGAGCTGTGGGAAAGGAAATAAATTATGTAGACACTGGGTCAATTTACCGGTCACTTTGATTAATCAGAAAAAGTATGACGTTAACAAACCAATTTTTACTCGAATTGCTAATACAGAATTTGATTCTTGACGAAGGTGAGTTATAATAAGAAATAATACTGTTCAAGGCTTCTTTTTTCCGAGACCCTGAAATACTCTAAAAAAATTATCTCTGAAGTCAAAGTCAACATTTAATACAAAATATGACACAATTTATAGTAATATATAAATTATCTTCACCAACTAGTCAATTAAAAAACCAATGTTTGAGTTAAAAATAATTTCGAAAGACTATAAAAATTTTAATTTATATTTTAATAGCTTTAATATTTTTAAAATAATATATTTTATGCATCTTTTTTAGTTTATAATAAAATTCCCAAGAAGAATAAAACGTGAGCCAAACATTCAGTATTAAATCACAAAATAACATAAAATATAAATCTTTAACACTCACAATATGATTATTCTTTATTCAATATTCAAATTAGACCGATAAAAAATCCTCCCCCCCCCAAAAAAAAAAGTAGCCCCTACTAATAAATTGTACTATTGATAAAATAATGAATCGATTAATGTAATTCAGTAGATAACTGATGTTAATTTTTTATTTTGGATATATTTGCATGAATATAATTTTTTATAATTATTAACCCTAATTCCTTGAATTTGAAAATAAAAAAATCATTTTCGTTAACTTTTATAAATTAGAAAATTTCAGAAAAAGCGCTCAAGTATTAATTAAGGGTTCGATGAAAACATTTATTGCATCCCGTCTTCCCGGAATGTCTGAATATACACACAGCATATTCGAAATGCATGCATATTAATTCTCCGGAAGACATGCATTCTAGTAAAGTAAACTAGGCGAGTCCCAATTAAGAGATGTTATGGCACTGTAACTATTTCTGAGTGGCACTTGTGCAATGTTTACAGTTGCAGGCTGAACCGCTGTAATCAACGGAATAATCCCTGGCGCTCATAATGTCGGCTTCTTCTTGCTTCCTGTTTCTTCGTTGTTTTCTATCTCTCATGAGCGTTATTTCGCTGCCCGCCTCTGGGATTCGTTTTTTTGGGAGAAGAGAAGTCGTTATTTCCGCAATAAGGGAATGAGGTGGCAGTCGGCAACTCTGAAGGAGGATCATGTGATGGCGGATTAAGAGAAACGCAACGGCCGCGCCCCATTGTTGTGGACCAGTGGCCAGCCAGCAAGCGAACCCTCATCTTCTTTCCATTTCGTCGGTGTTGGAATCTCCAGACACAAAAACACTGAATTACTCGGCTCTTCCAATGTCCAAACACGTTAAACACAGATTCTACGCAATATTCAACAATATGCTGTAAAATGTTCCGTGTGATAAAGTTTACTAATTGGAACTATTTCCTTTGTTCGTCGCGTAGTAACGTCTCTCTCTCTGACCCGTGCTGTCATGGTCTGTTGACGCCCTACTCCTCCAATGTATCAAGTTCTACTATCCTCATTGTAATTATCGGGAGACTCAAAAGCGAAATGCCTCTCTAGTTGCGCACAGTTTTCGCGAAGTCTTAAAAGGACTGGAACCTATGCTAAGAGAGTTGTTGGCTGAGTTTTGTAATACGTGCATTGGCAGACGAACATTCCCAGAGATATACAAAACAGCAGATGTTCGTATGCTCTATAAAGGAAAAGGAAAGGACCCGATACAACCTGGCTCATATGGCCCTTGTGTTCTTGATTAATACACCAGCCCAAATACTAGAAAAGGTCATATACTCTAGAATTTTCAGTCACCTCGTAGAGAAAGACTTGCCTTCCGATAACCAGTATGGTTTCCGTAAGGGAAAATCTACTGTAATGGCTATCAATAGAGTACGAAACAAAATAGAGAACGACAAATGTAAATATCAAAAGGCAATTTGGATAGACTTCTCTAATGCTTTCAACTGTCTAGTGTGACAGAAACTCTTATCAATATTATAAAAAAAATATCAAAATACTTAAGGGATTTTACAACTGAGTTATGCTCAAAATAGAACGGTTCGGATTTCAACAAAAGAGGGGGCATTGTCAAAAATATCGAAGGGAGGAGTCCCTCAAGGCTCAGTGTTAGGACCGATGTTATGGAATATTTGTAAGGACGATCTCATAGAGAAAATTAATGAGTTGGAAGAAAGAAGACTGTGTTGCATATGCAAATGACTTGTTCTTATTAATAAGTGGAATGAGCGTGCTAGAACATGAGGGAAATACCGGTATGAAGAACATGAACAACTGGGTCCAATAAGGTCTTTAAATTTCTACAAGCAAAAGGAGAATAGTTGTTTTTGGGGAAAAAACTGCGCCGACTACCAATTATCAGGAGCAATGAAACACCATACCAGCAGTGAAAGAAGCAGATTATCTAGGAGTACAAATGGACGATAAGCTAAGCTTTATGCCACAAGCTCGCAGGCTGCAAGGAGGGAAAATAGCCAGTCCAAAGCTTCTAACAAACAAACATGAAATACTTCTCAAAACAAAATGGATATACTACACCTCAATATTTACTCCTATTACTTCATATGGCTCAGAGGCATATACTGAAAGATTTGGAAAAGTGGCATTCCAAAGAATCTGCAATAAACATCAAGGGAAGGTATTAAGGAGAATAATAAGATTATATAGAACAACAGCTACTGAATCATTGCAGATAATCTGTCTCAAGTCCCCTCTTATCTTGCCATTAGAAGAGAAGCAGCAAGTAGATGCTTAGGGTTGAGCATGGAAAGAGCCATTCAGATACTAGGACTACATGGGGAGGCTATAAATAAAGACTTAACCGAAGAAGGAATAGAATACTGAGTTAAGAAAGAATGGAATAAAAGATGGTCAGTGTGTGGAAAGGGCAGATGTTTACATGAAATAGCACCTACAGCGGAAGAGAGGGAAAGATGGAAAAGGTTACCTGGTAGATTGCTAACGGGACATGGTCCTTTCAACCATTGAATGCAAAACATTGGTTTGGCAGGATTACTTCCCAGGATGCTCAAAGTGAAACGAAATTGAAACGTCCACCTACATATTCAAACGTCACCAAGCGTTTGAAGATCTGAATATTAAAATAACAGGGACATTGTGATGTATCTTGAAGATCCGGAGAAATTCAGGGTACTAGACACAGAGGCGAAAAGATATGAGGAGGTACGGAAAGAAGAACGGCTACACACATTTGTAATATGCTTTAGTAGAAGGAGGCTTAATACTCATGCAGGTTTTTTAGTGAGGTGAAAATCCCACACAAACCCAAAGGTCTTGGAGTTCTACGCTATGATACTGGGTGCCATGAGCTGGCAGCAACTTAAGCCGGGGAGGGTAGTGAAAAGAAGAGTGGTCGCTATAACCTCCATGGGGTAACCATCAGTCAAACAGGAGTTTTATCCTACCTGGCCGGAGTGCTAAATTACAATTCTGTAAAGGAAAAGTGTAGCAAAAGAAGAACAACATATAACATATGTAACGAAATAATATATATAGATATATAATATAATACTTAAAAAGCTGGTACGATATATGCAAAGGCAAAAAAGTACTGACGGAAAGTTAAAAAAAAATTCTCGCGACTCGTCTTTCTTTTCTTATCATTGGCTCTTTTAGACAGTAAGAGAAAGTCCCGGGACGATATGACGTCGTAATTTGTTATTCGAAAATGAAGACGTGTTTCCGACGTTGGATTGCCACTCTCTTGCTTGGAGAGCAGTGAGTTACCATCTAATCCATTTTCCTACCAATTAAATAATACATGTTATATTACATTACGTCACTTAAAGAAATAGATTTATTTACAGAAATGGTATATTGAATTTGTTCATTATTGAGAGAGATAAATTTACAAAACTTTACATTGATTCGTCTTACATTTTTTAGTACGTCTTAAGGTCTCAAGAAAGTCAGTTTAAATTTTCTGTCAAGCTTTTTTCCATCCCAACTAATCTCGGATAATTTTTGGCTTTTTGCCCAAAAAATTCTTTTAAGTTGAATCCAAAAGCGTTACTTGTGTGACATGTACCTTTATAGCTGAATAATAAGATGTTCTCGTTTCCATTCGATGTCACAGCAAGAAGAGTTACACATAAAGGCGAATAATTATTTTGCGTCCTCTGTTGATTTTTCAATGTTTTAACTGGAAGGAAATGTCCTATTTTTAAAAACTCAGTCAATAATAAAAGTAGCCGATTTCACAAAAATAATGTGTAGCCAAGTTTGGCTCATCGTGTATTTACATACGTCAAAGTAGTAGTAATATTACTTTACTTATTAATAAAGTGTTTAGTTTTTATTCATCCGTGAAGAATGTGTTTCACCTTCGCCCATTGAACAACACAAATAACATGAATAATTTTTAAAAAATTAAAACCGAAAAATCCTCACATACGTATAATAAAAGACCAGAAATTACAATCTCACATTATCAACGGAAACAATCAGAACTTAATATCCTCAAAATAATATGCCGTTAACGAGTTAAACTACCTAATACACCCCGTTATAAAACAAAAATATATACAAATTATTAAAAGTCAGAGAAAATCAATTTTTCTTCGTGGAAAAATCCTAGTAACAGTATGTATTAATAGTTTATCTGATAATCCAAGAACTCTGACCTGTTTCTTGTTGTTAGTAGAAGCCGAAAACTATCTCTCCGGCAATGTGGATAAACGATATTTTAATAAGATCGTGTGTGTACAATTATATTTATTCTATATAACTATATTTTTTGAATATTACAAAATCACGTATTCTAATTGTAATTCCTGATACATAGGGCAAACAAAACGTTCCCTTAATACACGTATCAAAGAAAATATATCTAATATCAAACTTCCCATTGATAAACAATCTGTAGTATCAAAACATATAAACAGTTCTAAACATACATTTGATTGACAAAATGCTAAGATTTTAGACATTGACACCAGGTACAATTCCAGACTCATTTCAGAGATGCTTCACATTAATCCAACATCACAGATATTAATGTACAAACAGACACTATTAAACTCAACAAATGCTATGAAGCCTTATTATTACGCTAAACCCTTCGGCTCTCCCATTGTCGTTGCGTTTTCGACCCTTTTGTGTTTTGTCAACTGACCAGTGCATTTGTGTTTCTCTAGTCTCTTCTTAGCACCTGACGAAAGGTACTCGGATCCCCGAAACGTTGTGTGGTATTTATATTGCCCTTTTTTGTCTATATTGGCTATCTTTCTTATTCATTATATTCTATCAGACGTAATTTTTTTCATTTTAACTATAATTTTTATTGGAACAACGTCAAACTGGGATGAAGAGAGAAACGTAAATGCTATTAAATATTATTCATTTATTCATTTCTTAAATTGAAGCCGATGTTTTGAAAATTTTATCTTTACTTCATACAATTTTGCATTAGTTCTATTTCTAAATTTATATTAATATATTTATAAATACACATGATGGTTTGAGTTTGATTTAATCTTCTCAAGTATGCGTGCTGTCTCAACTCAGTCAAAGAACTTTGAAATCAAAAAATCTTACACCACTTTATTCGTATAGAAGCTCGCTTAAAGCAACCGAGATTCATTACCGCGATATTGCGTCAGGTTCGGCGGAGTCTTTTAACGACGTTACTGTAACTCGAAGAGAGTTGTGACGAAGACAAGCCGAGCATTGGCTGAGGCAGCGACTGTCAGTCCCCAGAATCTCACCAAGTCTCTGCCTTACAATTTGATTACGGTCCATTCAATAACGGCTGCTTCTCGCCCGTCTGCCTTCGCGTCTCTTTGTCGCAGACGTCGACGCCACTTTTCAGGGAACACGCTAACGTCTTTTGCCTCACCTCCCAATAACCCCCTCCCCCTCTGATCATTAATCACTTGTAAATAAAATCCTCTGTTTTCATGCTATATTATATACTATGTGTCTTCCTGAAATGGTACACCGTGGTGAAGAAAGTAGTCAAGAGATAAAAAAAACCTATACTAGACTTTGAAAATAGACGAAATGAACTTCTAGGATGCGCACTATAATAAACGATTTTTCTAACATATTAATAGGATTATGTATGATTAATCCAGTCAGAAACAATTTTTATACGAATATATTGAATATTATATTCAATAATATAAAATTTGCAATGAATAAGTAATAAAAAACTCAACGTTTCAAATCATTTTTTGGGAAGTATTCAGCTGTTGTGAAAATAAATAATCTAAAAATAATGAAACACTATATAAAGTAAAGATTAAATTTTCAAAATAAATTACAACGTTAAGAATCCTTGGAACAACTTTTTTAATATCAGTATAATTTATGTTGGATCGCTCTTTCATATTCAGTAATAAAACTCTCTTCAACCAGAACATTAACATGGTTAAATACAACTATGGTTACTTAGAATAAGTGTACGTCCACATGTGATGATATTAAAATACTTTTTGTTTAACTGTATCGTTTATTCAGATGATCGGAGAACGTATGGCACTCGTGGTAACAACAAGAAACAGATCATCGTTCTTGGATTATCAGATCAACTATTAATATATTAACTTTATATATTAAAATTCTTTATATAGTACTGATTTGTATTTAATTTATCGCAATTATTTCGCCCTGGTTTATCAGTCAAAAATTAAACAGCTGCGCTAAAAGTTCAAACGAATATTTATTCGACATTTGTTTGGGGAATATAATTAACATAGGAATGAATTTAGTTCATTGCCAGCTGCTGTGGAAGAATATCTGGTGATTTTATTTCAATGAAGTAGTCAAAAATATAAACCAAAAAACGATAGTTAAAGACACTCTGGGTCTCTAATCTTTTAGGCTGTCTTCAGGTTTTTAAAATGATAATTAGTTTTAAGTTTTTGAATAAACTGCAGCGTTGATTGTGTTTTGTTAAATCTATGCTTTTCTTTACATCGCTTAATTGTGTCTACTTATTTTAAGCTTTAACTAATTTTCCCACATCTGAAGACAACCAAGTTTTACAGTAACGTTACATAGCTTTTTTAATTATTCCACTTTTTGTGTGGCCAACACAATACGAGATACGATTTGTATTTATTTTTAAGCATTCTGAAAAATCAAAATCACTATATTTTCCCCCTTAATTTTATTTTATAAATTTCTATTTTAATAGGTTAGTGATTTATTTACATTTTAACTCGTTAACGTTATCTACGTATACAATAACTCAGAAAAATATATTTTATTACTAATAAATTTGTTATATGGAAGCATATAGTTAAAAAATTATTCGGTGTATAAAATATTATGTTTCAATAGCTAATCATTTGTTTGAGGTGACGCAATAATACTTATGATAATTTCTCGAAAAGAAATTTCACATATATATAACAGGAAGAATTAATGGACAAAATCAACGTTAAATTCCGTAATTTAAGCAGGCCTTTCCTAAATTAACATAATATATTTCCTACCAGTAATTCAGTGAATGTAGAAGAGCAGATAACATTTATCTATAGTGAATGCGGAAAATTATTTGTTCCTGGTATTCGATAATTCTACCATCGAAGGCTTCAGATTCCACAGACACAAAAGCGCAGGAAATTTGTAACTAATAAATAAGCGACCCAGCCAAATATTTAATCAACGTTTAGATTTGTGGATGCTGTCTACGAAAAATAAATTGTTATACACGTTTAGTTATTGTTTATGAATGGCTAATTCTCAACTCAATCACATACTTCGATGAAAGCCTTTCATTGGATAGTACCTGTAAACGGTGTATTATTTAGACTGTTACTCTAAAAATATTAAACCAGTGAAAATAAAAGTTAACTGCTTTAACTACGGCGACGAGATACGATAAACGTTTTGTGAAAGATATTGGGCCTATTCTGTAAAGACCTACCCTCGATTTGTGCAGTATCTGTCTTGATTATTAATTTGCATTATTATTTTTGTTCTACATAGAATGTCATGCCTATATAAGATTAATGAAATGAATATAAAAAAAATTAAGGAAACTATAATGGGCTGAAAAGAGCAAAGGTTCCAATCTCGGTCAGAACTAGCTGCATTTAGTATTAAAAGCACTCCTTTCAGAAATTTCTCTGCATAATATTAGTATTTCTTAAAATTATAGATAATAAATTATATTTATACAACTATAATTCACTCATACCAAATTTGTTTCTTTCTATTTGTAATTGTTCCAAGAGAAGTAACGAAAGAATTTCAACAATTTAAATATTTTTATAAGCATAAATACTGATATGACAATTTTTTATTTTGGTATTAACCAAAATGTTTACATCAGTCGCCAATTTGAATGAAAAAACGAATTAATCATTTTAAAAATTCTTCAATTTTCAATTTGAAGCTTTTATGAGAGACTAAAGGCCTTCGGGAAGGCCTTTTCCTATCTCCGTTTTTGAACTAAGGTTCCCACAAGCCGAGACACCTCGGCCCGTTTTGAGAGGTGTATGTTCCGGGGTAGCAGACCTTTGGGATACGGTAACAGTTGTTCCCTGTTCCCATTGGAGCAGTCGGCCAGCTGCCTCCCAAACTGGTAGAGGAACGGAGAAGGGAATGTTGCGACCCCACAGTAAACCCCTGTCCCGCCATCGGAATAGCGTGGAACAAGTACCCAATGCCCGACCTGATGCAGGTTTTCTAAGGTTGTCCTGCATCACTATTAGGCCAATGCCAGGTAGGATCCTTAAACTATAGCCCAGGGGCCCTAGTTAACCCTTGGCTATCTTCGTCTACCCATCCGCATGCCCCCCTTTCAAATCCCTTCCTATACTATTAAAGGGGAGTTACCGCCATGTGGATTACCCTTATTAAGCCCAAAAAAAATAACAGAATTAGATGTAGATGTATTGGGAATTGGTCAAACCACATCGAATACATATTTCGCAGCACTGTTACCACTTTAATGTAAAGTGTATCATTACAAGAGGAAGAATAATAAACGAAGTAGGAATTCCGAGGAAGATGGGAGCACGGGGCGAAGGCGAAGAGGGAGACGAAAAAAAGCGGTATCTGCGTGAAATTCATTATTCATGTCGCATGGAAATGGCAGATTCTTGGGTGACACTGGGGCTGCTGCTGTTTTCTCTGCCAGCTCCACCCCCCATTCTCCTCTCTTAAATCTCGTTCCGCTGTGAGGGTAAAAATTACTTCGGGCATCGACGACAAGAAATGGGTCACGTCAATTCATCTTACACGATTATTCTTTTCCACCGCAAAACCATATAATTTGCCACGATATCATAATTAAAAATTACTGTTATTACCAATATTATCTGCATTATTGATGGATAACAAAAAAAACTGGAAATTTATGGTTCGCGTCTTCGCGATTTAAATGTGCAAGGATAATGAATGTAGCTGTATAAAATAATTTTACTGTTAAACCTTAATTCACGGTGACCTACGAATCAATATATTTACTGATAATCAAAAAATGATGAAATATATTAAATACATTTTGTATTTAACGATTCTCAGTTGCATATAACGATTCTCGGTTTATTAAACCAGGATCAAACTTGTGTCTGAAAAACATTTCCGCGATAATCAGCATCGCCGTCGTCAGGTAAAATTGTGTGCGCGAAACATTTCCACTCGATTTATACCATTATAATTTAAGCCTATTCGAGAGAGTCTATTCCACAGAGGCTATTCCAGAGAGTCTATGCCAGGACATCAGTCGGCTGTATAGACCTCCTGGCAGTACAAAAGGACAACTATCTATATATATAAAAATGAATTGCTGTTCGTTAGTCTCACTAAAACTCGAGAACGGCTGAACGGATTTATCTTATCTTAGTCTTGAAATGTTCGTGGAGGTCTAGGGAAGGTTTAAAAGGCGAGAAAAAATCGAATAATTTCCGGAAAAACCCTAAAAACAGCCCTTTTCTATTTCCGATACAAACGTTTTCTAAATAAAATACAAATCTACACCAGTCGAGCAATTTTTACCAAATTTCGTACACGTGTTCTTTGCGACCAGGAAACAAACACTGTCGGGGTGAGACGCGTCTTCCACCCCCAGAAGCGGGGGTGGAAATATTTAAACATACTAAAACAGCCAATATTTGAGTCGGATAAATATTTTTAGGGGTCAAAGATATTGATAGTATTTCTACCAATGTTATCTGAATACAATTTTCATCCTCTACGCCCTGTGAAAAGGACACCCTTCGGGTTTGGCGTGGAGATGCTTTACAGTAAAATAACGCGAATACAACCGAGATTGGAGTCAAATCAAAGGTTATGGAAGTCACTGTGTTTAGTTACGACATTCAAATTGGCATTTACCCCTCAGATGCAGGGGTAGCGGGGTGCAAATTTTGGAACATGCAAACACGGCAGATATTTGCGTTGAAGAAATATTTTTCAGAGTTAATTATAATGATTAGGGTTCGAGTAGCGTTACATAAAAATTGCGCAAAAGCAGCCGAAATTGGAGTCATATCGGGGGTTATAGATAAATGACATCTCGGGCAACGCCGGGCACCCAGCTAGTAAGCAATATAATCGTCACTGGCCGTTCATAATATATTTGAGTCGTTCCTGTTAAAGATTGTAGAGAAAAATATTTGCCTTTTCTACTATTCCGATTCTATAGAACAAGTTTGCCAAACGGTTACGTGAACCACAAAAAATTGACGTTACTATATCAACGTTGTTATATTACAATTATTTTCGAAACCAGTACCGTGATACTGCCCCTCGTCTAAGTGGATTGAGCTTGATGAAATATATTTTATTTTTCGGCGGGGAATGGATTTGTGATGGGACGGTGATTATTCGCTCTGCCAATTGTGTCGAACCAGCTGCTGCGTCGAATCATCCCTTGTCTCTATGCGTCACTGCTCTCGACAAGCAGATCCGGAACGTGAGCATTCACGAGCGAGACTTGCACACAAAGTTGAGCAAATTATTCCTATTTCGTGTAGAGATATATCCGAGAGAGCGTGATGAGGACAATAAGATAAATAGACACGCTGTAGAAGAGCATCGTGTCCCATGCAATTTCGGTCAAACAAATTCGTCTTTAACAGAAAGTGTACCCCATTTCCAATTTCACAATTTTGCCGTCGTCGTATAAAGTGGATGTTTTACCTTTGAAGATCGTGAAGCCATTACGTGAGTTTAGAAATAACAAAGTAGGAAAAATAGAAGTGGCAATTGGTAAGAAGGATATCGGAAGTTCTCTTTGTTTGTCATAGAGCGGAAAAAATATCACGTTTCAAATATTCAGCTTCAGAGGGAAATCAGATTGAGAGACAGAACTGTGGCAGACCAACGAAAAATATCTTATTACTTTGAGTCAATTTCAGATCGATACCAAATTAATGTTAAAAAATTACACTCAACGTTTACACGGTATTAGTGACTATATTACTGTAAATAAATAAATAATGTATTTTTTACGGTAACGGGTTACTATAATTTAAGGATTCTACCCGGCATTCGCCTAAAAGTGATGCAGGACAAACCCTAGAAAACCTGCTTCAGGTAGGTCGGACATTGGGTACTTGTCTCACGCCCTTCCGATGGCGGGAGAGGGGTTTTCTGTGGGGTCGTAGCATTGCCTTCTCCGTGCCTCGACCAGTTTAGGAGGCAGTTAGCCGACTGTTGCGATGGGAACAGCGTACAACTCTTACCGTATGCCCAAGGTCTGTGACCCCGGAACATACACCTCTCAGAACAGAGGTTTTGTGTGAACCTTAGTTCAAAAACGGATAGAGGAAAAGGCATCCCCAAAGGTAGTTCCGCTCCGTCTCTCCTAAAAGGTTCTGCCTGCGAGAGAACATCCCTTGCTAGTTCTGCCTGCGAGAGAACATCCGTCGCTGGTTCTGCCTGCGAGAGAATAGCACTCGAAGACCCCTTTCAAATAAAAATGAATTAGGAGTATAAATGATATATATTGGATGTAAATCCTAAAACATATAGCTCTTTTTTATGTTCAAAAAAGTTAGTTTATATTTAACGGTTTCGTTGCTTTATGTTTCCCTATTTAATTATCTCTTTATTAATATATTAGAATTTGAAGATGGCCAAATACCGACCAATTTTGAACTAATGGAAATAACTTTACACTTACGATGCTTCTTGTGGCAATCGGCAGACCTTCTCAATTACAAACTCGATTTTTTCTTTATGTTGTACTTCAGAAGATTGGTAGAAGAAACCTCTTACGTGCTCAGTTACTGGTATTAGTTCAAAATTGGTCTTTATTTGGCTAAGTGCACATTCTGTTATTTTTTTATTTATTTAAACTTGATAGAGTATTCGTTGGCATGGAACCCAGATATGTATGTATTTTTAATTTTTTTTATTTAGGGAAACAGGCTACATGAGGGTGATCCACATTGGGCAAATCCCCTTTAATAGCATAGGAAGCGATTTGAAAGGGGGGATGTGGAAGGGTAGAGGAAGGTAGCCAAGGGTTACTAGGGCCCCCGGGTTATATTTTAAGGATCCTACAGTTTCATATTTAAAAATACTCTTACTTAATATTTGAATATGGTCTAATGTAAATACGCAACGTTGTGACTGTCTACGAATAATTTGAAATTCATTAACAAAATATTTGATTCTGACTTCTTTGGCCACTAATATTTGTATGAAAGATAAATCAAACACGATATAGATATCCTTTTGTGACTTTCGTCAAACGCCCCTAATTCATAACTAGAAATTTGAGAAAACTATATATATATATATATATATTAACTATTTTGATATTGACACGTGACTCTAAACCATTCTATTCAATCAATAAATAAATAATAATTTGGGAAGCATAATAATATTTCCAAGTTTTTTGTCACTTAAATATATTGCCTTTTTTCGTCGTACTTAAAGGAGGTAAATATTTTCGTAGGATTTGTATTCTTAGTTCCAAGAAGGTATGTTTTTTCGGCGTTGGTTTTGCAAGACAAGTTCGTGACGAAACTAACCGATTAGTGCATTTATTCGTAAACGACGTTTCGGCAACGAACGTCTGCCGCCATCATCCGGCTGAAGTTAAATTTCGAAGTGAAAGCGGTGTATTCTCTTCTTTATTTATGATACGATTCGTATTTGTCATTGGTGACGTGCACATGACGAGGTCATAGGAGTTACGTGTCATAAACAAGAAATCACTTCTTCCATATAGCATATAGACTTCAACTTTAAGATAGCGACAGAGACGCCGTCGTCTACAATAAATGGGTTCACTCGACCAGTTTCCCCGTCAGCATTTCTCATCTCGGTGTTTCAGCGTCGACGATAGAAGCATTCATGCACTCTCGTGGCCGCTACAGTGTGTTCAGCGACCTCGTAAAAGTTTATCACCCCATTTATTTATTTATTGTTTTACGTCGGTGCCTGTCGGTTTGAGTCCCATTTCCTAAGGTAGGTGGAGGTGACGGCCTCGAAGATTTTCTTTCCCCTCATTCAGCTGTTCCTCGGAAACATTGAAAATGTGGAGTTTTATTGTTGTAAACTAGACCTGAAGGGACAGTACCGGAAGGTTTCGGTTGCAACCTTTTTGCAGGTTTCTTCCCCTCCCGCCACGTTTGCCTTGTTCTTCCTCCTGAGGGAATTTCAAAACACCCCCAGGAGAGTAGTGAGAGCAACGTGGCTATGGCAGACGTGCTCTGATTGTCCTATAGGTATATTAAATTTTAAAAGGTAGTAAAAAAACGGACGTCGGAAACTTGACAGGGGTAGATAAATTTATTACGTTTTATGTAAGTCCTTCTTTATATTTAACCGATTTGACTCCAATCTCGGTAGCTTTTGCGTTATTTTTGTGTAACGCAACTCGACCCCTATCCCTAAATGTTTTCCTTCCCATGCCAAAGGGGGTTGAACTCATTGACCCCCCCCCCCAAAAAAAAAATTCATTCGACGTCATTATCGGCCGTTTTATCATGTTCAAAAATGTCCACCCCCCCGCAACTGTGAGTTAAACCAAAAGTATTTATTCCACGTAAAAATCGGCCGGTTGCATTGTTTGAAAATTACTACCCCAGCCCACCTCAACACGAGTTACCCAGGTTGTCATAATTAAACTCAGCGACATCCATAAGTCCGGATTTGACTGGAATCCCGGTTGTTTTTGCGATATTTTTATGTAACGCCCCACCATCTCCACCCCTTAACGTGCACATCTCCCATGCCGAAAGGGGTTGAAATTATACACAAACAACATCGCTAGATATAATATGAATCTAATTAACCCTGAAAAATATTTATTCAACGCAAATGTAAATATATTCATACATACATATATTCATATGTACATCTAAATATATATATGTATATAACAAAACATAGACAATTTATTGAGAAAAATATATTTAATAGAAATAACATTTAATATTTAATGAGTCACATTTATAATGAAAACTGTAATTTTACAAATGAAACACACGAAGTTTCATCAAACATATTTGGGACCCCATCAGATGTGACCTAAAAGATTTATAAGCAAAAAAAGGAGAACTAAATATGCTGGAAAATTGTGGAACATCCCGATATGATAATAAAAAATTTATAAAACAATGATTAAATATCAAAACAATACAAATATTAAGTCTGAAAAAAACTTATATTAAAATGAAACAAGTGCAAAACTCGTAACTTTCACAAATAAATAAATTTAAATAAAATGTACATAATTTAGACCTTCCTATCAAACGTGAAATATCATCCCTTAACACTAAAAGCAGATAACACTTTAAAATGGCCAATCTCAATATTTTAAACAAAAAAAAACAGTAACCTTATGACGTTTCTTCTGTCAATCGGCATATATTCTCAAATATCACCTACACAGTAAGTTATCCGTGACGAGCATGGTGCAGATATATAAGGAGCCACAGAACTTAACCACAAATTGAGGGGTCATACTTCTACTTTATGTATTCGTGTCACTTTGTAAATTTAAAGGAAAGTTATTGATACTAATGTTCACCATTTCATATATTATTCTAGTGTGACAATTATGTTCAACGTCAAGTATTTTGACATTAGTCCAGTCCAATTTATGATTAAAATTATTGCAATGCTTTAAAATCGGATTGACATTCCATAATTATGGTTTTTAATGCACGTTTTGTTTGGCCTATATAAACTTAGTTGCAATCCGATTAAAAGCATTTTAATTGTTGTTGAGATAAAAATTGGACAAAAATTTTTATATAAATTATATTGTGTTTTGCAAAATTTTGTTTTTAATCTTTAGCAATCTTAAACAAAATTTAAATTATTAAACTTATCAAATAGGTCGATCAAATTGTATTGAATGTTTTCGAAGGAAGCTTAAAGTATTTTAATATATTTTACTTTAGGGTGAATTCATATTATATTTTATGGAATCCAATCTATTTTTAATGTTATTTTAAATAAACATGGAAGCGTATGAATTTATCTTTCTTCGTTTATCGTCGACAAAATATTCCAAACATGGAAAATTTTCATCTTTAATATTCATGAAAAGTCACTACTGTTACTGTAAATTACCTCATTGTTTTCATTGTTATCAATCCTTGATTCCCATGAATTGCAAAACGAACAAAAAACTTTTTCATGGGAGTTAAACGGTCGTATGAAGAACTGCGGGGAAAGGATTGTGCAAACCCACCAACTCTGACGCCATATGTGTCCCTCATACTTCCCCACCACTCACCCGCCCACGCACGCAGACGCAAATATTCACAATGTGTCAATTGTCTCATTAACAATGGCAACATGGTGAACAGTGCGCGAGCTATATTCAGTTACACGTGCATTAGAGAAACAAAGAACATTGCGGACAGCCCAAAACCTAATTGAGCGCTCGAAACTGCGCTCAGATAATAGATGTTCGCCACCACAGGACGAAACGACACACCCACAGAAAGCCGACAATATTCCTGTCAGCGGCGTACTATTAGAACAAAACCCTCCTTCCTATATTTGTCACCCAATTTTGTATCGATAATCATATTTCAGAAACGTTAATCCGACTTGTGAAGAAACCTCTCATGGAGCGGATTACGGTAGAAAGCTAAGATACCATAAAAGGTTGTTTTTGTGTATGAATCAAAGTTCTGCGAGCACATTCAGAATTCAGATATACATCAAAAGAATTTTACACCTGAAGGGGTCCGGAAAATATTACGGATGAAACGATTTGTATTAAATACATTGTAAATTTTATTCAATGCTTTCATTTAATAAAATGGTTTCCAACTGAATTGGAAATACATAATCTTATTAAATTAAATTTATTAGAATAGTAAGTAATGACATATAAGTTTGGTTTCCACGGTCACAGAACTTCAAACAAGTTATTCTTCATAGCCGGACTGTGAACGCTTACAATTTCACGTTTTACTAAGTTTAATTTATAATCTCGTAGTAAAGGCATGACTTTAAGTTGGTGCCTGTTTAAACTGATTTTGTTTAATAATTGTCTGTTGTTGGTGTTGTAGTAATTTATAAATGAAAGACAATTTAATAAAGCCAGGTTAAAATGTGCCGCACGTTAAGGTGCCAATTTGTAGTAATTACATAAAATCAAAGAAAAATAAGACTCACGTTAGAGCACAATTTGTAGTATTTTACGTCCAATAACGAATGAAAAATCAATTAAACAAACAATTAATATTTATTAATTAAAAAAAACAATTATAATTTACAAACGTTATCAATTGAATTTACAACAGTTATTAAGAATTTAACTTTTAATTTACATTATTAATTGATATTTGACAATAAATAATTTTACTCTTTCTCAGGGTCGTTTACTGGGCCTTTAATAAAGAATTACTTGTTAACAATAAAATTTGATCCAGCTATCATGGACTTAATTCATCAATAGATTATTACAATGTAAAAAAACACATAAAATATGAACTTTAAATTCTGAACGAAATTCTAAATCTGACGATAATACCTGTATTTATGAGTTTACAAATAGTAATTCTGTGTAATTTTACCTTACTGTCTCAGGTATTCAAGGAAATTTGTCTCGTTCGTACACACGCACTTATCGCACTTTATAGACAGACCATTTTTTAACACTGATTCTAATAAACACTTTTAGTTTGCAATAGTTGGTTCACTGTTCGTTTAAGAAATATTATTCGCGCGTTCAGAAGTTTATTAACTGCTGGATGCAGTTGCCTGGGCTCCCAAAATAGAAGACAATAGTCTAAATCGAGAATATAATAATTTAGACTCTGCGCTCTAAATATTTAGCGTTGAGTATTACTTAGTTATCTCACAGACTGTAACTTGGAAAAATGTTCTAACTGTTTTAGCTGTTCTTACGTGTATCCAGACACTTTCTGGATTTTATACTTTTCGTCTGTTCACTGCCTTATTTCCAAGACGACTTTCCTGGACCTCGCCTCCCCACAGACTCTCTACTGCGCGTCTAGCGAACCATACAGCCTAAAATACCCACAAACATGGCATTCTTGAGTACAACTTGTGTGTTTTATACCGCTAACAATGCGAGATTTTTGTTTATTAATTAATTATTTCCTTTTAATTACCACAGTATATTATATAATTAAAAATCTTTAAATCAAAAACACCGAAAAAGAATCAAATACATTATAATGTTGCACTTTTTTATTTGTGTTTCTAAGAAAATAGAAAATGTTTGATGATCAGCCATGCTAAAATATAGCAAAATGTAGGATAAAATCTTTAGAGTACTTTGAGTGACGTATAAATACAATTTACGCGAGCAATGACAAAGCAAAATTGTTAGTAATAATACACATACAGCGTTTTATTAATCCTTGTTGTTTTCATTAGGTTATTCAAAACCGCTAGAACGGTACATTGCGCAAACAAGATGACGAACTCAAAATTAGAGTGACTCTTGTGATTCCGAATTAACTAACTAAAGCGACAAGGATTATAGAACCGTCGATTGGTATTTATTTTATAACTTAATTTTTGTCTGTTTATTGGCTACTTCTTTATATAATTAGTATCCATCTAACACAGACGCTTTATATTTAAAACAAAATAATATTCTCAAATATATTCTTCAGAACTGCAAGTAATAATGTTCTCCCTGAATTTTTTGTTGGTACCACTTCGCTACTGTCGGTGGTGGCAGATATTTACGTTTATTAATAAACATAATTAAATACACAGTATCATCCCTCTGGTGGATATTAAATATTTGAATCTACGTTGGTTTAGTTAACACACTTTTAATTGACTATCGATATTTAATTACAAGTTTTGTGCGAGGTTTTTTGGCGAGCTGGTTCCGCCTGACCCGTGATGCATGTGTGTGTGTGTGTGTGTGTTATTACCTGTCTCTTTGCCACATCGGCGATGTATCGACCCCGAGCCGAATTAATATGCATTTATGCAAACCTACTGTTTGTTCACTCATGTTCGAAAATACCCTCCACCCCACATAACTCTCCGACCCCCAGACTACTCGTTTCCTATGGCACGGTGAAATTGCCAGGCCCAAAGCTTCGCGCACGAATTTGCACAGCACACGAATAATTTAAAGACAACATACCACGTTTTATATTTCCGGCTATGGAAGGGAGTCTTTACGCACTGAAGCGGATCCCCGTTATTATAATAAAGCAATTCCTTGCGGTCATTATTACTCCGCGGGCAGCTCTTCATTCAAAACACTTTCATCCGTAAGGGGTAAATATTTATTTAAATTACAAGCCAAAAAGAGCTCAGACCTCTCAAAACCTCCTTGAAGTGTAAAATTTTCTGTGTATCTGACTGCTGTGAAAGTAATATTTTCGAACGAAAGACTCGGGAGCTTTCGGCATTCTTACGCCATACTAATCTGAAAAATTCCGTACTATAGTTAATAATGAACACACTAATTTACTTTATTGATATATTACAAACGAAAAGCAATTTTATTTTTATGAAACTTAAAAACACCCAGAGCGTGCATCAGGCGTCCTATTGTGGGCCTTCGCTGAAAACAAAAAAATTCACAAGCGAGAAAAGATATCACTGCAGTTATTTACATCACCACTAATTTACAGTAAGTTAAAAACTACTGCCTCGGTGTGGATCAGACCGTGGGACTCCTGTTTCCGGTGACACGTAGAAATGGTAGTCAACAACGCCACAGAAGTCAGACTGCAGTCTAGTCACCTGCAGATTCGAACTGCCGATCATCGAAATCTTGTAATTAAGACATCTAGTATTTTCGATTTCCAAACGACAATTTGCAACTCCAATCTCCATGAAAAAATATTCGAAATGCATTCAATAAAATAAATTAAACGACTCCCCACGTTTCGTCCTTTTCCGAACGACAATAGTAATAACACATTAAAATATATAAAGGACTCACTCAATCAAATTAATTTGTTGCTCTCCAGACGATAATTGAGTTAATTCTTGGCATCAGTTGCTAAAGATATCAAAGCCTCGCCTAGGAAAAACTATTTCTTGTAAAATACATATCTCTAACACAAACTTAATTCAAATAAAATTTAAAATTTGCTATGTTTCGAGTCATTACAACATATTAATTAAAAAATAATAATACTCAAAATAAATTAAAAAATATATTAATCTGAAAATTTTGTTGTTAAAAATTATTTGCCATATCGTAATAAGGAAATGAAATGGAGAAACTATTGAGTTCGAATCATGAATGTGTCTAGACGGTCAAGCCTTTTAGGGTTACAAAGATGTATGTAGTTGAAAGAAAACTTATCCACCGTCAATAACGTCATTGAAGAAGTTCATGTCTCATACGATATAGATCTTTCGCATTTGTCATTCGAGGCAGTAACGCTTTCGTATCATGTGCCAAAAAATTTTAATTCCAATTTGACGCTAAACTAAAAACCTTATGTTTAACGGATTGTGCATAAAATCTAGTGAAAAAAAATTATGAGCCTTTACAGGTATATATATATATATATATATATATATTGTAGAGATTACCAATCTGTAATGTAAGTTATCTTTAATATTATTATCGGCGTAATTATTGAGTCCAGAGCATTGTTTGGCGCAAGAATGCAAAGACTGAAAATGTTTATACGCGATTATTGTCGGAAAAGCTTATGTAATACGGACAGAACTCTGGCGGAAACAGCCACTGTGTTTTGGGAGCTCAAAAAAAACTTGATGAAGGAGTCTGTTTTGAGTGGCTGACTATTAGTCATAGCGGAAGAATGTTGGTAATTGAGAACGAGTCTGGTTTAGACTACAAATGGTAATGTTTTGAGAAGCTTGTCTTGGGGACTTCAACCAATCTAAAAAAAAATAGGACGACGTTACGTTCGTGAACTGTTGTTAGAGAGGTGCCGGAATTTTGTGGTGAAACTATATAATAATCAGTGTTATGGCCTGTTAATTAAATATTTTCTTTAAAATAAAATAACTGTGGAGCGAACAATACGGAACCGGAGCAGCTTTAAATAAAATGGTATGTAGAAACGTGAATTAGTAAACTTTTATGTAAATATAATTTATCGTCATATTTGTCTAGGTTTGTCATATTTCTCGATTTGGTTTCTTAGATTCTTTTATACAATTTTCTATGGTAAAATTTAATTTGTATTTCTTTTGGTGCGAATTGCAAATCACCATCATTATTGAGGCCCAGTAAGCGGCTCTGAGATTATGAGGATCATTAAACCCATGGCAATTTGTTAAATAAATAAATATGTACAAAAGTAAATCTAAATTTTAATACATAATTGTTTTGTTAACTTCAAAATTTTATTTAAATTCAAGAAAAAATACTGAAAATTATATTTTCCTTTCATTAATTTTTCCTTTCTAATTTGGTGCTCAACGTGGGGAATTGTTGTAATTTTATATATTTTTAACATTACAATATATATATATATATATATATATATATATATATTGTTTAATTTCCATCTTCCCCTCACGTCGTGACTGGTGACAGATACTTCGCGATACTAAAGTTACTAGAATTTGTAGCCACAAGTTGATAAACGATGGTTTTATAGATGATTGGTCTTTCACTTCACTACTTATAATCAAGATTTCTGCACATTTCTTGACAATACCGTCGTTTAAAAAAGTCTATACAGTCCAGGAAATCCATCCCTAGTTAGTTTTAAGGGAAAGTGAAACCTGTTATATACTTTATTTACTTATCCAAATTTCATTTTTAATTAATTTTTTAATTTTTTTACGTTAATTATCACAAACTGAAAAGAAGCTTCAAAGAGAACTGATGATGTATAGAAATTAAATCTCAAAGATGAATTATTACACGCGGCGTACTGAAACTACATAATTTATCTCGTCTCTAATATGTCAACCCCTTCTTGAAATACTTTAGCAACTAAAATGATATGTTTGACATTTGGATGAAATATGATAATAAATAAAAGTAGAAGACTAATCTGAAATTTAATAAATGTAAATGTAATGAGAGTATCGTGGCCTAAAGTCAGAATTTGTTCTCTAAATTTGGTTCGAAGCTTACACTTCGTTTGACCGAAAACCGTAATTTAAGAACATTTTAAAAATTTAAAACAACCTTTGCATAAACAATCAGGTTTAACAAAATTTTGTATACATGAATTATCACAAAATTGATTGAATCAATATTACAAATTTTTGATGTTGAATGTAATAATTATCCTCGTTTTAAGAGCGAATTGCTGTATATTAATGTCGAATATAAATTCAATTAATGTGAAAACAGATACACATAATTTATATTCCATATATGATTCATTTCTTTATGATTTAAAATTATTCACATTTGAAATTTCAAAAGTTTAAATCTTTTATAAATAAATCAGTAAAAATAATGTAATGTTTTTTAGGTCATTTCGATCCTGGAAGTTATTGGAAAAAGTAAAAAAAAATCTATTAAATGATGTATATTCACATAATATTTTGTTAATTATGAAAGTTACCATTTTATACTAAATTTATTTATTTGTTTGGAAGTCATCTATAGTCTTTTTCATTATATTTATTTAATACTGTTTAGTTGTATAACTGAAGAGGTCCGTGAATATAAGAAGGAAACGTTTTGTACATAAATGTAAATTTTAATAAATCCGCAGTTCTGGTCATGATTCACAAATATAATTGATAAGTCTTTCCTGCCCAAATCTATTTTTAGGCGATTTTCGTTATATTATAATAAGAAAAAGTAGTCTGGGTTTGTGGACAAGAAGGTGACTGTTTTATGCAGCAATTTTCGGTTACTGCTGCGTCCCGTCTTAAGCTCTGGGTATTTCACATGCTGGTGTTGTAGGTTATAGACGCAGGTGGACTCCGTCGCTAGCAGGACCTGACAGAAAGAAGGCTTTCACGGGGAGCACGTTTCTCACTGGCTGAGCTCCTTAAATATTCATGCACGACCTCTGCAGTACAGGCGGCGATGTCTCTGCGGGCCAGAAAACACAGACTCGCCACAAATCCGCCGTCGTCGACGACGACAACGGACTCTTAAATTAACAATGACGACTATCGGTAGGCCGGCGACACTTTCTTCGCATAACGATTCCATTCATATTTGAAACAGAAACGGTGACTGAAACACGTATTTGCCTTTATGAAGTGAGAACTGCAGTCCTTGCATATACACTAGGCTAAATTATGAAAAAACAGACTTAAATTAAGAATCGTTTTTGCTCTATCCTTCCGCATCCCCCCTTTCAAATCCCTTCTTATGTTATTAAAGGGGAGTTCCCACCATGTCACTTACATTCACGTAGCCTGCTCCTAAAAAAAAAAGAAAAATTGGCTTAAGTATCTGCCGATGATATGACCACATTTCATTCTTCCGTTTCGGTGATCCCAATTTCCAATCGTACTCTGTCCGTCGCTCAGACCCTTAAACCCATCTGTATGTAGATATCGTGAAGAGGGGTAATTGTTGGACTGGAGAACTAGTTAGTGGTACGGAATTAGGACAAACAATCCGGTTTTAACTAAAGTGATCGACTAACTAAAATAGTTGTCCACCAACATACAAAGATCATTGGAGACTTTATACCTACACCTGTGTAGAATTCCCTTGTGTTTATGACATTGCTTTCAATTTTGTTAATTATATTAATTATTTTTACAGTGAGTTGAAAGTTACTCAGGTAGTCGGTATTCTATAGTCATTCTCCAATCATTAATGGTTTACTAATACGTATTGAATTTTTTTTATTAGTACTGTAAATATGATATTATACCCTCAGTATACTTAAAGAATTATTATTTTTGTTATTATTAATATATAATTATTTTACTTATATTAGACAGGAAATTTTGTGTTCCCGAATTTTAGTATGTTTATGTTAACTTTAATTGTAGCATCCAATTATTATATTGTAATTTTATGTAATGACGTATCCTATGTCCTCATACGAGGCCTAATGGAATAAAATAAATCTAATCAAATCATAATTCTACGATGCACCAATATAAATTCAATTTAATTTCCCTCATCCTTAAATTAAATAGATTTTAACCTTCAAAAATAATTTTCTTTAAGTTATTCTTTCTGCGGTCAGAAGAAAATACAATTTACGAATTCAATGACCTGAAACCATAATGAATCCAGTAAACCCCTTTTATTACTGAGCCATTATAGTGAAAAAATGGTTTTACTGTATTTAATATGGTTTCTATTCCCAGTATTATGGAAGATAAACCACCTTACTACAGACTACCTGATCAAATATCCAATCTATCGTTTTTTTCGTGCAGCTGTCACCGCATTGAGGCTCATCTCAGAACAAACCTACCTAAGGTCCTCGGTACCGTTTCACCTAAAACTGGACCGTTTAAGTTCGTGTTAAATCTCCCGTTTTCTACAAATAAAGAATTTCTCCCTCACCTATATTAAAATGTTACTATAAATACTCCAAACCCATGTTTGCATGTGGTCATTACTGCTTCCTCACTGACTAATCTGTAGCATTTCTGGATTTCAGGTTTCATAACCTGATGAACCGCTTTTCAGCTTCAATACCATTAGTAAATTAAAGCACTTGGGATGCTATTAAACTTTCATCTGGCAACGAAGGGTACATTTTTTTACATCCCTACATCAGCGCAGACACTTCTATCGAAAAGCGATTTATGAAATAAAAGTCCTCATTCCTGAAAGCAACAACTTCTCTCTCGTAAATTTTACGATCTAGGAGGAGACCTGTAAAATTTAGACGCCATCTGGAACCGATATAACGTCATGTGACGCTGCTGCTGCTGCTGCGAGCAAATAAACTTTACGCCGTAAGCGGTTAAGTTTTTATTACTCATCTGATCACGTGACACTCGAATATAACCTGGTGATAAGCTTTGTTTGCAGCTTAACGATGATTTTGTTCGCTTCGTGGCAATTAGAAAGCTAATACAGACAGAGAGGGGAAGAGGGAGGTAGACTCTATAAGGACATGGCACCTATATTGGCTCGGCTCGTTATAAATGACATCCCTCGTACAGATGGTAAAGTCCACTCGAGACAAATCCTATATAAATTAAACTGTATCGGAGGACAACTCCAAAAATTAACTATTAAAATTATTTTCATGTAGGAATTATGAAACAACTTTTATTTAAATACACATGAGTCCCAATGAGTACTTGGTAAATACTTACATAATTCTACTGTGCAATATGAAAATATATTTTGTAGATTAACAGGCTACATGAGGATAATCTCCTTTAATAGCATAGGAAGGGATTTGAAAGGGGGATGCGGAAGTGTGGAGGCAGGTAACAAAGGGTTAACTAAAGCCCCCGCGCTATAGTTTAAGGATCCTATCCGGCATACGCCTAAAAGTGCTGCAGGACAAATCTTAGAACCTGAATCAGGAAGTTCGGACTCTTGGTATTTTTCCCACGCCCTTGTTTGTTGTGGGGACGTGCCTCGTTAAGTTTTGGAGGCAGCTGGCCGACTGTTCCTTAATACCTAATTAATGTGCAAGAAATTGATAATTTACGACAATCGTGTGAAATATCTTTAAAACATTTAAACCAGATCAAGTCGTTTCCCAATTTTATTAAATATGGTGGATAAACAACAAATTACTGTAAAGTTAACGATCATTAAAAAAATGTGTCCGATCCTAGAATTTTTTTTTTCGATATGGATCTACTTTGCTCTATTTCCTTCCAGACTATTATCATGATGCCGTGAATAAATCAATTAAATCAAATGATTCGACATGAGTCAGTTTAAGTTTATTCGCTAACACATCCCAAGCCAGTCAGGTTCGAACTCAAGCCGTTTGCATTGCTGATGCGGAGATTGCGGCGCCAATGCTTTAATTGTTCGGAGGCAGGTATTTAAACTAAATTTAGCCGCAGTACTGAGCGGCTTCCATTGACGTCAGCGAGAGGAGAGAGCGAGCTACCCGGCGGCGGCAGCTGACGCCTGGGGCACCACGTTTAACTTCCGACTGCTGCGGTCACAATAGCAACTGCATTCGCGTGGGAGTGCTAGCCGCAGTTCCGCAACAGGAAACCAAACAGAGCACGCGGAAAGCGATTCCATTTCCCATTTGTCTTTTTCGGATGGAAAGAAAATTATGCCCCAGGTCTTCCGCAAGCCGAAAATTCCAAGTTAGTTGAGACAGATTCGCATTTTTTACATAAAATAAGTATGTCCTCACAATTAATATTAAATTTATTTAACCTCCTTCCGTCACAATTTTTTTGTATTATAACTCGCCAACGGTTAGCATTGAAACTAGCCCATTTATTTTCTATTAAATAAATTTAGGCTGTTATAGTTCTATACCCACATTAGTCCGAATATTTAACCTATTAGGCATGAAAAATTTTAATGATTACTGCTCCTACTTTAAATTTCCTCCTCCTCTATTGGAAAAAAATATTAAGTTTTATATGGGGGCAAAGAAATAAAACCTCGGTGTCGTATTGTGGACCTTTCGGTTACAACAAAATATTTCACTGTACAAGCAAAAAATGTATATTAGCAGTTATTTTCCTCGCCGTCATTTGACAATTACGAAATAATTTCTATGCAGATAGGAATCACAATGAGATTCTCCGGCACCAGTGACTCGGAGAAATGACAAAACTCATGCTGGTCGTAGTCTGGCCATCTCCAAATTATGTAGCCGTTCATAGAAATTAGTAATTCAGATCTCCAAACGACAATTAAAATCAAATCTCCAAACGAGTTAGGCAACAATTCAGTCAAACTACTATTCAAACAACATCCAAATAAAGTACTGAAATGTTTCCGTCAATCTGTCGCACTCGTTATCCGAACAAAAATTGCATTTATTAAAGTACGTGCCACCATGTGGATTACCCTCATGTAGCCAGTTACCCTAAAAAAAAGTGAGAGAATTTCTATTCCTAAAGAGCTATGGCGGAGGCTGCCTTTGGGGATGCCTTCACATCTCTCTGGTTTTTTTTAACTAAGTTCCCACATGCCGAGGCAGCTCGGCCTGTCTTGACAGGTGTATGTTCCCGGGGTCGCAGACCTTGGGCATACGGTAAGAGTTGTCCGCTATTCCTATTGGAATAGTCGGCCAGCTGCCTCCTAAACCGGTCAAGACACGGCGAGGGGAAAGCTGCGACCCCACAGCTAACCCATCTCTCGCACATCGGAAGGGCGTGCGACAAGTACCCAATGCCCGACCTACCTGATGCAGTTTTTTCTATGGTTTTCCCTGCATCACTCTTAAGAATATTGAGTAATAATATTGAACAGGTAAATAAATCTCTACAAGCGTGAGTGGAAGTCGTCTAAATTAATTGCTCAATATTATTTCAATTCATAAATTAAAACATGTTTGAAACACAATGAAACGTTCACTTGTCTGTAATGGATCAACATTTTAACAATCACAAGAAATTGTAAGTCAGTCTTTAATTGCAGTCTATTATCCAATCTGTTGGAACTTTATGTCAACACACACTGCACCTACCTTAAAATAAGTTAATCACAAACACCTGCAAATGCTACTAATGATTTATTCCGGAGACTTATTTCAGAAATAGAAACAAACTATTAAAACAATTTTTGGAAGCAACTGTTTAAATTACTCAAACGCTTTAAAATTCCAGTTTAATTTTTTTACCTCTCTTGTCAAAATCACAATTATTATTTTTGATGTTGATGTGAATTCAATTTAAAGTTCTAAAGTTTTTCAATAAACACTTTTCATCAGAAGCACCTCAAATATTCGTTAATCATTTAATCTGATTTTATAAATTATTCTTTGAACGATTATTCAGAGGTCTAGAAGTTAGCAAACAATCACGAACTCCTGCAGAGAATTCTGAAAATATTCATAATTAACGTTACGATATTTATACTCTAGTTATTTCAGTCTATTTTATTTTAAAGTATTCTCCCAATAATATCCTTATTTTCATAAAATTTCTGGGTTTAAAATTCCAGTTTATTTTATTTTTTATATTAACTAGCTGGGGGCAAGGAATTTAGCGGGTATTGATTTATAATAGACCAGAAAGTGAATGAATTCGACAGTAAACTCAATAGAGACCGTCACTTTTCTGATAATTAACTCATTGACGGTCTCATCCCGACGTATGCCGATATGAAGATATTAATCGGGATGATGACTGACAGTACCTTTAACCCAGTCAAGAATTCTGGTACATTAAATAATCATGGTACCTGAATTGAGTCTAAAAATCACAGTCCACTAAGAGAGTGAAAAAATATCCCCCTTCTTTTAATGGAGTAAGAAATTGTGCCGGTACCCTAAACAGATAAGAATTTTAGCACATTTTTTTAACTAAAACTCCATTCACCTTTATGCAAGTGTTTTTTCACCCCACAATTTCGACCGGATCTTAAAAATGTGTACCAAGTAGTTTTTGTAATGTCAACACTCATTTAAAAATCCAAAGATAATATAAGAACAAACATACTGTGGATATTACCAATGTTTAATGAAAATGGTTTATTTAAATTGTTTCTTTAATTATTGGCGGCGTAAATTTGAGTCCGAGCAATGTAAATAACAGCATTGTATGGCGCGCAAGAATGAAGAGACTATAATGGTTGCTACGGATTATAGTCGAAAAGGCTACGCACAGAGAACTTTGGCGGAAAACATTCCGTGTCTTTGGAGGGCCCGACGAGAGGAGTCAAAGAGACGGTCAGTCAGTCATTACATGGGTATTCTGGGAGCAAGAGCAGTGTGTCGTGGCGAACCAGCCAACAGTGGCCGAATTCAGCAAAGTATAAGCTGAATATATCAGCTTATGTATTAAAGTAATTTTCCACAGCAAAACCGAGTCTGATGATACGTCCGACAGTAAAGTAGAAAGGCGCCGAAAGTGTTGTAAAGTGTTACGAGGAATAGTGAGAAGTATTAAATCAGTGCTATGGCCTGTCAATAAAATATTGTTCCATTAAAAATAACTACGAGTGCACAAACCAGAGCAGCGTTGAACAAAATGGTCTGTAAAATCGTTACCGCCAGCTTTGTATAACTTTGTCAGATATTCCTATAGTTTTTTGTTGTTGTTAGATTCTTTGTATAACATTTTGTTATTGTAAATTAAATTCATATTTTTCTTTTGTAACTGGGTGAAAATTGCAACTCACTGTCTTGATTAGAGGCCTTGATAAGCGGGCCTGAAATTTAGATTCTCATGAAAGCTGAGGAATTTATTTAAAAACATAAAATATAAAGAATTCAAGGTAAATCCAAATTGTCAATTAAATAATTTTCTGATAGCTCTTTAAAAATTTTGGCTTAATTTCAACGTAAAATCCCGTAAACTTCCGTTATTTGTTTTTAGTTTATTCTGTATATTACATAATTTGGCTACAACGTTATGGCGTTTGTTGTATTTAATTTGTGCATACCACAGTACATACATCATTTTTATTATATAGATTATTTCTATACTTGCATTTTCTTTTCTGGGTTATATTTTCTATTTCAACACTTCTGTATGTTCTTATTCACGTGTCAAAGCTAATTTTTGACCAATCAAACTTCCTTAGTACCAGAATAACACCAAATCTAACATTTAATTTCACTATATTGAGGTAATAAATTACTAAATGGGTTTCTTCCATTAAAGAACTTTAAGAAAGTACGGTTGTTAATACAATAAATGTTAACTACAAATTAAAAATTAATGGCAATTAATTAATTACAACAAATATTTCTTACTGGATAAAAGCTGATATAACGAAATATTGAGAAATACTTACATACGAACGATTGAAAACATTAATAATTTTGTATAGTATAGTTTATACTTTATCAGCTAGTTATAATATGTAAAAAAAGTATTAAATAATATTCAAAATTATTAAATTTGAATATTTTTCCCAAGAATTTCTAAAATATTGACATAAAAATCTGTACATATATTTTTAACACGTTTTTACGAACTGATTATTGCCAAAATTATCCAGAAAGATTCAAATTTAAGAAATAATTTACTTTTCCAAATTGATAGTCATAAAAACATTGGGGATAAAATATAAATTTAAAATTATTGAAGATGTTTTATATTTTTAATGCAAAAACGACGTCACGTAACCTAAAAATCCAAGATAAAATTAAATGTCATTTCCTATTATTATTTTGCAAGAAAATACTGATAGGAAAGATTGAATAAAGAATTGTCAAATGTAACTGAAAAAAACTTATATCGATTTTATCACCGGACGAAGAGATTATTTTTCGATTTGTTATATTTACTTGGACAACTTTAATATATTGTTTATCCAATTAGCATCCAACATCTATTGATGCTAAATTGTTACAAAAATGTTTTAATATGTTACAAATCCTTCTACTAAACAAATATACGTAATATGATATATAAAAAATATGGTCGCTTTATATTTTCGATTTCGTGTATGTACCTACAGTAAATATTTCTCTTAACTGTCAAAGTTAATATGCGTTGCTAGAAGGGTGAAACTCGTCTTTCTTTCTTTTTCAGAGTTTGCCGGTAATATTCAGGGATAGTGTTGCCTGCAGGTTTCAGCGCAAACATTTTAAGATGGCAAACATGTTACGCTCGAGCTGCCTCGGGTGGCACGTGGATGTTTCCTTGCGCACTCCCAGACATTCGGCTTACTGTATATTAATAAAACGTAAAGAAAACACTCGCTAAAGAATAAACCATAATTCGAATATCAAAATTGAAAAAAACAACGCCACGTGATCCTCATTATGAAAATTAATCTTGCAATCACAAAATTTAAGAATTTCGATTTAAACTGTCCCTCGCCAGAAAAGGAAGAAAGGAAATCGAAAGTCTATGGTAGCTGGTCTAAGGTCTCGCGGGTGGAACCTTCGTGGAGGGACGGGGATGCACTCTTATCTCTATACTTTTAGAGTAACGTTTCCGCAAGGTCTGTTTTTATAGGACGCAAACATTGGACATACGGTATGAGGAGTCAGCCGTTCCGATTGGAAGAGTCGGCCAGCTGCCTCCTATACTGGTCGTTTCACGGAGAATGAAATGCTGCGTCCCCACAAAAAAACCCATTCCATTCATCTGAAGGGCGTGGTGCAATACCAAAGACAGACCTACTTAACATAGGTTTTTAATGGTATGTTCTGCATCACTTTCAGGGTCCTTAAACGACAGTACGGGAGGCCCTAGTTAACCCTTAGCTAAATTTTTCAAGCTTTCTGCATCCGTGTGTTTGAATCGCTTCCTACGATATTAAAGGGGAGAGGCCACCACGTGTCACTCAAAAAAATTAAGAGTTTCCTAATGGGATTTGATAAAAAATGTCATACGTACTCGAAAATCTATTAAATAAAATTACCTGTATGTGAGTGTATGTATGTTCCGCATACAAATCTACACCCGTGGAGCAAATTTCACCAAATTTCGTAAAACTTTTTACACGCTTCAAGCACTGGGAACATTATTAACTCTCTTACATGAATTTTTGATTGAGTAGGGTACCGAAAATATTTTTTTGATTAATAATTTTGATATTATTTAGTATTGGGAGTATTTATGCTTCACTAAAGCACCGATGGGTTCTAACTAAATTAGCATTTCCTCTGCATAGGTACGATAACGTACTTCTTAACTAATAGATTAATAATATATTTTCGGGCTTAAATAAATAAATACCCGAGCAACGTCGTGAACCCACCTAGTCTAATAAATAATATTGCCTGTATGTGAATGTGGGAATGTGGGTATCTTCCGCATACAAATCTACCCCCGTAGAGAAGAGTACACCAAATTCCGTATACTTTTTCTTTTCGACAGGAAAACAGGGAATGAGACACGCCTATCACTCCAAGGAACGGGGTGAAAATATTCAAACATGCTAATAAGGCAGATATTTGAATCGGATAAATATTTTTCGTAATTTTTCAAGGTTATCTGTGTATAATTTCAACTCCCTACAGCATTGGAAAGGAGCACCCTTAGGGTGGGGGTGGAGCGGTGTTACAGAAAAGTAACGCGAATACGACCTAGATTGGAGTCAAATCCGAGGTTATGGATGTTGCTGAGTTTAATTATAACATTGCCATTTAACCCCAAGGGGGTGGACGGGGGTGGAAATTTTGAAACATGCAAAAACGGCTGATATTTGCGTTGAATAAATATTTTTCAGGGTTAATTAGATTGATAGTATTTCTACTGATGTTGTTTATGTACAATTTCCACCCATTCCGGTATGGGAGGGGAGAACGCTTACGGGTGGTGGTGGTGGGGCGTTACATAAAAATAACGCTAAAACAACCTAGTTTCGAGTCAAATCTGGGGTTATAGATATATAACAATCCCGGGCAACGCCGGGCACCCAGCTAGTACATAATAAAACATTTATCACCGAAACACTAATTTCAAACCATGTAAGTAATGATAAATTAATGTACTGACATATACATTTATAAAACACGAAGAAGGAAGGCAAGTGAACTGAAAAAACTGTCAATGGTGCATTACTCGTTAGACAGCTGGTTACTGGAGTATCTTTTTTTTTCAGAGAAAATAAGAGTCTAACACTCCGAGGTTGTTACTCGTGTAGCATGAGGGAAGGGGTTCTGAATATTAGTGACTAAACTTATAAATATTTTCTGTTGTGTGCATTCCTTTTGATGCTGACTTTGAATATTTTCCGTTTACTTTATCATGCACCTTGAAATCACGAAGATGAAAAGAAAGTGAGTACGGTACAATATATATATATATAATTGTAACGTAGATATTATGATGAGTGTGGATGGATTCAGATCAATAGAGCCCTCTCTATATTTTATTTGCGTTATTTTTATTGTCTCTGGTGGTTGACGAATGCGTCGCCGTGGACCAAGTTGTTAATTGCGGCGGTGGCCGAGGTGAATAATGGTGTTGTTTACATCTTAGCCGCAGCGCGCAGGCATAATTAATTACGGAAGATATTTCTTCCCCCTTTTCCCCCGCCACCCCTCAAGGGCGTGATTTATAACCTCTGTCGTATTCGCTTTCGTTTAATTGAATGAACATTAAGAATATCGGCTAATTATGACATGAAATAATGAAAATTGCCCTCATCAACGAGCGGGGGAATAAACACGATTTAATCAGTCATTCCTCTTTTTTTTTGTCTCGATTAACATTTGAGCATTTCCACTTCCGTCTCCTGCTGTCATAATCTCTGACTTCATACCTTGTTAAGTAGACACTTTAAATGCTTCACATATATATAATCGCGTTTTACTCATCTTCTGAACCATCACCGAGTGGTTTTAAGTTTAATATCAAAATACTAGAGAACTACTGTGTTCGCAGTAATATTGTGTGTGGAAGATACTGGGATAGGGAGAGCAATTGATATTGTTATCATAACATCACTACACGACTATAGTTGCGTGCGCAGTATCCGTTTATTGCGCATATAGTTCAAAAAACTTTGCTACTCATTACGGAATCCGTACAAATACCAATAGTTTATGAAATATACAAACCAGTACAGGTTCAATAAATATTTGACGAAATACGTGCTATGCGAGAACAAATGAAGATAATAATAATCATATTAATATTTATAAAAAATTGAAACTATATCTGACTTGTATTAAATATAATTAGCAGAAATTGGCCTAAAGTCAGATTTTATATATAAACAATAACATTCACATATATTAACTAAAATACATAATGTTTCTTCCCTTTGTTTAGAGACGTCTACGGATGTGTCCAAAAATTATTTAAGAAACATAATAAAAAACAATAAAAGGTTATATAAACAAATTAAATTAAGTGTAATATTGATACATTATTTTAAAAAAACAAGCAAAATGGGTTAAAAAATTTTAACAGAATAATTTTTGGACTCCTCGTTGGTAATAGGTTTTAATCAAATGAAGACATCTCTAAACAAAGGAAAGAAAAGTCATGTATTTCAGTCAATAGATGTAGATTTTATTGTTTTGACCTTTGGTCAATTACTACTAATTATATTTCTTATTATTAATTCACATAGAATTCCATAGATATGCCCTTCATGATGACCGAACGTCCACGTCACCAGTAATTTTACAGTTGTTTTTTTTAGGGCAACAGGCTACATGAGGGTAATCCACGTTGGGCAACTCCCCTGTAATAGCATAGGAAGGTATTTGAAAGGGGGGATGCGGAATGGTATAGGAAGGTATCCAAGGGTTAACTAGGGCCCCCGGGCTGTATTTTAAGGATCCTACCCGGCATTTGCCTAAAGAAATGCAGGGAAAACCATAGAAAAACCTGCATCAGGTAGGTCGGGCATTGGGTACTTGTCCCACGCCCTTCCGATTGTGCGAGAGGTGTTTGCTGTGGGGACGCAGCATTCCCTTCTCCGTGCCTCGACCAGTTTAGGAGGTGGCTGGGCGACTATTCCAATGGGAATAGCGAACAACTCTTACCGTATGCCCAAGGTCTGTGACCCCGGAACATACACCTCTCATAACAGGCCGAGGTGCCTCGGGTTGTGGGAACCTTAGTTCAAAAACGGAGAGTAATTTTTTTTTTACAGTATTGATATTGTTGGTTTTATTTGATAGATACAAAATTTAACCTGCAACTCATTCTACTTTATATGTTGAAAACAACCTGTCGTTTTAATTTAAACTTTTTATCAGATAGACCTGACCGTCAGTCTATTTTTCTCTAAAAGTATAAAATATTGCTTGTGGTGAAAGGAAATATCTAACCAAACCGTATGCAAAGAATCGATTTTCTTGGTATTTTCGTTTTCCAAAGACAAACAACAAGTACAATTATCCGTAGTCAACTTTGAAATTCTAATTGGGACCGTGTAAGACAACGTTGGATAGTACTACTGCGATCTTCGAATCTGTTCATCAATTGTTCTCAAATTGGAATACAAAATACGTTATATTTTAATTTTACTACTTATTTTGTTCAATTATATTTTAATGTTGCCCCTGAATATTAATGCGTCCCCCGGGAGATTCCTCTCACTCTCTCTCTCTCTCTCCAGAGCTAGGATTACTTCTCTGGGGACTTGGGCTCTATTCGCGGCAGGATTGAATGAATAGTTATTCATTAGCGGTTAACCACAAACTAGCTCCCGATTACTACAGGGTACAGGGGAGGAATCCCTATTCATGGATGAAACATCCCCACTCCGCTGTAATTTTTAATGAATTCCTCCCTCTCCCCCCCTCTCTCGTAATGGATCGCGTAAAATGTTCACAGACACCACCAACCCCCTCAACTAATTTTCCGCTATTGGATCGTAAAAGAAGCGACCTGATGAGTTCATCCGATAACATAGTCATTAGATGTTACGTCCTCGCTGTGTTACACAGATGATAATTTAGTTGTTAAATAATTCGGATTTTTGGGTCATAGAAAAATCAATATCTTTGAGTTAGTGTTATTTCAATTTAGAAACCAAATTCCTGGAAACCGTTTGTGACTTTTTTTAATTAATTATTTCAGGGACTAAAAAAAATAATAAGCAGCGAGAAAAAAAAACATAATAAACTGAAAAACAATAAATATTACTAGATGTTATATAAAATGTATGATTTATTCTTAAATTTTAATAACGTATTAAAAATAAATTTGAAAACTAATTCTGACGGCCTATAAGCAAAGTAGTTTAGATTTGTAAATTGAATAAATTCTAAAACCATTTTAGAAAAGAACATAAAATGCCTCATGGCATAATTTTTTAATCGTTTGGATCTGAAATTTAATGGTGGATTTATAGACGTATTTGAATGGACAGTTGTAGTTTACAGAAATTTCATGTAAGTAGAAAGGAACTGAATGGATTTAGTAACAAATAACTTAGTTCTGTCTCGAGATGTTATTTATCCTTAACTCCCTGATTTGTTTCGTTATTTTTATGTATCGCAACTCCACCTCTATCCCTAAATGTGTTATCGGCCAGGTTGCATTGTTTGAAAATTCACTAAATTAAATTAATAATGTGGTACTTAATTTAGTAATTTGCGAAATTAAATAATTAATTTTTATTTAAATTGAAAACTATTTGTTTAATTTTATTTATTTTTCTACAAATCAATTTTTTTAAGCGTAATGATGTTGGCGTTCCCATATTCATCTTCTTCGTATTCCGTAATTATTTTTTATAAATCAATAATTACTGTACTTACAATAATTACAAATGTAAAATTTCGTTCCATAAGTTTTCATATAAAGTCCCATAAACACAATTAAATGACTTTCTATAATACGAAGAAGAAACAGTAGCTGGTGTCTGATGCAGTTCCCAATATCCACGTGCATTTCTTGTTCTCATTTTAAATAAAATAACTTCCTAAATAACGCACAGACGGAAATAATTTTAATAAGAAAGACAGCTTTCCCCGTGTAAATTATTAACGAATTTTTGACGGTTACTCACCAGATTCTGGATGTTGACGTTCACCAAGGCTCTCTTCAGCCTGTGTGGCGCTGCGTGACTTGTGCGACGTATACCATATATGGTGGCGGACATGCTGCGACCAGATTGGCCGCTGAGGATCGCCTGACATTTACTACGTGACATGGAAACACATGTGTCCTGGACGCTGTGGTCAGGCGATCCTCAGCGGCCAATCAGGTCGCAGCATGTCCGACCACTATATATGGTATACCTCGCACAAGTCACGCAGCGCCACACAGGCTGCTGACAGCAGTGGAGAACAACGTCGATAAATCTGAACCTTGTGCGTAACCGTGAAACATTTATTAAACTTATAAATTGTTACATTAGCAGACGCTATCAGCAGTCATAATATACATATATATTTATATATATATATATATATATGTCACATAATGTAGCAATATTTAAATTCGAGATTAATTACACGGTGACCAAGCAGATATATACAACGATTATCAACATGACTGAGCAAACGTTGAAAACATCAAAACAAAAATCTTTCGTCCGCTCACACAGCCTGACGATGTTACAAATATGTACAGAAACGTTTTTGTGTTGTTATGATTAATAATTATTTTAAATTATAAAAATCGTCTGTTAATGGCCGTTAAGGATGTTCATTGTTAAAAACAGACGTGAAAATAAAATATATGACTAATATTGCAGTGTGAAGAGCTGACAATTTGCAGAGAAACAAAATAAATTATTCCATTTAAAATAAATGAAGAATATTTATACGAATCAAAAAATCAGGTTTTTAACAATATATATATATATATATATGTCTGGTTCGACAGCTTAATTATTTTAAATATAAAAATGTTAATCGTAAACGGGTTATTGTTTCCTAAACCTCGTAACTTCTATTACAATTTTGCTTCTCAGCTAAACTGGTTTCCCTCTCGATTTATTTATATATTAATTTGGTTTTAAAATGAAAAAAATTTACGTCTCATTGACGTATTATTGAATAAGATAGATAGTCAATTAAAGGGTAATATAAATACCACACAACAACGTTTCTGGGATCCTTGTTCCTTTCGTCAGGTGCTAAGAAGAGCCTAGAGCGACACAACTGCACGCGTCGGTTGACAAAACCCAAAAGCGACGAAAACGCAACGGCAAAGGGACAGCAGACAGTTCAACGTAACAATAAGGAGTTTCATAGTATCTCTTTGTACATTAATTACTGTGTGATCTTTGATTTAATGTGAATCATCTCTGACATGAGCCTGTAATTTTTGTTTTATTTAAGAACTGTTTCTTTCTCGTGTTCCATACAACAAAATTATTAAATAATTCCCTTTTATTTGCTTTTCAGTTGGGTACTTTATTTCTGCCAGTCGTCACTAATTCATATCAGTATTGCAGTCCTTTTAATTATATATTATTAATTAATATATTATATTATATATAATTAATTTTATATTACCCTTTTTTGTCTGTATTGGCTATTTTTCTTATTCATTAATTTGGTTTTATTAAGTCTCTGATTTTATGAAAGTCTGTACCATCTTCAGTATTTCAACTTATCTGTTTAATTAAGTTTTTATCCTGTTGAGATTTTGATCTTTTCCTCTTGCGGGCCACATAATTTTGAATATCCTACTATTAATCATTTTAAAATATTTATATACCTCTTTCTGCATTGGAAAATAATCTCGGTTGTATTTATCCGACTGAAATATCGACTGTTTTAACATGTTTAAATATTTCTACTCTCGTCCACCTCTGCTTCTGGGGGTGGTAGACGCTTCCCACCCCGACAGTGTTTGTTTCCTGGTCGCAAAGAACACGTGTACGAAATTTTGTGAAATTTGCTCCACCGATGTAGATTTGTATAAGGAACATATATATATATATAAACATACACTTTGCTTTATTTATTAGATTAGTCCTTTTCAATCGATTTGGAGTATCAGGTCTCTGTCATGGTCTTTACAACTATTTCCAATAGTTGTTATTATTCATTGTATATGGTAAAATGTTGCATTATCATCAATATAAATATCGTTAAATATTCAAATTACTGATTCAAATTTTGTTTTCGCAATTTATCATTATGAAAATAGTCATCCGAAATTCTTAATTGAATAAAAAGTACGTCTATTGCGAGTCAAAAAACTTAAAGTATTTGAATAAATGCTTGTAACGGTTTATGATTTATATTTGTATAGATATTAACTCAGGTTATGTAGTCATACGTAATTACCATTGACATAATAATTATTTGTGATACAGTTTGTGTAATTTCGAGAGTAGTTTTCCCAAAGATGCATAATGAAGTGCACTATTGAATTAACCATTGAATTTTTGGAAGCATACCAAAGTGCATAAATGGTATGAGACAAGCGCGCTTGAGACCTAAAGGCAAAAAAGAACATTAAATGGTTCATTATTTGAGTAAAAATTTCCCAATTTTGACCCCAGGTTTGAGGCATTATAAATATACGCATATAATAAGCATTCGCACAATGCTGCCGCTATAGCGGCCCTTTACGCATATTCTTATTAAATATTTACATCTCAAACGCAAAATCTAAATTTATAAATTGTTACTCAAACGATATCATGTATAATTTATTAAAAATTTGTCTTTCTGTCTCAAGAGCTCCGGTCCCATGTTATTTATGCACTTTGATATGCTTCAAAAAACTCAAAAGTAAATTCCTTGGTGCACTGCCTTATGTAAATTTGATCAAACTTCTATCTAAATTACAAAAACCTTATCACAAAAATAATTGTGTCAATGGTAATTAAATATAACTATAGGAACTGAGTTAAAAATCTATACAAATATAAATCAAAAATAGTCACAAGCATTTATTCTAAAATTTTCAGTTAAGTAATTCGCACTAGACGTTCTTTCTAAAGTTTATCGGTTTTTGTAATCAAGTTTGAATTGTGTTACCGTAATTGTAATTTGAAAAAACAAAATTTTAATAATTAATTCGAATATTTAACGAGATTTATGTTGGTGATAATGCCACATTTTGCACTATATAATGAATAATAGCAACTATTGCAAAGAAAAATAATTATGTTGATATGTATAAAGTTGTACAAAACCTAGCCAAGAAAGGCAAAACGTGTACTAGGGACACGCGTGGTTCCTCGTCTCGTAACCCTTTCACTCAGGCGCAAGAAACCACCGGATATACGAGCGTTAGCGAGACAACCCGAGCAATCCATATAACCCGAGTGTGTAAATCCGGACTCAGACCGAGAACATTACTGACAGCCCTCGTATATGTGAATAGTTTACAGATAATGATGCAAACGAATCTTCCAGGTCGCATAAAAAGTCCTCACTAACACACGCCTCTATATATAATTTTTCACATGATCCATAGTCCACTCGATACTTGTCCGAATAGAGTAATAGAACATATATACTGTATCTGGATTAAACTTGCCATTATCTTTAAATTTCAATCCACATATTATCGTAGTTTGTTTTTACTTAGTCTTTATAATTATACCCCCCATCCCAATCGTAAAGGGATAGCAATAGAATCTAAATAAAGAGCAACTTGTTTCGAAAGTTCAAAACAAAGGTACGTTTGTAGTTGATTTTTCTTTCCGTTTTTTTGACAAATAAACTCCTTGACGCTCACAAAGGCAAGGAAGGCAGTTATAAATAAAAGCTACTCTCCTCCATCCCTGTTTTACGGACGAAATCTGCATCGCTGGAGGCAGCTCCGACCGTGCGGAATCGCATTTCAGCAGCGCTGAATTTACTGCGGAATGTGGAACAACGCGAATTAAAAGCCATCTGTTTCGGAGCCACGGCACAATCAACGACGCCCTTGTTTGCTTCCCACAGAAGGAAAATACGAACGAACGACGGCCCGCTCCAAGAGCTTACCGCAACAGCACGAGGACATGTTTATTCTCCCCGAGGACGGCGATCTCAGAGGTCACAGAAACGTGTCATTTTAGCGAATGGGACGAGACAGTTCGGCGGGGAAATTTACAACGCCTCTCAGATGTAAGTCTCTGGTGAACGTTATGTTCCCGTGCTCGAAAAATTGAGACTTCATTTATTCCGTAAAAAGGCCCTTACCTATATTCTTCTCACGGGATTTTCTTCTATTGCAGTTACGTGGAACTCAATGGTTTTGTTATTTGTATTTTTATCCGATTCAGTTTATAAATTTATAGATTAAAAATATTTATACATTCTAAAATATTAAAATGCAGAATCACAGACATTCGGTAGTAGGCGGTTTCGATATGACATTTTATAAATGTGAAATAAATTTTCATTTCAAAAATCAAAAATATGTATAGATATTTTGAAACACGAAAATTCAATGTGGCACTGACAATACTGAGGCATAGAGTTATGTTCTATCACCAAATAAAATTGTCAATTCCAAAATTTAAATTATTTAGTTATATTTTAAATAACAAAATGCTGAATATCACCACCAAAAGATTATAATAATATAGAACAAGTCAATATAGGAAAGTAATAATAATAAATAATAAAGATACAGACAAAAGAAGTGATTATAAAAATACCACACAAAGTTATTGTTCCTTTCTTCAGGTGCTAAGAAAACTGAAAAAAAAATCAAGAACGTAGAGCGAAACAAATGCGCAAGTCAAATAACAAAAAATCAAAAGTCACCTCAATATAGGAAACCCAAAACCATTAAACAGCCCACAATAACGAAGAAAAATATTATTTCCCTATTTCCATCATCATCAAAAAATTAAATAAATCATAGACTTTCAATCGGCTGACCATATTCATCTGTTCATGGGTCAGTCATTCGTTAAAATTTTCCACTATACTGTTTATGTTGAGAATAACTAATATAACATAAACAATTCGGTGGGAAATTATTTATTACCTTTGTTGATTTTTGCACCACTGTAATCAGCAGTCTTCACACGAATCAAACCGCACGCATTCAAAAAAAATTCACGTCATAAACGATTCATGACCAACCGCCATTTTGTGCGCATTGCCGTGACGTCACTCGCAACGGTCAAATGAGATCGTGCAAAAAACTGAATCGTTTGAAAGCCGAAATAAGCAATTGCCGGAACAGCAATGTAAACATAAATATTTATTTAAAAATATGGAATTACGGCGCTCAACGAGAGATTTTCAATTGAAAAAAAAACATACTAAAAATCCTAATAAATTAAAATTAAATAAATAGAAGGATGAAAAAAACAGCAACATGTTATGTCAGAAATATGTTAACTATAAAAATTAAATACAAAACATCAAGACTTTTTAACACCGAAATTTATGCACCCTCTTCAGGTATTTTAAAAGGAATTAAATGATACAGTTTCAAAATTGTAATAAAAAATCTCCAAAATTTTTATAACATGATAATATATAAAATAAGAATGCTAAAATTTATATAGTACTACATACAATTAATTCCATGATATATGGGCGAACTAAAATGATACGACGTTATTGTTTTAATATTTTTCGATTTAATGTTTTCAATTTATATTCATTATAAATTTCTTACTTGATAAGCTGATGATTATTCATTTATTAGAAAATGGTCGATTAATAAAATAATAATAAAGAAATTTAACTGAAAGAAAAAATTACATTCTTATAAATCGCGGTGTGGTAAAAAATCCTCACTATGGAATTTACGTGCGTAAGAAGTCAAATTGCGCGTAGGAGGTGTGCAGCAATCTAAGCTCCCGGTTCTCTTTGAACGTATTATATTACTATACGTGTGTCAAAGATACAACAAGCAAAATTAAGAATTCCATATCAGTCGTTTAATATTATTCCGAATATATATATCAACAATTCCTCAATTAAGGATAAATATATTACTTCGATAGTACAGTACTTGAAACTAAGGATTGGTATAACCGTTAACTTATTTTAAAAATTGCGACACCTTATTGCATAACAATTCGATTTTACATTAGCAAATATTTTTGATATCACAATTAACATTAAAATAAATGAACAAACGTACAATGATGTGAACACATTTGAACGCTACAAATAACATTAATTTTACCTCGTTGTATTTCTGCAAGTCATCATCAGCTCTGCGACACAACATAAAAACACTCATTTTGAAGTCGGATACTAACAACGAACATTACTAACACGAACGCTTTATACTGCAATAATTTCTGATGAAACGATAAAATACACGAGAACTGCGTACGGAACGAATTCAAACCGGCCGCTTTACTGACACGAACTGTAGCGCCGAGGTGATTAAACGAACCAAAGAAGACAAATGAACGGCTTTACGCGCATCCATGGCTAGTCTGCATAAATGTTAGAAGCAACGGGTCATATATATCACACTAAAATTACCAATCACATACATTCTCTTTTAAAAAACACAATGTTATTACTCGTGCTGCAGTATCAAATTCCTCACGCTAGAATTTACGAGCGTAAAATTCAAATTGCGCGCGCGCGCCATGATTGTGAAGGAATGTGTAGCGATCAAAGCACCCGGCTGTTTCATACGTGGCGGCGGTAGTCTTTGATCCGTATAATGTTCCTATAACATTCTTGTAAAGACAACCAGCACAATTAGCAATTCCATCTCAGTCGTTTCATATTAATACATAAATATATTAATATTTTCTCAATTAATGTTAAACAATGATGAAAATAGTATAACATCTGAGATTAAAGATTGAGTTACCCTTGAAATTCTGTAATTACAATTCTTTAAACCTATGTACTATATATTAAAGTACGTATGTGCCTGTGAGAGAATTTGTCATTGGAGGTGTCTTCGAGGGCTATTCTCTCGCAGGCAGAACCTTGTACGAGAGATACGAAGGGGCTACCTTTGGGGATGCCTTTTTCTCTCCGTTTTTGAACTAAGGTTCCCACAAGCCGAGGCACCTCACCCTGTTTTGAGAGGTGTATTTTCCGGGGTCAAAGACCTTGGGCATACGGTAAGAGTTGGCCGCTAGTCCCATTGGACTAGTCGGCCAGCTGCCTCCTAAACTGGTCGAGGCACGGAGAAGAGAATGCTGCGTTCCCACAGCAAACTCCTCTCACGCTATCGGAAGGGCGTCGGACAAGTACCCAATGCCCGACCTACCTGATGCAGGTTTTTCTAGGGTTTGTCCTGCATTTCTTTAGGCGAATGCCGGGTAGGATCCTTAAAATATAGCCCGGGGGCCCTAGTTAACCCTTGGCTACCTTCCTCTAATCTTCCGAATCCCCCCTTTCAAATCCCTTCCTATGCTATAAAATGGCAGTTACCCAACGTGGATTACCCTCATGTAGCCTGTTGCCCTAAAAAAATTAAAAAATTAAAAAAATATATTCCTGAGTGTACCTTGTAGGAGAGATACGAAGGGGCCACCTTTCGGGATGCCTTTTCCTCTCCGTTTTTTAACTAAGGTTCCCACAAGCCGAGGCACCTCGGCCTGTTCTCAGAGGTGTATGTTACGGGGTCACAGACCTTGGGCATACGGTAAGAGTTGTCATCTATTCCCATTGGAATAGTCGGTCAGCTGCCTCCTGAACTGGTCGAGGCACGGAGAAGGGTATGCTGCGTCCCCACAGCAAACTCCTCTCCTGCTATCGGAAGGGCGTGGGACAAGTACCCAATGCCCGACCTACGTGATTCAGGTTTTTCTAGGGTTTTCCCTGCATTACTTTTAGACGAATGCCGGGTAGGATCCTTAACATATAGCCAGGGGGCTCTAGTTAACCCTTGGCTACCTTGCTCTACCTTTCCGCATCCCCCCTTTCCCTCCTTTTCATATGCTATAAGAGGGGAGTTGCCACTATGTGTATTACCCTATACATAGCCTATCTACACCTTCAAAAAAAGATCTTGATGACGTAAGTAGCAAGTTTGTAAAATTATTTGTTTTTTACCTTCCCGAATTTTTAGGACTTTTTTTTATCGCTGAGAGGTGCAATTCTCCAGATTCTGGTTTCTCTTCCGCGGTTCCCCGAATCAAGAATTCGTTTATGGTTTATCCATATCTAATATCTATTATTAATCATTTATAACGCTATTTTATATTCAACGTACATATATTTATAAATCATTATTTTCCTTTGAGAGTATCCCTCATTTGTAATTTTAAATGAGGTCCTCACAAGATTTAGTGTATCTTATTTTATGAAACAGTCCTACCTTCTTATTTTTCAAAAATAAATAACGAAAATTTCTCTATTCATTTCTGATTTAATGACTTCCCACGAAAAGTAAATCGAAAGTCTTTCAGAAACACTATTCTAATATGAAAAATTTAAATGTAATTATGAATGTATAGCAAAGATCTCGTAAATTAAAAATTAATGAAACGATATCTATGTAAATTAGTGACTGTAATATTCGATAGTTATTCAATCATAGTTCAGGGCGGAAATATGAAAGAGTGTATTGATGTGATTTTTTAAAAAACAAAAACATATTTCTCAATAGTACGATTTAGAATTAGTTATTCAACGAATTTGCATAAATATCGTAATTGAGATTTAATCGACAACTATATATTCAAAATACCATAAAAAAATCTGTCGTAATAGAATTAATCTATAATCAAAAAAATTGTTTAATGCAGAATTTGTTATGTGTTTTATTACAACTCCGAGTTAATACATTTACAGTATTATATAGATTAACAACCTCTTCCAGAGTATCTCTATTTTATATTTTTCATCAATATACTTGTATCATATGTAAAAGAGTACCTTTATATTCTGCATTAATTAATTTTTGCGTGACATTTGATGAATCCAGACGCATATGCTATTCTTTTTTTTGTATATGATATAAGTTAGTGATGAAAAAGCAAAATAGACACTCATCGAGAAGGGGTGAAGCATCCTAATCGCTCTAAATACCTTGGACTTGGATCCCGTTACCTAATATGAAACTGTTATTAAATGTCGTTAAATGGAACGGTAAGGCTTATTCGAAAACCATTCATGATTAAGACTAATCACTCCAGCTGGAATGACGTCCTAGAGTGGATGATCGTTACACTCACATACACACACACACACACACACACACGGTCGTAGGCCACATAAGCTGCGTCGCAAGCAGCTTAAATGAAGCAAGCGAGGAAACGGGGCAATATTCTCCACACCGCAGAGGCCTGTTTATTAAAAACGCGGCCCCCAGAGCCAAAATTGCGCAATATAAGAGGGCAACGAAGTGGGTGTATTGCAACATTATTCAGGAGGAGCTGGCTTGGCTCCGGTGGGGGCTCAGCTGCGAAACACGTCGCCAATTCGCGATAACTCGCACAAGTCGATTGCTGTAAACAGGCCGCACCCTCCCGAAATCCATTAGACATCAGCTCCATCCACCTCCACCCACCACTCTCTGTTCAAACACGTCCGCCCATCTCAAGAGTTGGGGACGACATATTGGAAAGATAAATCTTTAACACACCATGTGGTGTAAAGATTCAAACCTCAGAAACTCCTAAATTTTATTTCTTTTGAGCTGTGGATATTTAATTCTCAGAGATAATTTTCCGAGACAAGACATTTTTTTCTTAGTTTACGACGTCGGCTATTGCCAATAATTGACGTATGCTTCGTTTCGAGAGCAACGAAGTAATACCACTGTGATCAAAAAGTAAGGTGAAATTGTCATTTAAAACTCCCGTGTATTAGGAAGGCAGGTAAATTTTGTTTTCCTAGGTTGGTAGGACTGTCTATAATATTTGCTGTTTTTTAAAAAGTTTAATTATCTCCGAGTTACACGTGTTTTTGTAAACAACCAAAAGTGAATTTTTCGATTTTTGCAATGGGTGATTTTGTTGAGCAAAGAACTTGCATCAAATTTTGTTTGCGGAACGAATATTCTTGTGCGGACACGTTGAAAATGTTGCGGAAGGCCTTTGGTGATCAAACTATGGCACAAAAAAACGTTTATAAGTAGTACGAGTTCAAAGAGGGTCGAGAACGCGTTGAAGACGAACCGCGCTCTGGACGACCATCAACGTCTACCGACGAGGGCCACGTCCTAAATATCAAAGATTTGGTGCTTGATTATCGTCGATGGACAATTAGAGATCTCGCTGATAGTGTTGGAATATCATTTGGCTCAACCCAAACTATTTTGAAGAATGTTTTGTGTCTCAAACATGTCAAGTCTCGATTTGTGCCAAAATCGCTCAATTTTTTGGAAAAAAAAGCGTCGCGTTGATGTGTGTGAAACTTTGTTGTCTGACTATCAGGACCACTTGAAATGTATCATTACTGAAGACGAGACTTGGATTTATGCATACGACCCTGAAACCACCGACCAATCCAGCGAATATCGTGCAAAAGGTGAAGCAAGGCCGAAAAGACCACGGTAAAGTCGATCGAAAATCAAGGTCGTGTTGACAGTTTTCTTTGATTATCGTGGTGTGGTGCACTATGAATTCCTTCCGTCGGGCCAAACTGTCAACAAAGAATATTATGTCAGCGTTATGCGTCGTTTGCGTGAAGCTATTCGTCTGAAACGGCCGGAATTATGGGCGAACAACTCTTGGTTCCTTCATCGCGATAATGCACCATGTCATACTGCATTGGTTCTTCGCGACTTTTTTGCCAAAAACTCGACTGATATCATTCCCCAACCACCGTATTCGCCTTATTTGGCTCCGTGCGACTTCTGGCTATTCAGCAAACTCAAAAGGGCCAATGCGGGGACGCCGTTTTGACACGATTGAGGTATAAAAACCGAATCGAAGAAGGTCTTGAAGGCTATACCGGAAAAAGACTATTCCGACTGTTTCTAGGACTGGAAAAAGCGTTGGAAAAAGTGCGTTTTATCGGACGGGGATTACTTTGAAGGGGATGAAATTGATTTGGAAGAATAAATAAAGAATTTATATTTTATAAATAAATTCCCCTACTTTTTGTTCACAGTGGTATTTATTTACTAAGGGAGCCGTTTATGTATTTTTATGGATTAATTTTCGTTCGGAGAGCGAGCTAGACAGATATTTTGACTGAAGAAATCCGTTAAGTATTTTTATCGGATGCATTTTGAATCATAGTTTTACTAATTTGTTGTCATATTTTCATTACGATTCTACGCAAATGTAGAAAGTTCGCAAGTACTCTTTGATGTTCCTATTTATTTATTTTAAAAAAATTTAATATAATATAATTATGTGTGCAACTATTACATATTGAATTCTTTTGGGCCTACGGTGATTTAAATTATACTTTGTTTACAGTAATCAATGTTGGATCAATTAATCCATAATTAGCTGAATATTATTTAAATAGTAATGATTCAAAACGCAGTGAGTTCTAGATTTTATTTGTATTCATAACAGTCCACAGGGATAAGTATTCCGAGGCCAGACCTTTGGTGTACGTCGTATGGTTGTGCAGATAGGGAATTTGGTGACGGACTCTGGCTCAGCGTCGAGGATGTTACTACCACTGAATATTGCTGGAAATATCCACCAAACAAGGCCGCAAGAGAGAGTTAGTGCCCTCCGTTGTGGTTTCACGTTACTGCAACATGGCGTCCACTACTGTTGGCGAGAACCGCAGCCACTCCAGCGAGCCTTGAAGGGAGTAACACTGCATCGAGTGGGCCACTCGACACAACCCACGAGCTCTTACTCGAATAAATGGATTTTAAATAGGTCAACTATAATTTTAAGCTATAGCTTCCAAAATTACAGCGAACTCCTACTTATTTGATAATACATTCCATGTTGATACCATGATTCGTCTTCAAGACTGTGAATGATAGAAGGACTGATCCTATTGATCAATTACTAAAGAACTCAGCTCAGCCACGTATTCAGTAAGAATTTTACCAACTTAAATTATTTGAAAACAAAATAAAAAGTTTACTTTGCATATTTTCATTCTGTTTAGCCGTATGGAATTATATTGATCGAGCAAAGACAAGAGTGTCGCTGATCATAAAATAGTTCCAGCAATTTCCACATTTACTTGTAAATTGGAAAGTGACGCAGTGATCTGGGTTGACGATGTAACAGTGCGTAGTAATCCGAACAAATTGAATATGAATTCCAACGAAATAAAAAACAGGATTTATACATAGTCTACACACGCATTATGGAGGAGCGAGTGGGGAGAAAAACAATATGGTGCAGCGCCTGTGCAAAGTGGAAGTTAAGTGGATTCAGAAATGCGATTATCAGACCACTCGTCGTCCACATAAATAAGGCCACCATTGCTGCATATACCCCGATGCAAATCCTGGAGGGTTCCCCCTGCGCCCGCCATTTTTCTAAATGCGAAATTAAGTACTCACGTTCACCGTACGCAGCGATCAGCGTGTCTGTGTATCGTTCCTTGTCGTAATAGTTTAATTTTGCTTCTTATTTGAAAACTCTTTGCAATTAGAGATCAGAAGAAAATATGCACAGAGTGGCATAGAGAGATAGATGTTGAGTAAAATGTAATATAAAGAGAAGAAGTAGTCACGGATCAACGACATTTAGGAGTAATAAGTTCAGGCTTCAATAGAAACTTACAGGCTCATATACTCTGACGAGGTGCTACTTACTCTCTGAAGATACAGAACAGGAATTCCTCTAAACGTGAGTCTCATTCATAGAAACTATTGTCTCCTATTTTTAAAGTGGGGTAACTTGAGGATCGTCCGCGTGGTGGACTCTCACCTTTATCCAGCATAGACAGAAGGGATTCGGAAGGGAGAAAAAAGTACCCTATATTTAACTAAGTCTCCCGTCGCTATATTTTTAGTATCCTACCCGGCATTCAACTAAAAATGATACAGTGAAACCCCTTTCATGTCGGTACTTGTCCCACGCCCTTCCGCTGACAGCTGGAGGTAAAGTTTGCTATAGGAACGCAGCATGATGTGTTTATTGTCGCCCACTCAGGAGAACAATGCCATCCCGCCGCTCTCTTGACAACTGTTCGAGATTTCGGTGACGACATTCCCAAATTCTAATTAAGCTAAAGTAATACTCGAACTGCCCCAAGTAAAAGAAATGCTTAAACGAATCCTTCAGTCAAATTCATGTTTCTTCGTATACCTCTAAACGCAAATTAAATATATAAACGACTCCCTCAGTCAACATTATCCTTCGTTTTCGTCCGAAGGACAAATAAATTAATGCATGGCACCAAACTATTGCCCAAACTGAATAAAAATAAAATGTTTAACACTGTACGTTTTGAATCATTACAATATATAGAGGTAGAATATGATTGAGCAGTCTGAATTATTGTTTCTGCATCTGACCTTTCTTTTCAGTGGAAATACAACCAACAGTTTCATTATTTGTATTTCAACGTTTTACTGTCCCACGAGAGATATTTACGAACGATTTTCGACCCTTCACTTGCCTTCCGTACTTTCTACAATTTTTTTCTGTCTGATGGAAATCACGATGGACTGAAATCCTCGCGAGTGATGCCCGGGCCTCTGTTAGGGATTTTGGGGCCTTGGACCCTCAAATGGAGGGCCCCGAACCGGCTGAAGAATAGTCCTCGGTGAAGTTCGTGATGCATGCGGTGTCCTCCGATGTCTTGCCTCCGGCAAGATTTAGTGTCGGTGGTCCAGTCCGACCGCAGGGGTATTTACTGCGTTGTTCCGCTGATGTACTGCCTGTCTAAGCGCGGTGCGGCCAGAATACGCTAATTACCCTCAACTTCGCCCCCGCGTTACCGCTATTTACGTACACCCCTCCTCCGCCACCCTGTTGTGTCTGTCCAACTTCATCCCCTGCCTGTGAAATTTTGCAGTCCCCATGCTCCAGGCTTCGTAACGCTGAAAGTAAGAAATTATTCAGGCATAAATGGATTCGGGGAATCTAGGGGAAATGACGTGTCACATAGCGGAAAATTTTCAAAAATTTCGTTTTGTCATATTGGAAACGGCTAATGAATAAGTTCGTGTCACAGTGAATTATAAAATACTGTGGTATCTCTTCAGGTTATTGACACAAGTGACGAGACCCTCAGTACATAATTTTAATGAGACTTAAAAGTACACATGAACATTGATAGACGTTCACGGTGTATCGATAAATTTGTCAAATTTTAATCGAAAAACAGCGATTATCATCACCGCCATCATCTGGTAAACTGCTTTCCTACGGTTCCAGGTCAAGTGATAAATATTTCTTACTTTTTTCCTTCAAAATATTCTCTATTCAGAGGAAAATAACTGAACATGTCGCTCTAAAACTGTAAACTGCAATTTTAAATGCCGCAGTAAGTAGTCCGCCTCAAAATAAGTAAGAAATATTCGTAAAACATTCGGTGAAATGTTTGAAAATCATTGAAACATGTGTATATTAGAGTTTTTAATTTAATGTTAATTTAGTTATATATTTTCATTATATCTCATCGTGGCCAGATTAAATATTAAAAGTCCAATTAATTCCACATGTTAATATATAAATACTTCATATTAATACGATAAAACAGTTACAAATATTAGTCATAGATATAGTCATAGAAACTTGGCTCTCCATAATCACAATTGGCAAAATTTTCATTTATAAATAATTTTTGGAAAACAATATCCTACAAACTCGACAGTACAAATTCACAAGTGTATTATTTTTAATTTCTAATTTATTTTTGAAATCCAAATATAATGATAAATTTTTACCTTCCAATTCAGACAAATGTCTTTCCAAAAACAATTATCTTCATAAGCAATATTTATTTAAATAGTATTGTCCGTTTTATATTAATAAATAATCACACAAAATTATATATCTGAATATATTGTAATGACCACCAATGTATATAATGAAAGTATTTTCTAAATTATTTAATATTTGGAATAAGAAAGATAGCAAAATACAGACAATAAAAGTGATCATATAAATACCACACAACGTTTCTTGCATCCTTGTCCCTGTCTTCAGGCGCTAAGAAGAGCCTAGAGCGACACAACTACAGGCGCAAATTTTTTCATTTAATTTAATATTTGTATTGTCAGCGAAATATTGTGGCCCGGGTATTATAGGCAACAGTCAGTATTGCGTAATAATATGGAGTGTTTCAGACGGTGTTATTGTCGGTGGTGGGTAATATTTTTTGAAGAAATGGGAGCTGACCGGGGAAAGTTAGCTTCAGACTCTGTGCTTGGTAGTCAGACAGTGAGGTCTGATTATTATGATTGCTTGTAGACCCTACTAATGAGTCTGCATGTAAAAGTCGACGTGAAAAAGACAAATTATCAAGGTTGTTCGTGTTAGAGATTGAAGGAGACAAATATAAATTTTATAGGAAAAGTTGTACTGGCTGTCGTTGGTATGATTTCAATGTTAAAATTTATTGAGACTTAAATCGAACTGATATTTGCAAAGTGTAATTCAATTTTCCTTGCTGTAGATATTATCACTATTCGCTGAAGTATTAGAAATCAACTGATGATTGTCTGTGGTGTGGTAGGGATGTCATCGCGAATTCTGACTTAAGTTGTGTAGAAAGTGTAATACTATGGTCTGTTTAATAAGTCATTTAAATAATTTGTGATCTGAACTCAAAAGTTAAAATAATATGTGAAGTGAAAGATTTGGTGTGATATCTGAACTGCTCCGATGTCCGGTATATACAAAAATCCATTGTAAACTTTGTATAATATTCTTTACCGTCAGTTTTCTTACGTCAGTCTCATACTGTAATATTCAAGTAAATTCATTTCAATATTTTGTAATATTTTATAAATTTTGTGATAGTCTTGCGGTTTCATATTACTGCCCGATAGGCGATCCCGAAGGTTTCAAGAATCTCATTAAAGCCGTAGCATTCATACATAAAAATTGTGTATAAAAACTAATTAAATTAAAATTGGATTTGTTAGAATTCATTTCATTTATCAAATCCGTCGATATATAATAGTTTCCTTTTAATGAATTTTTTAACAAAGTTCGATTTCCCTAATTGGTTACCACATTAATCGACACTCAACGTGTTGGCCACGATTTATCCAAGCTGATTATTACAATATATATATATATATATATTGTAGCAATAACTAATTAGGCCATTAAATTGATTAGGTATAATTTGAATTGTAGCGGTATGAGCTATCAAAGACAACAATTGTGGCGAGTTCTTCTCCTTTGTTGAAAGCCGAAATGGAGAATGCGCGCGCGAGGAAAATTCGGTCAGTACGAAGCCTGGGGGCGAGAGAGGATGAAACAGTAAAAAGTCTTCGCCGAGATACGTGGCAGTTCGGTCCACAAAGAGAAATAAAAACAGTAAGGCTCTGCACTGAGCCTGGGTCAAGCAAGGAGAAACAAAAAGCCTAAAATCTGCGACGAGAAGAAAGTAGTTAAAGTCTGGACTCTGCATACGATAAGTAAAGTCTGCAAACATAAACTACAAATCATGAGTTCAGTTTGCTTTACAAATTGAACAATCTTCGCATTGAGGGATCCGACAAAGGCTAGCTGACCAGAAAGGGGAGACAACAACCAAGGTTCCTGATAGCTGAGGACGTGCACTTCGACCGTGTGTGTGTAAAATCTGCAAGGAAGTTAGAATCAGTGTAAAAATTTGCATTTTTAGAGTAGTGTTGAAGCTACAAAAGAAAGAGCAGGTACCAGACGGACAATACGTGAGTAACAAAACCTATAAAAACTTGTAAACGATAATTAGAAATGTAATAGTCAGATTGCGTTCAGTTTCTTTACATTTAGCCGTCTTTCATTTCATTTATCGTCATATTATTTTAGGTGAATTTTTATGTTTGAATTGTTAATCAGTTTATAAATCACTTTTCTGTTAGTTATCAAACCCAGTTGTGACCCTGAGAGAAGAGATCTTAATTTTATTGTATTTGTTTTAATTTTGGAAGCCACAAGTGAATAAAATAACAAACTATTTTATTTGTTAATTTTTGATAATCTTTTCTTTTAATTAATCTTTCGTTTAATAACTTACTAATTCTTTTAATTAACCCTAACTTAATGATCATTAGAATATATATATATATAATATGTTTATATAATCATATGTGAATCAAAATCTCATCTTTATGCAACATTAATAAAACGGAAAATTTTAAATCAATATCCAAAGCATTATCCACATTTGACATTCTCATTATGAGAGTTTGAAAAATAGAATTTGCAGTATAATTCTTTACCACAAATATATACTCATTCTTGAGTTTCTAGAAGGAGCTTTGAAATTCAATTTATCAAATAAAACAACGCAGTCGATATCATTATTAACTAACTTAAAAATAAATTTTCCACCTTTGGAGCAACGTTCAGATTCCAGAAAAGGGATTTTCAATGTGGTAGCAATATATTTATAATTATAGTTTGTTAATCTGTCTGGAGAAATTCGTTCTATGAGATGTGATTCTAAAAAATGTTGTTTAATAACAAGTTACTAAAACATTGAAACTGAAAATTATGTTCCTTCTACAAAAGGAGAGATTGTAAAAAAAATAAGAGAATTCTTGACTTGTACAGCATAAATTAACTTTAACAGTTACAATTTCCCTCCCTTTTTCTTTCAGGTAAGAACTGTGTTTTTTTGCACACATCTTAAAACACCAGCGACGCCCTCATTAAAACTTTTCGGACGTAACGAGGGGAGGAAAAAAAAGTTTACAAGAGTTAAATTTATTTTATCTAGTTTCCTTTCAGAGTCTTACACGAAAAAAAAAATAATTTCGCATTCAATTCGTCGCAAGTGAGCACATTTATTTTATATTCAACTTTTTGTCTTAATTCACGAATTTCTGGGGATTTTTTTAGATTTACGCATGTATATGAAAAGAATAACCATAGACAAAAAGAGAGATTCGGTTTCTCTTTTCATTTTCGGCACATTACAATCGTCCAGGGTGAGCTAAAATTTTTATTAAATTTTTCTGACTTGCGACACATTTTCGAAAAACTCCTTTTTAATTCTATTTTCATCTTTCATCAATGTTTTCAATCCTTCATACTGTCTATATTTCTTGAGTCTTCCTTCTTCTATGTACAGCACAATCCTTAATAAATATCCTTCCATTACGTCATAAAGAAAACGCGTCCTGCTCTGAACGTGGTCGAACTATCTCAATCTTCAAATTATCAGCAAAAATGAAGCAACGTATGTGATTTGTCACGACTACTATACACTTTGCTGAAATTACTGGAGCAGGGCTTTTTGTGTGGATCAGAAACGGAAATGCAGAAAAAGAGGGACAAGAAATACCTGGGAAATTTTGATATGTAGAGTTGCAGGAGAATTGAAAATAGAATAAAAGTGGACAGATATAGTAAAAAATTAAAAGATTCTGAGAATAATAAGAAAAAAGTCATCTTGACGACAGCTATTAAGAGAAAGGCAAACTGGATCGACATATTCTAAGGAAAAATTGTTTACTGCACACCGTTGAAGGAAGAACACATGGATGGTGTTTCAGGGCCTTGTGGAATATAAAGAAGAAAAGTGCATCTACTGGACGACTTGAAAGGGGTAAAAGAAGAAGATATTGGGTGATGAAGGACGAAATTAAAGACAGGGTAAGATGGAAAAGGAAATTTACAGACCAAGTCCAAGAATCTGAAATTAGGCACAACTTAATAATAATGTTTAAAACGTCATGGAATCACAAACCATAAAATATACACAACCAATTTATTCATATATAAGAACAAATATCCAAAAGTATATATATATTGTATTACTAATTAGAGACCAGAATGATTTTAAATAATTGGATTGTTAGCGGTGCCAATTCTTCAAAGACGACAATGGGTAGGCTAGCTTTGTCGTGAGCCGCTATCACTGTCTGAAGGCAATTGGTCTGTTGTTGTGGTCGCGTGAGGAAATCAGGATCTGGGAGCGGAGAATGAACAGCGTGGCCAGAGTTTCAATTCAACCGAGAGAGTTACAAGTTTTTTTAGAATCCAAGTATAAAGTTTGGATGGCGAGATATTTTGTAAAAAACTGCAAAGAGTAATCAAATATTTAGCGCCACATTAAGATTCCTACGCGTACTGAGATCATCATCATTTTCCACATAAAGACAATGTGTAACAATATGTCTGACTAATGATCCGGAGGTGCAGCAGATCCAGTTCCCGGAGGAAAATTCGATAAGTACGACCGTGAATTTGACAATCAAGTGTAGAGTCAGTGTTTTATGGCCTATTAGCATAAATTGTGAGCCCGAGTCCAGGAATCTAAGTCTGGTACCAGCCGAACATTTTGTAAGTAGAAACCAAGTTAATTAATTTTGTAAACGATAGTTAAAGGTATTCGTCAGATTTCGTTCGTCTCGTTTTGGTTTTGATTGTTAATTTCTTCAGTTATAAATTCTATGATTGTGTAACGTAAATACAAAAGTTATTTAAATTTTGGTGCCTCAACGTGGGCCGATTTAATTATCTCCCAAGTAATCGTTACAATATATATATATACTTTTGGATCTTAGCTCTTTTATATATATATCCAATAATTTAATCTGTGGGGTAAAACAGTATTTTAAAAAATTATTTTCAACTGAGGTAAAGTATTTACAAAATTGTTTAGGCACAGGCACTACTCAAATATTCATAGTTAGAATCGTTTGTGAAACTATTTAGACTTTCTACAAGCAAGAAGGACACTGTACTTCATTTTAAATGCCGTTTCTTGGTGTCAACTTCGAGACTCTTCTTCCGGTCATACATTTTTGTTTGCCACCCATTTAAAACTGAAATACTGCGCTCTACTTCGAGACGAAGTATCCGACATATTTCTTCGATATGAGATCGTAAATGCCATGTACAGTTTCCGACGACTTAATAGCGTCTGTGGGCACAACCCCCGCGGCTTTAAATTAATTTCCTTTCCCGCCCACTCACTCGCTGCGACCGTCCCACGCGCGACCATCGTTGCCATGGAAAGATCTCGTATCTATCCACCTGGCTGAGATCGTTGCTCTGTGAATCTCCCCACCCACACTCAGCTGCCCTTATGAGATTGTCAGAGCACAACCACGAAGGCATCTGAGGTGGAATGCTCTGTGCTGTAGCCAGTAGAAGTAATAAATTCACTAACCTCACTAATTACAAAAACTATCTACATATTCATATACTTTCAAGTATATTAAAAAGTTTTCTTACGATCAATAATATTTATTTTAGTATTAATTGTTTTAATAAGCAGTACCATTAGTCCCAAATTAAAATGCCAGTGAAATTTTTATCGAAAGCAAATGCTGATCATTATTTTATAGCATTATTTTATTATGATTGTAATATATATATATATATATAGTAATATAGATTTCATATGTTATTTTCCGATTTGGCGAACGCTTCAGATTTTTCTCTGAAGATAACAGCGTTTATTCGCTAATTTTTGTTCAACAATACGCGACGTGATTGTTGACAATACAGAAAACAAATAATAAAATTTTTCGATCTTTATTAAGCCATGAAAAAAATAGTTAATTAAGTAATTTATTTTATTTTATTTAAATAAATAAAAGTAATCAATTCAACATCTTTTTACTAATAAATTAGTGGCAGATTTATCTGTGGAGAATTAAACAAATGACGCATTGAAATTTTCCATCCTTGTATTCTTCTAAAAAACGAGATCCGTTGTTTTTTCTGTTTTCAACTTCTGAAACGCTAGGACGTGCATTTGGTGACCTTCAAGAAATTTATAGATAAGCACGCTTCCAACATAATCATTTGACTTTTTGAAAAGTATATTAAACATTACCCAAAAGTTGTAAAACGGCACGAAAATTGAAATGAAGCCACAGTGTCCCGGAACGGTGCATCATTCAAGGAGTTTCCAGGAGGACATCAGCAGGGTGTGAGCGCGGACATTCTGGTCCTCCATTTTCCCCATCGCGGAAGCTGATCGGATCAATCAACAGTTCTTCCTGCTCATCAAAGCCAGGACGCATTGCAGATGTATTGAGGTACTGAGTGGTGACTTTAAAACACGAGAATCGATTAATAAAGTGAAGTGGTCCTGGGAACACATTAACCAGCGCGAGTTTATAAACAAGAATTATTTAAATAAGAATTCAGTTGGACGTACTATTTGTTGTTGTTTTTTGCTTGTTTCTATTTTTTTTGTTATTAATTAGTTAATGTGGTTTCTGTCGGCCCTTGCCGACATTCGGCCGCCATTTACAAACAATTATTTTCATTGCACAGGTAGTTCCAATCTAGTAAAATAAAAAACACTAATATTCTACTTATTATCTGTGTTTAATATTGTTGATGGGTGCGGTTGGCATCAGCGTCTGCCGCACAAATTATTTCCAAAACCGATTATAGGTTTCTGGTGGCGCCCAAACAAAGTTAAATTTCATTATTATGTTATGTTTTTGTGTGTTTTTTGTGAATGCGACAAATATTTAAAAATAAATACTTTAAATTGTCTATGGACTGCAGCCGTTCTGCATTATCACGTAGTCGTGGTCTTCCTGATTGGAAACAATAATAATTTCTCTTTCCATTTTTGTAGATCATCTTCCTTTTTTTCGATTGTTTATTTCAGTCTTCTTTGAAAGTTTACCTTACACAGTAAATATGTTTTCCATGGTTTTCGAGCGACAGTCACAAACGGCTTTAACACAAACTTAAACATCACTGAAGTAATTTTTATCATAAATCCTAACTACTTCAGTCACGTAATCAAGTCTCATATTAGGGTCGTAACGTAGTGTTTTTCTATTTTTCTCACTTATATATATATATATATATATTGTAATATTCAAAATTAATGGTCGTTTAATAAATGAAAAGATCAATATAATTTACAAACAAAAGATTTATTGTGGCAATAAATCAAACAAATACAAATATATAATATTGAATTTCTCACTGGGTTTGATAATGGACAAATCAATAATATTTATAATCTTATCATCAACAAATTACAATTAAAAGAAAAAGAAATTTACTCGTCAATTAAACTGGAGAAATTTAATTGTGAACGAAATTAAAAGTAAAAAGATTGACTCTGATTAACAATTTTAATCAAAAAGAGAACTAAATCTGACGGCTATCTTTCAATTACGTTTAGATAATTAATTGTTTCGTAAATTGTTACTCACGTCTGCCCAGCATTCCAGCGTACCTTTAATTTTCGAATACACTATTGTGGGGTTTTACACTGCTTCTAAACACTCAGATTCTACACCAAATTTTTAAGCCGAAATTTTATCTGTCGTCAGGAACTCGGATGATCCTCCTTTCGTCATCTATCGGTTGACCGCTCGCCTTAGGTGAATTCTGCGATTTGTCGATTTGGTAGTCTTTATTGTTCCGGACTTAAACCGAAACTTTTGCTATTTTGGCCGGCTATAGACACAAAAAAACTGCTTTTTCTTTGCAGGTTTCGACGTTATACTTTTATGAATGTTTTACTTTGTCCTGCTAATTGCCAACCCTGTTGAATTCTCCTTCCAAAACTGTTATACCTCGACGAGGTATTTCCGTGAACTCTCCTTCACCAAGCCTTCCTGCAAACTGTACTCTCTTCTCGCAATTTGAGCGCGCATACGCCATTTTTACGGACTTTCCGACAATGGAACAGAGCCGGCTTTTCTATTGTTATTTCAAAAGCTCCTGCCGCTACAAAGGATTTCTCAAACAATTTAAATTTTCAATTTCACAATTAATGTCTTAATTAAGTGGCATTACAATATGTATATGTAATTCGTTATTATACTTCTGATAGAATATCAATTGTAAAATAGAAGCCCTGTCTTGGATTTTAAGATTATGAATCATGGGTTCACCTGACTGCTGACTACATCTTCTATCGTCCATTTTTCGAAAACAGTAAATTGAGATCAAAGTCGTAACTTTTTTATAATTGTCATTGGTTGTGCAAAGTTCTATTTTCCAGTTGACACCTGCGTAGCAGATTCTCATTACTGTCAAAAGCGTTAACGACCTCCATCTCCTAACCGCCGCCCCCACATGTTGTTAACAGCGCCTCTCCACTTGGCGTCGAGTGGGCCGCCGCCGACGTCGTTCCGCTTCGAATTCGGAAAGCGCATGCAGAGGTTAAACACGGGGATAAAAAAAAACTCAATAGCCTACACTAAAAACCATCAAAAAAACGTTGCTATTTTTTTTCAACCTCAAATACAGTCTGATATTTTTTCTACTAATCACTGAACCCAAAATCCACGTTCATACAGACAATAAGTTTTCATAATTGTCCCTCTAAACTAAATTAATCTCGGTCTTCTTAATTAAATACTCCAAGTTTCATCCGTCTGTCCTTAAGATATTTAAATAATTATCATTTTCATTCATGACGTAGTGGCCAGCGTCATTTCCTCGCATCACAGAGGTCCCGGGTTCGATCCCGGCATGGGCATTGATGTTTGTAGTCACGGTTAAGGCTGAGGGAGAATCGACACTATGACCACGTGTCAGTCTTAAATCCAGAATGCGTTATGCAAGATGACAGTCGTCTCGGTAGGCTAAGGACCTTCATGGTCTATGGAGCCAAGGAGTAGTAGTAGTATTCGATTTGAAAACTGCCTCCCTTTCTAGTCATTAAACTAACCCCATAACAGGTCCAGGGTCATAAATAAACAGTCACTATTTGTAGTAATTTTTTTCCACTAATCGTTCTATTATTTCACTCGATTTACTAACTTCAAAGTAAGGGGAAATAATTTCAGGAACCATAATTAGGGAAATACAGAGTACTAATTCCCCCATTAACCATGTTATCAGACCGGCAGGGAATATTAATTGTGTGGGGTGTCCGTGACGCAAAATGTTGGCATGCCTTTCTCCTGCGAGCTGGATTGCTTTGATGGCTCCATTAATTGATATTAATATTGAATGTTTTTATGTGAGAATACAAATAAAATCATTACTATTTAAATAATATTCAGCTAATTACAGATTAATTGTTCCAACGAGATCACTGGAAATAACGTATAATTTAAATCCGTGGAGATGAAAAATAATAATATTTAATAGATGCACCTTTCATTGAAACATATCTCGGATCTTATGGTGAAAACGAAAAAAGAATTGTCAACGAATCGTGGCGAACGTGCGAGAGGATGAACAGATTTGCGTACAAGCGTAATGAAGGGTGGGGTCGAGGACTGTACAAAGTGATTCAGGAACAATCTCTCAAATGCTGTTAAATGAGCAAACAATTGCTATTTGCATAACACCCTTGTCCAGCAGCGAACTGCCGGGAGTAATTCAAAGCGGATTGTCTTCCGCCAATCCCACTTCCGGAGACAAATGGAACGAGTTTCACACCCCATTTAATCCATCAAGTGCTGCTGTCTGTTTCTAGCTACGTTTTCTCCTCCCCCGGCCCAAACATTCATGAAGAAAACGAGACCGGTGCCTAAATGGGGTTTATACTCATTTTATTTCATTTCTTCTAACAAAATTCATGAAGTTTAAGTTTGCAAGCTAAAAACAATTACAATAATTATGGATAAAAATTTACTGAAAATGTTATACAGAGCAAACAAAACGTGTTCTCGAAAGTCAAATTAAAATAACACAAAAGAAATTACAAAACTTTAAATATGTGAATATTCCTGAATCAGTAGAAGAAAACCATGAATTTTTTGTAGAATAATGTTGAAATTTTTGATATTGAACAAAATTTATTCAAACATAATTTATCAGATAAAAAACTTATTATAGTACCATAAAAACAAGTAATATTTATAATCCATTTTTATTTATAGTATTTTTTTTCTAAAATTTATAAACTTTTAGCATAATATTTTGGAATTAAACTGTTATTTTATTTTGAAAAAATGTAAGTTTATAATTACATTATGATTGGAATAATTTATTATTAAATTACAAGACTGTTGAAAATTTATGATATTATTTTTAATCTTTAATATTATATTGTTTTACATTTTAAAATATTAGAATGAGAAGATGTAAATGTTATATAAATTTGTCATTAGAGATATTTTTTGTTCTTTACACCACTTGTAACCAAAAATTATGTTAACATAGAAACATAATAAACAACCTCATGATTATACAGAAACGTCATTTCCTTGAAGAAATTTTCTTTAAAATGTCTATACAAAACCTTTATTAACACATTTAATATCTATATTCTGACTTATTGACTAATATATTTATTTTGTAATATTTAAGTTTCAGATAAATATCAATTGTATAAATCTTTGAATAAAAAATTAATATCATGATTAACTCCGACAGGATGTTGACCACTCAGACGAATTTATTCTCTATTTACATTTCTTGAAAAAAAAGTTATTTACGTAGACCAAGTACAGTAAATGCACTAAAGTGTTGATTATTTATTTTCCTGTGTTACTTATTGCAGACAACGTTGCTACACTCCGCTGCTTATCTCCGGATAACGACGTTAAGATCGGGATTCAGTTTCAACCCGATCGATGAAGAGTCAGCAATTTCGCAATAGACTCTGATGAAACAATTTCCTGCTCGTAATTGTGCCGAGTAATCTCTCCCAGAGAATCGGATGTCGTAAAATGTGTACACACTCCTCCTCATCACAAAGGCAATTCTGGTACAGGAAAAGAAAATAAAACGTAGCCGTTTCACACGGAGCGGAAATTACCAAACTGCGAACACTCGGGTGTCGTCTCGGTCTCTCTTCTTAGGTGAAAAATTTATCAGCAAGCAGTGATCGAGCCTTGAGAGTTTATACAAGTCCTCAACCAAAAAAAAAAGCACGTAATGCTTAAAAAAATGGGGGGAGGGGAATTACCTACCAGTTTCCGAACATCATTTTCCCGTTAGCTCCAAATTATTTTCCTTAATAAATATATTTTCCCCCGGTTAACTATTTGAAAGATTTTTTAAGTTAAGCTTATTATGTCGAATAATAATAATGATTCAACATGTTGGGAAGATAAAAGCGTAAAGCGACACTAAAGAGTGGTGACGTCACAAACTAGTCATTCTCCGACCACCAGTCAGAAACCATCACGTAAATATACATTACATATTAGTCTCCCTTGGAGATCAACATAAATAATTATATATTTTTTCCTTCTTCAAGATATTTTAAATTATTCTTGCTGGTATATTATATAATACACATTCCAATGGAATATTGTTTAGTGGACAGCATTATGTAAAGATGGATGGAGTTACGGGTCATCGTGGAAGAAGAAGAGTGTTAGGGGACTTGAAGGGAGAGAGAAAATATTGGGTGAGAATGAAGAATCTAAGGGCAGGGCAAGGTAGAAAATTAAATTTACAGGACTTGTAAATAGGCATAACACATAATAATAATACTTATATAATTACCCCATGGTTTCTTATACGCTCAATACATATTATTTTTAATTTCTTCGAATATTTTAGTAGGTTTTGGTAATTTAAAAAATTTCTGTATTACAGAAGACAAAAAATAACTAAAAAATCAATTAATAGTTTCAAAACTCATTAATTTGAATAATACATCCTAATTTTATTATAAAATTGAGTAATAACCGATCTAATATAATATAAACGCACTTTCAATATGTTATTGTATTTTTTTCCCTGTTTTTAATTTTTTTCAATTTTCTTTATGATTGAAATAATTCTAATACTTTTCTAGTTAACCGATAATTGTTATATTTTACTATTAAAAATTATAAATAATAAAATCTTTTATTAACAGTCGTCGCATATAAATTTTATTTTAACGTTATTTATATTAAAATATGTCAAGATTAAAATTCTGTCAGTACATTGCGGTTAATTTTATTCATATACATCTGTAAAAATATGAAGTAAAAGATTAAATTAAATTATGTGTATTTATCTGTTAATTCAATGTCACAGAGAATTAAATTATATTTCGCATACCTGATAAATTTAATTAAAACATTTACGTAGGCCAACTGGTTCCCAAACATGGTCGATGTGGCAATTTCTATTGTTTACCAATAAAACCTTCATGTTCCGCAGCCTAGCACATACTGGTCGTATTGCATCGCCCACAACAACTTCCATATCGATATTTCGAGTATATCGATTGGAGAGCAAAACGATTGGAAATGCTTCAAATTAAAATCAAAAATTTACTGTATCCAAAAAAATTTAATACTGCTTTCAAATATATAACCTATTGCAGTTCTTGTGTGAATTAATTTTAATATTTTAATGTAAAAAACATTAAAATAATATTTATATTTGGCTGTTAATAAAGGTTTTTATTATTTATAATATAATTTTACTATTAAAAAGCATTTTATGAACCTAAGTAATATTTTTAGTAAGGAATAAATAATATTTTGTTTATTCTTAATGATAGAATCCATCTGTTATTTCCAGTAAGATAACTAAGTTTTGTCAGTTTATTCCAGTAAAACAAATGTACCGCCCAAATGAAAAAAACTTTTGTTAATAATAATTATCCTTGGGTCATCTAAGAGATACTGTCAAAATATAAACAAAAATATTATTAATAGAAATTGCATGTATTTAAAATATAACGTAGTGTATTTTATTTGCCAATCGAACAGAAACAATGTTTCGAACAAGAAATGCCTTAAGAAATTATTTCGAATATTCAATTATTTAGCCCATAAAGACTATTATTCCATTTTTGGAGTTTTCCTTATAAGGTTTACACCTTTTCCTGAAATAAATATTTTTTATGCTTTTTTATTTTTGAATATCCTAATGTATGTATATCCTTCTAGACTTATCTCCAAGCTTAGAATTTATATAATAAACTGTTCGTTGTATTATATTAACTCCGTTGGACTAATACATATCCCGATGATTACAAATATGTGAAAACCGAGAAATATTTTAGAAACCCACAACGTTTCGCAGACTTTCATCGCCATCGTCATAATGTCAATCAAATATTTTTAGGTTCATTTACCGCACTATACATAGGTTTGCATTTAAACACTCCACGGCAATTATATACGTAGTTACATAGTTGGTGGACTCAGAAATAAAAATAAGTAGTATAAGGAGCATATATTATTTACATATCTCATTAAGATGGAGAAGCTAGCCGTCAAAATGTCCTTCGCTTTTCTTTACGAACTCTATATATTTATTTAACTCTGCTTCGTGTTATAATACTTAATATCTGCAGATAATAGTAACCAAAATTTCACATGTCATATTGAACGCGTACGTCAAAACAATGAACCTCTTAAAAATTTCTTTTTACAAAAGAAATTGAAGGAACTGTTCCAAAGAAAAATGAGGGACACAGAAGGGGGTAGTTTATTTTTCTCCCGCCGTTGTGCCTCAGCGTGACGTCAACTGCAGCACGTCACAAGTCTGAGATATAATAGAAATTTAGTCGTTCTCAGCTGACAGGCATTTACACCCGTCAAATTCTACAATACACTCAGTCACTCTTCCCAACACTAGACAGGGGGGAAAATGTCACCTTCAAGGAAATCAATTTTGTATTATTTCGTCAACCACTGGAAGAAAAATTTATATCTATATAGCTGGCTGCTGCAAGAGAACGAGGCCAGATGTCTGTTTCATTTCCTTGCAGGAAATTATGTATGAATCGTTTCTGTTCAACAACAAAAAAACAGGAAATTTCCTTCTGAAAACATTGAGAAACACTTACGTTAAAAGAACAGTATACTTTAATATTAATAATAATAATTAGTGGTTATTACTTTTCAAAGTACTATCATTACCAAAATTCAGCTTTTTATCAATGTAATTTCTATTATTTTAGACGACATTATGTACCGTATTACTGAATTCAATACGGCATTTAAATAACACTGCAATTATAAATTTATAGTTACATTTTAATATAAGAGAATTTGTATTATATGTGTATTTCAGTAATGTATTAACTGTTAGTCTGACCAATACAACACGACGCACAATTTTGACAATTACTTTTGTAAACTTCCTTACGTGATCGAAAGTTTGATATCTTTCCGAGCAACTGAAAAAACATGAATAAATAATTATAACTTCAAACTATAGCATGTAAATCTCTTCGTACCAAAGATTAAATCTTGTACATAAAGTGTTTGTTTGTTTGTATATATGTATGCATATTTATATGTTCCTTATACAAATCTACTCTGGTGGAGCAAATTTCATACACGTGTTTCTTGCGACCAGGAAACAAACACTGTAGGGGTGAGATAAGTCTAACATCCTCACGAGCGGGGTGGACGGGGATGGAAATATTTTTTAATCGCATAAACATTTTGAGGGGTCAAAAAGATTATTAGTGTTTTTACCGATGTTATATGAATATAATTTCAACCCCTTTTAACATGGGAAATGAGCACACATAGGGGTGGGGGTGGACGGGCGTTACAAGAAAAAAACGCGAATACAACCGAGATTGGAGTCAAATCCAGGATAATGAATGTCGGTGAGGTTAATTATGACATCAATTGGCCATTTTTCCCGTGGGTGGAAATATTCAAACATGTTAATAGTCGATATTTGCGTGGAATAAAAAATTGTTGGGGTCAATGACGTTGATAGTATTTCCACCGATGTTGTTGGTAAAATATCAACCCCTTTCGGCATGAGAAGGGAACACGATTAGGGACGAGTGGACTGTGGTTGAAATATTCAAATATGCCAACTTACCGATATTGGAGTTGGAAATAAATATTATTAGGTCTCAAAGAGACTGATAATGTTTCTACCGATGTTATCTGCGTAAAAATCAACCCTTTACGGCATGGGAAAGTAGCAACCTTAGGGGTAGGGGTGGACCGGTATTACAAGAAAATAACGCGAATTCGACAGATAATCGAGACAAATCGGGGTTATAGATGCCACTGAATTTATATATGACAGCCTGGGTAGCGCGCTGAGGTGGGTGGGAATGGTAGGGCTGGTCGAGGGTAGAAATGTTGAAAAATGTTAACCTCTCGAACTTTTCGGCGAATAAAAAGTTTTCGGGGTCAATTATATCCATAATATTTATAAATATATTCTGTGTATTACAAACCCTATCGGCTTGGGAGGAGAAAACCATCAAGTGTAGGGTGGAGTTACATAAAAATAACGAAAAAATCCGATATTGGAGTCGAATCTGGGGTTATGGAAGTAGCTGAGATTAATTTTTACATTCAATTTGCAGTTTAACCCCCACGGTTGTGGCTGAACGGGGGTGAAAATTTTCAAACATGATGATCGGCCGATATATGCGTCCAATAAATATTTTTCGGTTTGATTTAAATATTTCTGTAGATATTCTCAGTGTATAATTTGAACCCCTATCGGCATGGGGTGGGGTTTGGTGGAGAGTTACATGAAAATAACGAAACAATGGAGGGTTATGGATAAATGACATGATAATATATATTTCCGAGTTAAATACCGGGCGTTTCAAAATGAATATCGAGGTTTGAAGGCTTTGTACGATTTATTAAATTCAACTTACATCCTCAATTTTAAATTATAAACTGACTAAAAGAAGATGCTTGGTTATTTAAAAGAGTGCAAATTATCTTTTTAATCAAAAGTTTTCGTCAATTACTGTTCATTATCAACTGTAAATTCAATCGAAACCAAAGTGGAAGGTTAACAGATCGCTTTCAGAAGTTTAATTTAAATAGTTTCTCCTTTACAGAAAGAAAGTCATAAATTTTAAATATAAAATAATTGAATCTTTTCATATGAATTTACATAAAGATGAAAAACTAAATAATAGAAAAAGAGGACTCTTAACTACTCACATTTCTTTAAGTCAATTAAGAAATTAAATATTGATAATCTTTCTTTTTATGTGCATGGATAAATAATTAAAATGCTTAATCCAGGAATTAATTTGAAAATTTACTTTGGATGCCAATTCCTTTATTGTCGAATTATTTACTTTATGTAACTTATAAGTGTGTACTTTGTTTTAATTCAAGATTTTGTGTTTTTAATTATTTACTTGTCAAACAGTTTTAAATAAATATGACTGAAACAAATAAAACCCCACGAAAGAAAATATTAAATTCAGGTAATTCTTGCCGATTTCTTCATTATTACCTGACATGTTCTTATAAATATTTTTAATACTTTTATTTACATTCGCGTTAACTTTTGTTGTTATTGGCGACTGATAAATTTGCAAAGAATAAATAATGTTTACAATTCAATAAATTTTTAAAATTATATTTATCGTGGTATTGCAATACTTTTAAATTTTTTATAAAGTCTATTATTTCCATAAATTATATTATTTTTTCTTATAACTTGTTTGCTTGTTTTCCTATCAGTACGTTTGTTTTATGCTGTTTAAATAACATTGTACGTATGTTTGTTGTGTGTATGAACTGCATACAAATTTAAGCGCCTGGAGGAATTTCAACCAAAGTTGCCCCCATATTCTTTGTGAAACAAACACTGTGGGGGGTGACTCATACCTAGAAGGGTTGGGATGTTTTGATGATTATAATTGTTAAATAATTTGAAGGTTCCAAAGCAGTTCTTAATGTTAATACAAAAAAACACAGATTAATTTTTTAAGCTCAACTTTCGTGGTCCTGGGGATTTAGAAATGTTCATGTATACTGTAAGTTGTTGACACTTTACGTTCTAGCGGCCACACACGCAGGTTTCGCGCTCCGGTTACGTTATTTATGTGGACTGGTGCAATGTGGTTATGCGAGTGGCTTGACTGACATAATCACGGGGCCGTGGTAAACGGGATAATTGGTGCGGGGTTGATCTGCGATCGCCCAGGCGACTCCGCGCCGGTGATAAGTTGCCTCGGTAAATCATTGCGCCGTGGATCATCCACCACCACCACCAACGCCGCTGCTGGACGCCATTAACGCAATCGCTCGTAACTCACCTAAGGATAGAAGCTCTTAAACGCTCACTCGTATTGCATTACGTTTCCACTGAAACCTTTCATGATCATCTTCAGTTTTTTTTCTTTTCTCAAACGATTCGTATCGAGAGAGATTGACGAAAAGATTACTTCATTGGTGTCTTTGGAAATTATATCAAAGGACCGTCTCACAAAAAGATTCATTACCTTCCTAGATTAAAATTTAATTACTTAGGTTTCATTATTCCTCGTCTAATGAATCGTAACGCAGAAAGTGATCAATTTTATTTGTTTTTTCATTTTGGGCCATACATCTCTTTGACAGATAATTTTTCTGAGGTTAGGATTTGTTATATTTGTTTTACTTGCTCAGCTAGTTCCAATAAATTGATGGGTGCACCCTTAACAGAGAAATGAAGAAACACGTTTTTGACTGAGGGGATCGTTTATACATTTTTAAAAGATTGTCATTTAGAAATGGACGAAACATGATTTTATTGAGGGAAACGTTTAATATTTTTATTCTATGCAGTTTAAATATTAGTTGGTCTGAGTGTTTGCACAACTTTCTTGGGGACTGGGCTTAAATTGACACAATTATATATTATACTAATACTATATAGATTTATACTAAAATATTTTGATATACACTTTTAATTTAATAATATATGCCAGCACGTAAGGACAATCAAATTATGTAATATACAAAATATAAAAGGAAACAAAGGAAGGAAGTTTATGGGATTTTACGTTCAAATTAAACCAAAATTTTTAACCAGATAAGAAAAGATATAAATCAATTCTTTACATTTTATGTTTTTAAATAAATTTCTCAGCTTTCATGAGAATCTAAATTTCATCGGGCCTCTAATAAAGACAGTGATTTGCAATTTTCACACAGTTACAAAAGAAAAATATGAATTTAATTTAGGATAACCAAATTTTATACAAAGAATCTAACAACAACAAACAACTAGAGGAATATCTGACAAAGTTATAGGAAGCTGGCGGTAAACGATATTTACGTAAAGGTTTACAACGTTTACGTTTTTCCTTAGGGCCTACTATTTTGTTCACAGCAGCTGTGGTTTATGTACTCGTAGTTATTTTAATTTTTAATGGAACAATATTTTATTGACAGGCCATAGCACTTATTTAATACTTTTCACTCTTCCTCGTAACGCTTTACAACACTTTCGGCGCCTTTCTACTTTACTGTCGTACGTATCATCACACTCAGTTTTGCCGGGGAAAAATCCCTTTAATACATAAGTTGATATATTCAGCTCATATTTTGCTGAATTCGGCCACAATTGGCCGGTTCGCCACGACACACTGCTCCAACTCCAAGAATGACAGACTCATTTTCTGACTGACTGTCTCTCTGACTCCTCTCGTCAGGCCCTCCAAACACACACTGAATGATTTCCGCCAAAGTTCTCTGTGCGTACGCTTTTCGACAATAATCCGTAGCAACCATTACTCTCTATTCTTGCGCCAAACAATGCTGATCTTTACAATGCTCGGGCCTTAAAGTTACGCAGCCAATAATTAAAGAAAAAATTTATATAAAACATTGCATTACACATTCGTAATCTCTACAATATATATTCTGTAAAAGTATGAGAAAGATAATAATGTATGTTATTTAATCGATAGAGTATATTTGTAGGGTATTATTAAAATATATCTACTATTTACGACTCATTGCACACCCTTAAAGACCAATTTCTCGATAAACATTTGTTTATCGTAAATTACAACGAAAAACACACAAATATGATGTAAATCTCTGACAAATATTAATTATTGGCTACGGATAGCTAATAATCCCAGTTTATATACTGATATCATTCGTACTGCATTGTCTTTTCTTCCAAAATATCATAGTGCCCACTTGAAGTAGTCATCGGCTATCTACGATTTGTTGTGGTACGGCAAACGGCTTTCTTTAAGATTCTTCAAGTTTCAACGAAGCGCTATGTATAAGTCATAGCGTCTCGCTAAAATTATCGTACCAAAAGTAAATAAAACTGATTCGCTGTTGGTATTGTACGCGCCGTGGATTAATATTTATACTCTTAGCTATATATGGTTCATTGAGGCTGAATATTCTTCACGGAGAAGGTCGTGTTTTAGTCAACGATGGGGATGGTTTAACTAAACAAATTAAAATATTATTCTGTCATGAGTGTATCTTAGCCCCGGTCTGAAAGACTGAAGTGACGTCATCAGACCGCGTTCGAACTCTGCTAAGTCTCACTCTATCCATAACCTAACCAGTATTATTTCCCACACTTCGCAAAGGACCATAATATCCCGACGTTTTATTTCGAAGACTGAAGAATAATTTTTAATAGAACGCAATGGAACATGTACGCTTTGCTGTCTGCAATGAACCAAAATTATCGGGAGGAAGCCTTAATGCCAAATTACTTTTGAACGTCACCTGTCATTTGAAATTAGGACAAACGTATGAAAACTATTGAAATAGGATTTTTGTGAGTTACTTTTATTTTTGCGTGTGTTGTGTTTGCGTCGGAAGCAGATGGAGGTTAAGGTCGACATCGACCGCTGCGTACGACGTTTGGCCCGCCACCGCGGCGCCATCGCTCACGCAAACTTCTCAAATATCCGTCGAAGGGAACTTAGCAAGGCAGAGCCGCCCGCCCGCGTATGGGAAACCGATACAAGCCATTAATAGTTTGCTCGCTTGTCGTCATTGCAGACATATCGAACGTCTCATCCGCGTCTCACAGCGTACACACTCGGCGATGTTATTTCTCCTTTCCTCGCTCCTCCAGGAAGTGGAAGCAGTACTGATAGTGCTGGTGGTGGTCGTCTGCAAAGAATAACATTGTCAAGTGTCACTCGTTTGCGTTTCGAGTCTCTGCGCTCACAGGCCATTTTCTACCGATCCATGTCGATGGAAATCACACAAATATTTCCCAACAAGTAACTGCAGTGGGATACACCAAACAAGTTTTGATAAAAGATTGATCAACCGGGTCTACTGTTAAAACACCATGTTTCAGAGAAATTCATCTCCGCCGTTATGAGGTGACCAGTGTTCCGCCGACACAATTTCCATCAATTTATGCCGTATACTTCTACGAGAGCCGTCCAATCAAGTGCAGCTAATTCTAACCTTTCCTTGTTGTGACTGGTTAAAAGGCGACGTATTTTGAGTGGCCGTGGCATGAGCGGGACAACCAACCCCTCGTTCCCCCAGCCTATTCCGCAATCATGACCGCTGAACGAGCAGGAATAAAGTTTCCTAATCAGTCTTGGATTTAACATCAAGTGAATGTAATACAAGTTTAATATATCACATTTCTGAAATTTATAATTTCTATCTCTATCTATAATATGGAAACTGTTCCAATAGGTAGATAGATAGATAGATTTATTCACCATTAGCCCTCTAAAGAGGAAATAGGATTCGTCACAAATGTACAGTAGATAAATTACATATAAACATATAATACACAAAAACACACACAAAAATTCATATCTGTTTACATTTGTCTAGTCACTACAATCATACACACTATCTTTAGGAAACACTCACACGACACTAATCACTTCCTGGTATTCATCTCCTGTCGCTAGGTACGGAGGGATGTCGTCTAGGATATTTACTAAAACAGAAAGCAAACGCAGGAAAACAGAACCAAAAGGGGAAAACTGGACAAACTATTTACATATTTATAGCATATTCGGCAATTTTGTAGGCAAGGCAGTTCAACGAATGTCAGACCGATTCAAAAATTCGTGTACGGAGTAATAAGTTCCATTGACAAGGTAAGTTTTACACTCCTTTACGAATAAGTTGTAGTTGTTGATGTTCTTTACATGATCAGGAAGGCTGTTAAATAGTGCGATACCGGATTAATGGACGCTAGACTCATAGAGACTGAGGCTGTGTTTGTCAGACCTGAGAACTGAACGGTTTATTGTGTCGTAGCCATGATTGTCCCCGTTACTTGCAAAAAGGTTCATGTTTCGTTTAACAAATTTTAGTATTTCTGATATGTAAGCGCTAGGTAGAGTCAGAATATGGAGTCTTTTGAACAGCGGCCTGCAGCTTTCTCTAGCATCTGAACCTGATATAATTCTAATGTCTCGTTTTTGCAGTTTGAAAACATCCAACTACGAGAACAACTGCCCCAGTTGGCAATACCGTAACACATATGTGAATGAAAGTAGGCAAAATAGACTAGTGAAGCAGTTTTGGTATCAACTTGTTGCATCAATAGTCTCAATGAGTAACAAACAGAACTAAGTTTGCGCACGAGGCGATCAATGTGCAAGTTCCATATTAATTTACTGTCGACCTGCAAGCCGAGTAAAGTCGCATGATCAGAGAACTTATCCGTTACGGTGTTGTTGCACTGACAAGTGCACCTCACCAGCTTTGTTTTTTAAGGCTACCTTCTGTTTCCGATTGTTTAGATAAGATTCAAAGAGTGCCAAAGCGTTGCCTCTGATCCATAATATTCTTATTTTTGGAGGAGTATGCTGTGATCTACAAGATCAAATGCCTTCGAGAGATCAGCAAAAATTCCGGCTACTTTCTGTTTTTCACCAAGGGAATTTTGTATACTTTGAATGAACTCGTACATAGCAGTGCTCGTGGATATTTGTTTGAGGAAGCCGTGTTGAGCCGGAGTAATTACTTTATACTTCGTCAAGAATTCAAGTAACTTTTTGTGTAAAAATTTTTTTAGTATTTTTGAAAATATCGGAAGTAGAGAAATTGGTCTGTAATTTGATGCGTCGGTGGACGAACCCTTTTTGAAGATCGGAATAACTTTTGCAGCTTTAAGGGAGTCGGGAAAAATGCCAGTAGTGATTAGTTTAATAAATATGCTGATAAATGATTTAAATTTTTAAACGTTGTAATATAAATATAATTCTCAAAGTTTCATTTTACGTTTCGTCGCTAATTTGCGACCTCTTCAGGTATGACGTTTTACAAAATTTTGATAGCCAGGATCGTTCACCGCTCACTGCTATTTTTCTTGAAATATCTTTTTCTTTTCTCAAATCCTGTTGTTTATTTATAATTTATCATAAATAGTCATTATATATATATATACATATATATATCTTGTTATATAAATTTTTAAAAGTAAAAATAATCACTTCGAGGGGGTAGAAAAGTAAATGCGTCGAAATGTTCTAGTTGAATATATATTTTACCATCTTTTCCTCGAAGGTGCCAAACTCTCTATTTAAATTAATTGTGAGCAGGCGATTTAATAAATCCAGGAGTTTCTAGAATGGTTCATGCACCATCCACACAATGAAGATCAGTAACAATGACGTCAAAGATCAGTTAGTCGCGTCGAGGGAATTGGAGCCCCGCCAGACGATAAAGTGCTCCATCTCCGGGAGCCGTCGCGGAACAGCCAAATGAAACACAGCAATCAGCGCTCTTTTTCTTCGCTCTGAAAGCGGAATAAGCCTTGGCTCGAACAGACAGACGGGCGGACGGGCCAATTGGACCTGTCTCACACCTCGCAACTTAACGCACTTCTTCTTTCAGTCTCGCCCACAAATGAACGAAAAAAATGTTTTCCATTTCCTTGTATGGGGAGTGTCCCACGTGCACGATTTGGAAGTGATGAGACTGAGAGGATACTGTGGTGAGGAGGCAACAGAGATAATCACCCTGTATAAATCTCTTGACCTTCAAGCCCAATCCTTGAACCTTCCACAGAGTTTCATCATTATTTCTAAATGTTATTTCTTCTGTCTAATTTTTTTCTTTCTTTTTATTCCACTTTCTGTTCGGAATCATTATTTCTCCACTTTATTAACCACGGTTCTTTCCTCTCATTTTCTTTCCTGTGTTCCTTTCTCACCCTTTTCTACTTTCATCTCTGTAATCATTATTCCCCCACTCGACTTCTATAAATATCGTCTACTGTTTCTAAACACTGTTTACTTCTTTATTTTCTTTATTTCTCACTTATTTTCAGTACTGTAATTATTTTTCCTCACTAGCCTACTGCAGTTTTCTATTGTCTATAAACACTGGTATTTTCTTTCCTCTCGTAATTAATTTCTTTGTTTATTTTTCATCTTAACATTCATGATCTTGGAGTCAACTCCGTAAATAAAGAATACTCCTCCACTCGTCTACTCCGGGGTTTGTTTTCCGTTACTTAACACCGATTCTTCCTTTTCTCTCCTTAATTTCTTTCTTCACTTATTTCTGAAGTAAATCCGAAATTTTTTTTCCTCCACTCAACTTCAGAATTATTATTTTTTTTTCAATTCTCCTGACAGCCAGACAAATGAAATACCGTAACAATAATATTCTAACTAATCTATATTTAAAATTTATTGTAAATTGGGCATATGATGAGCGTTTATATGGTTCGAAGCGTTGCAGTTAATTTCTTGTTTGATTTCTACGACACCTTTGCTTTTTGTCGTTTATTTAGTTCAGATCTCGTCATTTTATTTATTATTTGTTTAAATTGTTATATTAATATATACTAGTACACTTAATTAAGTTCCAAAACGAGCGAAATGACGCCAGTTTGTAATTTAGGATTTAATTCCTTCGTAAACTTTTAAACATTTTCTGACGTATTGGCCATTTATTTTATTTATTCAAATAATTTTTTTTCGGATAAATACAACACTATAAAAAATATTTAGACTACACTTTTTTGTATTTTTTAAATACTTTAATTATTATCATGTCAACTGTGCTGCAACCAAGAACAGTAATTGATACACAAACGTGGATTGAAAAATTAGTATACATACTTTTTTCATTTGTATCGTGACGGATGTAATTCTGATATTCAAATTTTAACAGACGGGAAAATGGCAAATTGTCTTATCTGCCAGAACATCGATCGAAAAAAGAATTATTTAGTTGTATTTTTTTGGTAGCGGTAGAGGACGAGTAACGTTTGTGGGTGTTGGTGAAATGTAAGTAATGAAACCAAAACATCCCGAATAAGGCACATCGTTTAATTCAAATCGTACGGCTTCAATTTTTTTTTAAAAAAAAAAAGCAGCCCCAGTGCCCCAGAGGCAGAGAATTTGTTCCGCGGGTTTGCATAATCACAAGTGTTTTACGGAACTGAGCGCACCCTGCCTGATAAAGAGAATCAGGGATAAGTGAAGAGAAGGGAGAATAAAACCGTCTGAATTCTCTTTCCTCAGTCTAAATGCAAAATAATATATAAAGTTGTCTATATCCTCAAAATAAATAATTCAGATATATTTAACAATTATTAACTATTTTTTTCAATTCCAAAAAAAATATTAATCATAAAATCTTTAATTAACAACACAACAACGTGTCTGTGCATATTTGTACCACCTTCAAGTTGTTTATGACTAAAAGGTTTGACATGATGTTATAAAAAATGTCAATATTACTTGTTAGGTTTCGATGGTAACAAAACACCAAACTTATTGATATATGCGCTTTAACTTGTTATTCACATTACGTTTTTATTGATATTAATAAATCCGATAGCTAAAACGCGTAAAAATTCGAAGAGGTTATGAAAACAAAACAATATTTCAAATTAGAAATTTACATTAGCAATTTAAAGATAAAATATACGCACTTTTTCCCGTCCTAAATGTTTTTAAGAACAAACATTTAATTATGAACAATATAATATTTTTAACTATATATTTCTGAATGATAAAAAAAGACTTAAAAATAAAATATTCTTTAAAATAAATTATTCTTTAAATAAAGGACTGGAATTAGTCATGTTAATAATTTTTAAGCACAAGATGCCTTTATAGTACATATTTAATTTAAAAATGATGCGTAACCTGTAAGTTTTAATATAAGAAAAAAACATTTACATTTTTTTAGAATGACATGCTGCATGATGGTAATATTAATAGTATAGGAAGAGATTTGAAAAGATGGATATGGAAAGTTATCCAAAGTTTACCTAGACCCCCTTGTTATAGTTTCAGGAGTTTATCCGAAATTTAAAGAAACAATGGTAGTAGTATCCTAAAATAATTAATATACAAAGTGATAAAAACTCTTTACATGCCCTTTCTGCCTATTGTATCAACGTAACATTTTTGGTGAATGTAAAATGGTATATAAATGTATGTTTAGATTCATGAAACTGAGGGCCTCCACACGGAAAAGTGGAAGAATCGTTGTGCGATTTTGTTTTTAATTTGTGAAATTTTTAAAAAATACTAATCTATTAACAGCATTTATGCTATATTCAAAATAAAATCAACAAAACATCAACTTTTAGATTATCATTTTCCTAAGATTTTCTTTCGCCCCTTGTTGCTTTTCTGATGTCCGTCATAATCACATGTGATATTCATTTCCAATACAGGTATACCATTTTTAATTAACCTAAAATCTTCTACATACTCTTCAATTTAAGTACTGATTAAATCATTGCTGGCCTCGACGTAAGGTTGAACCAATTCTTCTTGAGTATATTTGAGAAGGTTTTGAGATCAGTACGGCTTATAATAAGGAACCTTCTCAGTGGTTTAGTGGATATTAGGTGGGAAGAGAAGACATTGACAGCTGGAGTCAAAGATACTGCTTTGAATAGAGTCAGAACAGTCGAGTGGCCAAGGAAGAGGAGGACTAACAATGGCAATCAGCCCCCGGATGGAGAGACATTAGCCGTCTTTGGGGGAGGACCTAACAGCTGTCTGCTTATCTGAGTGGAGCACGCAGCCATGTCACCGAAAGCTTAGCACAGCGCCACGCTACTCAGGCGCCGTATCAAGACCCTCCAACCAGAACATGGAACTGGGATGACGTCATTGCGATCTATAGACAAGTACGAGGCAAGTTGTAAGGAGAAGAGCGAAAGTTACTCGAGAAAGGAAAACTGTATTGGACAAGTTTTGAGAAGAAATTGTTTGTCGAAGGACGTGCTGGAAGGAATGGAATAAAAAAAAGTATTGGTGTCTTCTGAAGAAGGGTTGACGGCTGCGTAGGAGTGAAGTGAAAATCTCAACAGAAGAATCAGTGGAAGGACCTGCAACAGCAGTAAACTTATGATTATGAAGTCAAAAATGAATATTCCCATCTTCTTCTTCTTCCATGGCGCTACAGTCCATAGTGAACCTTGGCCTTTCCAACGAGCTTCTTCCATCCTTCACGATCATATGCTGTCCTCTTCCAATTTCTACAACCCAGCTTCCGTAGATCCTCCTCCACTCCGTCCAACCACGAATATTCACATCATGATTAAAAAATTTACAACTGCGTCAGTTTTCAAGGCAGTCACCCTGTCTTTCAATACACTCGATCCATCACTACACAAGTTTTTCGATATCAGGAGACAAACGTTTTCGGTTGAGCACCAAAGTAGTCACCGCGTCCTTGACCTGTAAGATATACTTCAACAACAGTCTTGGGTGGGAAGACCAGGTGAATTTTACGACCCAAAAAGCGTATAATTCTTTAAAATTCATAATAGGGAATCAAAAAAATGGGGGAAGTTTAAAATCTAAGGAGGTGTCTTACTTAACTTAAGTAACACCAATTTTTGGAATACGGGGCAGGCAATTAGTTAGGAAAGATCAGAAAAGATCAGCTAAATTTGTGAGAGTAGGGCCATAGCCATGGATTGTATTCAGCTCCAAAATCCAAAAGCTCAGTTGTATCGGTAGGTGAGTCCGTCAGTTTAAAATTAAATATCGTAAACAAAAGAAAACAACAGCTGTGAGAATATTTTCATTCCTAAATAAATAGGACGGTTAACTACTGGAAAAATTTACCAGTTGAAAAGTCCTCCTCCGGACGTAAAATTTAGGTTGAATTCAAAATTACGTTGGAAGTGAAGTGTTTCCCCCAATTAATTAAAAATCATAATTCAATGTAAAGTGAATTGCAGTGTTAAAACCAGGCTGTTTTTTTTTCAGGTACAAATATTCCAAGTACAGTGAATTATTAGTGTCAGTCAAAGCTAGATTAAAAGTATTATTATCATGCATCTGCCACCGGGCTATTTTCCCAATTGTAGATTATTAAATACATAAAAGTGACCGATTTCATAAATATAGGTTCCGCCTTGTTGTGATTTTGCGTGGCGTGGGAGGTGATCGTGAATAAAACAAGGGAAAAGAAGAATAAATTCGGTGTTCCTCGAATCGGTCCGACAAACAAAGTGGCGCCATTGTTGCAAGGAGATGCCTGAGCATTGAGGCAAAACCATTTGATGGAGAAGCCGACCGCAAGCACTGAGTATAAGCAAAGGGGAGGGGGGAGGGGTTTAATCAACACTAATCCTGGGAGAAGCTAGGTATTAACTCCGGCAAGCGGAGAGCTTTCGAGAGCCAAGTTCCCCGCATTCACTTCCTGCCAGAGTACGAAGTCTCTCTCATGACCCGATACAGATGGAGTAGTATCTGTAGAGGTTAATTCAAATCAGATTCCGCTTACGTCAGCATTGATCAGCGGGAAGAAAAAAAAATGTGCATAAAATACTCGAACACAAATAAATGGTTAACTAGCAAACAGGTCGTAGGGGCGAGTCTCGAATGACGGCTCGCGAGGTTGTGTATTACATAATCACTAACCCATCTTTCAACAACAACAACCATTTGAAGACCTCCTGTGGTGTAGGGGTCAGCGTGACTGCCTCCCGACTTCGAATCCAAGCGAGGGCACGGATGTTTGTGTGCGTGATTGAAACTCTCAGTCCCCCGACAAGGAAAAATGAGTTCCCATACTGAGTCACTAAGAACCAGATCTGTTGATGCTACTGTAAAAATATCACAATAAAAAAAAAGTTACAAGGATAACTATGCAACAGCAACAGTGTTACCGTAATATGCTAATTACGTCTACACAGTTTGCAATAGTGTCTCATTTTTAAAAGCTGATAAATTTAAAGCCAATTTGACACACAAGTTGTGACACGAAAGTATTTTTCATTACTTAAGCAACGGACAACAAAGATGCGCATTCTGAGTGTGTCCTAATCAAGACAGGGGTTCACAAGGCTCAATTCTAAACCTCATTGGTCTTCCTGATATTAAACTATTATTCCTTTTTCTGAAATTATTCTGTTTGCTGCCAATATCAGACAATAGAATGCTAAATGTACTAGTAGCATTTCTATATAATCATCCGATCTACAGTTCTTTGATTTAAAACGAAAAAAATCAATAGTTTGAATCATTTATAACTGCTTCTATTGTAATAAAACTAGATAGAAACATTTAATGTATGATGTTTAGCAAATTTTTTTGGAAATAAAACTATTCTTCTTATTAAAAATTGATGAACACGATACAGTAGAAGAAGTCGTCAATGGTGCATTCAAACATCTACTTCACTCGGTTACAGCTAAAAAAATTATCAAATTTTCTGCAATTTCAAACAAAAAATGACATTATAAAAATAGGAACAGAAAATGGTAAATATTTGCTTGGTTAATAGTTCAAAATACTTACGATAATAATAATAATAATAAATTAACCCTTTAGTGCATAATGTTTTATATTTTTTTAAATATATTTTTTTGAATACTCTACGAAATTATTAACCAAAAATATCAAGCGTGATCAAAGTCAATTTTATCATGATGTTGCACATATGCAACAAATATAATTAGATATTATTTATCAATAATTCACATTAATTTGATGTTTTTAATTTTAATGTAATTAGAATATCCTAATAATGATTATTAAATTAACTTTCTTTAATAAAACACAAGTATAAACACAGAAAATAAATATTCTGAAGTTGACCGGCGGGTAGAAAAATGTGGATTAAGGGGTTGACTTACAGAAAGTTAGGACAGACATGTCCACGGAGTTCACATTTCCTTTAAGTGCACGTTGTTTCATATCTCCATCACAAACGCCACTGGAGTGATACTAAAAGTTATGTTGCATAAATGCCACACTATGCTCTTGAGGGTTAAATTGGAAGAAAATTCAGGAACCAACTTAAGCTCAACCACATATGGCGTCAGAATAATGTAAAAATGGAGTGATTTAAACATCACAAATTTAGATTACTTTGCATATTTTCAAATATTATTCTCATATGGAATAATGTTTTAGGGTGATTCTTGAAGGAAAGAAAAAATTATACATATTTTTTATAAGACTTTGATGTCAAGTTTCCTGAAGAACATCTTGCATGTGACTCTTCTTACTCTTCCGTGCCAGTTCATACTAACCTTAAATATTATTTGTGATAAGTAAGTCACCTCTTCATGAACAACTTTGACAAAAACGGTGAATCACTATCAATTGCACAGAAAGGAGTCGTGGATTATAATGGTATTACAATATTTAACAAGATTCCACACAACTTTAAACAGTTAAAGGGTGATAAAATCAAATTCAAAACATAAAAACCTAGTTTTTGCTTATCCATTCTCACTCAATTAACGAACTGACAGAATTAGTTAATATTAAAATATATCATGTATATTTATAACACTAAGATACTATTGTAATTATGTACAAATTCATTACTCGTTCCAGCTTCCCTACAGGGTCAACGAAATATCGTCTAATACTATACTTATTTAATGTACTTGGTTCATATTAGAAATATAGTTCATTTTAGGAACAAGCCACGCCTGTTGTCACTATTTTATGTGCTGACTGACGCTGAGAACAGGAAGTTTTGTTGAGCGGACAGTTTAAATTCTTAAAACACAATTATTATCAAGGCTCTTAAAATTAAAGGAAAAATATCCCAGATTATTTGTTCGCTGCACATGCACCAACTTGACTCTGTTTAAAGGATAACAGGTTGAAATATCTTTCTGTTCAAATTGTAATATATTTTAGCACCAATCCTTAAGTAAATACTGCAAACGGTGTAAAGTTTTAAAAAAAATTAAAACTTCCTCTGAGTGTGCGTGACTGATTCAGAAAATAAAAACGGGAATTTTTTTCCGAATACTTTTATTAACCAGACTGCGAACGAATTGAGCGGTTACAAGACGGGGGCTAACTGAGATCATTACTTGATGAAGCCCCGCAGACTCCTGGATTTCTCCTTGAGAGCGCCTGAAGACGTTAGCGATATGAAGGGAAGATCCCGTACATCCTCGAGGAAATGTTGTAATAACCAAGCGGCGGCCTGGAGAAGCCGCTCACGGTTCTTCTTTGTAGTTTTCTCGGGCGACAGGAAGTGAAACGACGCGTAAGAATTATTTCGACATGCAATTCCGGGGGCGAAACCCGGTCCTGGCCGGATTGAGGTGTTAACAGTGGAGTATTTCACGCGCCACGGACAGGAACTGGACTCCCGGGAATCCTGGGTTCGCAGGAGCTTCCCCAGAAACAAAAAAGAAACTCTTACTTCCCTAAGACACCAGGCCTTCAACAGCTCCCATTCTTCTTCTCCCCCGTAATCTTTTTTATACCACACCATTTACAAATTAAAGTTTTGTGAAAACCAAACTGACGTCACAGATCGTCACGTCAATGGCCACCGCGTCAAATCGTGCACTTGAAGATGACTTTAGCATCTTTAGACAAAACAATATAATTATAAAATGAAACATTTAAAGTGACGTTTCGACCTCCATGAACATATTTGTAGGTTGAATAAAAACTGTTTAACCTAGATTTAACATCAATTATTTCAAGAACAGAATAACTGCTTTTAATGAGGCTCAGCTATAAAATTCAATTAACAGATGAGGATAAAAATTCTCGACAGGACCGGGAATCGAACCCAGCATCATTGCGCTCGCCCTAACCACTGAGCTATCCTCGCCGACTCCTCTATCCCTTGTATAGACCTGAAACACAGGCTCACCTACAATTTTCTTAATAATACTCTTCACGGTCTAAGACTTCAGTGACTGAAACTTCAATGGACATTGTGTGCAAACTGATCCGAGGACCAATTATTTTATTCAAGAAGCTTTTCTTCTGTTCTTGATCACAATTCATCATTGTATATTTTATAAAGAATCAGATCTTGTTCGACTGTGGTATATTACGAGTCGGTTCATTTGCATCAGAATAATTAACATTGTCGCTTTTATAATATTATGCCGCACGTAAAACATCCACGAGGCACCACCGTCATTGTGTAGATGCTCTGGTTCCACCTAAGAGAGACAGATGGATTTTTCTTACTCTGGAGCTTGTCATTTCTATTATATGAGCTACTATTTTGTCGGAAATTATCATGTATTCCTTGTATTTACTGGCTCGTGTTTTGTAACCTCAACTTCACAAGTTCTGGTAACGACTTTTTTTTCGCAATTATTGGAAACTGTGGGGCGACTGCATCGCGAACAGATAAGAATCGCTACTATGGGATTACTCTCGAAAGAGAAATAGCTCCCTTCGTCCGCGGGGCCGGAATTGCTTGGATCACTGAAATTGGATTTCACTCTCCGCCATCTTGAAGACCCCACTGACGTCATCGATTACAGATTTATTTTGCTTTTCCCGTCACGTCAGTGTAGTAAATTGTGTTTCTTCCTATAGAGGAGACAACCGGCAACGTCGTCTCGTCTGGGAATATAACGCGATTTCTCTGGTCACGAATCGGCCAATTGACCCCGAGAACTAATCTGCAAATAATTACAATAGCAGATTTCACTTATTCAGTTTAATTCTGTGTGCGCTCAAATATCCAGATCTTAATATTTTTGGTTTATTAAATAGCCACAGTAGTATTCATGTTTCGTAAAGGCGGTGGTAGTCTTTTCGCTAATAAGATCCTTGGGAATGTATCTGAAATTTTTAATCAAGAATCTGCGAAGTGAACCAGATAATCCCTCTAAAAGCACTGGTGATTTGCTACGTACTTTGTCATCCATCCAAAAATTCGTAATTGAAAATTATCACCAAGGTTCATAGCCGAGATTTAGTATGTTTCCAAAAAATAATCAGTTGTAAAATGAAATATTTACGTCTGATTGAATATAATGAATAAGAAAGATAGCCAATACAGACAAAAAAGGTAATAGCCTAGAGAAACACAATAAAATAAATTTGTGAAATAAATACAAATTTCAAGCAATTATACAAAAGTGTGATCATAGATATTGCCACAGTGGCAACTTTGGTGGCAGTAAAGAAACGACCAGTCGCATGAGTAAGGAAACTGCAGCAGAAAGTACTAAAAATCTGGTAGTTGCGTAAATCGCCAAACACTAATTCGGCCTAGCTGGACCAAAAATGTTTCCTACGGGGCAAAATTAAACGCTGGTTCGGATGTTGGGGAACGTAGAAAGTTCGAACAATATACATGTTGCCAAGTTTCGCAGGACCGACCTCGCTTAAAAATCTTCAATTTATCACCCTTCTCCACTTTGCTACAGCAAAGCCACCGTAGGTGTGGAGATAGGATTTGATGGCAGAGCTAGATAGATAGATGGCATTTTTCAGGGTTTTAATTCCGAACTGATCAAAACTCCTCGAGGCCTATACCAGCCTTTGGATTGTTTATGCTAACAACTGGTCGTATCCCCTGCACTAAAGTCTAAGTTAAATCACTGCCCTGCAAAAGCATACAAGTTTTATCCCTTTCTGAAGATCAATTGCTTAGCATCCTACACCTTAACCTTCTTGAATAAGGAAGCAACCAAAGCAAAGTTCTCAGTTCAAGGCACATGTAACCGAGTTGATGCAACTAACACAATGATCAATGGAAACAACAAAAAGGCATATGGACACGTTTACTACACTGTTTAGCATACGGAATATGGCTGAACTGTATACAGCTTAACTGAAAAACTGAGCAGCTGTGATAGCAATTTATAACAGGTCCTACTCGTACCTAGCAGAAGACCTGTGACTACCCCACTGGAGTCAAACTACCAGTTTGGTGCAATATCAAACAAGTGAATAAACAGAAATTGTTAATATCTTTGATGAAATAATCATTATTTCACCTTGGCATTATTTTTAGTCTTTTGAATAAATTATGGAAATGGAACATATCAATTTAACTTTTAATGCAATAGCTCAATTGTTTATAAGCAATGCAGTAATGAGTGGGAACGTGTAATACAGATGTAACATTTCTTCAACAACTATTTATAAGACAGCAGCACACACTTCACATTGCTTTGATTGTGATTCACTGGTTGAATGCACTGTAAAAACTTGTAGTTCAATAATTTCATACCATCTTAACGTAAGCTCAACTGCGGGATATACATTATTACTTGAGCTAGACTGAAAACAGCAGTTACAAATTTAAAGAATTATAATCATGCTCATTAAAAGTTAAGTTTACATATGCTAATATAAATTAAATTCACATCTACATATTAAAGTTGATCAAATTAAAATAACTGATTTTCCCTTATAAATGTACTGAATTGAAATTTACATGTACAAAAAGAAACCTGGTTATTTTTCCAGTGCGAATGAACTGAAACTGTTGTACTACAATTTATGGGGTCAAATATAAATAGGTATACTAACATTTGTGACATAGTACCAGTCAGAATATTCCTTAAACATTGCTTTAGCATTATTTAGTCTATTATTCTTAAAATGTTAGTATGACAAGTGAGAAAGCTAAAAAATTTTTATGTAGAAAGAATGCCAAATAATTTCAATACTTTCCACTTATACCCTTCGCTGTGCATTATTGCAGTTTTCATCCTAGTGTGCCAAACCCCTTAACCATTTTAAATAGATCAAAGATTGAAGCCTTTCCAGGTGCAGTTGTTCAATATATTGTTCTCGGAGCTCAACAGGGTTTTGCATAATTGTATTACATAATTGTAGAATTTCTGAAGATCAATTGCTTAGCATTCTACACCTTAACCTTCTTGAATAAGGAAGACCAAAGCAAAGTTCTGTTTTATTTTTTATGCCATCTATCTAGCTCTGCCAGCAAATCCTATCTCCACACCTACGGTGGCTTTGCTGTAGCAAAGTGGAGAAGGGTGATAAATTGAAGATTTTTAAGCGAGGTCGGGCCTGCGAAACTTGGCAACGTGTATATTGTTCGAACTTTCTACGTTCCCCAGCATCCGAACCAGCGTTTAATTTTGCCCCGTAGGAAAAATTACATAATTGTAGAACGATTATGCAAAACCCGGTTGAGCTCCGAGAACAATATATTGTTCATTTTAAATAGAATTATATTATAGAAGTAATGTTGATGAAATTATACTTTCATTTCAGGGTTTCCGACCTACTGTATGTAACAGTAATGTGTGACAAAATAACTTGATTTGTCCTGTATTCTTCCAAAACATGATGCTTCTTTCAAGAATATACTAAATACAAAATTTAATAACATTTTTGTAACGTCCATTGCTCATCACAAATTGTTGGATTTTTATTTTTGGGAACAGTCAGTTTCTTATATTCTTCCTGTCATAATATTCATTATTTATACATACATACCTGAACTGTGTGACGACTGGGCACAAAATTATGAGTGTGTGTATGTGTGTGTGTATATATATAAGTCCGCAGTGTGTATATATATATATATATATAAGTCCGCAGCCGGCCGGTGCACGGAATGGTGTAACACTCCTTCCTGAAGAAGGAGGCTGAGAGCCTCCGCAAATTTGAAGAATATATATATATATATATATATATTGTAATAGTGAGAATGTGATATTGTCAAAAATATTGGTATGGAAAGGAGAGAGAGATAGGTTGTGGCTTACCTGAAAGTGAAGTACGGTGTCGCCATGAGGAACTGAAGGTTGTTCTTCAAATTTGCGGAGGCTCTCAGCCTCCTTCTTCAGGAAGGAGTGTTACACCATTCCGTGCACCGGCCGGCTGCGGATATATATATATATATATATATATATATATATATATATATATATATATATATAATTTATTGTAACATATCAACTTGATAACTGTGTAATTGTGTTATTGTGTGGATTGTCGAGCTATAACAATTGACGTAGGCAAGCCCCATTGTCGGCTCATTCAAGGGTCATTTAACTCACTTAAAAGTGTAGTAAAGCCATATGTTGATAATTCAAACCATGCTGTGAGGAACCTGTCACGTGTTCAAAAAATTAAATATTAAAAAATATCCCAGTTTGGTTATTTACTTGAAAATAAGCTGGCGCCCCAAAATAAATACTTATCTATTACTAAATTTGTTGCCCTAGAACATTGGAGCTTTTATGTAACTTCAAGAACTGACACATGACGAAAAACAAGAGCAGGAGACAAGGACAAAAACAAACGAGTGACGCGGAACAATGGATGTTTGCAGTATGATTCGTGGCAGGAAGAAGTTCGTTGCTAGTGTGTTTTAAAAAAGGGTGTGTTAAAAGCAGAAAAAAGAGGGGGGGGGGGGTCAACAAAAAGAGGTTCTGTGAAGTGCATGAAGACAGAAGAGCACAAAAAAGAATGGAATTAAGGAAGTAGATACAGATTGAGTTAAGCAAATAAAATGAGTAATGATTTAAATGGTACGAAAAATGAGGTGAATGCTAAGTTGGAAAATCTTAAGATTTAGTTGAAGGAGTATGCAAATAGAAAAATATATATGTAGAGGACACTGTAGAATCGTTGTACAAAAGAGTATGTAAAATTGAAATTGAAAGACAAGAAGAGTGTAAATTCATAAAAGATGATCAGAATAAAATGGAGGAGGAAAGGATATTATTCTTATAAAATATGTATGATCAATTGAAAACAAATTCGGGCAGCAATTTGAATGGATTGAATTAAGGTTGCCGAAGTATGTGAACAAGGACAATCAAAATCCAAAAAAGTTTATAAGTTTATTAATGAATTACAATTTTTAGTGGCAGCTAGTATTCCCTTACACAGCCAAGCACAGGTTATTAGACAGTGTTTGGGGTGGGGGGAATTTTGAGTTGATTGGATGTAGTAGTATGGGAAGACAGGAAGTTTAAATTATTAAAGTAAAAAATCCTTAGAAACTTTACATAATGGGAGATATAAGGATAACAAAGATGGCACTAGAGAGGACTATTTTATTGCCATGATAAATAAGAATAAATACTAGGGTACCAAATTTGAGGAGGAATTGGTAAATAGAGTTAGGTTAACTTCATTTTGAAGTTTAAATAATTAAGACCAATTGGGAAGAAAAAAACTGAAATGGAGATGTTAAAAGTGCTGAAGTTTTTAGATGATGTGGAAAGGAGGAGAAACGGAGACCTGGTATGGATAGGACATGCGAGAGGAGAAATCAGAAAATTAAAAATTATAGAAATCAAAATGAAGAGGTTAATAAGGGTAGGTGGAATCAATCACGATAATTGGAAGTACAGTGGCAGGTATGGAGAGAGAAGTGTAAATGGGAACTCTAGAAATGAGAGGGAAGCAAGCAGGGATGATAGCTTTAAACTGAAGAAAAACTAAAAACTTCTTCACTGGTGTGTCCCTGGTTGAGGAAGAAAAATTAGGGACTATAGAAAGTAACAAATTATACCAATTTTGGTGAATAAGTAAAGTTTTCTGGAGGAAAATGTTGTTGAAGGTGGGGAAAGATCTGATCATGACTTATTATCCATTCAGATTAAAATTAAAGAACTTGAGACAAGGCAGGCTATTACTGAAACTGGGGCTACAACTACTTTTAATAGTCAACTTTTATACAATGAATTGAGGGGGGGGGCAAAATGTAATAGTAGCTAGGGTAAGAGTACATGGAGCAATTAGAAGTATAAATTAAAGAATTAGTAAACAAATTTTAATGGTAATCGGAATTGAAGGGCAGGAAGTATTTATAAAGTGTACGGTAGATAAGTTACTGTTTGTGCCCCTAGTATTAGGACTGGATTGGATTGTAAGACACCAGGTAGTTTAAATATTTTTGCAAAAGAGAATGTACACAGGGGATGATAGTGGACAAAGAATACATTGCATACAAGAAGAAATGAGGAGTAAGGGGAAGATATACGAGAATTTGAAACTGAATGATCAATTTAAGGGTATTGTGGATGTGGTGATAGGATTAATTCAAGGGTATAAATACCACATTGAAACAATAGATCACAAGCCAGTTGTAGTTAAAAAGTTTAATATTCCTGAATGTCAAAGTGGAGGTAAATTGTGCTATCAAATAATGTTGGAAATTGATGTTATAAATATTGCGACATTTCATACAATAATAATATTGTGATAGTCCCGAAGAAAGATTGTCCGTTGGGGTTATGTTTCGATACACAAAGGCTTAACCAGATCGTAGTAACTACTTATGATTACCCAGAAAAAAAATTGAGAATTTAGTGAAGAAACTTAATGGGAAAAGGTGGTTAAGCTCTGTGGACTTAATAAAAGGATATTAACAGATAACTCTAAACAAAGAGTCAAGGAAATTGACAGCGTTTACAGTAGGCACAGCAGTATGACTTCAAGTACTATTTATACTAAAAATAAGTTCTCAAATTTTTTATTTTAATTAACAGCTGAATCAAATTTTGAGAGGTGAACATGAAAATTTTCATATTTACATTGATGATTTGGTATTTGCCAATGAAGGTTTTGGGAAACATTTTCAAAATTTGAAGTAGGTTTTAGGCAAATTAAAGGCAGCCAGGCTGACGATTAATCTAGAACAGACTAGCCTATGTCAGAGAGAAAGTCAATTTGTAGGACATTCAGTATAAAGCGAAGGGGGTAACCTATGCCACATAATATTGAGGCTAGAAAAATTAGCTGCCCCTCTAAATAGGAAAACAATGAAAAAATTTATAGGATATTGTGTGTTTTATCAAAATATTATTTTGGATTATGCTAAAAAATTTGCTCCCTTCTATAAATTGTTAAAGAAAAATGTTAATAGGAAGCATTCGTGAAAATGGCTGTGTTAAGTCAGCCAATGGGGGATAGAACTTTCATTATTATGTCAGATGCTAGCAAAGTATCCATCGCAGTGGTATTGAGCCAATTTGATGGCAAAGGAAGAGAACAATTTCGATGAAGAGTATATGCTTGCAAAAATATGAAAGAGCTTATCCAGGTTACTGAATTAGAGTTATTGGCTGTAGTATATGATGTGTCTAAATTTAGAAATTGTAAATTAGGTAGGGAAGTAACTTTGTATACAGATCAAAGGGCTCTAATGTTTTTGAAGGACAGTAAAACTACAAATTCGAGGCTTACCAGATGGTCCATAATGCTGGCTGAATACAATTAAATGTTGAGTATGTTAAGGGGAAGGACAATGTAGTCACATTTTTTTTGAGTAGACAAGATTGGGACTTATAGGTAATGGGTGAACCCGAGTGTAAAGGAATGAAACGAATTACAGGGGTAAAGTGTAGAAAGGGAGATATAAAGAATAGAATATTAATAGAACAAAATGAAGTTAAACGGGAACAGCAAGACGATCCCTGTATGAAAAAGATTATGGATAAGTTGTATCCTGAACAGGAAAGGGTTTAAAAAAGGGTGATCCAGCTACATATTAAATCAGGGATTGTTGTTTGAAAGGAGCCAATTGTCAAGAAGAGGATGGGTACTGTTGATACCAAAGAAATCTCAGGAAAAATATTTTTAAGGTTTTTCATGATAAGATTGGACATGTGTGAATAAATAAGACAATAAAGCTAATGTCTGGGCTGGTGACATGGAAAGGAATGCATGGTGATATCAAGAAATACGTAAGGTCATGTTAAAATTGCCAAGAGAATAAATTTGTTTTTGAAGACCCGTATTAATAAAATTCCAGGGAAAACAAATGAAATTGTTGCAGTAGAACTATTTGGCCCTTTACCAAGTTTGGATGTGTTTACATACTGATGGTCATGGATTTGTTTTCCAAATTTGTTAAACTTTGTGGGATAAAAATAGCTAACACCAAATCATGTCTGAACAAGATATTGAGGGAGTATATTAATGAATGTGGTAAGCCAGAAAAGATACCGTCAGACAATGGGAAACCATTTAATTGTAAAGAATGGATAAACACTTTAAAAGAGAAAAGGATAAAACCAATATTTACTTTAGTAAGGCACCCTCAATCAATCCAACTGAACAATACATCAGACAAATTTGCACAATGTTGAGACAATTAATTGGTAAAATTATAGAAAGTGGATGCAATAGCTTTCAAGGGCTTAAAATTTTGTTAATCAAAATTTTAGTTTAGCCACAGGAGTTATGTCAGTAGAATTACATTTTATAAAGGTACATTGTTTGCCTTTTGAGAAAATAATAACCTAACGTAAGATTGAAATCAATCATTCCAGACAAGTAGAAAAGATGAAAGAGGCAGTAAAATGTATAACTTGAAATGCTAATTATAGGTCTAGATGACGGAGACAAGAATATTGAATTTCAAATTTGGTTAAAAAGTTGAGTATCCAATTGAGCCAAAAAATATGTCATAAATTACAGAGTGTGTATAAAAGGGTGACGGACAAGAGGGGTCTAAATAATTATGCAATTAGTAAAATAGATATATAGACAGTCTTATTATGGACAAATAGTTGTTTAGTGGAGGAATGGATATAGTAGACGGAATGAAGTATTAGGAGAATCCAATAAGGAACTAATTTGCCTGGCAAGGAACTTGACCTGGTGTCTAAGATGGTTAAGGAGTCTCTGTTCTGAGCAGAAAACGCAGGTTCAAGTCCTGCCTGGGTCAAATATTTTCAGTCCTTCCTCCTCCTTCTCCCAACTTTGAACATATGCTTTTTTATGTGCACCATTCTACACCTGAGAATATGAATTCACATTAAGTGCTCCTATTTATTTCTATCATTCCTCACTATCCAAGTGAGTGTGTGTGTGTACACACACACACACACACCAACAACAACAAAATATTAGGAGAATCCATTAAGGAATTGGAACTAATTTGGTGACAAAGTCACATTCAAACTTGGATAGTGAGGAAGGATAGAAATAAATAGGAGAAATAGGAGGATTGCACTTTATGTGAATTCATATGCTCAGGCAAAGAATTACACACATAGAAAAGCATATGTTCAAAGCAGAGATAAGGATAGAAGAAGAAGGAAAGACTGAAAATATTTGGCCCAGGCGGGACTTGAACCAATGTATTCTGTGTACTGAGCAGAATATGTGGGTTCAAGTCCCGTCTGGGTCAAATATTTTCAGTCTTTCCTTCTTCTTCCATCCTTCTCTCTGCTTTGAACATATCCTTTTGTATGTGCGTAATTCTTCGCCTGAGCATATGAATTCACATAAAGCGCATTCCTCCTATTTCTCCTTTTATTTCTATCCTTCCTCACTATCCAAGTTTGAATGTGACTTTGTCACCAAGTATATATATATAAACACACACACACACACAAATACATACATAGGAAATAATTTCCCACAGTACAGAATATGATGAAATTATCTAAGAGTGTGTGCACATCTATAATAAAAAAAAAGATTAGCCTAAAAAAATCATTCTTCAATACCAGTTCTTAACCTTACTATTTCTTCCACAAATTACAAAAATAATGAGTGTGAAACTATCTTCCAACATAAGGGTCCTGCCAGACTAAGATAAAGAAGGTAAGTGGAGAAAATTCAATACTTGTAATGTCTAAAAAACTATTTTATTGACAAATTTATTCAACATTCAGAGAAGGTCAAGAGTAGGCAGTTTTATTAAATAAATATCCTGGAATTTTTTGCCATTAAAGAATGTTAGAATTAAAAGATCTCGACTTGTTTAATCTCAAATCTTTGCATGTCATGGATTAATTTGAGTAAGCCAAAATTAACAATCATCATTTTAGATTAACAATGGTACACAGCAAGTTTTTCGTGTGCAAATGTCCATATTACATAACATTGACAATATTTGTGACATGAAAAATTACTCATAACAATAAATAAACTATCTGTGCAAATCATCATATGTAGTCAATGTTCGTCAACGGCGATTAGCACAAGAACTAATTGCTTGAATTTTTGACTTTCAGAGTAAATTGAATATGATGCACAAGAACCATAATTTACATATCCACGCTAAAAAATTCAATTAACAAATAAATAGTCGACACTAGCACAAATAACACGGTATCCGTCGAGTCACTTTGACAACTGGACGACAAGGCATCTCACAAATTTAATTTTCGAAGGAACGATTTACGTGTAACATTTGTGGCGATTGTTATTTTGTTATTACTGGAGTACTAACATAAAATTACTGGAAGTATAAAATATATAAACCTTTAAGATCGGCTTCAATAAAAATATCACATTCTACATTAAATAAGTTTAAAAACTGCTGTAAAAATCAATAGTAACAATCGTGTATAAAATATTAAAAGGACTTTATGGTGCTTATTGGAGTCTAGTTCAGTCATTAATTATGTCTCTGCAGGCCAGGTCGATTAATTTTTTGGCTAATTTGCTCTTCACAAATTAACTGTGCTCTGAAAGCTGCCACCTTATCTCGGAGTTGCATTAAAACTTGAATCCTCTCTGTGAGATGTTGGTCCAATTGTTTTGAATATGCTGCAACAAACAAATTAAACACTTAGAGCATAAAAACAATACTACTTAAATGGAATTTTAAGACAATATGCTACTGAGAAATGAATATCTATAAACTCAAAAAGTATTGATGAGTAATACAACCAAGCTTCCAAATCTGAAAATTTAGGTCTATTACTCTGTAATGTTAGGCTACAAATAAATTAGTTTCACTAACAGGCAATTAATAATTTGTGGTTTTGATAGTTAAAAACAACGGGAAATTAAATTCAACAAACAAGCATAGGTTTATATAACACATTGTAATTGATATAAGACATAATGGCAGTTTGAAGTCTATTAAGAGTAAGCATGTAAATTGCTTGTGTACAGAACGCTAATAAAGCGCACTGTATACTAGGATAACACATTTTTATTTTCCAAACCGACATTTCTACAATTATATCGCCGTCAAAATAAGACAAATCGCACACAAAAACCGAATGTATAAAAGAATACAGTTCAAACATGGAAATTCTGTGGAGCACCACTTTTCACTTTTTCTTCTTATAGTTTCCATTTCTCAAAAATACAGTAAGAATTATTTGGTTCAGTTGTATGAACACCACCCAAAGCCAAAAATTTTTAAGGGGATAACAGGGTGACAACCTCGAGGATGTCACCTTTAAATACATATACATAATATACACACAGAAATCCTTCACACAAACTTCTCCATTTGGCCTTGTGTTCTTGAATGCTATTTAAAGACTTACTGAATTTTTACTTAGAAAGAGAAGAACAAATGTATAATACCTTGTGTTTAATTCTCTACTTAGAAAATTTAGGTTTATTGATTAATACAGATTTTTAGTAATTTTATTACTGTTAAGTTGGTCTATGGATAGTGGCAATATGTAACTTTGCTCAAGGAGTAATTCTTCAAAATGAAAAGTTGTAAAAAAAATAAAACCACCAGTATAATAATTATTTATATTGAAACAAGTGTTACAAATCAACATCATTTTTTGATATCACAAGTTAATGAAACAGTAACAACAGTCAATACATTTCAATACAAAGAAAATACATCATAAAAATAAATAAAGCAAAGAATGTACTATACGAAATAAAAAAATTCATGGCATCTATTAAAAACAACTTTTATCATAATAAATTTAGATTAATTGAATGAATTGGGAGAAATTGTATTGCATTCAAATGTTATTTCGTAGAGGTTTTGAACATGAAAATGATAGTTTTATTTAAGAAAATTAATTCCAATTAGTAAAATCATCACACTATATACTGTATATACAGTTTATAACTCAAAGTTAAACACCTTGGAAATATTAATGGCATAACTATCATGTACAAATTAAGTCACCATTTACATAAAATGTATTAAGAAAAATTAATAAAACCTACCTAAAATGAAAATTGTTTTTCAATACCGACACTCTGGCCAAAAAAACACTATTCTTCGAGACTAGCGTGCATTATATGAATAACTTTTACATATTACTCAAATTTTAGTTATATTTGAAACAATGGTCATATATTGTCTCAGAATCAAATACTTTTATAGGTCACATTTTTCATGGCCAGACACAAACACAAAGAAGGAAATATAAATGACAGGTAAGAGACAACTTAAAAAAAGTGCTAACTTTGTAGATAGTGAAGATTTATTATTATTATTATTATTATTACTACTACTACTATACTTGCACCCATAGGACTGTTCAAGCAGCCTGTGGCTAGTAATGGAATCTTTTAATATTCTGCATTCATATGAGTGATCCATTTTAGGACATTTCATATTTTTACTATGCTTATTTGATCCTACAGCTTGAAAAATATTTTTCATTACAAAATTCTGAGTTAAACTGTCCTCAGCAATTCCGCTATCATCAGTTAAAGTATCTTTAGTGTGTATCTCACCATCTTGGTCATAATCCACTTCATTAGTCATTGAAAAAAGTACTTCATCTACTTTGCGCCAACGTTGTTCACTTTCAATAACATATTTGTGGTTGTCTAGAACCTCTTCTTCTAGAGACTGAAGATGAGACACTGCTTCATGAAATGTTAGCAGATCGTCAGAAATCTCTCCTGCCTGGAAATATAACAAAGATTAAATTCTCTCATGCATGCACACAAATTACATGTATGTAATAAAAGTTGTTAAAATTTACTGAATACTCATAGTTATTGATACAGAATTTAAAAAATCAAATTACAAGAGGGGAGGGGGGAGGGAGAAGTGATAAATATGGGAAGAAAGAGGGGTGAGATCAGTGGAGAAAGGGAGATGGTGGTGGTGTGGAGGAGAGTTGCAGAGAAAGGAGATATGAGGGGGACAGGCGAGGAGTGGGGGAGTGAAATGGGAGGAAGATGGTGGGGATAAGGGTTAAAGAGAAAACAAACCCTTGTTTTACATTACTACCTCGGTGTCTACAAATGAAATATTGAACATGTATAGTGAAAAATTTTGATCTAAAGAAATAAGGGGACAGTACATACAAATCATAGGTTTATTATACAATTTTAAGAATCTCTCAGATAAAATGTGTGATATATTATTAATAATTTTCATTATTATTGTTAAAAACTCACATTCAAAGATTGTAATTGGGCAAGGTCACTGTCATCCAAATTTTCATCCTTCATATTCTCATCTTCAGTAGGAGATGCTTTAGATTCTGTCGGATCATTAACCGCAAGCTCCTTAACTCTATCAGCATAACGTAGAGTATTCAAAGAATGCTCACATGAGCTCATTCCTGGACTTATCATAGCAATCTGAAAGGCAATTGAAGGATATACAAAATTATATGGAGCTATACAATAAAATTAGTTACGGAATGAGCTTTCAACACAGTAGCATTTACTACATGAGAATGAAATCTCTTTAACAGAAATTGTAACACCTATACACAATTGTTATAAATTTGAAACATAATAAAATTACACAAAGATACTAAACATATATTATGTGATTTGTTACAACAATGAAAACACCACAAAATCTTCTTACCATGCATGTTCTAGATTTTTCTCCAATGAAAGAATCTCTCAAAACTTGAGTAAGCTTACTAGCTCTAAAAGGAAGGTGAGCACCTCTTCTTCCCAGTGCTCTGATGCATTCTTTAAGAGCTAGTAAAGATTTGTTGATTTCAGCACCTTCCATTCCTGAAGTGAAACAAAGTATCCATCAGAACAGAAGTATTCCTCAAAATATATTACATGAACACATTATACAATTGGATCAATAAAAATTTAAACTATGTTTAAGAACAAAAATAATTATCTTATCGTAGACAAAATCTTGGAATCTGTTTATGTATTTAGAAGTATTTTGTGTTCCATGCTCCATTTGATTTTAGATACTGAGAATATTAAACAAATTAAAAACATACTTGTTTGTCTATTTGCTGAAGAAGTATCTGCACCTCTTTCATTTCCAGCCAAATCAATAAGGGAGAATTTTCCATGAACTTTATGCAATCCAGGACTCCTCAACACTATTTGGAAAACAGCATGTGATCGTGATGAATTTGAATTTGCTGATGTCTGACCAGAAGTTCTAAAAATAAATTAATTAAGTATGCCAACTAATTTAGTGATAAAACAAAAGTATGTACTTATTTTTAAATTGAAATTCAGCAACACATTACTTAATTCTGAGAAAAACTAAAATATTTGAGAAGTTTGAAATAATATCCAAATGTGAACAAATTGGAAACCGCAGATGTTTAATCAAAGTGTATTATAGATATGTACCTTAACATTTTACAGGATTATACGGCAAAAAATAATAATAATAATAATAATAATAATAATATAATTACAACCATGACAAACTTATATCACCCTCTCATTAGAAAACAAACTTAGGAAATAGCACAGTAATCAAGACAATATATATATCAGAAATAACACTTAATAAAATTGTAATTAGATGACAAATTAACTTGTCTTTAAGTATAAATGTAAATTAAACCCATAGCAAATTAATAATTACATTTGAGTATGGGAAATAGATTCAACTTCTAATTCTCCAACAAAAATATGAATAGCAAAAAAACATTTGACTGAATTTATTAAAATAACCCAACTGAAGTTTAAACAGTAAAATTTAAAAACAACTTAAAATAAATGTACCTGGCATTATTTCCATGCTGAATTAACTTTAAAACTTCATCAACTGAATCAACAACTTTCTCTGTAAGTCCAACTATTTGTACTTGTTGTTTACCGTCTTCTAAAACTCTCAGCTTTGCTTTATTAGCTAACAAGTCAAACACTTTACCACTATATATTTCAAAAAAACTGGCAGAAACCATTAGATTCAATTGTCTATATTTCTGACTCTTGAGGAACTTAAACACATCCACAGCAGCCATTGCATATATTCCCTTTTTACAGTCTTGCGTTTTTCCATGAAAATCACCACCCATTGTATGAGTTTTTCCACTGCCAGTCTGTCCATATGCAAAACAAGTGGCCATACCACCATCAAAGATCGTTTGGACAAGTGGCTTTGCAGTGTATCTAAAAGAAAAGTTAATCATATTAAGACAAATCTCAACATATTTAAAGAAATTTCCAAAACAATCATATTTTCACTTCAACATAAATATATTAAAAGGAACAATTACAGCACAGCATAATATATATTATTTTAGTTTTAAATAAGATTAAGGAAAATCAAGGAACATTTACATTTATAAAACAACCCCTTACAGGACCAAAAAAACAAGCATTATCACAATTTTTTTTACAAAGAATGTTTATTTACTTACTTGTACACAAGGTCATTTGAACAAGCATCATCAAAAGCATAGTCAAATCTAAAGGCTTGGTTCTCCAGATATTTGGTAAGGTCAACTTTACTCCTGGGTTCATGAACTACCATTTGGTCTTTTGTAGGCACAGTAATGACATCAACTTCTTTCCGAGTTAGTTCTGTAAATAAAATTTTTGTTAAAGAAATAAATATATTTAAAAGAATTGAAACTTATTGAAACCATATTTATTTTAGAAATAATGTAAATATTATAGGTACTTTCTCATAATAGATATTTCAAAAAACAAAATAATTTCTCCCAAAAATACTACAGCAAAATAAATGGTTTCAAAACAGAATTATCAGCATCAGTTTTCTTTACCCTTTTTATTCAAAGGCCTTTTTCTGATGCAGACTGTTATTTGGTGGTCTTCTACAGGATCACTCTCTCTGAGTGGATGAAATTCTATGTTGTTTCTGTATTCCCTAAAAACATTAAGAAGTCTCTTAATATTCTAATTTGAAAATCTGACACACAAACATGATATAAGTAATTTATAAAGCAAAGTTTTATGACACAAACAGAATTAAGTCAGCAATGTCTTTGTGCAATGTTACAATTTAATGTAAAACTTAGAAAGTGTCAAAGCAGTAACACTTCGATATTTTTATACTGCCTTTCAGTTGTGTACTCAACAAGTACATGCAACTAGTAAAGGTAGACTGTGGGCCCATTAAAATTTTAGCACAGATTGAAAATAACTGTTGCTATTTGGCTTACTACACCAAATGCATCCATTTTATAAGATATCTAGAAATAGAACAAAGTAAAAGGTCGGTCCAGTAGAATTACCTTATCATTGCTAGGAATTCCCAATTTGGATTTCCAGGATCTAAATTCATTAGAACTTCCTTCTCTTCTTTCAGTTCTGCTTGTCTTTGCCTCCTCTCTTCCCTGTTCTTCTTCAAGCGCTCCACTTCTTTGACGACATTACTTCTACGACCCCTGACAGCACCACCACCTAAATTAAATGAACCATTATTGATCTTTAAAAAAAATTCTCAAGTTTATCATCTCACTTCTAGACTCTCAAATGAAAAATATGATGTATTAATAAATTTTGTTTTTGTTCCATTACAACAAATAAAAATCCTCTGAAGTGCAAGTCTTCCAGATTATTTAAACCATTCTAAAATATGTATTCACAGAAAATGCACAATTATACTAATTAACTATCACTTGGATGCATAATAAGATTTTAAAATGTTAATCATATAAACACACACAATGAAAAAAGTTGAGATTTTCCTTCCTGACAAAGGGGGTTCAGGTCCTCAAAAATTTAACTTCCACCTATGTGTGTGCGCGTATAAAACCAGAAAGTCTGATTAAATGTCAATGTCAGTAAATTTAGGAACTAAATAATCAGAAAATCTTATATAAATTTGATACCAGTACATTAAAGGTACTGTCTCCAAAAGTGTCATTAGATGAGTAACTTCAATTCTTTTTCAGTTTGGTTTTTAAAAAATGACAGAATCAAAGAATAGTAACATTTGAAAATTGTACCTGCTCCAACTATTTGAGTGGCATTTGCTGAAGTTGCATCACTTTGTTGTTCAAGCTGTTGCTGTTGCAATAATTGCTGCTGCTGCTGTTGTTGTTGTTGCTGCTGCTGCAATAGCAGAGCCTGCTGCTGTTGCAACAACTGCTGTCGTGTCATGGCAGGGGCAGTCACAGACTGCATGTTCTGAACATGGACATCTCCATGACCGTTCGAAGTGCCCGGTAGGTTCGTATGCCTGGCCGTCTGCCGAGTTCTCATCAAACGATCTGGACAAGAAAGTTCACTCAAATAACGTTATGAGAAAACAAGCCAGCTCCTACCAAATTAACAAAAATAAAACATTAATTTATGGACCAGTTAAAGAGATAACGTTAATGGAGCACACTTCCACCCTGACAATAGAAAAATCTTTGTAATAGTTCAAAACATTCAAACCTCACAATTGGCAATTTTATGCTACAGAAAAGTAGCAACTGTCACAGTAACAGATGGTAATAAATGTTATGGGAGAATATTGTAACAATATTTCTTAATAAACCACAAGCCGTTCAAATAATGGATTGGGCAAATGTTGACTTATAGCAGAGAGTAAATCTAGCGAATTCTTCATAAATTAATGTCATCGCACCTAGAGAGACCATATGGTCTGCAGGTAGGACTTTCATTTGCTTGACACAGTAGCGAGGGAAGAAACGAGAGAATGCGTTCCAAAGGCACATCGAGGTCCGCTTCGACCGACTGCTGTGTTCGCACTGCCGCTCACCCACCACGAATCATCGATCAAAGTACAAGAACTGAATTATTAGATTCACAAATCGATCGCACGTACGAACTACCGCCTGTGTGAAAAACGTGGTAAAGATTGCACTGACGGCATACACTTCTCTTCCCTAAACAATCTGCACCAGTGAAGAAAAACTCTCGAGTTCTCGAGGGCACCGCTTACCGATCCTGACATGCCAGTAGCGAGGGAGCACAGCCACAGGCTAGGGCATCAGGACACGAATTCAACCGAAATTGCTGCACCTCCGCCCGATAGGCAAGCAGTCTTGAAACATAATGAATGCAGCCTGGCATATTTTGTAAGCTTTACACACCGTTCCCCAGAAACTAGTTAAGTATTTATATTTCACGAAATTTGATTTGGTTCTCTCCAATTATAGTAAATTCAATTCACTTAACAGTAACACACAAACAATTCACATATAATGCAATTATACAACACATAATGACTATACTACCATATGTGGGCAGGTTCGAATTTGATGCCAATTTTTCATTTATGCACAAGAAAATAACCAATTGGTTAATTGAGAATATCACATTTTTAAGCTAATAATAAAATATTTAAGTCAAATGTCAACTTCAAAACTTAAAATTAGCAAATTTTTAAATAAATCTTGTATGTAATAAATATGTAACTGAAGAATTACATACCTGGAGGGAGTGATGGTTGAATTGTAGCTCTAGTGGGGCACTGCAACAATAATAGAAAGTAGCAAATGCAATGTTTTCTATAGTTACTGTCAAGAATTAAATAATTGATAAGCTAAAAGCTTTTAAAGCAAATTTACACAAAGCAAAGAATAAAGTGTTATATATACATCGTAAAAACAAATGCTGTGTATATAATGTGTGTGTGTATACAATCTTATGCACTACGTTGAAAAGAAGCAAATCTCACTAAAGCAGTGTGGCAAAATGATTTTACATATTTATATCAGGCATTACTAGCATACTAAGAACAAATTAAAATAAGTGCCATACGTAACTAAATATACAACAGTCATTCCCATTCCATCTAATTTTCTATTTTGAATTGTATTACTTGCTATATTATATTCGAACTATAAATCAAAATATACACATTCCTATTACTTCTGAATATATGATATTACACTGAAACCTAACAATATATACTAAAAACTTAATTAATTCCAATCGTTTGCAGTCTTGCAAAATTGCAATTATACTGAAGTTTATTTATGAAGATATAAACCTCAGAAACACAAGTGGCAAGTAAAAATCTTTATTTATAGACTTTAAATTAGTTCTATTTAATTGAATAGATCAAATTTTCTAAATGATTTATGTAAGAAAACGAGATAATATAATTTAACCCCTACAGCAACACAAATTAGAATTTTTTTCAAAAGTTTACAAACAAGGTGTATATAAAGAAAGAAACTTTGTGGGGAAAAAATTGAACAAACAAACTGACTAACCAGCCATTCTGCTTTGTTAATTGTTAATTGTACAATTGTACTTATCTGAAAGTATAAATAAATTATTACCATCACTAGCAAAACAAGTGCCTATTGTGAAGAAACAATTGCATACGAGAATATAATATACATTTATTACAATTGAGGAGATTATAAACAGACAAATTATTTTACTTTACAACATTCAAATCATTTTCAGAGTATTGCAAAAAATTCAGAACTGGGAAATTCATACTTTTGAAGATTGCTATGAACAGAAAATAAGTCAAACATGGCATTTAACCATAAATGGATTGCAGGCCAGAACTTTGGAGCCAAAAATAGGTTTTTTTATTGGCAAATTAAATCAAAATTAAATTATAACAGAAGCACACTTCACATTTATATTGAACAGTAATTTAAATAACTATAAAATACTCATTTAATCTCTGCTGGAAGAATCTCTTGAAATATGACTATACCATATACCACAGAATCATTAATTTTTTTCCAAGTTACAATAAATTTTAAATCAACAATAAGGTGGTTGAGAAACTTATAGCACTTTGTAAATATTTATAGATATTTTTATGATCATTAAACATTCACAGTTAATAGTTTTTTCTAACAGTAACAGCTAACTATGATGGAAACAAAAAAATATTTTAGCAACGAGAACATTAAATATATACAGTTTAACAACATTGACAGGAGCAAATTTAGCTCATCCCACAAAGATTCCTTGACAACATGATACTACAATCCAACTGAATGTTGGATATTCACAAGGTTTTGAAGCAATTAACAAACTTAGGCACAGCTACAGATTAAAACGAGGCTTATATACACCAGGGAAAAGGTTTGTAAGTGGTAATTGTGTAATCGTCAATCATCATATGCTGCAATGTTATTGTACATTACATCTATTTTATATTTATCTACCTTTAATTTTTCTATTAACAAGAGAAACACTTAAGATGGCAAACAAAGAAGGTATCCAAGAATCCAGCAGGCAGCTCCAGATGTCATAAACATAAGAAAGATACAGTGGCATAAGAGTGGTGAAGATTATCCAGACACAAAACTGAACCAGTTCTATAAATATAATTTTCCTATAACATTTTCTCAGAAAGCCTTGGGGTAGACCTACACATTACTAAAGTGTGTGGAATATGTTACAAAAACTATAAAGAATGTACAAAATTAAGATACCTGCACATTTTCTGTATTTTCGATACAATAGACAAAAAAATTGTCAGACTACCATTGAAACATTATTTGTAAAATCCTGTCACGTGCGCAATGCAATTACAGTAAGAGTAAAAACATATTTTGAAGGCTGTTTATATTGTCACGATAGTAGACACTTGCCAGACCGTGCCATCGGAATGTTTCAAAATGAAATTCCGTTAGATATCTAGATATTTGTATTCATAAACGAAGAAGAGTCACAAGAAAATATTTTTTTAAAAAAAAAACGCTAATTCCAGTTACAAATATTTCCCTGGCGTTCGTATCCTTGACTATGTACAGAGTCGATGGCAGAGAGAAATAATAGTCCAAATGCTACGGATACGGATGCAAGTAAAGACAGACCGCTCGGGAGGTTACTCGCAGAGGCAAGGTGGCAGACGAGGGCTTGCCATGGCGCCGCGAGGACGGAGGCTGCAAGCTGCTGCTGTTCTGATTGTTGAAGTCGTCGTCCATTTCTTCCAAGATGCCGACACCGTCTTCTCCCTCGTCATCGTCGTCGTCCTCCGACTGTTGGTAGTGATCCTGCGTGTCCACCCAAAGCGACTCTGCTCAACATACGTCCTCATTCGCACACTACACACACTCAAATCAAAATAAACCAACGGAACGACAGAAGTCTCGATGAACTGGTACGAGCAAACGGAGAAAGGTACACTATTATCTTTAATTGTCCGTGTAGCCATCTGAACGAAAAAGGGCCAAAGATTGAAAACTTCACAGCAATCGTTTACTATCACAAGATTTGTTTGTGTCAGCTTGGTTTTACCTGAGAATTGTGGGAGGTTATTTGGTCCAACTACGGTATAATCTCAAAGCTCCCCAAAACATAAGAACATAGCACATCTCGCGTCACCGGAACCTATCTTTAAATATATTTTTCATATTAGTAATTCCTTCCGGTGATCCTAATTATGCTAATATTTTTTTTAACGCTTCACGTCAACGGATTGGGGGGGGGGGGCGAAAATATTTTGTAAATGAGGGCAATGACCAAATGCCAACGTACATCTATCCTCGCCAGTATTTATGTTAAACAACTTATCACCAAATGGAAAAAAATGATTCCGTTTGGCTTACCTCCGATCGCAACAGGTAACAGCAAAACAATACTGGAGCAGTTTGCTTACTGATTAATAATGATGAATACTCTAAATGGATCCATTAACACTTTGGGCCACTACATTTTGGTCACAACTTGAGCGTCATAAACTGGCATCTCTCCGCTCCCAGACATCAAGTGAAAACTTTACTTTAATACAGTACCCAATACCCACGTAGTCCTAATAAGAAAAAAAAATTGTCCCTTACAAATCCTTACTTTCCATGTATCCCTACTTAACTAAAGAAGTCTCTTAAGCAAACCTTTTAAACCAAATTTAGGCCACCAAAAACGAACTAAAATTGTACTTTCAATTCCAAAGCACTATATTAAGGAGTTTTGAAAAAGAAATATGGCTTGTGTATCCACCTAATTTTAAGTGTAACTGCCGTTGTGTCTAGCAATAGCTAATATGAATATGGTTCAGTTTTATCCCATACGACACTGCCGGATTACAAATTCAACTATGTCAATTGACATGTTGTAATTTAACTCTGTAAAATACATTTTAATTGCACACACTTTAATTAATAGATGTTCTATGTGCCTCCTTGAACCCCATCTTTTTTCTTTTACTAGGTTCATCAAATTGTTTATTCCCACGACAAATATTCTTCCTCGTTGGAGGTTCAATGTTATACAAAATGCAAGCTACGACGCAATCGCGAACACTTTTACTACACACAGAAACTTTAAAAGAAAAGTTCCATTGAAACAATCTTGCAGATTCAAAATTATAGAGAATCCTATTTCAAATGGAATTTACATAATTTAAGTTCAACACGTAGTTGGAGAAATACAGCCAACTGAAACAGCGCCAATATAAATCTCTAACGAGAACATAATACTCCAAAAGAACGAGGTTTAGCTGTGAAACCAGACCACGCCACGTGAAATACAAAATTATGTCTTTATATATGTATTAATCCATTAGACTCGATACGGCTCAAAATTTGAGAATTATGAGATTCTGTTTTTACTTAAACAATATGTAAATTTAAGTACTGAACAGCCTTCATCATGGAGTAGGCGCGTGAGTTTTATGAACTTTCAAGTTAGCATACTGACTACTTCTATAGTTATAAAATATTTTTCGGGGCTCTACTAGATGTGTGGTATGTTCACAATTTTGTAACCATAAAAACACATCTTGAGACGCCGATTTCAAACGCTCACGACTGAAATTAACCAACTAATGTAAAAATATGGATCGAAAAATAGGGGGAGGTGCACACTTCCGGGCTATGTTAATTGCCCGTCACAACTAATCGATATGGATAACAGCAGCAACAGCCATTTTACCTTCCTGACGCCGTATGCGAAGGGAAACATTGGAAGAATACAAAAATTCGGAACGACGACACATTCACAGCACAAGTCATCCAGGCACACTAAGATTAGAAGCCATTGTTGGGCTCTAAAAACAATGGAATACTTACCCGCGGGATTCTCTGCGTTACGCATGATGGGCCATTCTTCCCCTCAGGCAATAGGTCCGGATTTAGCGAAAGAATGGCTTCAATTTCGATCTGAAATTAGATTTCTCCGTTAATAGAGAGCGACGGATATACGGAACATGTATTTGTAATAGTCAAAGAATATAGTAAGAAGTACCAATTTGGTATATTCCTAAACTGAGACAAATGACGACAGCCAGAGGCTATTTATTTACAATTTTGAACGCGAAGCGGAAAACGTTGGTAAAAACATTTTTTAAAAAAAGAAATTATTTTTTATCAACATGAAAGAATAGAACTTATTCCATTTGTCATTATACAATTTAATACAACATTCACGCAGTTTTCAGCTACGATCGGATTCGAAGATCTTTGGTTTCTTTCGTTTATAATAAAATCAAACGGCGTATGGGTTAATGTACAGTTATTTTCGCCTTCATATTCATCCCCAGGTCAACTGGCGTTTCGCTAACAATGATCTACAATGCGAAACGTAAACAATCCCAGATTTACTTATAAGTCAAAATATGGAGAATTGCCTTCAAACGTATAAACCATTCCACGCGAGTCCCTTTACTCTAATATCAAATCGGGTGACACTGAGGTAAAGGACAAGAATTTCATCCAAGTTATATTAGTGAGACTATGATGCGACTGGGCTCTAAACTGAAGAGCCGCCTCCCGGAACAACTCGTCAGTATTCGAAACAATGCTTTACATTTCGCTTAATTCACAGTTTCGTATTTCCTGTCACAACAGAACTTTGTATCGATCGTGGTACTCTTCGCTCACAACTGGAACTGTGACAATGAACAACAGCAAATTGTTCTTAACAAACTAACAATAAGAAAAAAGTTGATAATTGAAACAGCAATGAACACAAGAAAAATATCTCCCTCATTTTGAGACTTCACCAGGAGAACATTAAAAACTAACATGACATCTTAATCATTAATTTAAGAACAAAATTTATATAAATTTGGATTAAACAAAAAATGAAATAAATTTACACGCAATTTCGTAAGACATTAATGGAAGATCTTGGTCATTGTATATAAATCATTCATTGAAGAAATATTTTATCTTAAATTACACACATTTATTTATGTCTCATCTGCCTTAACAATTAATTTACAGCTGATTAAGTCCCATATTAGAGACGAAACGTCGTTAAAGAACTATATATTTTTTACAATAAAACTTAATAGTACTGATAAGTATTTTTCTGACTAATGGCCAGATTATTTATTGTAATATTAATACGTCGGATAATTATAATTGTATTCTGAACAAGGTTTAAATATTTATCTTATAATCGCACTTTGTGACTTCCCGACAGCATTGTTTCGTATCCCGATATTTTACAGAATTGTTTGTAAATTTGTCCACTGGTGTGATAATGTCCTCCAAACACTTCCTCGACTCTTCTCAATTGTATCGTGACCAAAGTTTGTTTTATTCTGAATAACTTTCTTTTCGCTAGTTGTTATGAAACGGCAACGACTGTAAATATGCTCACACAATAAACTTGAAGCAATCAACAAATCATCCTCAGTGTCTTTATACAACGGAAACAATTCGTCTTTATTCACCGATAAAAATGGACGCAGAGTATTTTCCCCTTCAGATGTTTATTCCACGACTAATTTGAAGACAATTCAGTTGTTTTTCTTCTTATTCGGCATTAGAGATGTAAATAAAACTGTATGCAAGTTTTATATAGACTCCACCGCGGATTACATTACTGTATTTAGAGAAAAAATCGGATGAGCTTATTTTCATCCAAAGAATTCCGACGAGTGAAGTATTAAAATATTATACCTTTAATTTCTATTTTGCAAGGGAATATTCTTCTTTTTATATATTCATTTAATTTGTTCTTGTGCTTGTTTTCATTTATAACTTATTCGACATTTTTTAATAATATCATAAACAGGAGGTCCTGGAAAGCCAGAAAAGTAAATGTTCCAAAATTGTATTCCAATAAATACGACATTTCGTTTTTTGGGTCTCATCAGGTAAAGAAATTACTGGACCATGATATAAAATATTAATTACAATTATGTTGCTAAATGCGAAATAACCATTTAAATGTAAAACTGAAAAACATAATTATGTACTAATTGGACAAATAAGCAATCAATTAAGAATATTAACTAATATAATATTTATCTATTAATTTTATTAATTTCTGTAAGTAATTATTACACATTTAATACTTAATGCGTTATATTTTCCATTAATATATACCCAAACTTAATTACAAACTGACAGCTTACTTCAAAATCTAACAGTTAAGAAATTAAACATTCATAGACATCAATAAGTGAACACAATCAAAATTTATGAGTATGTTGTAATTGATATTATTTATCAACTTTGACACTGTTCACTTATTGATATTTATGAATGATGGATTTTGAAGCAAGCCATCTGATTGTAATTAAGTTTGGATACATAATTATTGAAAATCTAACGAATTTGTGTTAAAAGTTTAATAATTAAATGAAGAAAGCCACTTGACAAATAAAACTAATTGATAAATTTTTATCATTAATTTTGATAATTGGCTACTTCGTCTATTTAATATATATATATATATATATATATATATATATATATATATATATAACTGTTGTATCAATATTTTTAATTTTTAGTTGTAAATGGTTGACCCAAGTTTGCCTTCATTAAATTAGTTAATATTTTATAACATGGTATATTAATTTATTTACCCGATGAGGTCAAAAACCTATGAAAAGTTATATTTACATAAATGTGAATTGTTGAGAAACATAACATTTATTGTTATGACTTTGTAGGTGTCATCATGTATAGTATGTTTTTATTATCAATGTAATTTAATGTAACTACCCGGACCGGGCTGGTTCCCTTTGTAGTTCTATTAATGCAAATACAAAATAGAGGCAAGCATTGGCAAGAGAGCAATTAAAATTGAATAAAAAATATTTCTCAAAATCAACGTACTGCAGTCAAAATTCTGTTGATATTTTTCTCCTGTTAGAGGTAATGTAACTCGATCCGGATGTCATTTATGAACGAATCCAAAACCATTGTCTCGTAGGAGTTGAATAAACAGCGCAAGGCTTGTTGGAGGGAAATTCACAAGAGTTGACACTAGCAGCAGTTTGAACGCACCTTCTACCAAAGCAGACTAGATGACCATCTAGACGACAGCGTGAATCGATGATTCCGTGTAAAGTTGCTCTTGGTCACGCACGCACTTTCACAACAAACGTAAAAACATTTCGGAGAGATGTCCAGCACGATAACTGAACGAGTCGTCTCGCCGTGTCCACCCACACTTGTCGTGGTGATAATCACTCACCTCTTTGCCCTTGGTCTCGCCGCGTTCGAACCACTCGACGCTAACACTCCCCATGTTGTAGTTCACCCCGGACACTACCGCCGTGTGGATCCGACCTGCAACAACAGAACACGCCACAATCAGACAGTGGTCAACAGATCAATAAGTCTCAAAACAGAATTGGATCCAAAAATCAAAAATACAGAACTTTCAAAATCATGAAAGCTTTCCTACATGACGCGCAGCCGTAGACAGTTCCATCAGCTGCTGCGTTCTCATATTCTGACTTAACAATAAATCGCGAATGAAATCTGAAGTAGGTGAAATGGTCCTACCTTGAAACTTTATGTCAGTATTATAAAGTATTAATTGGGATTAACGACCGCTGAACAGACACATTGAAAACTTAATTAACACAACTTAAATTTTCATAGACACTATCACTGAAGACTGTAGACCGAAACATAGTCTATTTGATTAAAATAAATGTATAGATAATTAGTTTATCTATTCACTGGTCGCTAATACTTTGGTTTGATTTGATTTAAAAACATGTCGGCAATTCAAAACGCTCACTTTTTGAAATTTCAGTTTTCGGATAAAACAAGCGCGAGAATACTTCGAAGGACGAATTATTGATTTTCCCAAAAAACAAATGTCCTTCAGAACTATGTAAATAACGACTGATTTCTTGTGCAGTGAAAATGGCAAGTTTTTAGATCAGTCATTTTATCGTTATTCCTCTATTGTGAAAATATGGAAACGTCGGCTGAAGTGAAAATTAATGAAAAACATGAAATGAAAAAAATTTACGTATGATTGAAAATAATGAATAAGAAAGTTAGCCAATTCAGATAAAAAAAGTAATAATATAAATACCACAGAACGTTTTGTCACCTGATAAGTGCAATTGTGGCGCTCAAGGCTCTTCTTCGCACCTGACGAAAGGCACAAGCATCCCAGAAACGTTGTGTAGTATTTATATTATCACCGTTTTGTCTGAATTGGCTAACTTTCTTATTCATTGATAAACTAGCTGGGTGCCCGGCGTTGCCCGAGATGTCATTTATCTATAACCCCCGATATGACTCCGATTTCGGCTGCTTTTGCGCAATTTTTATGTAACGCTACTCGAACCCTAATCATTATAATTAATTCTGAAAAATATTTCTTCAACGCAAATATCTGCCGTGTTTGCATGTTCCAAAATTTGCACCCCGCTACCCCTGCATCTGAGGGGCAAATGCCAATTTGAATGTCGTAACTAAACACAGTGACTTCCATAACCTTTGATTTGACTCCAATCTCGGTTGTATTCGCGTTATTTTACTGTAAAGCATCTCCACCCCAAACCCGAAGGGTGTCCTTTTCACAGGGCGTAGGGGATGAAAATTGTATCCAGATAACATTGGTAGAAACACTATCAATATCTTTGACCCCTAAAAATATTTATCCGACTCAAATATCGGCTGTTTTAGTATGTTTAAATATTTCCACCCCCGCTTCTGGGGGTGGAAGACGCGTCTCACCCCGACAGTGTTTGTTTCCTGGTCGCAAAGAACACGTGTTCGAAATTTGGTGAAAATTGCTCGACTGGTGTAGATTTGTATTTTATTTAGACAACGTTTGTATTGGAAATAGAAAAGGGCTGTTTTTAGGGTTTACCCGGAAATTATTCGATTTTTTCTCGCCTTTTAAACCTTCCCTAGACCTCCACGAACATTTCAAGACTAAGATAAGATAAATCCGTTCAGCCGTTCTCGAGTTTTAGTGAGACTAACGAACAGCGATTCATTTTTATAAATATAGATAGATAATGAATAAGCCAATAAACAAACAAAATTAAGTGACTAACTCAAGTCAGTCACCTACTTTGAACGATTTTCTATCCCCTGGCTAAACAGTAAGGATCGCTGAAACGTTCTGTGATATTTACTTTATCACTTCATTTTGTCTCTTTGTTGTCTACTTCATTAACGAACGCAATAGAAATGATGAGAATTCTGAATACTTCAGACTGGCTATGGAACTTCTGTTTCTTCCTCCGGGGTGTCGTGTCTAAGAATGATAGGAGTGCATCAACAGGTAGTTACAAATATCTCAAACATTTCCCCCTCAAAATTGCAAGGCAATCTATTGCAGCTTTGTATCAAGCGTCCTCAGAGAAGCAACTGTTATAATCGACAGCCAGTTTCATCTATCGTTGTCGCTAAAACAGTCTGTTAGTTTTATTTTCGGAAAATCAAAGAGTATGCTGTGACAGCCTACGGACAGAATAGAAAAAGAAAAAAGGCTGGCAATAAAGTTAATGAAATGCTGGGTCCGATCGATTCACTAGACCAATTTGCTGCCTCGGGGCACCTTCACGATACGCCGAGCGTGAAGACAATGAATGCTTTGGCAACTCCTGCAGGCTAGATATGGCGGTTATAACACAACTTTCACGATACCCCTAGGCTGTGAGATGAGCACCACGGGGGGGAATTTTGGGAAGACAATATTTAGTTACGAAGCGCCGAGGAACCCGCACAACTTCGTCAGCGGCGTCACAAGAACCAACCCAACGACGTCGCCAACGTCCAACACGTCACGTCACGTCACAAAACCAACAGAAAAAGCACGTCGCCGTCATCGACGTGTTCTCGTAGACGAGCCTGGCTCACCGTCGTCGGGCTGCGACGGCTCCTTGGCGCGGCCGCCGACGCAGCGGCAGCAGTTCCTCATCCAGCCCATCGCAAACTGCTCATCAGGGAGGACTTGCGGGCCCCGTGACGCCCAGATGACGTAGTCGTGTACAAGACCGTGCTGGGAAGCGGGTCACGGAGCCAAGCCAAGCGGTGCACTGAGTATTGACTGCGAGCGATCTGCAAGAGGCGCCTGTTCCGACACGCCATCCAAGACCTTCCCCAACTCCGAATACATCATCCGCACAACACGAGAATTACGTCAAAACTCATAGTTCGCGGTAATACCACTTGGTAAACTCAAAAAGTAAAAAAGCGTTCTAAAATAACGAACAAAAACGATTAAAACTGAAAACTAAATCGAACATTCAACTAGTCTTATTAAGAAAATAAGACGTAAAGCTTGACAGAAATCAGCTGCTGGCTGTCCAAAGGGTGTCGTATTTTGAGCGGCCGTGCCCTGAGCGGACAACAGTCCGTTCCTCACTCCTGAAAGCTGAGCGAGCAAGTATAAATTTTTCCGAAGAGGAACTTTATCAGTCTTGGTTTTAACATTAAGTGAATGTTTAATGTACAACATTTCTGAAACTTATCTGTGTTTATAATTTCTATCTCCATCTATAAATTGTCAATTAAGATACAAATCTTTTAACATATCTGACGTCCTTAAATAAATGAAAACATCTACCTGTTGAGTTATAAATTTATTATTAATTCAAATTTTTAAACATTATAATAGTAAAAAAGATTCTCAAAGTTCATCCATAATTTATTAGGACTTCTTCAGGTGTTGTAAAGATAAGTAAATTATCTAATTTCAAAGTCCGGGTTTCTAAAGTTCCAACAAAGCAAGATTTTAGAAAAAATAAGTTATAATACAATCAATTAAAAATAATTTTTTTTTATATTTACAGCGGTATTATGTTTGAACAACATATTATTTTCCTGCTGCTACTACTACTTTTTCCGTAATTGCACTGTAACAAAACATCGCGAAGAAAGAGGAAATCCCCAAATACATCAGTCCCCCAGAATATAAAACGGCGACGAACAGGAATAAGTTTCCCAAAATATTGTCAAACAAATGGTTCTTTCAAGATTTAACGCAATGACTAGTTATTGAAAGTAGGGTCTGTGTTCAAAAAATTAATACGTAAAGGGGGCAAATAATATTTTATCTTGAGGACTGGAAGAGACGATAGCCACAACAGAGAGGAACTAGAGTCGCAAACACTGTAAACATATAGGAGGTTCTACCAGATGAATTCGAGAGATTTGAATTTGTGTCTAGCTTGGGGGGCTTTTTAGAAAAAAAGGAACCGTAATTTATATTTATGTACGTCCCTTTTTTAAAAAAAAAATAAGTACCCACTGAGAATAACCCACGTGGTGGCAACTCTCTTAATAGCATAGGAAGGGATTGGGGAGGGGAGGGGGGGGGGTTCGGAAGGTTTGAGCAAGGTAGCCAAAGGTATACTAGGACCCTACACGGCATTGGCCTAAAAGTGATGCAGGACTAACTCTTGTAAACCTGCATCAGGTAGGTCGGGCTCTTGGTACTTTTACCCCCGATGGCGGGAGTTCTTCCTGCCAGTCCGAGATATAACAGTGAACTTGTTACTGGAACGGTCGTGGGCGAGAATGCGGTCTACTTGAAACTGGGTATACAGACTTGGGAACGTTCCAAATCACAACCCGTTGGCTCATTACGCCTAGACGAATTTCCTCTCGAAATGACACACATTACACCAGTAATGTCACGAATATTTGCATCTTAAAATGCAATCGGTAGAAGGCAATGTTGACAGGAGAAACTGAACAAAACGACAAACTAGCGAAAAATCCACAAAATTGACCGAAGCCTTGGCCGTCGACATCAAAGAGAATTCATTCATTCTATTACAAGTTCAGAGAAACTGGAACGCAATTCAAACACACGAACCCTTCATTTATTAATTCGTTACGTGCTCCTGAAGACTGCCCATCCATTTTGAGCTCCATGGACAGTTATGAAAGTATACAGACCTTGATCGAAAATGACTGTTTCAAGGTCAGATGCACTCGTTTACTTTAAATTTCACCGTTACAGCAAGTAAATCGAAACATCTGAAAAGTCAAATAAGATAAACTGATTAATAAATATACACTTCACTATTCATTCTCCTGTCTGCGGATACGGCGTTTTTGTACATTAACAATTATTCCTCCAATAAAAGGGAAACAATCTTCCATTAACTGCGAGCAAGCAATTTAGACGCGAGTAAGCTTGAACGTTAGGAATTATATATGATTTCAAAAATTAAATCCCAACTTCCGAGATAAATTGGCGACAAGTTTATATGGGATATTCCCTAAAACAGTCTTAGGAAAGCGAGCTTAAGTTAATACCCCGACTGTAGAACAGTTCTTGAGTTATGACCGACAACCGGTGGAGAGTTTACCCAGAGATTCATCAGAAAGTCCGTGGTGTCCTTGTTCACATCCCGTTGTTAACCCAGTTTTCAAGACTATGTCCCTCCTCTCCCAATGTTTTACAGGCAGGAAATACTGAAACCGACATTCGGGGTTTACGACCTAAAACATCCAGCACCGTAGACTAAACTGTTCAATCCCAAATTAAAAACGAGACGCCACGTCCACTATTTTTTTTATGAAGTCCACGAAATACGCGTTTTTCCGGACGCTTTTTTTCTCCAGAAAAGCCTCATTTCTTCCCCACGTCAGCGACGGAATATCAGAACTGTTTCTTTAACACGGTGGGTAAAAAGTATCCAGAATTTCCGGACCGCGTTACCTGAAGACTAATTCGTCATCATCCCAAATAAGGAAGTCAAACGTCGACGATTCCTTCTCCTACTTTTGGTGCATTCCGCATCGTGCGCAGATCGAAGACTCCTCGGCAGTTCCGTACATCGGCTCGGCCCCGTACTACTAGATTTTACAACTATCAAGGAGAGTCGGACTTTCAAATTTACGAAGCACGAAACCGGACCTAAAATTAAGTAATCATTTTGATAATTCTAAGTATGTCCGGAAAGTCTCTGATTAAACAATACTCATTCATACTACGCTTAATTCCCAATTCTCCCACACGGACTAACATCATGACGCTTCTATTTTCATGTCCAGAAGATTTTTACAGTTATAAATAATTCATTCAAATAGTTCATGCGGCTGACCGATACTAACTCGTTCTCGTAATCATTCTATCCTTTCCAGATTTGCCCTTCAGCTTCGTCGCTTTCTACCCAGCCTTTACCACAAGTGTATTTACAACATTTTCTCAACATTATGATGCAACTATAGTAAACGTTAAGCATTTACTAGTTTCAGAGAGGAGAGGTCGTTAACCCCGGCAATACTGTGAGCGTAATCGATGGTCGGAGCAGTGACCCTGTCTTGAGAAAGCAGCTGTCCGACGCCTGTGCCAGGCGCCGCGACGCCCTCAACCTACAGGCGTTATATGGAACCACTCTCTCAACTAGCTTCATAAACAAAAAATAAATGGCATACTAAAAGTTTTTTTTAGTTTAGCGCCTCGAGTCTTCCACGTAATACTGAAAGTTCAACCATTATCAATAATAAATAAACACGTTGACAAGTCTATTAATTTTTTTTAAATGAACGTGCCAAAGTATTTACTCTGATTCGGTCTAATTTATAGAAACAGTAAATTCTGATTTGATTACTGGACAGATGTTTAAGATTGTGCTTACACTTTCTTTTAACAGGCTGATATTGTTCAAGAAGAAATAAAGAGTAATAAACCGAAAACATTTGATCCGGGTAGCGGGGAAGGAAAATTAAGAATTAGAGTAAACAAAATAATAAATAGGACAAGGAAACCGAATAATTCCGTGCAGTAAATTTTTACAAGTCATAAAACTTTTAATAAAATTGAAACTATATCCAACTTGTATTATATATAACTAGTGGAAATTAGCCAAAGGACAGATTTTATTTATATACTTTAAAATTTACATATATACACTAAAATACATAACGTTTCTTCCTTTCGTTTAGGGACCATTTGAGATGTATGTGAACTGTCTTATTCAAAATTACAACAGATTTTAATCGTTTCTTTAATAAATATACCATATTAAACTTAATTTATTTGCAAATCAACCATATTTTTCTCATTATAATTCTTCAATAATTTTCTTAGATACATCTGAAGACGTCCCTAAACAAAGGGAAGAAACGTTTTGTATTTCAGTTAATCTATGTAAATTTTGGATAAACAGTTATTGATTTTCCAGTTAAAGTAAGCTTTAACGTTTCCATGGCGTACTCATCTTTCTCAAGTGATCTTGAGAGAGTACTTTTTCATTCCCCCATTTTACTTCAACAGTAAGGAGGATTGATCTTTCGTCCTAAAAAATTCTGGTTCTTTTAGTTGTGTTACCAGTTATTTATTTCTATGCCTACAAGTGAATTTCTAGGCACTGTCTAACTATTACTGGAAGAGTACTTCTTGATGGGGAAATGAAAGAACCTGGCAAAAGAAATTTGAGCGTATTTTTCACGAGGCGGCTGATTACATGTCGCTAAGAAGCAAGCAAAACCCCTGGAAGGAAGAGAGAATGAAGGCGAAGTATCTAGTTAAGAGGCAGCGAGTCGTGGAGATTAAACTACACAGGTTAATTTTTTATATATACTCTAAAAAAATTCGCAAAAAGAAGGTACATATAATTACACTATGCCAACATACGAGTAGTGATGCTTAATTTTTTATAGTTAAAACAGTGTTAAAAAACAGGAATAAATATAAACCTTGAGAAACGAGTAATTTAAACGTACGTAAAATTAACGGTAAATGAGATTTCTTCAAGACTTGCACCGAATCTTGACGTCTCTTGTGAAAACTGGTATTAGTGACATTCGAGTTGCGGCGTGAAATCCTAGCCTTTACTTGATCCATTCAGTCATTCTGTCTCACAGATATCAACATCTGTTATTCACGAGAAGCCAAGCTTCAAGAACGAGACTACAGTTTATCGGGTCAGCATCACCAGAAACCCCTGCATTGTCCTTGAGATGAGGTAAATCATCTAAGAACCAGAGAAGTTCTGATTGTAATGCATAACTTTAGCGGGATATTGTTCTGAAAATTTTAACGTCTAAGCCCACCTATGAAAGAAATATTTAAGCATATTCTCTAAGAAAATTTATATAATAGATTTCGAAGAACTACAAACAGCCAGACGAAATAAAAAGGCCCATTGCCCAAAAGAAAGCGATGTACAGGTAATAATACCCTTGGTCTGAGAATTAAGTTCCAAAGGGATGGTGGCCTAAAGAGGCACTTGGTTAAAGTCATCAAGAAATTAAGAAACACATATTAAAGTTATATAATTGGGTAATGAGGCTGAAACAGCGTTTGGCGTAGCGATAAAGACGTTGGTGTTGGATATAGAAGTTATAAAACGGAGTCTGAGAGCATCTAAGAGAAGGGCGTATAAATTGATAGTACGACGTTCTTAACTTGACATCTCAACCGACTGAAGTCGAGCTAAAAATTCAGATGCGAGAAGTAACGTCGTTCTTCTGGACTTTGTTAACCTGGTTTATTGGCATGCAATAACGATCACCATATATTTCGCGCAATTCAAATTATTTTCAAATTATTCAATGTATGTTTTAGCGATATTAAAAGAAAATTATCACTCCAAGAACCCTAAATTTGAGATAAAAAAATGTATTTGCATTGGACTGTAATTAAATTGTGTCCAATTCTGGAAATAATGAGTATATTTGGCACTGAGACAGGGAAGCTTTTATGCACCTCAAGTCACAACGAAATATTTATCTAGCCTTTCTGTCCAAGGCGATTCCACCGAGCTATTCGTGGAACGCAACACACACACACACACACACGACAGACGAATCTAAATCAAGAGACGAAAGACATCAAGCCGACGGACACAAGACTGAGCTGTCGATAACAAGAGCAATTATCACCTCTCAAGAGCTTACTTAAGCAACACTCTGGCACGCGTGTGGAAGATACGGGCTAAGTGCCCATAAAATAAATCAAGGCGCTCATAAACGTCATAACTTGCTTGGCCCAGGGCTGAAATAAAAACGCCGTGCTATACATAAATCCGTTGCACAAACTAGTGCAAAATAATAAAAAAACGGGCCACCCAAACTGCGGAAGCGATCTTTAAAGAATTGCACTTCATTATACATGTAGTTACACTATTATGAAGTACCTAACCAAGAAATAAAAATTTTAACACACATTTAGTTTTATGTAAGACAACGAATACAAATCATAAAACTTGTTTGAACAAGTCTTACTTTGAATTGTTTTTTTTTCTTTACAGGTCTTATATTAGGATAGAGAATGTAATCCTAACAGAATATGGCTTAAATTTCTCGAACGTGAAAATCAATTTATTGATATCCTGCTGCCCAGACTGTTTTCCCACAATAGGACGACCTCCGCGCAAAATTTGGCTCACAATGGTATACGGCATTCTCGTTTTATCTAAAAAAAGAAGATGACGGTGTAGCAGCAAAAGAGAAGCTCTCAAACATAAAACACTTACTAGGCTAAGAAGTAGTTAATTAACAGACAAAATAAAGTGATAAATACAACACAACGTTGATGCAATTCTTGTTTCTTTAGTCAGATGATTCAATATCCTACGATTTGTCTATTATATATCTGGGCTACGCTTTGTAACTCGCCGACAAAGAAACTCATTAGTTTGATATCGACATACGAACAAGAATGGGGCTGGGCTGTGACAGACCTAACTAAGGCAATTTTTCTGGATCATCCATCAGACTAAAAAAATTAAAGAAAGTGAGATAGTTGGGATGCACAAATCGTACGCGACCCGTCCTCCAGGATTTCAGTTCTTTTCTTTATTACCTTCGACAACTATTTTAATTATCCTATCCCAATTTCTACTCTGGCTTCTCATTTATTTGACCTGTGCGATAAATATTTTTAAATTAATATAAAAAAACTTCTCGCGTTACTGTACTCAACGCTACTTCTATTACTCAAATTTGTCATTAACATACTTCACTCTCCGTTCTCTCCTTCATTCAGTTACTCCTTACTTCAGTGGTACAAATCAAATTTATTTGAGGTATTTCTAGACCACAAGTTTCCACTTACACAGAAGTATTACATACAATTTCAAACACATCTTCCGGAAATTTAATTATGGTAGACTTTCAGAACTACAGCGCTCCAGTCTTAAGCATTTCCAAAATTCTGTAGTGTCCTATATTCCCGATATTTCATTTCTCCTGAGATATTAGCTTCCTAAAAGAAAGAAAGCTTAAGAAGCAATTGTTTTATTTCCTTAAATTATATTTGCGTGAGGTCAAGTATAAATAAAATTACCAATAAAGTGGTAATTTGAATTTAATAAAATCAAATTACAGAACGAAAACTCATGGAAGTACAAAAAATTAGCTTAGATCCAACTATCGAACCTCATCAGGTACTACACAAATAGATTAAATGAGGCCTAATTTAATTATTTTGACTCAAAGAGGTGTAAAGTATCAATTAGCAGGTTCCAAACATATTAAACAATTTTACAACCTAAGAGCCTGCTCCTCACGTAGGTTATTTTTTTTATAAGTACCATATACTTCGAAATGTCTGGTCGTAACGATTTACTCATTTATTATGTATTTCCACGAGATGTAATTCACGAATTTAATTGGAATAAAGTCAAATATTTCGACTTTTATGTTTTATTATTTATATATTTTTGCATGTGCACGCATTGCGGGCGGCGCCGCGCGAGACATCTGTTGGCAGAAACGGGCGCCAAATCACACACTGCAGCTGCTGCTATCTACGGAGAGACACGCAACTTCACAACCAATTACCAGATTTGACAACGCTATTTGCTTGCAGAAACGAAGCAGGGAGCGTCACCGGAACAATCAGCAAGAATTAAGCTGGTCCTACGACCAGAAAGTGAAACAGCGACGGCTACCAAATGAGTTTTACAACATGCAGAAAAAGCCTCAGAAGAAAGCTTGCTACTATGAAACTAGTCTGTTTCATTTGCGTCTGATAGTGACGAATTTAATTAATTTTATACTCAATTTGTTTTCAGACAGTTCGCATAAAGCACGTGGCAAAACTAGGGGTTGCATAATTATATTGATTTTATAGGGAAAATATTTAATTTTAATTATTTGGTACATATAAAATACTTGATTTGTTAAATTATCGTATACATTGTCCTTATGCAATTATAGGTACAACTCTTTCAGATCTTTGAAGCTTTACTTCTCATTAGGATCTATGGAAAATTATTCTATTCTTCGTTCTACCCTCTATAACAACTTAGAGACTGTGCTTATTACATTGTCAAACTCATGGCATAAAAAGCTGTTGGGTCCACTTAATCCTCACATTTGTGTCACCACATTACAGAAAATTTTAGTCTTCTTCCATTGTACGCTTGAATTGCTCCATATTAAAGCCCAGCTGCAAGGATTTGGAATACTCCATTTGTACAGAAATTATAATTACTCTAATTATGGAGTTATTTTCAGGTTGATTTTAATATAAATTAAATTATGTAAATTCAATAGGAGCGGAAAATGAATCTTTACTTATGAACGAATGATAGTCACTTTCTTAAATTTATCCAAGTATAATCACGACATATAACAACAAACAATGTATGAAAGGAATGGACCATAAGCAATCAGATTTTTTTTAAAAAAAAAACTTTAAATACTAGTGTAACGTTTCGACCTCTGTATAGGTAACTATCTTTCACATTTCTATTATAACATACTTCAAATACCCTAATATATTATAATAAAGTACCCAAAGTGCTATGAGATGAACTCATAGAAAATTGTATTATAATTTATTAAACATTAAAAATAAAATAAATAACGCAAGTTTATATTTTCATTTTCAAATGGCTGCAGCACTGTGCAAGTTTGCGGGTATCCGTCCATTGCCTACGGTATGGAGAAGTGTATGAGAGTGAACAAGAACTGTGTGAAAGAAGAGTGAATGAAACGATGTGGAATAAAGAAGAAATGTAACATGCCATACAAGCAAAAATAAAGAATTTTGTTTTTCTTTAAGTGATGTAACAATGGTGTATAGAAATTGGTACAATGAAACCGACGAAATTCAGTAGATCCTATACCAGCCTTTCCAAAAAAAATTATCGTAGGCGGGTGGGGAAAGATTTACAGAAATACTGCTGTACTCTAGTCTGGATGACTGTGCTGACGAGACTGACTGCAGTCTGCTCTCGAAATCGTAAATATCCGTGGCAAGTGGCAATTACCCGCACGGTCGACAGCGACAGAGCAGAGGTGGGAGAGATAAACTTCGATAAAAGCCGACAACAATGGCATTGATCAGCGATTAGATATACGCTACATAGAACTTTGTCAACATAAGCGCATACACAACGTCCAATATGCCGTTGCAGTTATCTAAAACACCCCGCCAATGACGTAATTTCCGCAACACGCTCAGCTGCGAATCGCGGGCGTTCAGCCCGTAAATTTGATTCCAATTACGAGCCCCCTATTACACGATTTACATGAGTCGGTGTGACCAAAATATACCAAATATACGCGTGAACTTGTCGCGGGTACGGACTGATGACAAATGACTCCACAATTTTCTGTACCTACTTACAAGGCCGCCTGCGTCATTGACACGCGTTAGGTGTATGCGGAGCATCAACAGGATAACCGTTGAGACGTTCCTTCCATTCCCATTTACATTTGAGTGCTCCACTAAAGAGCGAGCAATACCGCGGGAGATTTCTAGATGTCGCGAAATGATTATAAAATGGTAGCACGTCTCTACCTTTGTAACGAAGAATTTTTGTGAATGTAGCAATCTTCGTAATCACAACTGACAGTAGGTGTTCATGTTTATATTCGAAAAAAAATTAGTAGAATAGGCGAATTGACATCCACGTCGACAGTTGACAAGTACAGGACCTAGAACGAAGAGGACTCAAGATGAAAATTTTAAAAATATTGGAATCTAGAAGAAATTAAATTGATTTCCACAATAAATCCGTAGATCTGTCGTGAGAGACGATGGCAGACTACTAAAATTGAACTCATTTGCGACATAAGAAAAAGTCTCGTCAAAAACCCATCTTTATTTCTTCAAATAAGAATCTATGTTTATCATGTTTATTTTTCTGGCTTTATCCAAAACATTTAAAGCAGCTATTCACAAATTTACACTTTGCCTCAATAATGTGATAAACTAAAAGAAACTTTACGATTGATAGAATAACTGAAATAAAAGTTCAACCAGTCTCAAACGAGCTTTCATTCTTCGATCTTTGTCGATGGTGGCACATCGTTATCTAAATTTAATAATCGAGATAAATCAAACCCAAATATGTAAGACTGCTTTCCATCTATCACTACCAGATTTACCTTCAACCAAACTAAATTGCTTTCCTCTAGTCACTAGCGAAATTAAGATACATTCCGAGATGTCTCATAAACGTTCCTTTAATATTTTGGGCCAGTCGGACAAAACTTAATAGCTTTTCTAATTACTTTAGTCTTGGCTCTATTCCTAATGAGATCCTAATTTTGGCTTCCAAAATTGTGATTGCCGAGATGAGATATCAAAGAGAGATACTTCCGCAAAGAATTCTATCTGGTACGCACTTAATTTATATTCGATTCAAGAATTGAAGTCAGTAAAAATATATATATATATATATATATATATATATATATACATATATTTCTTTCTTTTGTAGTCTAATAAGTCTCACTCCTCAGGGTACAAACTGATTTAGAACAGACGTGAGGATATGAAAAGTTTTTTTTTAACTTTATTTAGCAGGGTCTGCAAGTAAAATGTAATTCACTGCTATGATATAATAAGAAATCATATGGCTAAGAGTAATTGGAGAGAGGCTTATGTGAAATATATTTACACACCTCTGGCTGATTACATTGGGTTCAAGTAGTTACCGGTTGACAATTATTTGTCAAAGTCTTGTAGAAGCTTTCGTTTGAGTCGTTTATGGGAGTTTTTTTTTATCCTAGATTTAATTTCTTTGCACTTTTACACTTCACTATATTTTTGAAAAAAGTTACTGCTTAGTACGTCATAAGAATGTCCCAAATTGCAAGTTTTATATAAATTTAATAAATAATTTTTTTGAAATAAATCACTCATTTACAGGAAGGGGAAAACCTATCCATGAAATAGAAGGGCGTGAATTCGGGCTTCCTCCACGAAAGCATCTGTAACATAAGAAACGCACGACAAAACCACTTAATTTCGGGAGCACTTTCCAATTAACGGCTTCCGAGAGGCTCTGATCAAATTTTTCTTCAAAGACTGGTTGTGGTCATTGCATGTGACGAGAACGACGGATGGTCATAATACACTGACTGCGACAGTGATTCATCCTGTTTTGCAATTGGGTGCTGAAACAATTTAAAGATTGTATCGGAAATTTGTTTATATGCCCCGTTGTCACGGTTGTGCCTGGTGCACGTTTTCAATAAAAATTACATAAAGATTTTCTTGTGAAGCGGTCCTCGTTGTCCGCGGATGTTGGCATTGCGCACAATTGCGTGCCAAGCGTAATTGAATTAAAGAGGACGAGTCTCGCCCGGCGGCCACATGGAGACGACTGGCGCAATGGCGTCGTCCTGCAGGTATTATTTACGACGCCCTCGTGCCAAAGGTTTCCCCAGCTCTGATTTATGGAGTCGTCTGGCGGCAGCAGAAGAGGCAATAAGACCTTATTTTGCCGTAGTTGAAATTGGTCACCAGTCGCTGAGCTGGCTCAACCTTTCTTGTTCATCTCTTCAGATCCAAAAAAAATTTCAGTAAATATTAGACTGTAGACGTGTCTTCTAGACTTAACCAAGAATCTTTGATAGAATAAATACCCTTCTGGTCATCCTGTTACAGTTGTGCTATTTAGTTCTTCCAAATCATTCACGACGATGCCGAGATGTCTACAGTCCCAGAGTTATAATCAGAAATCTATAGATCTTCACATTTCTCCAACTGACCATCTTCGTATAGGAATTTAGTGCCGTCTGTCCCACCTCACTTTCATGTTTAAACCGATCTTTGCAGGTCTGAGCCAAGTCCGAGGCACGGCCGGGTGTGGCAGTTTGGCCTTGCTACCCACAGACTCAACAAGGTCGTTCAACACTATCCTACAAAACAAAGAAATGCCTCCCATCAGCTCTAGTTACCCTATTACCAGTAAGCTAACCCGGAGGAGAAAATCATTCCTTTATAAATTTCCGCCAGAGGTCCTTGACCTACTCAAAATCGAGTCTGTAGTTTGCGACAGTCTTAACATTTAGAAATAAAGAATATTACATACAAACAGTGCCATTATTTGTTTTATATCCTAAAGCGTTTTAAATCTCCAAAATTCAAAATGACGACATATCGTTGAGAAAAGTTTCGTTCAATTTCCCACTTTACATCAACTTGTTACTTCGCCTCTTCAAACCTCACTCGGGTCTCTTCTCGAAATTTATGGTTACTGGAAAACAATATGTTATTTTAAAAGGTTGATGTGCGGGTTGAGCGCACATTGAAAATTTCTGGCAGTATGATTTTAAAAAATGGAAGTGTTTATTTTTTCTTGGATCATTTATCACAAATTACAATACCGTTCCATCGATACTGTTCCCTCTGATAAATATCTGATTTTATTGGGGAAAACAATGGAGAATGCAAGATGTTTAAGGAATTATGATGGAAACTGCAGAATTTCCGTCTCGTAACCCTTTCGATATGGTTGTAGGAAGTTTCGTACCAATGTTGGAAGAAATCACGATTCTGAAAAGTGAATTTTAAGTGTTGGTGGAAAATCATGTTTAAAAGGCTTCCTATCTTCGTGAAAAACCTGAATTTTTAAAACTTCATTTTTTACGTATCTTTAAGTTGATAGGTGACAATCTAAATTTTCAGGATCAATAGAAAATAGCATATTGTTTTTTTTTCTGCATTCAGTCTTAATATTCTTCCCCTCATGTGATGATTGAACTCTGTTGTCATGCTTGTGTGATTGATGACTGAAAGCAGCCAATAAAATCTAACGCGTTGCTGGTTACTGAAGGATTTAACAATGGAAGGGATCGCGGTTATTTTGGCGTGGTCCCTGAAACACGATTGACCGCGGACACAATAGCACGCGAACTGCATTCTTCGGAGGAGGTGCACATTCAGGAAAAATATCAGACCTTGATTATAGTTATATAGTCATTGAAAGCGAGTTATTACTTTCTGTACATTTGATTTTAACACTTCGTAAATAAGCATGCGATTTGGTTGCTTGTTTCACAACGGAAGAAGACTACAAAAATTCTAGAATCGCTGACAGAACCTTCCACAAAGGACTAATGAAATCGTTTGCCTGGGAAAGGGGAGACGGTTTATTTTTTTTCCCCTCCGTTGGAGAACTCGTTGGCGCACGTAAACGAAGCCACGTTCACGCTACTCGTAAACTCAGGATTTGTTTAGTAAACTACGATTCTCTTCTCCACTTAGACTTGAACTGTCACTGCTTATTGCTCGAGATGAGCTAATCTGGTCTGTTTTAGATTAGTATGGAGTAAAATTCTTCTTCAGATATAGCAACCTCTAATGAATTCATTTTCTAGTATCCTTTTCAAGCTTACCAGTTTTGGTCTTGAGTGCTTAGAAAAAGATAGAGTTCTACAAATTGCTGGTAATGTTTCCCAGTTTGCATTTCTGCTTCTTACAGTTTTCGTTTGTATGTTGACCTGCATCTTAGAGTGCGTTCTCAAGGTAACTCGGCCTTCCATATTTTGTCTGCCAAACAAAAGTCTCACACCAAGCCTAGGTGACAAATTCTGCAGTAGACTGAATTTAGTTATCTTTATTATTGTAAGTGTTCGGAATCCCCTGATTAGTTTGGATTATTAACCTTTTTTTATGAAGACAATCAAAGGTTTTTTATAGCACGGAACGTGTGATTTTTATTAATTCCATTTCTTACTTCACTCTACTAAATATACAGATCTAGTCAAGCATACCAACATCTTGTAAGATACAGAAAATATTAAATAAATACTAACGACAATTTTAATTATTTTATACGTGTTAACGACGATGTATTAATATAAATTAAATAAATTATATTGAACAAAATATTTTAGAAAGACTAAATAAAGGTCGTAAAATTATTTAATTAATATAATGAATAAAATATAGTACTGCAGAAACGAATAGCAAGATATTGTATGATACAGTAACATAAGATATAAGGCAGTGTAGACTGATTTCCGGACTTCTGTTACTCCTAGATAAATAAAATATTTGAGAACGTCCGCATAATTCGTCAGCAGGATTTCTTAATTGGGAATTAGTTTTGAGTCCCCTGGGACGAAAGGATTCGGATTCTTACTAAAGCGAATACATTGCATAGAAATGCGACATCTGGAGGTGAATTTATATACAGAAGTATAATAAATTTCTATTTATAATTAAAAGTATTGAGGTATTACATTGTCTAAATGAAGAGGAAAATAAGAAGTTAGGAAAACAGTAGTTATACAACAAATAACGAAATGAACAAGAAATAGAAACTACGCTCAATATATCCATCGTTTTCCTTCGTGCTTCCTCCCTTTTTCCTTATTTTCTTCCTCTTTACTCAGACAATAAAATATCCGAAAATTACTTATAACAACCTTGAAAATTTTCCAAATCTATATAAATCATCAAGTCTGTGTGACAAGTTTCCGTTTTCAGAAGAAAAATAAATATCTGAAGGAATTTTCAATATTTTAATATGAACTTAAAATTAATTTTAGTTTAGAGCGTGAACTTAATTGCGTTGAGAAAAATGTCGTTATCAATGTCCTACAAAGTTTTATTTAACCCTCAACGTAAATCCAAGCTTAAATCAATCATTTCCGCCCCCCAAGTAACTCAAAAGAAATTACTAGCATTTTGTCGACTCGAAGTGAGAAATAAATCTAAATGCGTGACGTAATAAAATTGCAACCGCTGCTGGTCGAGCACAGCCACGTCAAAACTATATACTTTACGCGGTGCGATATTATCACGAAACGGGTTGAAAATCAGCAACAGTAAATGGTACCGCTATTAGAATTTGCATAAACAGCGGAAAGATTGCATCTACTCTACGTTCTGAATGGAATATTTTCATAACGAGAAACACGCGAATATGAGAGTACAAATGGTGCGGAAACGGTCAACTTTCAAATAAATGGCAATAAGAAGAACAAGGGACTCGATCTCGTGCATCGAAAACTCTCCGTTAAGACGTGCATCACCGATACTAACACTTTACAACGAGCATAAAAGATAGATTAATATTAAAAATGTTGTATACGACGCTTTGTATGCTACCGAATATATATAATATTCAATACCAGGATTTTCAGATATTTCCTCACAACAGATAAAAGATCCGGAGAAAATAAGTTAAACAAAGCATAAGCCAGAGTCAAGTTGATGAACATGAAAAGAACTGAACAAATTAATAGAATTTTTCCAATTTCAACAACTACTGTTAATTTATTTCATCTTTACACCTCTCTATTATTTATATATTCATGATTCAAGGAATTTACTCTTTTATATATTACATTATAGTAATTAATAGTACATTAAAATTTTGTAAATTTGTTGAAATTGTTTAATGCTGGTTTTCTTTTTGGTTTTGACCTCGCAGATATTTATTTTATTCCATTAGTCCTCGTATGAGGAAATAGGACACGTCAATACATAAAATTACAATATAAGAATTGATTGTTACAATAATAAATAATTAGAAGGTAACATAAAAATACTAAAATTTGGGAACACAAATTTCCCTGTCCAACATAAGTAAAAATAATATGAATATAACAAAAATAATAATTTTTCAACTATACTAAGGGGTATAATATATATATTATATAATTTTATAATATACATATTATATTATATAATTTTATAATATACATATTATATTATATAATTTTATAATATACATACATATTATATTATATAATTTTATAATATACATACATATTATATTATATAATTATGATTGTGAATGAATAGCCAGGTCCGTAAATTTTAACTTTACAACTTTTTTTTCCATTTAAACGATCAATCTCATGTCCTATTCAATTGGACCTGTATTCAAATTTAATTTTGGTTATCATGATGAATTTCAATTTGTGTATTACATTCGTTTTACAAAAATATTGTTACTTTAACAGAAGTAAGAATATTTTTCTAAATATATTTTTAGTTAATATCCTTCATTCTATCGTTATTACTTAATTTAGCCTCATTAGAATTAAATTGGATCATTGTGCAAAAAGTTTTGAACTAATAAAATAAATGTAGAGGTTAGATTGGTCACTGGTGATGAGAAAATTCATGATTTTAGATTATACGTGTCGTTAAATTGTATGTCTTCATTATAAGAATATTAGGAAACTTGTTCTGGAACATGAAGTTTATGGTATTGCCGAAAACGTCAACGACAAAGTAAATGATTTGAGAAGTAACCATTTCCTGCGATTGGTATAAAAAGTATGGGACAATCTTTACAGAATTTCCAATACCATTAGTTTGCCGCTGAATTTATTTTCACATGGGTGCTGCTACTATGGCAAAGATTAACTTACGAATCAGCATTATACCTGTACAATGACTCACCATCGTAGAAAACTTCGCCGTTATCAATCCACTTAGAGCGAATCTTATCTACACAGTAGTCTGATATTCTTCGTGAAATCTTTTGTCATTTTCATGATACTCTAACAAAAAATAACTTATCTCCCACGAGTTCCTGATATTTGACCAGCGAATCTACAGTGCTGTGCGCAGGCTTGGACCTACATGGTTCAGTGTAGAGTTAGAGAAGCCTAAAATCTCTGCTTTAACACCAATCAAACAATTCTGCACAGGTTTCCGAATATTGTGAAATTATTTGCTATGACGCCCTGAGAACGAGGAACAGCTGGGAGGCTGGCCCGAATGTCAGTGGCACACCCAACCCACCTATAGAAATGGCGATTCAGATCCTGACCTCGTCGCAGCATCCGCCACAATCGCACACTATATATTGTAATAATTTAAAAATAGACTAATGGCTGTGGCTGAATAAAAGAATATTTATTTGACAATTAAACAAAATTTATTAATGAAGTTATATACAATTTAAAATTACACAATAATATTTAGAATCTCAGGGTCTTTACTGGGTTTGATAAATGGGTGACTTGAATTTAAATTATCTAACAAAACAATTAAAGAAAAGAAATAATTGAAGAACGATCTGACGTATCTTAAAGAAATGGTTTACAAATAAATTTTAGAGTTTTTTTACTTACGGCCGACCAGGTCTCAATTTTGGGGTTTTCTGTGCACACGTTTTTGGGGATATCACTGAATTTAAATTGGTTACCAAAACACTTGTCGAAACTTGATGTTCTCGCAGCTGGAAACGGCTACTCCTTCCGAATTAATGGTCAGTCAGATCATTAACAACTTCCTCTCGGTGACATCGGTGACGGTCTCTTTACTTATTGAGTTTTTTACTGCGGCAGGAAATTATTAGGTTACTGCTTGTGGCTTTACTTATTGAGAAACTTTCCTGCGACCTTTACTTGATCGAATTATATGTCCAAACTTTACTCGATGAAATTCTGTGTGCCACACCACTCTTAATAAGGTTTTGGCTGCCACTCTTTACTTGATGAACATCTGCCCGCGTCTCTGTGTATGCCGTCCAACCAACTAAACTCGTCTCTCCTCGTTGACTCAAACTTTACTCTTTCGCTCCTCGCCGTAGACTGCTGTTCGTCTCGTAGAATTTCGAATGCGTACGTCTTAACAATGGTTCTTTTGTCTCGCCGCCCGCTTTGTCGCGGTGTATGCTTTATATACTCTAATAATGAGTCCTTTACTTTGCAATTATAACAATGGATTAATTACTAATTACTACAATATATATGTATATATATATATAGTTATAATCAAACGCGTGTCAAAAATAAAAAGATTAAATTTACAAACAAACTAATTTTATTTACCAAAAATTAGCAATTTATACCATTTAAATTTCTAAAAAAGATCTCATTCTCTCAAAGGTCTTTACTGGGTTTGATAACGGACAGAACATTTAACTTAATCAACGAACCCAACATTTATCTTTAAATTAAAAAGAAATATTTATTCGTCTAGACATAGACGAAATTAATTATCGACGAACTTATTCTACAAGATTGACTTTAAATTTAAAGAGTTTATTTTATCAACACAAAAGAAAAGAACGATATCTGAGTGGTATCTTTAAATTCGGTTTACACACATTAATACCATGAAATTTCAACTTACGATTAGTCAGGAAAATTTGGCTCGTTCGTACACACACACACACACACTTTATATACTGGACGTTTTAAACACCGACTCTAACACACACTGTTGGTTTGACGAAAGCTGGTTCTCCGTTCGTGAAGAACATATCACTTGCTCGTGGTGAAAACTACTCGACGCTGGATGCAGTATCCTGGTCTCCTACCATCGAAGACAGTGGTCTAATTTTGATATTACAACAGATTAGACTTCAGCTAACTAAAATGTTTATCGTTGAATATTTTGCTATTTCTCTCGCAGGCTGCAACTTATAAAACATTCTCCTCCCTTAAACGATGTCTGTCTTAGTCATTCTTCGATGGTCGCAGAATAACTAACTCACTCACAATTCTCCAGTCTCTGTGCTCACAGCACCCCTCTCCCACTCTAACTAACACCAACTAACTTCTCAAAAGCTTATCTTCCGTTTATATACCACAGTCTCTTCCTTTTTCCTTTGTTCCAAAACTACGTCGCAACTGCCGTTGACAGTTTCCTCCATTATCCCGAGATTTGCATTATGCAGCTGCAGTTACATAGTTGGCAAATAGTTAGCTACTCAGTCTTGTCCCAAAGCCGACCATCGAGACAGGACCCTCAATTACTTTGGACTTGTCTTCTCACCCCCACTCGCACGTGCGCTGTTCTAAATTCTCCAGATCGCCCAAACTGCACCCTCAAGACCTAAGTAAACACGCTACCAAAATTTCACTTTCAACCATCCAAACCATTTATCAGAAACAATGCCTGCCTTAACAGATTTATTTTGCGACAGGCCACCCGCCCGTGCATTGCTCTGAATTCTCAAGACCAATCCTAAGTAAACACATTACAAGCTGCCCTCTGGCAGTCCAGACCATTAATCAGACACAAACAATGCCTTACCTTCAAGGCATTACAATATATATCCAAGTGAATGATACTTTAATAATGTGTGTCGCACCACAAGGACCAATATTGTGTCCCGGTCCTATATTCCCTTACCCCACCATAAAGTCTAACCAGCACGTCGATGACAATGAGAGTAGGAATTAAACTGCGATAAATATTATACATTAATACCATATTATATTTCACTAAAACAGTTGCCTGGAAGAGCCACGCGGCTATAACTGGAAGCTTCATTCTGCGGGTAATTAAAAAGGTTCCAAAACAGACAAATATAGCAACACGGAAAGCTAGTTTAAAGGGAATTATTACATATTTCATTTGTAAAACGTAACTAACGGGTCACTTTACCAATGACACGAAAACTCTGCGAGATCTGGTAACACGAGACTAGGATTAATTACTGGTTTTTTTTATTTATTAAAGTTAACTTTTCGTCCGGAGACTTTGACGTTAATACCCTTCCTGCAATCACCAACGTTCTCAACTTTTCATCCACAATGGTTCAAACGACAGTTTCTAAACCGATCGGTCATTAATTACGTCACCTGTTATTTTTACCAGATTCATATTTCGCGAACGAAAAAATTCACTGCATCATCTATACACCAAATAAGACATGATACAGAGGTTTATTCAGCAGGAACGGGTTATCGTGACAGTCCTTATGGTACAGCATAATAAAATTCTTCAACGCGTTACACACTTTCCCTTCCGATTTATTGCTGTCGACGTGAAATAAAGCGAGATTGCGTATTACGTACAAAATATAATAGTTTTACCTGCTCATCAAAGTTTTAAAGTGGCAATGGCATAACATTCGAAAAACAAAAAAAATCACTACTCAGTGACGCATCGTACGTATTTGTATCTACATTAGGTTTCTGAAGGAGTGCCACAAATCTTCCCAAGAGACACCCAGGCGAACAATAACGGCGCCACACAAGTCGCTTGCTCCAAGGCCGGTCAAGCAGATCCGCCAAGAGAATCCTTCAAAGATGCTGGATTACTACCTACTAAACACGCACAAAGAATTTTTATCATTTTCATCCGTAAGACAATGAGAATTGTTTGCTTCTTTCTTTCAAGTTCCGGTGGCGGGGATAATGAATTCGTGTTTCAAGATTCTGAATGGATCCTCAGAGCTGGCAAGAGTTGCTACTTGTTAGAATAATTCTTCGGCATCTACGAATTCAAATTATCATCAGCCATGTTAAAATAAACATTTATGCGAAGTACAATAGTTTAGCAAGTCTCTGTAATTATTTTTTGTGTCACTAGAATTTTCTTTCTGTAATTCTAAGGCGATCCGTCGATCTTTTCCCCCTTTGTGAACAATTTATTTTCTTAATAATAATTATATATCCGAAATAAATATAAATCAGCTGCCTTAAGTCAAAAATAATTCTTTTTAACAACATTTTAATTTTACGTTTATTCCTGTTTTACGATCTCTTCAGGTTCTACAGTTTAATAATTTTGTATATAAATACTGTATAAAATTTAGAGGCAATGTTAGTTGCAACCGAAAATATTGGGTGGAGGAATTTGTACGAGATCTGGAGGTCAGTTGGTAGAGCTTCCACCTGGTCAAGTAGAGATTTTCCCATCCTGATAGATTAATTTAATGGCCTCTATTGCTTGAGCTTAAGAAACCTTTCTCTCTATTCATTGGGGGAAAACTTAAGTAAAAAATTTATACTTTATGAATTTAGACCTTTAGAAAATCTCCATCGTAGGGAAATAAATTTGTGCACGTTGTCCAGTCGAACGAAAATTCAAGGAATAAATTTATAATTGCGATGACGAAACTGTTCTACGTCGCAAAAATTATTGAGATGGTGTATCTCAATATATACCTTCACTTGACAAGCCAGACGAGCGGTTAATCTTATCAAGAGTCCTTTGGTCGTAAAACCGAAGTGCATGATCTCGACGATAGTCTAGAAATGTGGCAGGGATTAGACATAAAAGACTTTAAAGAATTACGGTTCTTCCCTCACAATTGCACATCGAAACCTACGCAGTAAATACGGGAAGCCGACAATCAGGATGAGTCATTTCCAAGAACAAGCGACAGGATATATTTATTTTTTTTGAGACAGAAGTTGTAACCAGACCTTGATAATTCCTATAGAAATGGTCAATTAGCATATTCGATAGACGCGAGCACAATAGACCTGCTTTTATCGACTGAGCATAGAGTTTGACCCGAAAACGTGGATTCGCCATTCTTCGAGGCGCCGTCTGCAGACAATGGACACTGTGAAAAATGGTAGACTAATGCCGCTTGGATCGAAGCTTGAATATCGGATACCAACAATCAAAGTGAAACTGAGAAGCAAGCTTCAACACTAGGAAAATTACAGTCAAACCTAGAATACACCTCAAAAATGAATAATGGTGAGAAATTTTAAAATGAAAATTAAGGATCAAGACCAACTATTTCTGAAGATATATATATATATTTCCATTAAACTTCCAAAGGTTTTTACTTCCATGCACTCGAAATGACGGGAAACAATGTAATTACGTGTGCGTACGATTCGATTTTCGTCGATCGATAACAGCCAGACCAACAAGTGTTTCGGGTGAAGGTCAAACGTGAAAAACAAGATTTTTCACAAATATTCCACTTTTCGGAAGTCTATTACCAGCCTATGGCGAGATCGTATTTCCCAATCGAAATACAGTAGTAGAAATTAAATTTTTACAAGTGTCGATATAAACAAATAAAAGCGACAAGTTATAATGGAACCCTTCGGAAGAATTATTTTATGGTATCAGTGAAGAGTGCCTTGATATTGGCATAACACACTTAATAAACGTTCCTTGGCCTGCAAAAAAATCCTGAATTTATTTAAATAAATGCATTCCATTCTGTAACACGAGTAAGTTGGAATTTATTAACCACCAGGTTATTGTTTTGTAGATACTGAAGGTTTAGTACCATTGTTACAATTAAATTATTCAGAAAATAGTTTTATTTTGCTTCTGAACCGAGTTTGGTTCGTCTCCGCCACGTGCATCTGTCTGAGCTGCGAATATGTGCAGAAATCTAGGATGTTAACAGACATTGTCAGTTTACAGGACAAAGCTGATCTTTAACGAATTCATGGGACCTCCGGAGAAACGCATTGGCTTTCAATATTCCTGGACAAGACCGTAATTCAGAAGCGTTGACTGCTGTTTTGCGAACTTTATAGCACGCCATTGCCGAAAATGGAGCAGTCTCCCCCCCCCCACCCCCCTCTTCGACATATCAAGAGCAAACGCGTCACGAAAAAGTTCTAAACATAGCCACCTTCCCGATCACAGAGGAGTATTTACGTCCCCTTCGACATTATGCCCCACAAACATCACAGAGACGACCGAGCCAAGGTTCAAACGGTAATCGCGAATGCGATATTAAGCGACGATGCAAATGAAGGCGTGTAAAGTTATTTCATGAACGTCTGTGCGCACAGAACAAAGTGGCGGGTATCGATCCGAGTTAAAGGAACACGAGGCGAAGGAGTCCGCAATTGAGCACGCCCGGTCTCTGTCGAAAGAACTGAATAGTGGGAATGGCATTTAAAGAAGAACCAATTAGTGAGAATTGTAATTCTGTTGATCCATTGTAAAGTATGTGGTTACTGAAGCTGAACTGGTCACACACGAACCCACTATGCAAAACGATCTGAAGAGAAATATCATTTCACCTTCACATTTCGATAAATAGTGGAAAAAACAGCACAGAAGTCCGATTCGCTTAAATGCTGTACCTTATTTTAACAGGTACAGTAAAAATACCACAAAACTTTGACCCTGACAGAGGGAACGGAGTTTTCAAAAGGGCATAGAGTTACAGAGTTTGATTTAAAGCTTCTGAGAGGGAAGGAGACACAAAATTAGTCATTTACTTATTCTTTCTGGGACCAGAGTTACGGCACGAGACAGCCAGACAAAACAGCTGCAGGACGACGTGTCTAGTCTGAGAGTTTCGCAAATTTATAAGACGTAAAGATTTAATACTGACTTCAACGTGTTAAAATCCAAATGTGTACAAAAATATATGTTTCTCCCTCCTACGCGGTCCCAGTGTTTTAAATGTTTTTAAATTTAAATTGTTTAATTGTATTTTTCTAAATTAGTAGCCACGTTGTTTGGAATTTATTTAGCTCTCATTTATGTCTGTATTTTTATCGATTATATATCCGTATTTCTATTACTTGTTAAATTGTTTTGATTAAAAAATGTGTAACAAAATCTTTAAAACAAGCTAAATACATGAAACTTTATATAAATAAATAATTTAGCATGACAACAGCATAAAAGTCTAGCACTTGAAAAGAAATTAGGCAGAAGTAGTTAAAAAATCAAATTTGTAGACTCTTTATTCAAAAAATAGTTTAGGGTGCGAAATTCAGTATAAGCAAGTAGAGAATTTCAAGTAAAATCTCATATCAATTAGAATATCACATAAAAGCAATTCAACTGTGTCTTTACCAGGCAAATAAAATTCCACAAGAGGCTAAACTAAACTGATAATGTTCTCGTTTGCAAAATGGTACGAGACGATACTCACATCTAGACTCTGTATGGATAGTCATTGAATGAAAAATAGGATACATAAAAACTAGATTAAAATAAATGGCAAACTGAAAATATGAGGTGCTATCACCAAATCATTCAGAAAATATGCGAAAAGTTCCAGTTATCTGAAATTGGCGACGTACACTGCAGAATTTATGCGCGGATAAACCTCCAAATACTCTGCTGCAAAAAATTTAATAGAGCACGTGCAAGAATAGCCCGTTTAAGCGAGAGAGCGAACATCGATACATCGCGTTAAACAAGCTCAACGTACAGAGACTCGTAAATTGGACAACAATATGCAATGTTTTTATTTTACGTATATATAAAAAATTAATCGCAATTTTCCGTGGAGACCTAATGAAGACGTCCGGTAGATACAAGTGTAACGACATTGAAACAGGATGGGACGTATTGGGGGGGGGCGGTAATGCGTAATAAACCTCGATGCATACAAGAGATTTTTCCAGTTTCAAGGTACGTTGTTTGGAAAGAGTAAAGAAATGATAGGCTAGTTGCTAACGATTGAGAAATATACCCTCAAGTTTTATACCCAAGTGACAGCGATGGTTGGATAAACAATACCATATGAAATACGGAGTTAATTACTACAATTAAGTTTCGTTATCCTACACTTCAATTTAAATTTGTAAAGAAATTCTTCGGGTATTAAATTGCGTTATACTACGTCGTTGTACCCCTCTTCTTCTCCATAGCACAAACAAGGGATACGAAGAAAAACTATTCTACTAGTGTCTACGTATTAACTCAATATTTGAGTTTCGACAATTTTTGGTTGGAATAGTTTATAGGCAACGAAATTAAGTGCCGCAGTGTCGGTCGAATAGTGACAAATCCAAATAAACCGAGCCGGACGCCAACACAATGAAACGTGAGCACGTCGTGGCAAAGAACACAGAGCTCACTAAGAAACTTTCTCAAACCACGTGGCAACATTCCAAAATTACGGCAACGGCCCGTCTGGAAATAAATATCCTCAGGCCAACCCGCAGGCCGCCTCAATAATTCAAGTCCCATGCCCTATAGAAGGGACGAATGCAGGAATTGCGACCCCCATCAAATGTTAACCATCGAGAGACCGTGCCAAGACTGCGCGAAAATTATACTCAAGCTGAGAATATCGAGAAACTTCTTACACCAGGCATCACGCGAAATTGAGTTGGTGACTGTTTTAGTCGCAAAAATGAAACCAATCTTATAAATAAAAAAGAGTGTATGTATGTTTGTTTGTATGTTTGTTTGTATGTTTGTATGTTTGTATGTTTGTATGTTTGTATGTTTGTATATTTGTATATTTGTATGTTCGTTATACAAATCTACACCGGTAGAGCAAATTTCACCAAATTTCGTACACGTGTTCTTTACGACCAGGAAACAAACACTGTTGGGGTGAGACATGTCTACCACCCCCAGAAGCGGGGATGCACGGGGGTTGAAATATTTAAACATGCTAAAAAAGCCGATATTTTAGTCGGATAATAATTTTTAGGGGTCCAAGATATTGATGGTGTTTCTACTGATGTTTTCTGAATATAATTTTCATCCCCTACACCCTGGGGAAAGAGCACCCCTAGCGTTTGGGGTGGAGAATACAAATCTATACTGGTGGATCAAATTTCACCAAACTTCGTTCACGTGTTCTTGCGACCAGGAAAACAACACTGTCGGGGTGAGACGCGCCTACCACCCCCTGAAGCGGGGGTGGACGGGGGTGGAAATATTGGAACATGCTAAAACAGTCGATATTTCAGTCGGATAAATATTTTTAGGGGTCAAAGATATTTATAGTCTTTCCACTGATGATATCTGAATATAATTTTCAACCTATACACCCTGGGGAAAGAGCACCCCTAGCGTTTGGGGTGGAGAGTACAAATCTACACTGCTGGAGCAAATTTCACCAAATTTCGTACACGGGTTCTTTGCGACCAGGAAAACAACACTGTCGGGGTGAGACGCGCCTACCACCCCCAGAAGCGGGGGTGGACGGTGGTGGACGGGGGTGGACGGGGATGGAAATATTTGAACATGCTAAAACAGTCGATATTTCAGTCGGATAAATATTTTTAGGGGTCAAAGATATTTATAGTCTTTCCACTGATGATATCTGAATATAATTTTTAACCTGTACAGCCTGGGGAAAGAGCACCCCTAGCGTTTGGGGTGGAGAATACAAATCTTTACGGCTGGAGCAAATTTCACCAAATTTCGTACACGGGTTCTTTGCGACCAGGAAAACAACACTGTCGGGGTGAGACGCGTCTACGAAGCGGGGGTGGACGGGGGTTGAAATACTTAAACATGCTGAAACAGCAGGTATTAGATTTGGATAAATATTTTCGGGGTCAAAGATATTGATTGTGTTTCTACCGATGTTATCTGAATATAATATTCATCTCCTACACCCTGGGAAAAGGGCACCCTTAGGGTTTGGGGTGGAGTTGCTTTACAGAAAAATAACGCGAATACAACCGAGTTTGGAGTCAAATCGAAGGTTATGGATGTCAGTGAGTTTACTTCGGATAAATATTTTTAATTGCCCATTTAACCCAAAAGGGTGGGGGTCGGAAGGGGAGATAAATAGTCAGTTCTTGCGCGTTCGTGGAGGAGAATTACGTGAATACTATTTCAAAGGATGTTGTTGAAAATATAAATCCCTTTAGACTTTAGTGGTGAGCTTGCTTAGGGCTGGGGGTGAGAATTGTCTATTATTCTAAAACTGCCAAAATGTTATGTGTTTATGGGTAAACTAGATTTATAGTGTTTCTACCGATGTGATATGAGTAAATATTCAACCCTTTCCACCACGGGAAAGTAGCAGATTTAGGGGTGGTGTTGTTCATACTATTTTAACCGATGTTGTTTCCATTAATAACGACGTTTAATTTAATAAATAAAAATGAGTGTATGTATGTATGTATGTATGTAAGAATGTTTGTATATTTGTATGTTTGTATATTTGTATATTTGTATGTTCGTTATACAAATCTACACCGCTGGAGAAAATTTCACCAAATTTCGTACACGTGTTATTTGCGACCAGGAAACAAACACTGTCGGAGTGAGATGCGTCTACCACCTCCAGAAGCGGGGGCGGACGGGGGTTGAAATATTTAAACATGCTAAAACAGTCGATATTTCAGTCGGATAAATATTTTTAGGGGTCACAGATATTGATAGTGTTTCTACCGACTGTTGGGGTGAGACGCGTCTACCACCCCCAGAAGCGGGTCGGGACTATCAGTAGAGCACTTTTAGGTGTTGGATGGAGGAACGCTGCAATAAAATAACGCGAATACAACCGAGATTGGAGTCAAATCGAAGGTAATGGATGTCCCTGAATTTATTTATGACAATCTGGACAACGCGCGGGTATCGGCTGGGTTGGGATGAGTTGACCGGCTGTTTTTTGCGTCTATTAAATATATATCGGGATGAATTACGTTAATAAAATTTCCCTACATGTTCTCTGTGTATAAATTCAACCCCTTTCGGACTCATAAGGGTGCACCCTTAAGGGTGGGCGTGAAGTAGCATTACATAAAAAGAAACCAGAAGCTATCGGGAATGTCACTGAATTTAATTAATTTCCTTGAAAATAACGGGAAAACAACCGAGATTCGAGTCAAACCGAAGGTAATGGATGTTGCTGAATTTGTTTATGACAATCTGGACAACGCGCGGGTATCGGCTGGGTTGGGATGAGTTGACCGGCTTTTTTTTCGTCAATTAAACATATTTCGGGATGAATTAGATTAATGAAATTTCCCTACATGTTCTCTGTGTGTAATTTCAACCCCTTTCGGACTCGGAAGCGTGCACCCTTAAGGGTTGGCGTGGAAGTAGCATTAGATAGAAAGAAACCTGAAACTATCAGGATTGTCACTGCGTTTAATTATGACATTAAACTTGACCGTTTAAGTCCCCGAAGCGGGAGTTGTCGGGGGTGAAAAATTTCAAACATGTTAAACGGTCGATATTTGCGATAATTATTTCCTGGGGTTAATTACTTTGATAGTATTTATACCGATGTTGTTTGTGTATAATTTAACCCCTGTGAGGGGAGCAAGCTTAGGGTTGGGGTGGAGGTACGTTAAATAAAATCCCGCAAAAACAACCGAGAATCGAATCAATTCCGAGACTATGAATGTCGCTGAATCTAATTGTGACAACCTGGGTAACGCGACGGGTTTGGGAGGTGTTAGGCGGGGGAATAAATTTTCTGACAATGTAATCGGCCGATTTTTGCGGGGAATTCATTATTTTTCATTATTGCATATTTGTGGGGGTGGTCATCTTCTAAGATGTAAAAACGGCGGATATATTTAGTCAATGACTTCATCCCCCGTCGGCATGGGAGGTGAGCACATTTAGGGATAGGGTTCGAGGAGCTTTACATAAAAATAGCGCAAAAGTAACCAAAATTGGAGTCTTATGGATGGTTATAGATAAATGTCATCTCGGGCAACGCCGGGCACCCAGCTAGTCTATATAATAAAAAAGGATGTATATTTGTTTGTACGTATGTATTTATGTTGATTTCTATACAAATTTAAACGCGTGGACAGATACCAACAAAAATTGGTACACATTCTTCAAATTACGAGAAACGGTACTGTGGGGGTGACATCTCTAGCATAAAGGTGGAAAGAATTATAATTAAAAACGTGATCATTTTGTGCTAAATTACTGCTCTCCAAGAGACCATGACGTCACGCGACACAGACGTTACTACGCGACGAACAAAGGGAATAGTTCCTTTTCCCATAATGAAATAAAGCAGAAATATTTTCATTGAATATTAAGTATAATTTTATCCACTAATACTCCATCGAATGATGATAAAAAAAAACATTAGGAAATAACTATCCTTGAGGAAAATTTAAGTTAATTTTCGTGACATATTAGTGACTACAATATGGCGACCGTTTGTTTATATTGTGAACCTAGCTAAGAATGCCATCAATTTAATCTTTCATAATGACTGAAGACTGAGAGACAATTGTATCCTGCAATGCTCAAGGAATATTTTAAGAAGAAATTCGAAGGGATGTTTGTTGGTATTGATGCAATAAAATTCAATGTATCTTATAGCTGTTGAATTAATGCTCTATCGGTCGAAAGTATGTACTGAACTAGGAACATTTAGATATAGGTTAAATCACTTCTTTACTACAGATTAATATATAATTAAATAATTTTTTGGGGTTGATAGAAATAAATACACGGGCAACGCCGAGCACCCAGCTAGTAAAATAATAAAAATGACAAAAGAATTAAGTCTTTGACTAAATTTTACTGAAATCTGAAACGTCTATTCAACTAATAACATACCACACATTGTAAAAGAAAAGAAATATAACAAAAATATATAATTATCCACTGGGCAAATCCATTCGACCTAATTCCAAAACCTAATTGCGTGTTTAATTTGAAAAATTAAACTGAATGAAAAAGTAATTTTATTTCAATTTAAATAACCTGAATTAATACATTATCTCAACAGATGATTGGCGAAATTGGCTCGGACAATCAAATGTTTGACTCCTGTAACACCATGGATATTGAGTCATTTGAAATTAATAATTAAATTACTCAACAGGGGCGGATGGGTCGTCGATCAACTTCTTATAAAATTTAATATTTTGAGGTCTGACGAAATTATTTTGGTATGATCAACGGCAAAGAACTATTATTTCCAAAGAAAAAGTTTTCTAAAAATGGCTGCTTTTAGCATGTAGGCCTAGGCTAACAACATAATCAGACAGCGGGAGAAAGCAGAATTAAAACATGGACATGTGATAGCTGCAAGTGTATGCAAATATTAGTTCTTTGAGTTAGTAGAATGGCCGCGGACATACTTATGTTAATATCCCCGGAGCAGAAGTAGTCTAAAGACTAATAGACGGCCATTATCTGAGCCACCTGCTTATCCAGCTCGGAACAGAACACCGCAAGACGCAGCTTCTGAGAATTTCGACTTTAGTTTTTAAATATTCTCCAATCTAAATACCCAGTGTCTCATTTATACGTCCTCAAAATCACTTAAAACGTAGCTAATTAGAGCCTATTTTTCGAATTATTTCGTGTAACCAGATATTCTCGACTGCTAGATTCATACAGTTAATCCTTGCGGTTTTCCTATTATTTTACTCACGTGTCCTTTGGAATCTTAGCCTCGAGAAGTCGTCCAACTTTTAGTCAAACCATTCACCAATTCCCCTAGTCCTTAGTTTCCTGCCCACTGTCATCCACACTTGTTGCTCTACTCTGGACAGACTTCTTAGAAGAATGAAAACTAAAAATCATACAGGACAAGTTTCCCTAACAGCAGCTCAGGAAATGGTTGTGTATATATCGAAACCTGGCGAACACCGTGGACGCACGTAAAACAAGGAAGCGTGTTGCAACGCTCTATATCTGTAGCGGAAGTTCAGACATAACTATGTTGACGACTTGCGTGAAATGGAAGTAGTCCTCAAATAAGACTTTCTAAATGCAAACACTCACTTTGCAACTGCATATTACTTACTGCCGTGTCATCGTCGCGCAATTGCATCTACAAAACGATCCGAACCTTTAAAAAAAAAAAGGAACAAGTAAATACTATTAAATTAGAAACGGAGTGCGGAGAAATGTTCTCCGACTACTGGAAGTAGTCTATGAAATGCAGTTTGAAATGTGTGATATAATTCAGTTTTATTATTATAAGGGGGGAAATGCTCAAATTCCGAGCGTTTAGGTTGAGTAACCTGGCTGTCGGCGATGGGCGATTGGTCAAAGACGAGGAATTTTTGCGGAAACGGCAGTCCGCCTAGATCTGCCAATCCAGGAACAATAGAACGGATCAGCGGCGCAGACAGAGAAAACGACTCGTCTGGCCAAGGGAAATATCCCGCGGGAAGACTTATGGTTGATAGGAAGGTGACCAGGGAAGAACCCAGAGAGAAAGAGAAGGCACTCCAACTGAGCTCGTCAAAACTGAAATACGCGAAGCTAAGTCCGGGAAGCAAAATTGATAGCCAGGTGTTCCTTACAAATATTTGACTGGATCTCAACCGTCACCATCAAAGATAAATCGCGACGGAGAACTTCGGTCGTAGTGAGGAAAGGAAGCTGCCGTCCAAATCAGCAGGTACCAGGAATCGCATTCAGCAAAACTTAAAGATCTGTATCTCACTGGGACGGTCGCGGGTTAGATTTCCATTTGGCCAATTAAGGCGAGGCACCTCGGCCTGTTTTGTTCGTGGGTCAGATACCTTAGGCATACGGTAAGAGTTGTCCGCTGTTCCTATTGGAATAGTCGGCCAAATGCCTCCTAAACTGGTCAAGGCACGGCGAGGGGAAAGCTGCGACCCCACAACAAACCTCTCCCGCCATCGGAAGGGCATGGGACAAGTGCGAAATGCCCGACCTACCTGATTCAGGTATTTCTAGGGCTTTCCCTGCATCACTTTTAGGCGAATTGCCGGGGGCCTTAGTTAACCCTTGGCTACCTTCCTCTACCTTTCCGCATCCCCCCCTTTTACTTCCTTTCCTATGCTATAACACGGGAGTTGCCACTATGTGGATTAAAACTCAATGTTTGACTTTGTGTCACTGACAAGTGCAGTTGTGTCGCTCTAGGCCCTTCTTCGCACCTGACGATTGGGACAAGGATCCCAGAAAGGTTGTGTGGTATTTATTTATATTGTCACTTTCTGTCTGAATTGACTACATTTCTTATTCATAAATTTATATGCATATAATCAAAACTATATTACCTAATGAAGTTCCAGACGAAACGTCGTTTGTAATATTTTTTGTTGATAACTCAAATTGGCTGTTTTTCTGTTTATTTATTAAATAATTGTCAAGTTATATTAAATTTATTATTTCTCAAATTATTTACTTTACACGTGGACAATAAAATCCGGTCTTTCTATAAATTCTTAAAATCTGTTAGCTCGTCAGGTTTCCTACTTTTTCGAATGCTCTCCAATGCCACTGAAAGCGACCAGATCACAATGAGACATTACGCGGAACATGTTTGACCAACCGAACATCTTTCCAAACAACAACGAAGACTAGATCGTTGTAAATCTGTGTCAGCCGTAAGGTTCGTCAGTTTCAACACTACGACTCCTTTTTCGAGATTGTGGCGGCTTTGAAGCCGTAAGTAAATGTTGGCATCGTCGCACCAGAGCAATGGTGCAAAATTGTGAATTTGGAGACTTTTTGAGGAGTTGTTGGGCGCCGACTGTACCTGCCCACGTTATGCAACGGCGACGTAGGCTACTGACCTTATAAGGCGGGCAGGTAAGGGGCCTCCAGTGAGTCACGGCGACCCACGGCGTTTCCATCTGGAACAGGGACCGTCCAAGTATGGGGGTCATCATTAACAGCTGACGCCAATCCCGTCGGGAATCTCGCGTCAGACATAGCTATCGTCTTTAATAGTCTACGCGGACAAAACGGTCGCCAGCGCAAGCGTACCTCTTCGAGTGGAAGAGATCCTTACCCGCGATCTGTTGCTTTCCTAACCAGAAAGGGAAAACTGGCGCAAGGACGTGGGTCAACTCTCGCTTCGACCGACAACTAATTTCACTTGCAGAGAAGCTCATCTCCGCCTCGATTGTTAACCCACAGGCGCCTCGAACGAAAGCGAACTCGTAGAGACAATGTACTGTGAATATCAAATGTACTGACTTGACTGAGAACAGATCCTGCGATCTTTGATGTCGAGGATGATGGTGCAACGTAACTGGCCTACATTAAGTTGTAGCGCCAGTCGCAACAAGGGAAACAGTTCTAACCCATCAGCAATTTAAAATTGAATTTTCTTGCCCCTCTCAGAAAGAAAATCGTTTTAACAAAAAAAAAACAAATACACAAAACCTCTGGCCTGTTTCACCACCACTAGAAACTTAAGGGAAAAAAAATTAACTATTTCCATAAAGGTTGTCGGAAACTTATTCCTGATTTGTACCACTATTTCTGACACATATTTATCGAGTGTGTCAAATTAATTGAACATTCGAAAGGAAACTATGACGAAGAGACAATTAATTGGAGTCTCTTACATTCCATGAAAAAGAAGGTAACTTTGTACATTTTACTATCACAATGGTACATCCCATAATACAGCAAGTTCGTTGACAAAAATAGTACACTCTGCATTAAAACAAAATTTAATTAACATTGATCACAGCAAAATTTAGAGACGTCTGTTATAATGAAAAACGGATCGACAGTGAAAAAACACACAGAAGGGAAATTAAACTTCAAGTAAAACCTCCGTAAAGGGGAAAATTTTCAAGAATCAATTTGGAATTGGCATTGCGTAAAAAATTCATGAAATTTCTAATTGGTACTTTAGTTAGAATCCAAATGTTACAAATTTAAGATCAATGAAGAAATTTTCACATGAATCATTAGGTCCACTTTTTCTCAAGAAGTCCCTTATTTGGAACAAAAAAAATGGTTTTTCTATTTTATATTTTAATGTAGCATTGAATCTCCAATTAATTAAATTTGCATGTTCCGATTGGTTTGCTAATAAATGTCATATATAAGCTTCAATAAAAGGATTGATCGTTAAATCGTATAATGGATTTAAAACAAACTGAAAGGACAATTGCGAAGAAAAGTAAGATAAGAATATCAGTACATATGTATTTTAAAAAGGGAAAACTAAATTTGGGAACAGAGGTCATTGATCAAAAGTTCTAAAATGAAAAAAATCATGTTTGATTGAAAATAATGAATAAGTAAGTTAGCCAATTCAGACAAAAAATCGATAATATAAATACCACACAACGTTTCTGGGATCCTTGTTCATTTCATCAAAAGGTTTCGAGTTTTGTCAGCTGACAAGTGTAGTTGTGTCGCTCTAGGCTCTTCATCGCACCTGACAAAAGACACAACGACGCCAGAATTTTTTTTTGTATTATCACTTTTTTGTCTGAATTGACTAACTTTCATATTCAATAAAAAGTTCTCTCAAAAGAAAAAGACAGGTTAAAAAAAGCCAAGCGTCCATTGAGTGTGTGTGTGTCGTGAAAAAACAGGCAGAAGGATAAGTTAAGTACATTTTAAAAGACAATTGATCAGCAGTGCGAGGAATGAAGACAGGTGGGACAATGCAATACCGTGGAGCACGTGGCGATCAGCTGATTGGTATGCAAGCCCCCGCATTATTCTCAACTCCACTCCGGAAAAAGATCTGGCCGCAGATTAAGGTACGTTAACTCCCGTGCGAGCAAAGGAAGCCGGACTGTAATTAGACTACCTTAGGTATTCCCAATGCTACTGCTGAGATTCCTATATCCGTACGGTGACCCTCATGAACATAATTGAAGTTTCTGGCACAAGCGGGTGTTCAAGAAAAATGAAATGTGAACACGACACTGTAGCCGTTACCAAGAAATAATTGAACGTGTGCATAATTATAAAATCACACCGGTTATTGGGATAGTGAAAAAAATTGTTGGTCCAATAATTGCATACATATGACTGCATTATTTAAAAGTATCTCATGTTTTCATGTATACATGATTACAGCAATATTGCCGAAAGCTCCAGTAATATTGAAAATTATAGAAGTTTTTTTCCTACATATAGGGAATGATTAAAGCCACGGGAGTTAAAATATATAAAAATTAAACAAATGGATTCTGCAATTGAGTTGCACTCTGTGGTAGTTATTAACAATAAGAAAATAAATAAATATAAAATCTAAATCACTAAATAAATTTGAATATCTACTAGAAAAAATTTAGCTTATTCCAATTTATAATACAACCGGAATATATTCATCTAAATCAAATTTAACCGTTGCCATTTAATATTTAAGTTAATCTGACAATTAGTATTTAATGAATAAACACGAAAACTGCCAAGTTGCCACAAGAAATGTACTATTCAACTAATACAAAGAATAATTACTATATAAATGTTGGGACTTAATCAGGTAATACAGTTTTAAATGCATGCTAAAATTAGATAACCAAATATAAATTTAGTGACAAGGACTGCTTCTTGTGAAGAACATTCAAAACTATCACCTGATGAAGCTCTACGGGTAATGTTGTAATATTTTTTATTTCAGTAGTGTAACACATTCGTGACAAATTGGCCGTTTTTCTGTTTATTTCTCGTCATTATTTTAAACTTAAATGCTTTCAAATATTTTTGAAACACGATTTAAATAGATATTTAAAATTTTCTTTGCTTTTAAACAGCTTAGCACGATAATAAATGTATCGCCTGCTTTACCCGGACCTAACATCCGCAAATTAATACTACACAGAAAAATCAATACCAAGACGCAGTTAGAACAACACATAACTTGGCAACATGTTCGTTTATAGAAATTATAAATATTTTTAGGTACTCAAATTCTACCCGTGCGACTACACGAAAAAGATTAACAGTAAATAAAGTAGTGACGTAAGGTGAAAGGTCTTAAAAGAAGAAACACGAGGTTAAGCATATTAACACATACATATTACATATTGATTATATGAACCGGCATAAAAAATGACCCATTGACAGCCCCTGTACAAATGTGTCATCTATTTAACTGGGATTAATTGATAGCTACAATATATACAGAAAGGAATGTCTGGATGATGAAGTGAATTAGCTTCCTACCTCGATAAGCCACTTCCTGATTGAAGAAACCATTAAAAATGCGTGTGAAATAATTTATTCGTCTCCGTATCTGATCTATACGGCTGCAGGAGATCCTTAAAGCAGAGAGAACGGAAACGACTGTTAACTTCAACACCCTCTAACTGAATGGTCTCGTCGGCGTACGTGAATCGACGGCAAGGAGATGCGAAAGTAGGGGATAATTTTTCACATCAAGAGAAGGCAGTCGGGATGCAAATCGGTGTACTGTTAAGGAAGAAGCTGCCGGGCCTCGACCTCGCCTTCACGGTGTAAGGCACAATGCAAAAATCCAAATAAGGACCAAGAACATCTGTTTTCGAAAAAAGTAACTACGTAAATGTTGGAGCGTTGAGTCACGGTCAACAGAACGTGTTCGAGGACGTCGTAGACCTCCATGGAGTGTCCAGATGCTGGCCAGATAAAGGCAGTGGGACAAGGTCTCGCTGTGACATTGCCAATCCCAATACAGACTCTTCATCAGCATCTGCAACAATTTCCTCGTCATTCTACCTCCAATTCAAAGAAAACGTTTTCAGAATCTATTTACTCTTAGAAGGTTCGTGGAAATAAACTCAATGATGCATCGTTTGCTCCTCAATATTGATAGAGAAAAATAATTTTATAACTTTTGTAACTGTAACAAGGACTTGGCTGGTTTGATCAGTCACTCCCTTCAGAAAGTCCATAATTTGTTACTTTTACGTCAACAGTCTGAAATACGCAAAGTTGCTTCAACTGAAAACGACCGTCTTAAAGTAAAAACGTTTTCAATTTTTTTGGTGATGACAGACTACTGGAGTCATCCAAGACGCGGCCTCCACGCTTTAATATCACAGAAAGAGATGGCAAGGTAGCCAAAGTTTAACTAGAACTTTCCCGATATTTACCAAAATGTTATACAGAGGAAACCCAAGAGAAACTTGCACCAGGTAGTTCAGACTCTCTGTTCTTGCACCACGTATCTCCGATGACGGGAATAGAGTTGGCTGTAAGGAAGCAGCATTATCTTCTCCGAGCCTAGACCAGTTTTTGTGGCAGCTAGCCCACTGTTCCAATAGGCAGAGCAGACATATCTCACAGTAAGCTCAAAATCTGTGACCCCAGATTAATACATGTCTCAAAAACGACTGAGGTGTCTCAGCTTATGAGAACCTTCAAAATCAATTTTGAAAATTAAAAATTCAAATTCAAAAAGCCATGCCCCCAATTAGCCTCCTCAAGACTCCTGTAAGGTTCCACCTATCCGATTAATCCATATCCATTATTAACAGCACTTTCACAATTTAACGGCGAAATTAAACACTAGAAAAAAAACACGCGCGATTATCAGGGTGAACAGAAGCCAAAAAGTGCGCATTGGAAAACCTGGTGCTGAACCATGAAAACGAAAATTTCTAACAATCTAACCATTTCATCTATTTTCATGTTATTTTTCTGGTTCGATCAGTTTTTGTGATCATTTTAGAGTGTTATTTTAATTAAAAATCCGGGCCTTCGTTATTACCGTCATTTATTGTCATCGTAACCTCTTCACATATTTACAAATAATTAAATTAATGACCCTACATTCTGGCGAGTTTGTCAAAAATCGAACGGGAATCCATCCAAGATCAGCAACACTAATCCGGAAGGAAACTTTCTCTCCCTAATAACGCTAACAAGCTCATTACGTCGTGATGGGATGATTGAAGTGTAGACCGTTCGAATTTAACGCGAAGTCACGAAGCTCGTTCCATTTAGGCAGTTCCCCTTTAAAGAGCCAATTCACCATTAGAGCTGGCTGTATGCCCTTACACAACAAATCAATAAACTAGAGGGTTTCCTAGTCACATCCACACACAATAGATAAAAACGTACTTTAAGTTAAATACAAAAGAACAGTATTTCGGTCAAACTCTTACTTCTTTGTGACACGTATTTGATGAAAAAAAAATTACGGACGTTTTGTACCTCTAAAGACCAGATACATTAACACACGGTGTAAAAGAAAATATGGAAATATTAACTTTTCCGCACAAATGCCAACATAAAGTAGTATAGTCAGAACATTAAATAAGCAGGCTACAGTAATTAGAAATAATACAAGTGTAGACAGAACTCAACGTATAAACATTTGGAATATTCAAATAGAAATTCCAAAGTTGTTTTTGAGATAACAGAAAGAAATGCTTAAATATGGAATATATTTTAATTCTATCCTTAGCTTCCTATGTTAACCAGGGGGCATATTACACTAAATCAGGCATATTCAAGTACGAAATTAATTACAAATTAACAACCTTTAAATAACAGGTTCAAATTCGATGCCCATACAATTATTAGACATCAACTACACGTGACAAATTAAATTTCTTTTAACAATAACTAGACCAATGTAAGAGTATTTAAAAATATAGAACCTTTAAATAACGGATTCAAATTCAAGGTAAATTTTTTTTTTCGAAATCCATATTTAATTTCCTACCAACACAAAAAAATCTGGATTTGATATGGAATGGATTGTTTGACCATGAAAGAGACAACAATAATATTGTTTAAGCAGACCTTCGTGAACCAAAAAATGGAAAACGATGGACTCTTTCCCGAACAATCTTACAGCCAAGAAGGAAAACGTCATACACTAAAGGATTGAACACTAGAAATGAAAAATTTAGAATATTACGTGGTTGTCATGGTAACAAATCAAGGGCTATTAAACGTTTAAGTAAAGGTTTGTCAAGTTTGGGATGAAAAAACGAAAACACTGAAAGTAATGTAAGAAGCCCCACAGATAATAAATATTTTACTTCAAGTTTTATAATATTGTTTATTTGAATAATTTAACCTCCATTTAATATCACAGGAAAAAAGTTCCAGTCGCAAATCATTTATTATATAATAAATTAAAATAAATAAATTTAGACTAAAATGTGAATTTTTCTGTAAAATTATTGAGTTAACTAACGAAAATAAAAGCCTCATTTTAGTGTCTCATTAGCCGTTTTCCTGGTGATAAAAACAAAATGGAAATCGTATTGAAATATTTTTAGAAAAATATTGTACAAAATAAATAGGTATATTAACTATGATGTGAGCTGAGAAACAGGTTTGTCGACGTCGACGGGTCGACGTCCTTCGTTATCAATATTGTGGACGCAGCGGTACCACAAGTTGCTGTAAATTTTAGCAGCAAACGCCGCGGATCGAGAACTTGCAAAGTTGACAGTTTCTTCGTTGTCTCCCCTGATTTGCCAGCAAGTTTACGTGGTGCAGTACGACGCCCCGTTTTGGAACAACAAACAACTTCCGACCGAATCTCTGCTAATAACAGACGGTGACCGCCAAGGAAAGGTCGTTGACTTCTTCACCTGCCTTAATCAGAACTAGTAACCAGAGAATCGATCGACGGCGACTGTGACGGCAGAAGCGGGTCGTCTTCCAATCGAAGTGGCGATATTGACGCCAAGAAGAATTGGCCCCGTTTCAGCGAGCGCGGCAGGATCGTTTAGGATCAGAAGCAGCTGAGTCGCTTTCACCAGGACTGAGTCATCCGCGAATCCAAGGCCGGGGTCTAGCTGGCTGGGATAACAGACCACAGGACGGCCTCACGCGCCTGCACAACTCAAAAATAAGTTTGCACACATTCAAAGAAATTCAGGAAAACTAACAGACATTGTCCTTGGAATTTGTACAACCAAAAGTACGATGATAAGAAGTCTCAGGTCGATTATACATAATGTGTATTATAATGGTATTCATCTTGGATGAAGAATTTCTTCAGGTGGAAAAGATGGCAGTGTCAGTCATGAAAACGTTGTGTGCAACAAAATACATAACCCGACTGGAAACCAGAGTACTCGTCACCCAGCGTATACGTCGGAAAAGCCTACGCTCTCTGGTATTCAGAGTTGTTTCCAATCTCAACAGACTTCTAGAAATAATGATAAATCACCACGTGGCGTCTATAACGCTTCCCAACCCACCAACTTATTTAATAACAAAGTCAGTCCCAGTTTGTTCCCATTTTTGTCCAGGATCTGGGAACCTTACAAAGTCAATTTAGGATAAAAATGGGCACAAAATATTTAACAGCTTGTCATACTGCTAAATAATAACTCCAATTCTCACGCATATTACTCTGCTAAAGATGGAAGCTGATATATATATATATATATATATATATATATATATATATATATATATATATTACAAACACTTCCGAAAATATAAACCGTCTCGAATGCGGCTAAAGTTTTAAAATAAAACTATTTTAAAATTGATATTATTCCTGACCACAAAAATTAATAGAAGTAACGCCCAACAAGTCGGAACAAGTTTAATATAGCAGACCTCCTGTGGTGTAGGGGTCAGCGTGACTGCCTCGCATCACAGAAGTCCCGTGTTCGAATCCCGGCGAGGTCATGGATGTTTGTATGTATGAGAGAAACTCTTCAATTAGTCCCCCAACAAGTCAAATGAGTACCCATAAAGAGTCGCTAATGACCTGAATTGTCGATGCGACTGTAAATAAATCAACATAAAAAAATTTTATATAAAAGATTAATTTCAATGGTTACACTGACATTAAAATTAATAGAAATAGAAAAAATACAACATTTCGTCCCAAATTTAGGGTCCCATCAGATGAATATCGGAATATTTAAATTAGTAGTTAGATGGCGTATGATTCGAAAACTCTTCAGACGTTATCCAAAAAATATATGAGGAAGATACGTTACAATGTATTTTAGTTATTAACATAAACTTTCAATGTTTATAAATAAATATTCTGAATACCAATTTCCACTAATTTAAATTTAATACAAGTCAGATTGTTTCAATTTTAAAGTCACTTGCTGTAATTGAACATCATAATAGTTAAAAATATGAGACCTTAATAATTAACTGTTATAACTTTAATGGAAACCAGACGATGCATTTTAAATTATTAAAAATTCTTTTGGAGTCTACCAAATTGATCTTGCCACTTTATACAACCTAATTAATACACAATTTCAATAACATTAAAAAAACTCAGCACAAAAATTGTATCATGTTTTTCAATTATTATATTTGCCTGATGTAGTCGCAAATTATGTACGAAAGACTGGTTTTCTATTTGTATTAGTTTCAATGTTGTTCTAACCATAGAGGTAGATATTTAATATTAAACTTATTCTGATATTAATTTAAAACTAAATTCTCATGGTGGCATACATCCTCGAACTAATCGTGTATGAACAATTAAAGGAGTCCTCAATTGCCAAACTGGAATGTTCTAAACATATTGACACAGGAATGGAGATTTTATAGTCACGTTCCTATTCTCGTGCCGATCAAAAACCTTTTTCGCTTGTCGCACGTTTCGGCCAGCAGAGGCGGGTAAATGTAGACAGTGACACGTCATTACGGAAGCACGGTGAGCCTTGACTAGCATAGTTAATCTTGGCAGGTGAGCAACGGCAAAGGCTGAAAATTCAAAACTCATCTTTCCCCAGAAGCAGTTCCCTGAAAAATCCCTAATCGAAGGATTGATTGTGTTGAACAAAGGTCGAAGGGACAGGTGGAAGGACCGGATACAGAAGACAAAAATTCTGTACACTTCCTAGCGAGAAAAGTACAATGCTGATTTTCAACGTTTCCTTATGCCGGTAATTTACTTTATTATCGTCTACATATCGACGAGTGTGAACGTAGACACTTTAATGCCTCTAGATGTTCCATCTAAATAAAGCACACGAGGTTCACAAAGGCGACCATGACCATGAGTTATAATGAAACAAGTTCGTGTCCTTTCACAGCTTACGCTCAACCTTTTAGGGCAGTCGAATGTTGTAATCAACGCTTGCCTTAATAAGGCACACCACCTCATTTCTTTGCGGTAGAAATGGATGGTTATTCTAACATCCTTCGTTTTCGAAGCCGTTAAACAATCAAGTGGCTGTTTGGTCAGTAACGCCGACGTACAGCACGTAGCTCACGCACTTGCCTTTGAAGGTTATTTACATAGCATGTTTGAGAATTTCAGAAATTGTCATACCGCGAATTTTTTTAAAAAATCCCCCTAATTTACAGTATGCAGGAAAACCGTAATAAACGCATGAAAGCCACCGATTGATATGAATATGATTTAAACGATTTTTACAAGACTTAAAATCTTATTTTCTTAGAACTGAAAATGAAATACGCCTGTATATTACGAGTAAAACCTGAAATAGTATATCTCGTCACTGTTCAATTCACCACCTTCCATTTCATTTTCCTGAACAAGTAAACAATGCTTTCCGCAATTGAACGCAATCAAAAAAATTATTTAGGATCCGCGATGATCCGCGCTCCAGATAATTTGCATAATAACAGGTTCTTACCTGAAGAGGCAGACAGGTGTGTCCGTCCAGGTTTCCCGTTTCAAACAGACGACAGTGTTCCGAACGAGAAACGAAACACCTCTCCAATCCATATTATATAAACGTTTTAATGGGACTAATTAATACCGTTAACGGGGTGGTGTCAAAAGAAAGGTACAATCTAGGATAAATTGGGACGGTAAATTACGTGACAATCAAACGAAATTAGTCGAAATCTGAAATCGCACGTTCTGTCATCTACAAACCCGTTATACATTCTCAGAAACGCAGCCGCGATAAGGAAGATCCCTGGAATGATGGTGAGTTACTTTCAAGCTGCACATCTTATTAGGCGTGGATTTTCAAAATAAAAAAATAAAAAAAGAACAGTCTGTACGAAGAACTTAAAAATATTTCAATTTGCCACGTGATAATTAAAATACTCTGGTAAAGTCTTATAAGTGATCTTTAATTAGTTTCATTAGTTTTGTATTAAAACTGCTTACGTTAGCTACAATGTCTACAAAATGGAGGACAGGTAATTGAGAAGTTCCGTGACTGTCGAATTCCATTGTATATGTTTATATTTCTTGGGGAAGTGGGGGGGAGATTGTAATGGGGGAACGAAATTTAATTAGAATAAAATACTAAACCAAAATGATTAACTTATTATAGAAATAAATTCTAGTACTTTGGACGAAAACAAATGAGAAATATTTCACGCGATCTTGGGTTACGTAACAAAGAGAATACTTAGATCCTTTATATGGCTGGAAAATTCTCCTGAAATTTGCTGAGAATTTCATCAATAGTCCTCGCTCCTGCAGGTTAACTCTCCTTCACTGTTCCTTTATCTTAACTGTTCCTCTATAACTGTTGGCTCTTAATATGATCTTATCTATTTCGCTCTACGTTCACCACCGTGACGCCATGGCGACGTCAAGTCTCCTTTTCCTCTACAAATCTCACGTTCTTTGCAGATGGCACTTCAAACACTTTCTTCGAGAGGGCTTCCTCAGAAAATATTATCCGGACCGACATATGGCGTTTTTTTTATCGAGGTACGGTTCGCCTGACGCACGTTATCCTCCTGTTCTCTCATTTCCTAGCAACCTGCATTCACTGACTCCCTCCAAAGCTTCAGTAACGTTTTTAAAATTACAAAAAATAAATTAGGCGTGTAAAACTGGTACGTAACAGGTATTTAGGGGCAAACCCGAGCCCTGACGAGAAAGACAAAAGGAACACAGGGGGACGAGATTGACACGCACTGAATGGTAAATCTGTCAAAATATGGAAGAATAATATGGAGAGAAAAACTGCATCAAGATGACCTAGAACTAGCACTTCCCAAGAGAGAAAACTGGAAAGCATGTACACACATTCGGAACATCGCAGGAGAGACGCTGCTCCTGACCGTACACAATAGGCCCACCACAAAGGTCTTTGATCCAGGAACGACGACGACGACCCTGAAACAAGTGTCGTCAGGTGTCTTGCACAATTGAGAGACTATGTGATGCAAAATGTAGCCTCTCCCAGACGCCTACAACAGACGAATACCAAGCCTTCGAGCTCCACGAGAGAAAATTAATCCTCTCGCCATAATGCGAGTGTAACTCAAGCGCCGGTCACTAATGCGCAGTTCAAAACAGATTCCGATTTATTCCTTTAGACAGTCAACGTCAGTTCCAGGTGATAAAACTCGTCGCGTTACAGCTAAGAAATATGTTGACATAAAAAGTAGTGTAATAATAAAAATACCATTACCGCAGAGAATCCTCCATTTAAAAAAAAGGATGAATATACCGGCATGTTTTAAGACCACGGTTGACAGTCAAGAATTAAAAAATGTCTATCGCTAAGTAATTTGGAAGCCGATTACATCAATGAAATCAGAGGAAAAGTGAAGAAAGTCTTTTCGAAGGAAGTGTTATTGCAAGCTCAACTCTAAAAGATCTTAATATATCGGAAACAATGACAGTCGAGACTAAATGAAAGTAAATACTTTGACAGCTTGAAAAAATGCGTTGCGGGAGAAGGATGGGGACAAAAAAAATTGACAGACGGGGTTATAAATTAAGAGGGGCTAAGAAAAGATTAAATTTGATAGCATTTTTTGACGAAAACTGACTGGATTTGGACGCATCCTCAGTAGTAAAAAGCTGCTTCCTACATGAAGTCGTCGAAGGACAAACTAATATTGTGTGTGGGGACCAGGAAGAAGAAGTACCTGAAACCGTCATAAGACATTAATAAACATTTCATAATCTGAAAAGTTAATCGGTCTCCAGAGAAAGCAAGAGTTCTGGGATAGTTAAATTAAAATGAAGGTTAGGGGACAGTTACACGTCAATTATATAAAACATCTGAACTATTTCCTAAAGGAAGAAAATCGCAGAACTTTAAATTCAGAACTGGTATATTCACAAAATCAATTACATTATTTCGTTCAGACAACCTTCAAACATTAATTTAGAGTATATTATATCTACCAAGGCTTAAATGGAATATTAAAGCAAAGTTCGAAAACCGGCGGGGGAAAAGCGCAACCAAACCACACAGTATTAGTAATTACAAGTTTCTACATCTAAACGAAGTACGTGGACAATCAAAGTACGAGATATAAATTCGAAACTGTCCATCTAAGTTCTCAATAGAAATCAACTTGATCGACACATTCGTGTAACTCGTGAACTTTTATGAAAGCGAAATACTTTTCCTTGAAAATATGAATAACACTCGCAATATTTCGACAGCCTGCTGGGGAAATCTTAAGGCCTAGTACACACTTGTATACAAAGTCTAGTGATTTTAAATTACTCGAATTTATTTCTATAAGTTAATCATTTTGGTTTAGTATTTTATTCTAATTACATTTCGTTACCCCATTACAAACGCATCACACTTCACGAATTATTAAGAATAATATTCACAACAGGTGTTCGTATACATAACTTTCTTCGTTGGCCACATCTTTGTAATAAACAAGCAACAATAAAACAAATTAACGAAGCGTTCTCTAGAACTCACAGACGATAATTGGGACCATGTCTACAAAAGCGTTCACAAATCCCCTCCTATGCTATAAAAGGGGAGTTGCCACCATGTGGATTACCCTCATATAGCCTGTTACTGTAATAAAAAAAATTAAAAAATATTGCGCAACAATGTCTAACAATTCTGAGAATTGTCTGAAATCTCCCATTTCAGACGGGAGACCAATGCTCTGCGTGTTTATATACAAGAATTTCTCGATCGATTGTCTATAGACATTGTCTAGATATAAAATCGCTCGACTTTGTATACAATGGTGTACTAGGCGTAACAGATAGAGATAACAAGTGACACTGCACAAGAATGTAAACAGAGCCGACTGTAAATTTAGATAGTGACAGAGGCAGCGACTACTAACTGGGAAACTCGCGACGGCATGAGTCAAGCAAATCTCCCAAGACCGTATTCAGATAAAGCTCAACCGAAGACAAAAATAAATGTAATTTGCGATGCTTCATCATGTAGGAATTATTATTTATTGCAACTTTCCAAAACGGGACAAAAATCTAATAAAGAACGGGGAAATACGTAACTTGTACAAGGCGAGAATTACGTGATAAAAGAAAATAATTTAATTTTAAATTTCATTTGTTGCATTGGCGGATGAATGACGTCTTCACACCATTAAGGACTTACAATTTCAGGAATGCTGATACGGTGGGTGTTTGGAAAGTTAAAGCATAATCTGTGGGATGAAGTTTGGGTAATCCGGCCTCGTTTTCTTGATAATTAAAGAAAGGTTATCAAAATGATCACGTCACCTGAAGCTCACGATAGACCCACCCAGATCACCTTCAGAATTGTTTCTCTGTTTGGTCGCCTCCCGCTGGTGTATTATCCGCCGTTTCAGCCAATAGTGTTAGACAAGGGTTATTTAAAGACGTTCCGCAAATCTTTCATAAAAAAAAAAACCTATAACAGCTTTTCAACTTTATTTTAACGTGTAAACCACTCCAATAATGCAGTCGAAGATGCTGGCTGGAGGATTCGCCCGAGCGCTTTGATCACTCATGAGCTCAAATGTGGAGGGTGGTTCATACAGGGGGCGGCGGCGGTGGTGGTCGTCGGACGAGTTTATTTAAAGGAAAGCCCCGCCACGTGGATGCGACCTGTCAAGCGACAGTACACAGACCAGCAAGCAGGGAGCACAGGAGATACTCACTCCCTCCCTCGCTCGATATTATTCATCTTGACTCCCACGCGGTATGAAGTGCGACAGGCGATACACCTAAGGAAACCTTAAACACAACCTCCGCGGTTCGCGTTCCTCGCTTCAAAATCAATCGGCCATTACCGCGATGGCACACAACCTTGCTGCAGACGTTCCGCAATGCGTACTCGACGATAACATTTGTCCCGCGCTTATTCAAAGCGTCCAAGATCGTGCACATCCTGCACAAGCAGCAACAAAGTTGAGCTCTAAATACATACATATTTCAAGTAATAAATAATATTTCCAAGAAAAGGATGAAATTTTTATTGATAATTAGCAGGCATTTTAAAATTAATTTTATAGCACAACGTTTCTGTACATATGCGTACCCTTGCTACTGAAAGGTTTGTCCTTAAGTTTACATATATATACACTTGGTATAGCCATTTTTGAAAGGAAATAAATAACTCGTCAAATTTTTCAAGGGCCGGCCGCTCATTGAAAATGACAGCCTGGTTACATCAACTGTCAAGGCAAGTCAGCTGCTCCTGTCCCTTTTTTCCTATCCAAAAGAGTTAATTAATTTGGCAGTCAGAACTTTACTTGTCGTATAGATAACAACTCAAATATTTCAGTCATGCGCTCTGAAGCGAGTAAAAATATATACGTTGTGTTGTAAAATTAAAATTATTCTTTTAATTATAAAAAATGTCTTAGAGTTCGTTATTAAATACTTACGTAAAAATAAGATATTAAAATAAAAATTATTTTGCAGCTGGAATGTTAAAACTTTTTATAAGAAAACTGAAAAACATTTAAATATTTGTCTTATATATTGAAAGTTAATTCTTTCTAAAAATAAAAACAGAACGGACGGGAACCAATCAAGACTGATCACGACTCGTACGTTAACGGATAATGTTGAGATTACGAAACTGTTTACATTGACCCAATAAACGGTCGCGAGATAAACTGGGGTAAAAAAACTCAATAAAGCAGCTTGTCGGTGATCTAGAAACACACACTCGAGGTGTGAATCTAAATGAAAGTCCTATAACCGATACAAAAAAAACAAAGAGGGGACCAAGCTATATTTTTTAATGATTTTATTGGAAAAACTCGGGAAAGAAATAGGGTGGAAGTTTCAAGGGACAATTTGAGAAATAGAAAACATTGAATCAAAATTTGTTTAATAAATAAACTTCTGCGAATTTTAAGACAGAAAAAACGAGAATTTATTAAATTAACGCTTCATTGTTTAATTTGCGATTTCATCAGGTTCCAATTTTTAAAAAAAACGTTTGATGGGCAGGCCATTCTCTGCTGCTGCCGTGGGCGGAAATGTTTAATTTTTATTTCCGTATGCCAATGACTAAGATTCTTAAAGTTCTTTTAAATTAAATTGGACTAATTGTTAATTTATTTTGTAAAAATTTATTTAGAAAGCCTTTTCTTTTTTAGAAATTTATCGCATGATTACAACTATTGTGACAGAAATAAAAGGGAAGTTATTTTTTAAGTATAAGAATACAAATTTGTTATTTATGGGATGCAGATTTAATCCACTTCCTTTATAAGGCCAAAAGGTCGATTACTTTCATAAGAGAGACGTGCACATTGGAATTTAATGCATTCTTTTCACGACAATATAGGTATACACGAGCGTTTTCTGAAAGACACTTCAAATATATTAGAGGGAAAAAAAAGTATTCCATTAAAAATGAAAATTATCATTTGAGAAATTGTGTATGCTATTCCTATTTAAAACAAAAATTTAAAAGAATTTGTGTATCGAACCCCTAAAAGACGTGTTCGAGGTTGTAACCAACTTTTCGTAGAAACGTAATTCATAAAATGCTACTGCATTTCTTTGCATCTTAATTCAGATCGTGAAACTCAAACCATGCAACTTTTTTCTGCTTTACTTCTTGGGGTTCTACGACCTTAAGCTGCGGATGCTGACATGATCCCATAGTAATGACGTGAAGCAAAATTAAAAAATCGGTAAAGTATAAGAACATGTTTCGAAAAAAATCAGTTTGAAAATAAAGTTCACGCCAAGACGGAGACTGTCAGTCTTATACATGCAATCAAGGGGGAAAGTTCTTTTCGTAATGAAGTTAAGTGAAGTGCCGGAAAGAGTAAGAGTTATCAGCGAGAGAATAGCGTATTAAAGAGAAATTTTATAGCCGGTTCCACGATGACAATAGAGATGAGAGGTAAAAGTCTTGAGGTCCCAAGTTTGAGCAAAAAGATACAATTTTAATAACTACAAACAATACGATTAGTAAAATTTGAATCACCACTTCACACACTAGTGCAAAATGTTACCTCCAAAATACTAATAAAATAAAGAACTCTTAAAATCATCACAACAAATGAGAAAATGGAAGTCAAGAAAATTATTAAAGAATCCAATTGTTTAAACAGGTGTGTGCAGCACAAGTCTACACTCTTTTGACATTAATTCACACGAGGAGAAATGCCCGTCAACTACACAAACATAGACATACTACCTAAAAAAAGCCAGAGGAATGACTCATAAAAAGTTGTTTGTGAGTCAAAAATTACAAGACAGCATTATCACAAATCATTTAGAATACGGTCATGAATATTATCCTAATGCAGTCAAGTGAAAAATAATTCCTACCATAATTAACATGTGACTTGTTTCATTCATTAAATTTTTACTTTACCATTTCTACTTCACAATTAATTTTGTCAGTCGCCAAATGTGTGTATATATCGAGTATCACTCCACATGAAACTTCAAAATCCATTAAACATACAGAAAACCGAGGTAAAAAATCAGTGGCACGAGATCTAAATAAGCACACACACAACTTTTGTTTAATGTAATATACACAAGATTCAAGATCTGTATTTACAGATCAACTGAGATTAACTATTTTTAAATTTTCAGAAATAATACCATTGAGGCTACTCTACAGGACAAGTAAACAACAGTACATACACAAAAAGTAATTCAATTACTAGCTAAATATGACCATTCAACGAAATTGTACAACAAATTACACATTTCTTTGAATTAGAACGTTTTACAATTCATAATCTTCCGTGACCACAGCTTGTTGCTCATTAAGCATATATTTGAATGTTTCAATAGTCTGAAGTTCCATAATCCTGGATCAAAATATTTAGCTTCATACATTTAAAACTATTTGAGGTTACTAAGAAACTATCTGAATCTACAGATAAAGATTACAAGGATATGCAGTTTCACTTCCAAACACTTTACAAAATTTCATTGTAAACATCAGAATAACAGTCACAAGATTGTGATTTTCACTATATGGACATAAAAGGACAACATAAATAATCTTGACAATGATGTCAAGTTTTGTTGGAATAAAATCCTCTAAATCACAATAAGAAGTAATCACCATGTAATCAAATAAATATGCTGAAAACATAATAAATTTGACTCATGAAAATTTAAATTTTAACACTGATTTCAAATTAAAAATTAGTTTGTTTTAAGCGCGGGAAAAAACAAAATTATCTGTACACCGAAAACGTTCTGATGTAGCTAATTCTATTTACGGAAATATTCTAAACTTAAGACTATGCAAATTGATGTTATCACATGTTAAGACAAAATGCTGTAAATTGATACACAATGTACAAAATAATGGGATTCACAAATAAAGTACGTTTGTTGCCACAGAAACTAAATCGCACACGAACATTCAAAACGTTTCGATTTTAAATTGTTTTAATCAAGCATGACTCACTCGCCCACTGAAAACATGTACTCACCATCGGTTCGTTGTATATCCACACTGACTCCAGCCGAAAGTCCGTAGATTCCTTCCATCATTTTCACAGTACTGCAGCTTGAATTACAACCGGCACACCACTTTGGCAGTACGCAGTGAAATGACAGTTACGACAAAGATACTAGATTAATGATTAACGGTTTCACAAACTTTTAAAAAATTGAAAATTGTTAAGGTCAAATGAGGCCTCTTACACACAGAAACAATCAGAAAAATTTCACAAGGACAATGAAAGTCACTGGCTGAAATTAATGGAAATGTACGTAAAGTAGACGCAAAGGCCTGATGATTGATGTACACATTTCATATGCATCGAAACTAACAAAGTTATCTCAAATACAAGACTTTTATTAGTGTTACAGTGTTTCTACAAGTAAGCAAACAAGCGAGAGAAATAATATAATACGAGCTACACACAATCGTTACGTTCGAGAAAACGTTTTGAAAGCGCCACCAGAGTGCTTTATATAATTCCTGCGCCCGACGCAAAGTTTATAAGGGACAAGATACGTTACAGAGATGCATTAACCAAAGATTATATACTAATTTGAAAAGCTTTATGCATTAAAAAATTGTCACCAATCAGCTGATACGTCGTTACCTTCTATTCCTTATTATGCAAAGAAAATAGTAGTCAAAACTTTTAACCTTTTGTTTAGCATTGAAGTTGTTTCAAGATATTTTATTACTAACGGTGAAAGTATGACATCTTTGTCGTACAAGTTATTTTAATTTGATTTTGCGTCTGCTCAACTGTCAAATATTACTTATATTTTTTATTAGCTTTGCGCTCATATTTGATATGAATTAGAAAAGCACTGAAGACAAGTCTGTTTTGTCATTTAAACAACCTGGAAATTTATTTTCGATAGTAATGTGCATGCCATAAATTTCCTTTAATAATTAATACATGTTAGGCTTATTTAAGAAGCATGAGGTTTAATGGCCGAGAAATATCAGATATAAGCTCTGGCAAAGTAGAATTGGAAGGACGCTTAAACCATCGCAAAACAGGCAGTGGTATTTATAATCAATCAATCTTGTTACTAAATTATACTTCATCAAAAATATAATTATTTTATGTATGTGACTGAAATGGCATTATCAATTATTATTTTGCAACAGACAAAATAATTAAGTTAAATTTACATTTGAACATCACATTCTAATATAGGCCAATTCACAATTAACACAACACCTAATCAAAATTTAATGTCAATTTGTCAACATTTCAGATAATTTTTTTATTTTATTACTACTGTAATTAAATTGTTGATCAACACATTTTTCTTTTACTAAAAAGCATTTAGTTGTGAGACATTTAAGGTCTCTGTAGTAGTAGATAACCAATTAATTATCATATTTAACAAATGTAATCTTTTAAAAAAATATTTCTTTCAGGTTTTAAGGATCGTTGGTTCAAATTGAAATCAAACCTTTTATTTTATTTTAGAATAAATGAAGTTGGGAAAATTGAGAGCAAGGAGGTAATATGTTTTTAATGGAATAACTTGTTTTTTGTCAAATCAAGTAAAGAATGGATTATAAACAATATTTTACTAAATAGGCAAGTCATGTCTTAGCAAATAATTTTCTGCACATCATTTGCACCACTGGCCATTGACATATAATGCTATTTTATCTTATTTTAACATTACTAATGCTATGTGGGATGTTATTACAGCACATATTAATGATTTATTTACTTAAATAACCGAACTTTTAATTTTGAATTATTCAGATTTTTGTGACAATATTCTCTCAATTTGACAATTTAAATCCTCAACATCTCTTGTACACTTAAAATTAGTTTCATTTAAAATTGACTACATAAATCTGAATTACCAGAAAGTCAGTTTCTTAGATGTTCTAGTTATTAATCCTACAACAAATTGAACAGCAATCTAAAGATCTGTTAAAAGCATCCAAAACGTTTACATTCTGGTTGTATCTACAAAGCTGCACATATTTTATTAACCCCAATATTTAATTCATAAACATAACCAGTTACCAAGGGTATGCTTAGAATTTAAATTTCCTTTTTATGTTGCATGAAATTTTTTCCTAAAATCACTACCTAAATTATTGTTATATATACTAACTTCTCAGCATATTTTATAATCATTTCTTGATCTACCCAATATTGTGAATTATTCAGTAGCATACAAGCCCGAGATTGTACCAATGCTTCTTTCGAAATTTCCACATGTTCAAGATGTTTGACTACTGGTCTTCCCAGAATACAAACCCTACCCATACCAACATTTTCAATATCTCTACAAAAATTTGTATCATAACATTTAATTACAAAAGTTGAAATTATTATTTTCTTCAGTTGTTCATTGGTTTGTTATTTCTCTCATTAACACATTCATAATAATTTCCATACTACTTTCAATTCACCTACTTATCTGATAATCCCAATTCCATTAAAATATTCTACACTTATTTTACCAGTGTTCTTAACATTTAATTTAATTTGATATTTTAAACATTTATTCAAGACTTTTTATTTTTGTATCATACGATTAATAAATCATTTTTCCCCCATGCTTTATTTGCTGCACATTAACTGTTGGGCATCAAATTTAATTGTGCAAATTCCAAAAGCATTATTATTTGAAATGTTGAATATCAATCATAATAAAATTTTGACCAAATAATGCTTTTTGATGGATTTTATCATATTGCTAAGTATCTGTGACTATTGCAATTTTAATTACAGAAATAAAAAAAATTTCTTTCAACAGCCAATGGGCCTTCTTGTTCTCGAAAATTATAATGTCCAATATGAATCAAGTACTGGCTTACCATTCTCTTTTTCTTTGATCTTTCGAGATGAACCAGATCGAAAACACTATTTTGCTGGAAGATCTGAATCTCACATTCAGCAATGGATAACTGCTTTAAAAAAAGCATCGTAAGTGCATGCTTTTATTGCTTCAGTAAAAAAAATCATTTTAATACATAGCTTAAATTAATGTAATGCAATACCAAACATTTTTAGTTTATTTTATGATTGCTTCACTCTGGGAATCCAGAAAATGTGTTTCAAGTTCTTGCATTGAAATCTAAATTATCTGGCTAAAATGTAATGTAATTTTTAATAGAATGTTGCTGGAACTTTTGCAATGATTAGTATTCCAACAAAAATATTAAACATAATCAGGTTGTTAATTTATTTAATGATTATTTATTTGACAATTAATGAGTGGATGTAAATTATCTGTGTAATAAATAATCTAGGACGGATTAATATTTTTCTAATATATTTAGCTATTGGTATGGAAAGGGAATAGAGAAAGATGGCTTTCCTGAAACTGAAATTGAAGCTCTGGTGTTGCCACTGAGGAAAGAAGGAAGTGTCTCTTTCCTTTTCATTAAATTGTTTTAATTATTTTGCCAATTACATTATATATGTAAATTTTGACAAAAATAAAATTGGTTAAATTGGAAATATTGTGCCCAGTTGTGAATAGTGAACATCTTATTTACAATTTTAATTTATGAAAGTTCTCTATTGCTTTTTTTGTGTTATGAATTTTATATTTATGAAGTATTGATATTTTATTAAACTGCATTCTTCTATCCCTTTGTATTTTAGGTATGAGCATTGGAGATCTCAACTTATAGTCTTACAAACAAAGATCAATGCTTTAACAGGAAAAGTAAGTGATCGGTAACTGCAGCCCATTTTATATAATTTATTTTAAATATAATTATCTATATATACAAGCTATTTAAAATTCTAGATGTTTGATTACTTGATATTTGAAATTACAATATAATTACTTAAAACATAAATTAACAAATACAATGTATGGTTTAGTGGTCTGTGTCTAATTACAGGTCTCACTTATATTAGATGTAATCACAATTTTCTATAAAAAAAATGCAGCAGATGAACAGTAACTTGCACAATATTTTATATAGTATACTTAAAAGAGAAACAGAGATTGTGAGTGTAAAAAATTGATTCATTAAGCACAGGATTGAGTTACAAATCTGTAAATGGAGGGCCTTCTAACCACTTATTTAGGTTTGACTTATCAACTTTGCAGAATCCATAATTCATACATAAGTTACAACCTCAATTTCCTATAATTAAAAATAATTATTTGACTGTGTGTCCAGGGTTTCCTGTGTCCTCTTTAGAACACTGGTTGTCTGTGAAACACACTTCACATGTTCAAAGACAACAATTAAAGAATCATTTAAAATTGTACAAGTAAAAATACAAATCTAGAAGCAACATGCCTCTTTTTGAGGCAGAATTAGTTACAATTTAATAAAGGAAAAATTCATAACTTGATGTTAATTAAAAACTATGTACTCATTATTAACTATTTTACTCACCTTACTGGAGTGTGTTGTACTATTATATGATAAATGTATATATAGAATAGATTATTATTTCACTTGAATACTTTTCATTTTTGCTAGGATCCTCTTCTGCTGTTTCCTCGAAATGAAGGTGTAGTTAGAGACATCTTGCCCTCTCATTCACCTATTTTGGAGAAGAAAATTTGTCCTAGAACATCAAGTTTTCAAAGTCATATACAGATTCCTTCAGTAGAAAGTTTCAGTGGATCCTCTGAAATTGTTGGAAAAACATGTACCCAAAATCAGATTAAAGTGGTACAAGAGGCTAATCTTATTGAATTTTAACTCATTAGTAAATCAAGAAAGCAAAAAAAATATTTTCATAAGTGAATATAAAAATGTAAAGCTTGATTTTGATAAAAGTGCCTTTCACTTTTAAATGTCCAATATGTAGTTCCTTAAGATTGTCTTAAGTAAAGAGTCTTCCAATATCTATGGAAACATGTTTAACCTCTCTAATGGATTTTATTCAAATAATCTTGTGTTCAATATTAATACTGTGATATGCTATGTCAACTAGTTTATAGATTCATATAAACATTGTTACGTAATAAATATTAGGAATTGTTGCACACAGCTACACATCCAAGTGTGAAATAAATAGAATTGTTGAAGTTATACATTTAATATTCTACAATGTCACCAAGTTCACATGGGGTATATGGACTAATATTTACATATTATGGTCAATTATTCTGTATATTTCAGTTACAAACTGAGTTATACTTAACACTTCTCGGGTGACCATCACATACCTGACTTAGTTGTTGAAGCTTTACCGAACAACTGCTCTGATTGAAACTCAAGAACAAGAACCATTTATTCATCGGAAAAGTCTTCATTGTCAAAGTTGTTTAGTTTAAGACACTGTGCACTAACAATAAAGATATGTTATAGTTTCATAGTAATAAATTTCCAATGAACAGAAATGATTGTATTTTCAAGAGAGTAGTAATATTTTTATGAATTTAAGGAATTTAGAATATTGTATATTTTTACATTCATGTTATTATTTACCAAATATTATTATTAAGATGGCTCCTTATTTATTGTACATAAACTGAGAGTACAATTTGAATACTTAAGTTCCTGTATCCCTTAACTTGCCTTTGTAGAACTTAAGCCTGTTAACAATTTTTTCAATAATTTCCATATAGTATTAGTTTACTTAAGTTAAATTGTACAACTAGTATAATGACATGTACAGTATTGTAATGACTATTGTCATATTGTATTTATTGTCCTATCTGCAGCAATAAAGCTTTTTGAAGCTAATTTTCTTTTTTTTGTCAGCTTTCCCTTCATTTATTCTTGCCACTCTGTTGTCAATGGAATAAATTCAAATAATTTAAATTTTTCAATCATTTATAGGTGTAAGAACAGCACAATATATGATTATATATTATCACATATTAGCCAACCATTCTTATATACCATCCCAGGACACCATTGCCTAGTTATCTAAGTGGTATTTCAAATGAAAATACTTCAAACAGCTCTAGGAATCTGTCAATTATTGTGGATAGACACTTCTTCAAATCAATTTTTTTTCTCACACAAATTTAAGAATTATCAATGTTAATAAATTCTCAACTGCAGACATTTCAATAACTCTACTTGTGGTCTTTACATTTCATTCAGGCTACTCACAAATATTTTAATAGACATAGAATACTTATTTCCATGTAACTGAGATTCCCTTTGGTTTTAAAAGCCCGATATCTAAAAGGTGATTAGTGTATTGGTTTGTACACATCTGAAGAAAGCATTATCTCAAAATGTTAAATAGGTCTTTAGTTATAGCATGGCATATTTATTATAGACTTATATTACATACACATTGTAAAGCTCGTATTACCAAGTGACCTTAATATAGGTTTCAATTATCAATCTGATGTAAACATCATTTGCTAATAACAAATAAACACATTTAAGGGTACCACACAGTCAACAGACAGCCAATGTTACCATATAATTTGGTTGTGTATAAATTAACTAGTGCAGTGAAAGATATATTAAATTTGTAAATTTCCAAATGCTAGTAAGCTCCAATAAATTTAAGAATCTTATAAAATTCAAGTTGCCTAAGAGAAGAGTCAGGTTTAGAATACTGTACCATCAGACAAAATTTACACAAACTGTTGAGTATTAATACAATATGTACTTAAAGTCCTTGAACACAATTCATAACAAAACAGAGTAAAATGAAGAAATTAACTTTCAAATCCTTAACAAAAGCACTACTGGAATAAATTATAGTAAAAGCTTTATCTTCAACGCAGAGTATCACTTTTTTTTTAGATACTATAGGAGTAGAAAATTACACACTGTATATAAACAAACATTAAAATTCAATTTGCTACTTATACCACTGTCCATAAAAGTAATTTTACCATATTTTTCTGCAGCACACCCAGTATGTTACAGTCCTTTTCAAAACCAAAATAAATAAATATTTTTGTTTTTTGTAATTCACATATTTCAATTATTCTTCAAGCATGATTAACTTTGGAAGGAGGTAAAATATTATGGGATTGTTTATGGTATCAAAAGAGTAGTTACTAAAACATTTTATCAATAATTAAATTGTATTTTACAGCTTCACAATACTGATACAGTACATAACAGCATCTATCACAGACAAACATATTTTGGACCTGCCAAAATATGGCTCAAAAAATCTCAGAAAAAAAATATATAAACATGCAGAAACATTTTTCAGCTAACTAAAGCCAAGATTAATTGGTTATATTATAAACTAATATTTCACCAAAGATTTAAAAAATAATGTTACGAAACAGAGATTCTATTTCTTCGATAACAATCACAAAACATGCAAGACTGATACAAATAATGTGATTTTAGGAACTTTTATAAATAAGTAACAAAGGTAATTTGATTGACATTAATTCCACTTAACAAAGACTTGTATGGTCAGTATAGATTAAAATTTTCAAAGGACTGCTTTAAAATAATCTGAAATAGTATAAATGATGCTTCAAGGCTACTTTTCAAATAAAGTATTCCATGACATTACACTGTTTAAAGAATTTGTGATAAAATATATTACTAATTATCACCCATGGTACACTTTTTTAATATCCTCATTAATTATACAGTTCCATTGCTGTTTAAGTACAGTGTAACAGTCAACCAAGTATATAATGAAAGGAAGAAAGCTTTAAAATTGCATCAACTGTAATATTCATTTTTTGAACAAATTTTCTGAGCAGATGAATTATTTTTTTGTAATTATGCCCAAATTTTGATTCAGTGGGAAAAGTGGAGCACACACACACACACACACACACATTTTGTATTTTGCAAAGCTTAATTGCAGTTACATTAAATTACATAAATATCATTTTCAATGCAATATAATATGGCATTTGTTAATGTGTGCACAATTTTGTGCAATGAAAACCAGTTTAAATTAAGTTTACCCTGCCAGCAGGATTTTTGTGACCTTCAATTTACCAACATCTGGTACTTGGCTGATCCTTAATCATCTCTCGTATAATGTTCATTTTCATCAACTTCAATAACCCTATTTGTATCCTGTTGTTCAAGAGCGGGAAGTTCTGTCGAGTATTCACTAGTTGCCCACAGGAAAAGATCTAGTGTTTGCTCAGTACATTCAGCAATGAAACGTACAAATGGTCTCACATCTCCTTCATTTGCAAATTCCAAATATCTGTAATACTTTTGACGGTCCTGTTTCAAAATAATAACTGGGGGAAATCCAGCCTGCATTAAAATTGTATTCATTAATAATCTAGAAGTCCTTCCATTACCATCAGTAAATGGATGTATATGAACAAGTTTGTAATGAGCTAATGCGGCATATCGAATTGGATGCATTCGAGCAGCTTGTTCAGAATTTAGCCACTTTGAGAACTCTTCCATTAAAACTTGAATTTCATGGGGTCCAGGTGGAATATGGCCACCAACATAAACTTGTGTGCGTCTGAAAGATCCAGATTCCACTGGGTCAACAAAACCCATAACTCGTTTATGTATTTCTAAAATATCTTTTACTGAAATAGCACCCAATCTGAAAATTACATATTGAATTGAATAGAAATTGAAAATTGATCAAGATTAAAAAAAATTATAAAGAATTATTTCCCTTAAATATTCTCACAAATTATCATATTTATAAATAAATTTCCTAAATATTTTAGTGTTCTTTGTTACATAGTGAGATGTTTTATTTAACTTAAATCTGTGAAGAGAAAAAAAAATTGTAATATTTTTGGGTACATTTTTATGCAAATTAAACTGAGTTTGTTATTTTCTATTCCGCTTTCAATTTATAAAGAATGATTAAAAAAGTTGGTATCCTGAAATGTTACCTGTTGACAAGAGTAGCATTGATATATTTCAATGCAGCATCTAAACCAAGAATTTCATTGTGTTCCATAAGAGACTTTCCAGCAACTGCCATCCTAGTTTCCACAATAGATCTAGTTTGTGATAATGTCATTGTATTACCCTCAATAGCTACTGTGTGATATATATGCTATAAAAGAAGTGTAAAATGTTCTAAGTTTAATCAATCAGACAAAGTTAACTAGCATGTTAAAAGTAAAATACATGACAGTTGAACTTCACCTGGAAATAAGCTTCTTTTTTTGCCCGGCGAAAAGCAGAATTGGAGTCTGGTATTGAAGACAATTTGTCTCTCTTTTCATCAATTCTTCTAAGTGTACTGCGGTCCATTTCCTCAACTATACGAGCTGTTCGCTGCCTGTTTGCAAGAGCTGCAGAATGGCTTGGTGAATGAGTTAAGGCTTGAAAATATAACTGATCAGCAGTTACAATGTCATTCTGAGTTTGTTCCAAAAATTCTCCATAATGATTCAGTATATCTGGATGCTTTGGAGCTAGAGCAGCTGCATGTTGGAATAGTTTTAAGGCTTTATCAAGTTTTCCATTTCTTTTCATGTCCAAAGCTGCATGTAATGATCCAAGAGCTTCAGCATATACTAAAGAATAGAATAAATGGATTAAAGAAATAACACACAAGGTTTTCAAACTTTTATGTGACAGTTATTACCATGTATCAAATTAAATATTCAAGTAAATATCACGAGTGTTCACAAAACTGTATATATTACAAAATTATTATGTGAAACTTACTTGATGCTACCATCAAAGATTGATATTAAATAATCTGTCAAAAAACTTCTTAACTTCATGTCTAAACAAATAACATTATTCTTTTTGATTTTATATGCTACAGTTTTATATACATCAACTATGAAAACATAATCTAATTATCAAAACCAGATGCTCTCAATCTTTCCCAAAATCCATTCACACAGTTCTCCAATAACTTAAATTAAGACTAATACATTCTAATGAAAATGGAGGTAAGGTATAGCAATTAAGTGTAATATGAAATATTTTTTTAAAAATTCAATAAATTGTGTATATTAGAGCACTCAGGCAACTTTCATATCAAATGGAATACTATACAATGGAATTGATTTCATTTCTTATACATAAATTCAACCAGGTTTACCTGTTTCTTTGTCGACATAATCAGTCGTCACGGAATCATCTTTCCTGATTATCAACCCCAAAGTCCCATCTTCGATCACACGAATTTGACTGTCATCTGGCAAGGGTGAAAATATTTTAAAAGCCTGCTTCGTAGATGGGACGTCCCAGCACTTGAACTTAAATAAATCTGATAGTAATGTAAAAGTGACTGCAGACAAGATGCCAAGCAAAAATATAACAGAAAAACTAAACTTATTCATCTCTCCTGAAACCCAAGATGATGAAATGCTTATCATGAGATTCCTGAAATCTCTAAAACGTTTAAAACCAAAACTCATATTGTGTCCCTTATTTAATAAATTCTACTATTACGTTATAAAAATACGGGAATCTGTTACGAACACAATTCTATACTGTGACATTACTAAGAACTGACGTTTCGTATTCTTATATATATTCGGTTCACCGCGATTGGCTGCAGATATTCAGAGAACATCAACAGGAGAGATACTACTTTAATAGAAGTAGCCACCATCGGCCATAGATATAATCTTTGTTGTTTTTTCTAAACATCAACTTTTACGCATCATTACTCTTTGTTTTTAATATTTCGGAACACGTTTTACTCTTCAATACTCAATATAGTTTGTATCTTTCGTAAAAACGAAATATTACAAAGCAATTGACTTCGTCCGCCCTAAGTTTTCTGTAACGCCCTATAGATAAAATACAACAACGTGTATTCCTACTTGTGAAAAAAAATTCTAACCAATAGTATTGTTTGAATAGTCATAAATATACTACTCCTCATTTTAGGAATATTCTCCGAATTAAAGAACGAAAATACGATAAACAATTACTCTCGGATATTATTCGGCGCACTGTCCTGAAATTCGTATGTAAAATTAATAGTAAATAATGTCATCAATCTAGAGTAGGAATAAATAAGTGTCGACCTACTCTTTCTTTAAGTCTTTCATCCGAAAGGTAGTTTTAGAAAGAATTATAATTTGAATAATAGAAGATATATTGATTTTAAAAGTTTCTTGAAAAATTATAAAACGAAAAACAAATATAGTATACAAGGGGAAAGAAAATGCAAGTTTCTTCGTGGTACCCAAAATTACGGATACACGTTGCTGTTATCGATACGATGTTATAGATAACTTAGGACGGACCAAATCAATTACTTTGTAAAATTGGGGCTGTATTATAAATTGATAAACTACGAATAAATAACATAAATATCTTATCGTACAGAACACCATATATGATCGCAAGGAAATGTGAGACATTGCGCAATTTCAAATACGTAACGAATTAACTAACTCATAGTTCTTTGAACCTTTAATTACAATATTTTTAAATGGCAAGTCAAAGATATTTTTTTTAAAAAAGATATTTTTTTAAAAAAGATATTTTTTAAAAAAAGATATTTTTTAAAAAAAAATATATGGCATTTAACTTTGAAATCATGAATTGCAGATTTTAATGTTCTGGTGTTATGAATTTATTAATAATACTTCATTATGTATTCTTCTATGGGTTTTCTAGGATAGGATGTAAACTTTAATAAACACCGTTTTAGTTAGTCGAAACGTAAGAAACGAGTCCCACATTACTCACATAATGTTATACGTTCAATTGTTATGCATTAATTATTCTTATCTGTGAGAAAATAATTTGAACTTAAGTAGTTTTCATAATGTTCAAATAATGTCGTTATTAAAGGTTTAATTTATTAACGTGTCTCTTACATTTTGATAGATATACGAAATCTGCAAATCCATTGTATTGTTTCATAATTTGGACTCACGGTGTTCCAGGAATGCAATTAAGTATTTGTGACGTAAATATGATATCACCGAGAAATGAAGGCGTGATTCACGCATAGGGCGTGGCATAGACGCAGATATGAGTGTTGACGGTTGCGAACTTTTGTTGCTTTAAGTTGGCAAATGACTTCATCCGTGTATAACATATTTTAAATTTTGTTCAAGTAGGTATCACAGCTCCATGATTTGTCATTCAAAATACGTTAGTTGAAGTCACAGCTGTAATCTTCATATATCGTTTTATCTTATTTTTGCAATTGCTTTGTATTTAACTGAAATTCTTGTGGCCGTCTATGTTGGTAACACTACACAGTGTCGAAACCATTGCTCTATTCTTTGGAGGAATCCAGTTGTAGGAACCGTTTGATATTTGAAACAATCGTGAAACTTTTGTGCTGCAGTAATAGTACCATGGCTGCTATAAGGAAGAAATTGGTTATAGTCGGAGACGGTGCATGTGGTAAAACTTGTTTACTGATCGTATTTAGTAAGGATCAGTTTCCTGAAGTTTATGTGCCTACCGTGTTTGAAAACTACGTTGCCGACATAGAAGTAGATGGAAAACAAGTGGAACTAGCACTTTGGGACACTGCTGGCCAAGAAGATTATGATAGGCTTCGACCTCTGTCTTATCCTGATACTGATGTTATTCTTATGTGCTTTTCTATCGATTCTCCAGATTCTTTGGAGAATATTCCCGAGAAATGGACACCAGAAGTTAAACACTTCTGCCCCAACGTTCCAATTATACTAGTTGGGAACAAAAAGGATCTGAGGAATGATCCCAATACTATTAAAGAATTAGGGAAAATGAAGCAAGAACCTGTGAAACCAGCTGAAGGTAGAGCGATGGCCGAGAAGATAAATGCTTTTGCTTATTTAGAATGTTCCGCAAAAAGCAAGGAAGGAGTCCGCGAAGTTTTTGAAACAGCAACTAGAGCTGCTCTTCAGGTGAAAAAGAAGAAACCAGGAAAGTGCAGATTATTTTAAGCCATTTAAAGTTAATAGTCTGTCCTAACTTAATGTGAAGTATCAAATTTCTATAAAGCTGAGGTGTTCATACTGTCCAGAATTGAACTACTGCTTTCAAGAGTGAACTAAGTTACATCATAATTTAATATATTAGGATAGAATTTATTTACTGTTGCAGGTTATATACAATCTAATGGGAATGTTACAAATTTATTGAATAGTAAATATATGTGATTACATTTCAAATTGATGGGAATTACTCTTAAATTCTACTATCTTCCTGATTTGTGACTGATATTTTTCTTTTCTTTTTAGCAATATTTAAGCCAGTATTATTTTATTTGAAAATTTAGAAACCTGATTTACATGTGTTATTGTAAAACAGCAGTTTATTGCTCTTGTGTAGAAACACATATAGTGAAGCAGACATTCAGGGGCAATATTTGGTTGTGGAATGCTGGATGTCAACAGACACATACTCATTGTCATATTTTATAACTTATTGCTGTGATGCTACTAATAAATTGTGTACAATTTATTCTTAAATAACTGTTTTTCTTTCTTAGTCAGACATTTCTGTGGCTGGCACATTAATCACTTCATGTAAAAATATAATCCTAGTGTTTCAGTATGAGTTATTTGCCAAAGAACATGTGATGGCTACTATTTTGGAGTACTTGAAGTGGAACACTTGTGTTAAATCCAATCATTTGCTTAATAGTTTAATTATGTGCTTTTATATTAAGCTTAATTTTGTGAAATTTGGCTAACTGGTAAATGCTTTTCTTGAAGTGCAGTTTATATTCTTTACTTTGTGCTATAAGTCAATGAAAGCTGATATTATACTTTGTATTTTGTACATAGAAGTGTTCTTGTAATTAACATTTCGTATGGTAAACAGCATTGAGAGATGATATAACATCTTGTGTTCCCAAAGTATATCTAATATAATTATTTCAAAGTATATAGATATACATTTATTTTATATTTATATATTTTTATACCTATCTACTGCTGTGTGGTGGTGATTACAAAGGTACTTTGCCTTTCAATTTTACTACTTTAGATATTTACTGATACATTTTATGTGAAAATTATATTTTATGTTAAATTTTGGTAATTCAATTGTATATTCTAATTTTTAAAAGTTCTTTAAATTAAAGAAAATTTGTGAATCAAATCACTTCTGTTAGTTATTTTGCCTGAATACTCACTAATAATGTTGCTAATTAATTTATTTGAATTAACAGGTATTTTAATTGTTTCAAATATGCTTGTAAACTTCTGTGGAAGACAAAAGTGAGATTGATAACAAATGGGTGATTATTCAGAAAATTCTTTTTCTGATCTTAACATTGAATTAAATAATTACTTTTCTCAACTTAGTTCATGGGATTTGATTATCAGAAATAAACATTTACCACACAGAACACCTAATTTTTTTTCAGGTAATACATTTTTTTGGGTGATGAGGCTTGCTTAATTGTATAATTTTCCCCTATTTTTGTGGATATACATATAATCTATTAGTGGTATTGTGATGCATAATATGTAATTTTGAACTAGAATTTTACTAAAACATTTGCTGAAGATGATTAGCATGTATTATTCATTGAATTACTTTCAACATTTCTCCATGCTGTGCAAATCACTTTTCAGTGCAAGATCTGGGTTTACATAAAAAATTAATTTGGAACTGACATGATATTTATGAATTTTCTTGCATCACAAGTTTGCAGAAACAGATGATTGACAGGTATAAAATGTGTGCAGTTATATTACATAATTAATACTGTGGTGATCAAGAATGAATGTTAATGGAACCTAACTATTTTACTCAGGTAAGTTGTTTTCTCTTTTCTGTCCTTATAGACAAACATTCTTTAACCATGTTATAGTCTGCCAGAAAATGTATTGAAAAGTGAGAAACTTTCATAAATATTTTATTTTTGCTTAATGAAATTAATTTATTAAAGCCATCATTAACCTATACAGTTCACAAAATAGTAGCACTTGACTTGCATCTTAATTATTGTGACAAAGTTATTCTTGAGGAATATTGAATAGTCCAGTGAGTTTGTCAAATAGTATGTGGGCATAACAAAGGGTTCATCTCAGATTAGATATTTAATTGGACAATTTCACTGTTAAGGTAGTTTTGCTTGAAAACTATACTCTGATGTGCTGCACACATCAATCTTACTTGCCACACTTATATTATGGAAAATATTAAAAGTTTATTTCATTACAGTACCACAGTGTGTGCAAGTTTATCTGGCTGTGAATTTGCTGATATAGAACAGAGAGATGCAGTTTAGTGCCCTGCATATTATTATTTAACACCTTCAGACTTTTACAGAAAAGAATAACATTATTATTTTCTGTTTTAGATCAGTTTTCATGTTGAAATTTTAATTTTGAGTTATGCATTAAACATATTTTTGTTTAGCTTTTCACATTTATCTCCCATGACCAAATCAAATGTATAGTTCCAGTTCTGTGTATGCTATCCACAACCTGAATACAAATTTTAATATTTGCCTGAGTCTGAGGGTAACTATCTTTGTGTTATTTCAGTTTTCTCTTTATAATTGTACTTCACTATTGTATTTATTTAATCTGCAAATGGGCAGTTTGTCCAGTGGCAGATACATGAAATTACAATGAATTAATAAGTTAGATGTAAGGACATTATTTAAATTATAAACACATTTAGATAGGAAAGAGAGAAAGTGATGCCGACTTACCCCAAATCAATAGTTGGTCCAGATCTTCCTTCCTACCTAACAAATTTGGAACTTTTACCTAAGCCAGACTGGGCTATTGATTTCTGGTTAGTCAGCATCGCTGTATCTCTTTCCTATCTAAATGTATTATATATATATAGCTCAGTGTAGCCACATAGGACAAAAGGATGTTCTTCAAATTTTCGGAGGCTCTTGGCACTGTTCTTCAGGCACTGGCTGTGACTGTCCACAGTTGGCTGGCACATGGAATCTGACACTCTTACCTGTGTAGGGAGCTGACAACCTCTGAAAATTTGAAGAGCCCAAGTGGCTTTAGTTTCAGGTAAGCCACCAACACACTCTCTTTCCGTAACATACCAACAATTTCAATTATATATAATAATTAATTGTAATATATATATATATATATATATATATATCACAATTAGATAGGAATTGTATTATTTTATTTGACATCACATTTTCCTTAAGTGTTATATTTTTACATATAAGATTTAATATTGTCCTGGTCTCAAAAAGAGAACAGTGGAAATATATCTGAAAATCGAGATTAAATTTAAGGAAACCAACTATGTTACCATTTCACTTAAGTTTATTTGATTTTAATATGTTAGATTAACGAAGCACTATCACTTCACTTTACTGAAATACACTAACCATTTGAAAGGACTTACTCTGAAAACTCTTGCAGGTAATTTATTTATTGTCCTATTTAAAAAATGTGTAACCTAGCTTTTCCTCTTCTTGTCTGCAGCTTTACTATTTTTCTCCCATGACCAGGTACTGTGTGTACAAATGCCACGGCCCTTTTCTCAGTATTCCATCATGCTGCGCCATATTCCATTAGTGGGCATACCAATTTTCTTTGATTTCCCTTTTTGAGAGTTCTCATTACACTGTGGAAAGTATTCAATGCTTTTTTTGTAGCATAATTGACCTGCTCCTCCCACCCTATTCATTATTTTCAATGAGACGTAATTTTTTTAAATTTTTAATTACTTAGGCATTTAAGAAATGGGCCACCATTTCTCAATCTATTTTATATTTTCAGTTATATAGTAGGCACATTTTAGTGAAACTGATCCCCTTACTTTGGCCATTGTTAGTTTTAATTCACTGAGCCCATTTACTTAGTATATCCAAGTCATTTTGGAAGAAATCCATGTCTTGTTCACCACTTGTTTTCCTCTACATTACACAGTCATCTGCTAAAACATTGGTTTTACTATAAGGTTAATTTTTTATTACAAATAATATTCTAAATTCAAAACTGCTTCTGATAAAGCATATTGATTAATTCCATTACAAAAATTTATATATTTTTGAAAACTACTAACCCAAATTTTTTTATATCAATTAAATAACAATTGTTATCATAATTTCAGTTCAAGAATCTTTCCATACTTAGTGCAGGAAAGTAAAAACTGCATCAAAAATTAAAATTGAGCACAAAACCTAAGAACGTTACTTTTCAAACTAATACAGAAACACACTATTCTGTAACATTTGTGTGGCTCTTAAAACAGTTTGATACAATGTAACTTACCTAAAAAGTGATTCCTTCTGAGATACTCCTGGTACCATGTTGCCATTTTGCACTAAGAATTCAGGTGTTGGAAGTGGAGATATCCACTGGTGTCTTTTCAGTTTAATTATGTAAGTATCCTTCTGAAAACTTTGGAGCACTAGATGTGTTTCTCTGAATATGAGCAGCCTCTGTTGGACTCAATCATTCTAATCCATCTCATTTCTCCAAACTCTACTCTTTCTCTCATTCAGACTCTACTCACCTCCAGAACAGAAGAGCCAATTATCCCTCTAAAATGTCGTAACGCTTGACATTTCAAGTAATGAATACCAGAAATATTTTTATGAGATGAACAAATCAAGTCTGTCCTATTGCACACCTTACAACAGTCACATGTTCCTTCATCCGGTTAATTCCTACGTTACCTCTCAGTAATGAGTACAGATACTGGTTCTGTTTGAAACTTGGCATATTTTCATAGTTTTTAACACCCAATTTTTTATATTTTAATATTGTATAGTCTATCAAAATTTAATCAATTTTTAAATTAGTCAGTATAGAACTGAATTTATTTGCTAGGAATGTGAGTTTCTTCTGGACAAGTTTAACAACCCTCAGGGTATACTATAAATCAGGTTAATTTACATCTCACAGAGTAACAAAGTTTTCTATGAGAATACAATTCTAATTTTGAAGTTTATTGATTCCAGTTTCCTATTGACTTTAAGTAAACAAAGTATTAAGAGAAAGTTCTTTGAGAGTAGAAAATTATCATGAAACAAATATACATATATTAATTTGATATTTATGTCTCAACTTTGTGATGTGAGTGTAGGTCAAAAGCTCTGTGAGGTACACAAACTTTTTCATAATTAGGGTTCACCCTTGCTCATCCAACATTCTACAAAGTAGAGACAATTGTCTTCAACTAAAGCTTGGAAATCATCTGAAGAGAATTCATAGGATATTTTGTAAGTCTCCATATAATAAATATTAAATGTTTTAGTATTGTGAAATAATAAATTACTATGAATTGGGTCACAACCATTCTATCAATTGAGCACATAAACTTCACTCAAGTGTAAAAGTATGTTATTTATGGTACTGTACAGACTTGTAATTTATCCTACGGGGAAAAAATGTACAGGAAACCTTACATTAATAAAACATTTTATTGAGTGTCCTGCATCATACTGTTTACATCTTTTAGTAAGCTATTATCTACATAAAAATCAAAACAATTTTAATTACAAATCATGTGTTCCACCCTTAAAAGTAACGGGTGAAACAAAACTAAACATATAAAATACAATAAAGAAAAACTTGATTTACAAAAAAATATTTAACATTCATAAATTAATATATAATTACAAAGATATATAAAATAACACGAATAATCAATAGGTACACAAACGGAGCACACCGCTCGACAATTTAACGGGCGGAAGGAGGATTTATGCAAATGTTCCACCGAGGGTAAGGTATTTACAATTTGCAAGGTAAATAAAAGTTATACAAAACCTTTATTTATCAAAGTTGAATATCGAAAAACTTGTAGCGTGATTTATCCGTTGACGATAACACAGCTCTACGTTCTAGTTTCCTTTTAAAAGACTTAACATTTCCCGTCTCTCAAAATTTTGACACAGTTTTTATACTGCAGATGCTAATCATACTTTTACAAAAACAGTGACAGAAACAATTATATACAATTTACATTTTGTAATTCGAAAATGAACAATCGTGCACATCAGGTGTACAGATTATCTCATTAAACGAGATCATATATATTTTCCCTCCTTGAACACAAGTAAGTGGCAGTGCCTAGCTATCGAAAGTCGGAACGGGCATTCAATGGCAGTGAATTCAATTAAAACAATTATCGGGGTACACTTTTACCCGATACGAAACAATAAATTAGCTCACCGCGTTTTTTCCATTTGAAAGCAAGGAGAAAAGGTGACCTTATGTACAACGACACGCCGCTAAATCAATTATCTATCGGTCGAGCATCACGCGTCGGAAACAGTTCAAAAATAACTTCAACGTTCATCACAGGCACACATTTACTATAAGTTGCTCTTTTCTTAAATTATACGGTAGGTACGAAGAAAATAACACCACATCACATTACCGGTACAAGGTAAAAAAGCTCACGTTAACACGACAAATATTCACTACTGGCACGTTCAGAAAAAACGACAGCGTCCCTTTCGGCTCCTTCACGACATTCACATATTTTTTTAAGCCATACCGATACCATTTATTTTATACCGACCCGCGGCTCGACTGCGACGTAAACGAATAACCAATATTTAAATATTTAGCTAATAGACTTCCTCCAGCTTTGCTACTCACGGGTACTTGAAGATTTCTATTTTAAAATGAAATGTCCGGGAAGAATATTTCACAGTCTTTCTGGATTTTTGAGCAAAGAGGGTGTTGAATCTTTATACGGTAATAGTATAGACCGCATTACAAAATCGTCATAGTTCACACAGGCAGTAGACGGTTGGCAGTGACTTGGCTGACTGATATAAATAAAAATGTTCAAGTTAAGCGATGAGAAGAAACTGTAAAAACCTAACGAAATCGTTTACGGGTCTCTGGATGGTGTCAGCTAGAAGTGAAACTTACGTGACTGTACGGAGGAGTCGGGCCCGTGGCCTTCGAAGCGATCCCACGCCTGCGCCGCCCCTCCGCGGTACCTGGAGCCGTTGCGGTGGTGAGGGTGGTACGGGGGAGGCAGCGCCGTATTCACCAGATGCGGAGGCGGGACGGAGAAGTCCGGGTGCACGGGCGCCACGGTCGCGTGGTGGTTTTTGTTTCCGTGCCATTCCCAGTCCTTCCCTTTGGGTCGAAACTTGCCTTTGTGGTGATGGCCGTGGTGACCGTTCTGAGACCCGTGCTGCCAGTGGCTGTTGGAGTTCCAGTTCTCGCGGTGGAAGAATTTCTTCTTGAAGTGGTGGTCGCCTCGGGACTTCTGGTCGTTACCGTCGTGCTTCTGCGCCTTGGGCAGCAGCGACGGCGGCGGACTGCGAGACTCTCCATTCGTGGCGATGGTGGGGGCGGGACTGTATGGGCCGTCCAGCGGCGCGGGGCTGAAGGGAGGTCCCGGAGGCAGCAGCGGAGGTTCGTCGGCCGACGATGACGGTGACGGGGTCCGCGGAGGGCCCGAGGTCTCGTCCGCGAGAGGCGCTTCCAGCACCGGCGGGGAATCCCTGCCGATTCTCTCCGGCGACGGCTTCGTAGTCGGCGTTTTAAACAGCCGGGGCATTTTGGGCCCGGGGCTGGATCCGCCCGTCTCGTAGCCCCTCTTTTTGGCTGCGGGGGCGCTGAGCGCGGGGGGTGGTGGGGGCGGGTCTCCGTGACCGATGCCGCTGTCGGGACTCGTGTTGCAGCTGGCCGCGGAGTCGCCGCCCTCCGTGCTGCGTCTGCGCTTGTCCAGCTCCGTCGACGCGAAAGACATCAACCTGTCGAAGCCGCTGCTTATTTTGTCTTGCCACTTGTCCACCTTTCTGGCGTCCGCGTCCTCATCGTCCATATCTGGAGGTGGTAAAATCGAAAAAAATTTCAGCGTCAACATAATGAAACGACGGATCCCTACAGCTAAATTATCGGCAATTAGTTTGTTGTCGACGATGTGGAACCGATTCAGATAGATGTTTCCCGGTTTCCTATTGTCTAGCATAAGAGGAAAGAAAGAAACGTAGAATCCGCCATTTCGGTCGATAATCTGTCTTCAGCGAAAAAGGATTTAGAGCTACTGTAACAATCGAGACGCTCGCAATAGTTTGTGTGCGATCACGTCAATGGTTGACTGATAGTTACAAACTGCTACATTTTTAACTTGAAACACTGTAGTTTTCGGAGGGACGTGAGACAATTACCCTTCCTTTTAGCCGGTTTCCGAGGCAGAAATAAAGTAGAAAGTGGGTTTCTTTGAATTAGGACTTCTTTTGGTTTGAAAACTGAAATCAGTATCACCGGAACAACAGGCTGCTTTTTCGATTTGAAATTGTTGATCACAGTGTGATGAAACCTGTAGACGTCTATGGGTATATGGTGAGGCGACGAAACGTAGAAAGCGTAACAGGTTGAAGAGGATAACTAAAAATCACAAATCCACACACTTCTTATAGAAATAAACCAAATTTCAGTACCAGAGAATCGATACTCTTTGGAATAGACCGATTTCATTCACTTTATTTCTAAAAGTAAGAGTGTAAGGGTTTTTCACGTCTATTCAGAATGTTGTGACTATTTTCTCCCTTTCATCTTGAATCTCACACATCTTTCTACTTTACTCTTCTCCTCACCATAGACAATTGAACAGTCCCCTACAGGTTTCAGTCAATTAAGTGAACTATTTCGTGTCAATGTTTCAATTCACTCTACCAACTATACTAAAGTTGTTCAGCTGAAGGCTTCAGACAGAATTTATTTCCAGATGTTTGCTCCATTGTTCGATTTGGAGAAGTGAATTAAAAAGCGACAAATTAGAGAAGAATGGCTTCATCACATTTTCAATGAACGGAACTGATGTCGGGGGGAATGAAATTGTCTTGTAGCAGTTGTTTTACCACAGCTCAGATTCGTTCCTTCATCCTTCAAGACAGTTTTTATCGCGGGAAATGTTGGGTTCGACATTCTTTGACGTATCATTCTCTCTTAGGCAAGTGAGAAACCAGGAAAAATCTTTACCAAGAGTTGACTAGAACTTTTGAGCACATGCTACCGCCACCACCAAATAAACTTTTAATTTGACATGCGAAATTCGAAGGGCGGAGTCTGCTTCCGTTACACACTATTTTAAGAGGTGAAATTACTTAAGCCTCCTTACTTACCTAACAGTTAGTTTGCCCCGTTCCTAAAAAGCGACCGAGCCTACAAGTGACTAGATATATTTGTGCACCTCAGACCGATGCGACAAGAGCCTACGGATGCAAAAGCAGTATTACATATCACACACAAACAGCAGACGCTAATAAGCAAGAATTTCGACGTTAGTGCACCAATTTGGACCGTAAAGTATGTGCCGATACAACCTTCTCCGCATCTCAACTAATTCTCCTCGGCTTGCAATTGTCGGTACAATTTCGAATAAACATTCTCGTTAAAATTTTCAGTTAAACATTAAGGGAAATATTTTTGATTGCTTACGTAAATTGTAATTTCGCTACCTACCTGGGAGAAAAAAAGAGCGCGATAAATTAGAATTTCTTGCGTCTGCTATTAGATTTTTTTGTGTAACAAACCATTATTAAACGTTGCAATGAACGTTTTTGTGGGCTTAGCAGACTTTCATTTGAACTGCGTCTGCCACGGGATAATTTTTATGCTTTCACAGTTATGGGCGACAATTTATAAACAAATCTCTTCGCAGTATGATTATATCCAAGGTGAATAAATAGCGAAGTTGCATATTTTTTTATCATTTAAAAAAAATGTTTAACGTAATAAAGTTTAAAAGCCCATATTCATTTTTCTAAAATAGGATTTATTTACTGGTTTTCCTTATATTCTTTCATATTTATCCAAGTAAAAAAGGGTAAAATATTACGTGTATATTGAAATTCAGGAGTTTCGCTGCGCATGAATATGACTGGGTCATTCATTTTTCACCACTGTGTCTCTTCCTGAGAATTTTCGTTAAATACAAGGATATTTATAATGTGTTTTTCTGTCGATTTAATTATTTTTAACCCACCTGATTTTTCACCCCGTTGAAGAACAGAAGTTTACGATTCGGCAGTTCGTGAAATAAAAACACTTGTTTAATTGCGGCAAAATTTATTTAATCTGTTAACACCGTTTCGCGTGCTGTGAGGGTCGTTAAAAGTGCTGGCCAGTGCAGGGTGAAAGCACAAGATTTGTAAGTGAAGACTTAATGAAAGATTATTACGTAAACAGTCTCTCCACTTGTTAATTGCAGGCTGGGATGAAAAGATGGAAGGGTGCCACTAACTATTAAAGAAACACAACAAATAATTTGGAAAATAGAAGCTTTCATTCTACTTTAAAAGCAAGTAAAAGCAATAATGTAAAGATAATGTTGTATCAATATAATATGAAAATGCACAAAGTTTTGGTGATCAATTGGTGCACTAATGTAACAAAAACAACAGTATGATATATCCATGCACAAAACAAGATAATTTACAAATATCTAATACTTTTTCAAGATATTAACAGAACAGTCAAAAGAATATTTAAAGCATATTAAAAGATTACAAAAATAATCCATATGCAGTAATAAAATAAGGCTCATAATATAACCGAAGAAGGTACATCGGTAAATGGTACCGATCCAAATTACAGCAAGCAAGTCGATCGAGGGACAAAACTATTCTGCCCGAGAATTACATCAGACCGTTAGTCACGAAGTTCACAACTGAAGAATAGTTTGGGATATGTTAATATTATTAAAAGTTAATGAACAGGTACAAAGCTTAGTTACACATAAAACACTATTAAAATTTTTGAGTCATTGTAAGAGTACTTCACAACACTGATAGATATGCTTCTAGTCTGAGTAAACGTTTTACTTGCTTGTTGCAATTTTTCTGTCAGTAACAATTCTATAAGTTGTAAGGTGGGTAAAATAGGAAATCTAACCACCATACATGCTTCACAGCTAGCAAGACAAACACCACCTTTTCAATGGGGAGCCAAAATGGCTCAGGCACAAGTTTCAATTTAATTTAAGTAGTTTGACTTCACAGAATTACATTCCATGTATCTCACTACTAATTTGATTAAGATTGAACATGAAATACTTACTAGAATAAAGTTAAGAAATTACTCTACATTTAACAATTGTTTAATTACACAGAACTACTATAAAAGATGGAAGAAATAAAAATCATAGCAGGCCCTACAAGATTTAATTTATTGTTCAACATTTACCTATAAATCTAATGATTCACAAATTCATCTACGTCCAGGGTAGGATTCCATGCACCTATTGCCACATTGCCAAAATATATGAAACAGAATTTTGAAACTGTGTCAAAAGTCTCGCAGATATGATGATTATCATGCTCTGTACTTAATATACTTTTTACATGACAAACCTGGATCATCAACTTAATGTAAACTTACTGAGGATGGTGACAAGTATAACTTCATTTGTAACACTAAAATATAGTTTGATTCACAAATAATATAATTTACATCATTGTGTCTATCACATGACAATATTTTATATTATTGTATTAAATAGAGATACATCTTTAATTGAGTGTCTTTTAAGAAAATAAAGAAAAAGAAAATGTTTTTGTACCATCAAATAAGTTTTTAAATTATGTAAATACTTTCTACAATGTATATTAAAGCTTCTTTTACCAATGTCTGTATTTATTAAAAGACAGTGCTATTCAACAAAAACATTACTACTAATTGATATGAATTTTAATTTTCATTAACAACAAAAAATTGTAATTTTGAATATAATACATATTGAACAAGTTTACAAAACTGTGTGCTGAGAGTTATGATAGTAAATGTTGATAATCCACTGACTTTCAAGCTTCAACTATATTTCACATGATATATTTGTATTTAACATTTGATGAATAATATTTATAATGTTACGTTATGATAAATGAAAACTTTATATTGATGTATGTAACAAATAACACATTACGCAAACTAAATATATATAAAAACCACAAATGAAAAATTTAATGGTTGTCAGTAACTGAAGGAGAGAAGAACAAACATTAAGTATCCTTTATTATACGCATTATTACAACCTTACGTTTTTTTCTAACATTAGTCATATTAACGGTATTCCTACCTTCTTCTCGATCCTCTGCTAATCTGCTGCTACTCCTCTCCAGCACTTGCTCATCACCAATAGAAGGTAATGGAAGAGTAGGAGTAGATTTTCCTGAATTTAGCTCTGGTGATGAAATAGCGCTAATCGCTAGAGGCTGACTGGCATTGGTCATCAACGAAGACAGGGACGATACTCCACTATCTGCTTCACTACTGCAATCTACAGACATATTTCCACTCAAATGTTGTTTCTTCGGAAGGCGTACTGGGCCCAGAATAACAGGTGACGCTCGCTTGTTTCCCGTGTATTGACTTCCTGAGTTGATTTTTCCAAAATTTTCATCACTTTCTGACTTTGGTGTTCCCTCAACAAGTTCTGTTTTCACATCAATTGATGAAGCTACTGTTTGCATATTGGCAGTGTTCAAATTAGCATTTAATTGAGGTATGGCGGTTTGAGGAAGGCTTATTTGTTCACTAGTTTTCCTCTGTTCTTCACAGAGCTTCGATTCAGGATCAAATTTTTTCTCCGACTTTACCATATCCAATCTTTGGTGAAGCTGCCTGTCATCATATAACACACAATCAGATCGTCTATTTGTAGTATCATCTATTTCTACCTTTACAGTTAGTGAATCTGGTGATCGAACATGCTTTGCATTCGAAGTTTCCCGGCCTCCAAGAATTCTGGCCCGCAAAGTTGCCGCAAGACCCTCTACCGGAGCAAAAGATGTCTCTGAACCATTTCTGGATGGAGGTTTTGCACAAGGGACTTCTGATTGAGTGATTGTATTACCCAATTTATGATCTTGTGAAGTGCCAACAATAATTGGTGGCTTTGTGTCAGCAAAATAGGACTCATGGTATGGCTTTATATCAGCTCTTGGTAGTTGCACTGGTGTGTAACTACCTTCATTGTTGCACGAAGAAGAATAACGACATGACGAAGTCACATGAGGAGTATTCCTAGAGGTAAAAGATGAAGACGATGAGGTTGGATACAACACTGTGGTCCTCGGTGAATAACTTGGAGGAGCAGTAGTTTGTGGTGTGTAATTACTATGCATGTGTGTGTAAGCAGCATGGGCTAATGTGGCCAGTCCATTGTGATTATGCTGATTCATAGGAGATTTTGGACGATGTTGAGGGTATGCAAGCCCTTCCAAGGCTGGAGGCTGTTGGTGTAGGATTCCAGTTGGTGTTGGAGGGTTTACTGGTGCTGCTGCTGCTACTACAGCTTCGGTACTGCTCGGTCTAGATATTGGAGAGTAAACTGGTGTTCGATGAGGTGGAGATGTGCTGCCGACACTAATTCTCTCTTCATCTTTTCGTGATGCAGGGTCTGCAACTGGATTCACTCTGACATTGACTCTCTCAGGCCTTGGTGGTAAGTTTTGATTTACAACAGTTGCTGGTGTAGTAGTGTTACCCACCATCATAGTGCTCATATCGACAGCTGCATTAATTATACTTTGGTTTGAAATTTCAAGTGTCCTTTCAATTTCACCACTAACAAGATCGCCAATTGTTCTTGTTGCAACAAATCCCTTTTCATTATTCCCCAAGGCTTGAATTTGTTGAGCAGATGCAGCTGCAAGCTTTTCCTGTGAAAGGTGGCGCCTTAGGGCCAATTTAGCTGGTGAAACTTGGGTATAGTCTGGCTGTTGAAGTGCTGTAATATTTCGTGGCTGTATGGTCGCTGTGCATCGTTCTTGTTCACGTCTGTATGCCCTCTCAGAATCACCAATTGGTTTCTTCACTTCACGGTTCACCTTGCAGGTTTCTGTATTTGGAATATTTGGATTACATATTGTTGTACTTGTATTATTTGCACTGCTATAATAATTCCCATTTACACTGTAAGTACTTACAGTACTGGTCAAATTATTAACTACAGAATAATTAATGCTAGATGCATTTGTACAAGCAGGTGGCATAACTTGAGCAGCTTGTCGATTTTGTTGGTCTTCATTGAGGACACTGGTAATAATACTCTTTAGTCTGTCTTCAAAATTTGCAACTCGAGGAGGTTCCTGAGCATGAGTAGGCTGATACTGTCCGATTTTTCCATTACACGAAGGTCTGGCTTGTTTAGGAAGCTTTATGTCAGGCTGAGGAGCACCACCTCTATTTTTTGTTAATGCTTGAGAATTCACAAGTTCTTGTTGTTTGGTATTAATGACATTTGTATAGTGGTGTCCAGTGTTGTATTCCCTGAACCTGGTGTTACCTGGTGAAATATCGGGATTGACAGTCATATTTTCCAAATGATGCGGAGATGGATTGTGATTTCCATTAAATTTGGGTACTTCTCTAATCTTTCCAGCTTCTATCTGTCTTCCTGTTTCCAATATCTTTTGGGCCAAAAGTTCAGGATTATTTTCTTCAATTTTTCCTATATCGGGAACATCAGGCCAATCTTGTGAACGAGAACGGTTCTCTCTAGATTTACGCTGTGGCTTGCTATTGGTATGAGAATGGTGGTTTGAAACTATGGGAGGTTGCAAAAGTGGATGAGCATGTTGAACTTTATCTGTTACTCCAACTGGACCACTTTCAAAAACACCACTCCCATTGTGTATTTTGACTCCAGGATTGTAAGGATTGATTTGAGGTTTCCTATCTTCAGTAACCTTCTGAAGTGCAGTAAGTTCTGTCTCAAGCCTAGATACTTTGGTACGTAACTTTTTCCTATGAGACAACGTGGCAGATATTTCTTTCAGAATATAATCTTGCGTAAGCCCAGAAACATCGACACTTCCATGGTTTGAACCATTGATTATTCCAGCCTTACGATACTTTTCTATAATTTCTTGTTGTCTCTGACTCATCAACTTGGCCTGATCTTGTTCCATGGATGTGACCTAAAATTTAAAATCAAGTTGAGCATCATGTGTGATTAAGACTATACAGTAGTAAAGTTTTCCACAAAATTGAAATTTTACCTGTGCTTGTAACTTGGAAGCTTTGGCTTGAAGTTCTTTATGTCTCAAAACAATTTCCTTTGCTTTTGCAAGTAAATCTACTGGAGAGCTTGCATTTATTCCTAATTCACTCATCCTAGCTTTCAATAGTGCAACACTGTCATCTATGAGTAGTTTTATCTGCTTTTCTAATTGAGCCGCTCTACTCATTAGTCTTAAATTACGCTCCTGTAATACAGAGAGATGAATATTAATTTCTGCTAAATTTAAAGTGTTTTCCCAATAGATAATTGAACAGGAAACATACATATTAATCTCTGTAATGTGTGACTGGCACAAATTAACCAAATTTTAAAAATATTATCTTTTAAATTGAGAACATTTATTTTGAAAAACATGTTATAATAATAAAATTAAGCTTTTCAAGTTAAACTACATTTTGGTAAATTCATGAAAATAATTGAAAAACTATTTACCTTCTCCTTCTCAATTTGGACATTAACATCATCACGAAACTGTGAGCTTTTCATCATGTCCACCATATGCATCATCTGTTCCCTATACATGTCCAAAAGAATCTGTAAGGCATATGGTGTTTCTGCTGGTGCTGGAGGAATGTCCAATTCTGTGTGAACAGAGTTGGTGTTCAAAGAGAGGCTGGTAAGCTGCTGATCAACACAACCTGGAGCAGGTGGCAACTTCTTCCCAATAGCTATTAATAAAATAAAATAAAAATATAAATGTTGGAAAAAATTTATAGACAGTATGGAAAATTGATTACACAATTGTGTATCCAAACTAACTTGGATTGTGACATCATACCTTGAGGAGATGTACTGAGTAATGTTTGTGTGTGGAGTATATCTAACCCATTTATTTTTATAGTTTTCTTGGGTTTCCCTTTCTTCACGCGACCCCTTGCAGTTCGCTTCGGTGGGGCACGGGGTGGAGGTATTGAGATTAGTTGTTGCTGCAGTTGTTGACTTTGCTGCTGTTGTTGCTGCTGCTGCTGCTGCTGTTGAATTTGCTGTTGCTTCCCAACTCTTGTAATTTTTCGTCTCAGTTTTTTGGGTTGACGTGCTCTGGATTTACCTATAAAATTTCATACGGTCAGTATTTCTGAATTGAATAGTAAGAGCGAAATCACTCTACAAAATTTGTGGTAGATAAGTTGTATAGGGTTTTAGTTGAGGCTAAAAATGTTAAATGATCAGAGGAATTTTGGAGTTCACAATAAGAAACTTATTTAACAAAATATTTCCTCTAAGGTTAATAAAAATGATTAGAGTAATTCAGATTGTTGATATAATACATGCTATTGCTTATCTAGACTGCTTGTCTATTGTTGTCATCTATTTTATCTGACTGAAGCCTTCAGATGTAGTTGCACAGACCATTGTTGCCTTCATCATTGGTGTTATGAATATAAATATTATTATTATTGTTGTATCATATTGAATTACATGTATGCTGAATTTCATTTATAAAAGTTTACATTTATCAAACAACTATATGGCATCCAAATAGATCTATTTACTACAATTATCATAATGTGGGGAGTTTTAAGTAACTACAGACTTGGGTCATTGAAAAATAAATTATATCATATTTGAATGAAATAACATAGATAACTGTACAGTAATTTACAATTTAAATTTAGGTGTACATCTGTAAGATGCAAAACAAATTTTTTTTATATTGTAGTAAGGTAATTATGAAATTAGATTATATTGGAACAGACTACACAAGTTAATATGATTCAATACCATTATGGGAAGCAGAATCAGGCTGTTGGAGAAAAATAACTCTACAATTGTGGAGCTGTGTTAGTGTTAGCTATCCTAAAAATAATCTATATAAATTCCATCATTGTCATAGTGAAATTATCAAATTGGCATTGTGCACAAATAGAAGTAATTTGGTTGCCATTTGTTATTTTATTGGCATAGTAAGCTTATTCACCTTCAAAATAATAATAATAATACTGATATTGATAATATACTTTTGGAGTGAATGTACTGGATGAGAAATTAAAAAAAAACACAAACAGATTCTAGCTGAAATATAAATACATACGAATCAGAACATTCCTTAACCATACAAAAAAAAACAATTAAAACATTGATAACAGTGTATTACAAATTACAGTGAAACATCTCTGTACAATTAAAAATAATTCAATTTCTTATATGTTAATATTTTCAGCATTTGCTAAGAGCTCTATGAGAAACAGTTTTCAATACTAACATTTAATCCTTTTAACATTGTTTATGAAGCTTCCCACAGAAAAAACATTACATGTTTACTATACACATGCATAGAAATTTAAGCCATTTTCACTTACTTCCCAATAAATATTTCTCAAAAATCATCCTCTCTTTAATCATAGCTTATTTATAAGTGCAATACAACAGAGTTGTATTTACCATAATAGTATACATTATATTTGATTTTACATTATCCATAAGCTCCCACTTTCCCTAAGGACAAAGCAGTAATTTTAGATGTCTAAGGTGGTGTGGAAATTCTCTTATGTGGAGGTAGTTAAAATTATGTGAAACCGGGTTCTATTAAATAATTATAAAAACCATAAACAGATTTCTCAATAGTTCAAAATTGCTGTACATGTTTCAACAGACCAAATTTTGTGAAGAATGTATTAACTAATGAATGCAGTCTTTGTTAGTGTAAAGAGTGAATAAAATCTTCTCGGGCTTCTAACCCAAGTGAAAAATTGAATTCGCGATGTTTCGATGATCTTCATTGTCTTCTAGCAAAGTGTTTGTCTGGTGTGATCTGTCTGTATTTATAGAGAAGTGCAGGTTACCTCAGCCTCCTCTTTACTAGAAGACAATGACTGTGAATGTCGTCAAAATGTCACACATCCAATGTTTCACTCCTAGAAGCCCAAGAAGATTTTATTCCACATATTAACAGACTATAAAATCAAATCTTCACATTCGACGGAAAAAAGCAGAAGAAATACCCACCCTTGCAATAAAATTATTAGATATGAAACAAAACTTTATACCAGAATCTTAAAATGAAGAGAATATTCATATAGTTGATGCATGACTAAATTAAGAGTACGACACATCTGAGATTTAAATATGAAGAGAATAAAATGATAAAAAGCTGACTCCCACATATTTGTATATCACAAGTTTTGTCTTGAAAGTGAAAGATACATAAATAATTAATAGAGTATAGAACTTCTAGCAAACCGTTACAATATTAATAATTCATACATTTACAAAGATTATAATTGAAATTGTTGTATTTAAGTTGAAAATATTGACAGAACTGATGTAGATTTTTACTTGTAACTTCTTTCTTGTCATTTGAAGGTATTTTCACGAGATATTAATTTATTACAGTTACATATTTTAAAAATGTGAAATTGGGAGAACTTGACCTTGTATTAAATTCAGAATTTATTGTGCTGTTTCACAGTGACACATAATTAACAATTACATTTGAAATATACAACAGCATAAATTGAAACACCGAGAAAATTGTTTATGACTCCCGTGAAGAATTGTATCATAATTAATTTTGTCATCATATGCCCATTTGTCTTGTAATATGTCAGTAACATTAAATTCCATATTTCGTTTAGTGTATTTATGTAATTGTCAATTGACTTCTTCATTCTTGAAAAGTCCCATGCTTCATATTATGTTATTTCATATCCAACACAGATGAAATCTCTGAAGAAACCAGTCACATTTTGTTCCTTAATGTATACACTTGTCAATAATATTAAATACTTGTTTGGATCAACTACATAATATTTTTTCTGGATTTGTCAAGAGCTAATTAAAATTCAGATTTTTCAGAAAACATTTTGGAATTCTATATTGTGCCTACAATTTCTGGTGGGACACAGCATATATACTAAATATAAATATTGTTCCATAGCCAATGTATTTCAGCTTACTGTGTGGCCACTAAGGTATAGTATTTTCTGATCAGATTATTCCAGAATCTGATGGAATTAAAAAGTGGGTCCTCTTATGACACTCAATATTAAATCACAAATTATACCATATGCACTTGAGATCAGCTTGGCAAAGTATTGAGAACATAATATTGAACAGCTTGAAAATGATGAACCGTTTGTTGATTCCTTGGTTATGGCAAAAAGGTAACAAAAAATTATAAGCATATAGTGTCATAAAATACACAATTATTTTCCAACAAGGTAAAATTATTTTAATTATTTGTTCATAATTTTAGCATGAAATTTCCAGAAATCTTAGACAACTGTATTTTTTCCCCATACATATGTAGGCACTTCTAATGAAAATTTTTCTTATATGCACAATATGGTCCAACTATATTCAGCCCTATAAGACTTCTGTTGTCCATTCATTTTTCAAGATTTTAAACTTAAAAAGATCATTTAGATAGATTTTTAAGTTACCTTACATAATTAATTCACTTGTAAACAGCACTTAGTGCTGTGTCTAATTCATCAGTTACTGAAACTCTGCACAGAATGTCTATGGTAGTAATCATATATTTATTTGTAAATCTAATTAACTAGGTTTAATGGAATGTTACACCTTAAATAAGATCTACACAAAATGAATGTAAAATAAGAATTGGAATAAAAGTCTCATTTTAAAATTATTATTATAAAACTGTCAAATATTATTATTAGTTGGCAAGATTAAAAGTAAAACAGCAAACAGTAAAATTAGTATGAAACTTACTGGAGGTGTTACTGTTGCTGTTGTTATTTTCTTCTTCACTCTGACTACTTTTTCCCTTGTTGCTACACCAGTCACTCCATGCTCGTCTTGTAGTAGGTCCTGTGACAGCTCGCAAGGCAGCACTATCATCACTATCACGTGAGCTATTAGAACTGCTGTCCATATTAAGCTGTTTGCTCAAATCCCGTCGAGCTCTATCTCTTGAAGTTCGGGGTGGAGTGTTTTCGTCATCACCATTCCCGTTTGTTGAGCCTCCCCCCTTAAATGTGAAACTTTTGTACTGTAAATATCTATTAAAGATCCTATAACAACTCAGAAAAATTCACAATAAATAAAGTAGATTTATGATACAAGTAACCCCCACCCCAAAACTGCAGTTGGTGAATATAGAAACATTATTATATTGCAACAATTGGAGATTAGTTTAATATCGAAGTCCACAAAGCATTTATATTCAAGTGGAACCCTGAAATTTTAAACTAGAACTTGGAAGTGAGTAACTATACTGAAAATATTTTACTTACCTTCAATTTAGGATTCTTCAATCCCTGAAAATATCGCTCCAACTGTAACATACATGATTGTTTTATAGTTTCAAATTTTGCATAAAATTTCTTTTGTATATGAATTTATGTTCTTACCTTTGCTCTGTCAATAATGTGAAGGTAGTATGAAACTGGTTTATTAGTCCAAGACACAGACCCTCTAAGAGGGGACATTTCTGACACATGCATAATTGTACCAATATCTGAAAAGAGAGAATATCATTAAAAATATATTCAAAACCTGATCCATATAAATAAAAAGTAGTTAAGGTAAAATGCAAATTTGGTCATAATAATGAATCCAAAGATTACTAACATGCAACATGTAACTTAACACTGCTGCCACAATTTTAATAAAATCTATTACAACTTTCTGAAAATTTTAGACAAGATTGTGATTCAATTAATATTTTTTTTGCATGATTCATGGATCACAAAAACAATGATCTTAAATTATCTCCAAAAGATTAGCATAATGAATCTGATTATGCAATACAGGACAATAGCCTACACACAATAATAGTTATTTTTTAAGTTCCTTCAAAACTTAAAAATTGTCATTGTTTCAGACTTGAATTAAAATAATTTCATTACTTCCATCCAAACTACTTTCAATATTGCATATGTATTACAAATAATAATATACATTATTTAAGACAAAACAAGAGTACCCTTAAAAATTGTATTGTTTTTCATTCATTTTATGGAATTCATACAACTTAGCAAACATGTACAAACAAATTCCACATTATTTCTTTAACTTTGTAGTCCCATATCAAGCTATACTAAATCTAACATTCAAAACATCCAGAATCGTGAACTCAGTTCTATATTTTCCCCGGGTTTTCCCCAGGCTAAGGTTCATATGGAAAACAAATTTAATAAATGAATCTGAATTGCATCAGAACGGCATATGATGTACAGGTGAAAAATACAGGAAAAATGTGTAATACTAAATCAAAACACACGAGGAAATAAAAGCCAAACTAGAACAGTTTCACTATATATGTATAATTATGTAAAAAACACAATTTTATTGAAAACAATTAATATTTTTTGTTACGATTCCTAGTTATGAATGGTCCTTAATTAATTGTAATTTTGATATCTGTCTTAAAACATTAGTGGCAGGTGTCAATGAGTACCAGAATTAAATATATGAAAGCTGTGGTGGCTCGTGACCTTTTTTGATTTATGCGCTACATTACATCAAGCAACGATTTTGATAAGAAGAATTATGTAAAATATTAATACTATAACAGCGACAGGATTACTAATACTGTGAAATAGTTTCCAATAGTGTCTAATTTGAAAAGTGGAATAATTAGCACCAAATTGACACGTATTTCAGATGCAAAAGTATTTTTCCATTATACATGTTTTTAAAATATATGATTTTTGAAACAGTCACATGTGATGACTGAGCACTGTTGTATGCAGGGTCGTGTGGTAGATATTTACACTTTGATACCTCTTAAATGTTGTTTTCTTTAAAATAACCTTCGATTATGATTTATTTAAATATTACTAAAAAAGTAGAAATACAAGTTTTGTACGAAAACATGAAATACTTATAATTACGGAATAGTTCATTTTTATTTAGATTTAATGTTTCCTGATGAGTTTCATTGTGCGGCACGGCTAGTTTAGGGACCAAGTGTTGAAAGAATTGTAGCACAAGAATCAAGTAGTTTATTGAGCTTTGTGGGTGATGTGGGGGTGTGAAGAGGTATATTGCAAATTCACATTTCTTATTCAAGTCAAAAATCCTGTGCTGTCATGGCGATAGCACTAAATGGCCATCTGGTAGCTATAGCAGGAGCTAGGGCACTGCAAAGCAGGAAGTTTAAAGTCTTCAATATCGAACCATAGATTTGGGGGTGTTAAAAACCTTATGATGGTTCTTAAAATTAAGAAAAGTGATTTCTTTCTAAATTAATTTATGTGTTGTAGCACATACACACCAGCCACCACTGTATGAAAAACATTAAATGCTATGTATAATCTGTTTATCCAATCTTTTTCCATTTACTTGAGAAATTTCTCTTGCAAAGTAATGGTTCATTTAATTGGAGTTTCAATTATTTCTGCCGATGGAAAAAGGTTGGAAAATCAAAGTATACCAGCCCTCGATTCCACCACAAATATGAATCGATGAACACCGATTAACATCGAAGAATTACAGTGGAAGTCTCGTATTTCTCCTACAGAAAAACTCTTCTGCCTCTCTCAAACAATATACTTAATTTAGTCTTCAAAACCTGTAAAATGCAAATGAAGATGTTAAAATTGTGGTGTAGTTAACTGTTATTAATCAGGCTTATCATAAATAGTAGTCAAATCTTGTATCAAGTCTAAAATGGTGAAGTATGTTACCAAATTAAAAAAACAACATATTGCAATAAAATTAATATTTTTAATGTGATTCTTGCACTGCATTGATTATTTTTGTGGATTCAATATTAATGTAATTTTCATATAAACATTAATTTTATTAATGCAAAAAAGTAATAAAGTCATGATTTTACAGACCACCTTATTGAAGTGAAGCTAGGATAGGAAATTTCTTTACAAATGGAATCTTATGGTCACAGATTCAACTTAAGAGTGGTTGATAAGGAGAAAATAGTTTATTTCTACTGTGTATGACAAAAGAACCCCGTATTCAACAATAAAATCGAAAATAAAATAAAATGTCAGTGTTAAATGATACACAAATGTTGTGTATTATATATTTTTTTATTTATATAATATATAAAATTAAAGATAGATATAACAAAAAATAAAAGGTGAACAGAGGAAATAATGAGGTATAAACGAAAAATGATGTGGCCACATTCTGAAAGTACATGAGGATAAAATTAAACATTTATGAAAGTTACCATAATATTAAGTGATGGATAAAACAGAGCAAGAGCTGATGAATCATAATCACTTATACTGGAGTTCTTTTTGATGCTACCATATTGATAACTAGTTCAAACTGTATGAAAACTTAGTAGAGTGGTATCCTATAAAAGTTCACAGTTCCTATAAAGCTTCATTCAGCAGAATAACAATAATAATTTTCATTAGACGTCTTAGAACGGCCATAGGAAATTAAACAAGCTGCAAATGTGCAATGGAGTTATTACTGCAGCTATACTGCAGTATAAAATGACATGAACAACAAACACTACAATAAGGTAAAATTTGACCATTTCTAACATAATAAGTTTCTTGTGAAACAGCAGAAGTGCAAATTTTAATTTTCAATTTCTTAATTTTTTTCATCATACTATTTAAATGTGATACTTTGCATTAGAGAAACTGCGTGTTTGCAATATTTATAATCAAAACTCTCAATAAATAAATATATTTTTAACTTAATACCATTACTTAGATTAGTGTAGTAAGTTTAAGTATGCAAGAATCACAATGTTACAATATGGTACGGTGCATGCAATATGGAAACATTACTTAACAGCAAGGATTCGATAAATTTCTGAGTGTGCATCTTTTACATCTTTCACTCATTTGTTTACCAATGTCCAATGAAAACCAAATTATTTGCTATTCAGTCCCAAAGAAGAAGCCACTGTAGCCTAATTGAAATTTCCAAAAATGAAAACATCAATAGATTTAATTTGACAAGCATTTTCCCCACATACCTGAGCAAGCCTCATGGCTGTACTCCAAAGGAACGGTGTTAGTACTATACAGAGATGGCAACGAAAACTTTTGCCAACTTATAATGAGCCAAAGACGTAAGTCCAGCAACGTTAATTATGGCATGGACAACTGAGCCACAGCACACATTCTCTGAAGATTGTAGTGGTCCTGTATTCGGTAGTGTTCAGGATACCACAAAAACAAATGGTTCTAAGAATACTGAGATGAATGGAGAGTACTGCATGATTACAACTTGGCTAAATTAATGAAAAGGTGTCCTCAAACATTAAACTTAATAGAGAAAGCTGAAATTTAGAATTCTCAAAATTTCAAAATAATTCATACCTGTGTTTAGAATAAAATAAAATTTTTTGTTCATCTAACAAAGCTACCTACATTATAGATTTTGAAATTGCAGCACAAACATCTACAAAGATTTTCAAGGCTACTATATAAATTAATCGACAAGAGTACACAAAGTTTTCTAGAAAGGCTATATGTAGATGATGTTGATCACAACACATGAAATGCTTGAAAGAAGTTAAAAGTTGAGGTCTTCAAAACATATCATGTACAAGAATTGTGACCAGTATAAAGAAAACAAAAAACCTTAAAAACTAATACAGGAAAGTAATTAATTACATGGGGTGAGTAAACTAAAAAGGAGAAAATAATATGTGAGAAAAAATTGAAGAAGAGGATAATATATAACAAAACAATGGAGAATTAATATGTAAATGGTGTCCAAATATGCTTTCTGTGAATAAAATACAGAGTGTTAAATAAATATACTTTAAGTAAGAAATAGAACTCATGGGCAATCATTCACAATATTTTAAAAAACAAGGTAGTTCCGAACAATTTGATCTCTTCCAGGTAAATACTTCATCTACAAAATATATCCAAAGAAGGGTGTTAGGTTTGATAAGTCAACAAAACATATCCTAAGAATGTCATTTACTTTGAGAAGGTGTATTACACTAGATAGCTTGTAAATTTGAGAGAAATTTATTTCTAACAAATAAGATATTGTATTAACTGCTAGGTACTGTTGAAAAATTGGTAAATTGAATGCAAAGTTGTAAATTTTCTTGATGAAGGGTATAAACTACACATCCTCTTACATAGTCCCTTTTATAAGAATAGCAATCATTTCCCCATTTATAATAAAGTCTTTGAATGTATTAAAGAATTAATCTGTAGTAATCTCTTTTTCTTAGCTCCATGTGGATTGGAAATAGTCTTCTTCAAAGAAAAATGTAGTTTCTCCATACATTCTTAATATATAGGAATTTAAAATGGTTGATAACTGTCGATAAAAATAAAATATACGTACCACTAAGATTTCTATCTGTGATTCGAAAGTTCAACGGGCAAAATGATTTTGATGAAACAATACGTGCGCCATCCTTAAGGTCAGCAAATCTTTCCTTTAACATATGGTCCACAGTTGGCCCAAAAGCAAAGTTATTTACAAACACAATGGTGGCGCTAACAATTTTCTCTCTGTGTTCATCATTTAGAAAATCACCCTTTATAAGACGATAGTCACCATACTTTTTTCCATACCATCGCATCCATTTGCGAAAATGAACATTCATACTCTGAAAAGAAAAATAGGTTGTTAAATTAATAACATTGCAATATAAATTGATACTAGTTGATAAATATATATATGATATTAGTAAGGATATGACACTGTCAAAAATAATATCAATATTGGCATGCTATGGAAAGAGAGATAGGTTGTGGCTTACATGAAAGCCTCCGAAAATTTGAAAACAACCTTCAGTTCCTTATGGTGACACCATACTTCACTTTCAGGTAAGCCACATCCTACCTCTTTTTCCTTCTCATACCAATATTGCAATTATATTATTTTAGACTTTTGTCAATGAGTATTATTAAATAAGAAAAGAAACTAATATAAGCTCTGTTTCAACAATTCTAAAAATATTTGTTTTGAATTCAACCATGGACAAAAGGTGAAACATTACCTCGGCATATCGAGATGGTACTTCAGCTCTTTCCACACCAAAGCAGACTTTGCAGGGTGTGGCAGCAGCCATCTGCAAAACTACTTGTCCAACCCCTGACCCCAAATCAACAAAGATGTCATCTTTAGTAATTTCTATCTGATCAATCATTTGACAAACAAGATCATAGGATGTTTCACCATAGACCTGAAATAATCAGAGGCAAGTTTGTGTGAAAACTGTCATTTAATTTCCAACAGCTATGTGATTCATCAAAATAAAAGTGATTAATGTGCATTTTCCAAGGTTATGCACAGAAATAAAGTTGTATACTAACCTCTGGTGAGAAAGGTTCATACTGATTTAGTTTTTCTGGATCACTGACAGCTTGATTGTAAACTTGTTGTAAAATGTGTCTCAACAGACCACGGGACGGATGCTTGTTTAGGCGTTGGGCTGGCAGTGATGTACCTTTCTCCTGTGCAAACAAATCTGAAGCTAGATTACATCTTAAAAAACTATAAAATGTTTAAATAAATACTATCTGAAATCCAAAAGGAAAGGAAGTTAATGGCATTATCTCATTTGATTCATTATGATTTAAAGAAAAAAAATTAATTCTTTATGTCAACATATTTTAAAATTGATGAAATGATAAAATAATTAATAATTGAATTACTAAGAAAATATAAAAGCACATGTACTAACAAAATTTTAGAATAATATCAAAAAGCTGATAATAAGAAATGATAATAAATATCAGATGTCATGTATTCATGCACAAGATTAATTTCATGTAAATAAGAAATAACATAGGATCAGAAACGAATGGAAACGAGGGGGGTGAAAGAAAAATAATAGGATAAGACAGTTTTTGAGAAATCTGAAACTATAATAAATTAATACGATTGCAGTACAGGCTATGTGCGTGGTACGAAACAAAGATGGAGATAGACGAGGGAGCAGCCAGTTGAGATTTAAAGAGACAGAATGGAGAGAACGATTGAAAAAGATTTCCACCAGTTATACGATGGAAGAGGCCGCATCAGATCAAAGGTAATGGAGCAAATTAGGTTCCATCTTATCCCAGGGAAACAGATACCTCAAATTCCTCCACCCGATAAAGTAAACACTTGTAATTGTTAAAGAATCGAATCGGGCCTCCGTACCCGGAAGAAAAGGTTCACGTCACACAGGATGCGGTGACGTGGAGTGTGCGTCACGGAAGCTCGAGGCTGGATCGATCCGAAGCTTGGTGCTCACGCTAACCCAATTCACACTTCCAAACTGCAAAGCTACCAGATTATGAATATTATTAAGATATCTTGCAGTCGAACATATTCACCACAAAACGAGAACACGACTTTATATGAAATATACATGTCGCGAATTGGAAACATTACCTTTCGTCTAAAAAATGGACAAATCCGAGTCGCCTTTAAACTATCGATCCAATAAATCTGGAAGCGTAAACATTTCTTTTAACACGGAAAAGCTCACGACAAAAGCATAGATAATATACCATTTCATTTCAATATTTATTTATGAAAGCACTCCTGCCTGGATGTAATGACATGTTCCACAGCTATGATTTGTGCAGCATGTCAAGAATAATTCTAATATTAATTAAACAGCTTTGAAAAAGGCACAGTAAAAGGTAATAGTACTGAACGCAAAAATCTTAGTACAAAACGGGTTATATATCAAATTCCACCATTTCTGTAGGCCATCACTTTCGATTGTTTAACTGTCTTGAGGACCAACCAGCTTCTTTCCTGGTCGAAACGTCACAAGACCAAATTTCTATTCCCTTTTTTTTCTAACTTAACGCTTTTCTCCTAAATTCCTCCCTTCTATTATCACACATCCTCTTATACACAACTATATCAGTCACCTATATTAAAAGAATGGAAAACCTACAAAAAAGGAATTACAAAAATTCCGCTGCAATGTTTTTTTTTGTCATTTCCACACAGGTTTGAAGAAGGTAAATCGAGTTATATGAAGGTGAGTGTTGCTGGTGAGGTATGTGTGTGTTGCTGGCTCCCTGCCAAGGTTGCGCTGCCCAGAACTTCCTGTGCAGTTGCTATCACCAGAGTGGCACACTTTCGCACGAGTATATCTAACACCAGAAAAACAACAGATAAGTCGACTCTACATCGTCCACACATCCACATAATATTTTCCAACTTAAGTAACACAAGTTACTCAGGTGACAGGTGCACAGATAATGACGTTAGTGTGTACCACTGCCCGATTTAGAGAAGAAATAGAGAGTTGTAAAGAGAATAGTTTTGTTGTTGATAAAGGAGGGAAAGTCTTTCAAAGCATTTTATATTTGAATTACATTGCATCCCTAACCAAAAACAAATTTTCACCTTACAACTTGTTTTTTCTTCAGATAAGACAATGGAACAACCAAACAATATTATCAATGTATTAAATCCACCATTGTCGTTAAATTTTAAATCTAAGTTGCTGTCGGGTGCAGCTGTAGACCGACAGCTACTTTAATATTTTCCTCTAAAATGTTAAGACTCAATATATAGTCATCCTTTTACTATTACAATTATTGTTCCATTCTCAACTAATTTCGGCCAATATTTCTTAATTAAACTTGTATTTAGGTAGACTATTTTGATATAGGGGATTAAAATTTATGTTTAGTTACTAATGGATATGAAACTAGAAATGTTGGTCGAAGTGCATATTTTCTAAGAAAAAAATGAAGTGTCCATTAAATATTTTTAACACAAATACGAATTTAATTCCAGACTCCGTAAAAAATCGGTACAAAATTGGCAAAGGGCAATCCTTCAGCGGAATGCAGGAAGTTGTGGTCGGATCCTTAGAGCAACTAACGGTCACAGATTCCAGCCACGATCGGCTCAGATTCTCCACGGACCTAAAAAGCAAGAGGATTTCCTAATGAGGAATGTAAATAATGGCGTGTATCGGTAAAGTTTGCAATGTGGGTTAGGCGACGCGAGTAACGGTGCGCAGTCCCGTTCCAGGAAAGCCGCTTCACTTTCGTACGACTGCGCAGCTCGATATCACTTCTCTCTCACAACACTCGACGCCGCTCTCTATCTGCACACGAAAATTCACCCATTCTTTTGTGCTTATGTCGTTTTCATCGCCCCCTCTCTCTCCCCACGCAACGATGTCATTTCCTCGAGGCATTGAAAGCTTTCATCGCTATATCGTGATTTCTTGCTGAAGTTGTCGCGACGGCTTCAACAAAGATCGGTGGTGGTTGATTAAGATTTGTATTTCACGTCGATCAGAACCCATCCTACAAGGAAAATCCGCAATCTGTTAACCTATCAATATTGAAGAAGCCTGCTTTCATCAAGAAGTCGAAGGAATGAAATCTGATGGAGTCGAGAAAATGAAGAAAATGTTGCATTCGCGAGACAACGAATATATTCCGAATAAAAGTCAAGTATGCGTGAGTTGTGAAACCGCCGACATTGCGTTCCGCATTGATTTGACAACCGAATACTGCCAAAATGATGACCACATCCTAAATGTAGCCCTCGAACCTTCTGATAAACAAAAATCACAGTCTGAAGACAGCGGGTATAGCATGACCGCCAACGTCGAGAAATCGGAACCTGGTGCTCAACCACGAAAACTTTATGAACAATATACACCGACAAAGTTTTCATTCATTAAATAAAATCTGTTCCTCGTCTCCGGTCCATTTTCTGAACGTCATTAAGATCATTTCTGTTAAAACAACTACGTGTACAAGTGATATAAATTACGTGAAGGCTAGCACAACACACTGTTTATCTTAAATATTTGTTAACAAAACAGTCAGGGCGTTTAGTGATCCTGATCATCCAGAACAACCCTTAAAAATAATGTTTGAAAATACCACACAATTATAAGTGATATTTTTATTGACAAACGTGAAAGATCGTGTCACGCAATCTCTTTCCGATCCCAATTATTCCACGGTTGTCAACAACGAATTGAAGAGTCTTGGCCTGCCATGACAATAGTATTCAAGGAAACCAAAGCACGACCGTCGTGTGCTGACATCGTGACGGCCTACAACAAATGCAGACACCACAAGCTCGACACAAAAACCCACTAAATACGCAGAATCTGATCACACTTGGTGACTTTACTGAGGTGGACGTACTGTCGGACACGTCCCAATCGCTAGTTTAAGTTTCTGGAGCTTTAACAAGTTCGCGCGGCAGAGTGGCGGAGTATTGATGTCCTGGTGTTATGCAAGAAGCGTTCAATGAATGCCAGTGGAACTGGGAGGGCAGCGCCGGGCGAGCAAATCAATACGCGCAGCGGCAGGGCCCTTTAAAGCGGACGTAGCCAAACAACACCTACACCACACATGCGGCGACACTTCCTCCTAGCTCAATTACAAAGAAAATATACCTGCCAGTTGCATCGGGATGATTCATAAAACATCTTAAACCATTACTTAGTCAAATAACCCGTTAAGACTCTTCCAAAACCTCACATTAAATTCCGTTTCAAGATATTTAAAACACGTGGACGATATTGATTTGCGATTTTACTGCATATGAAATACAAATTTAATCTAATTACACCGACATAATAGTCTACAGCCTATCCGAGCACCCAGCTGCGAGGATACCGCAGACATGATAGCTGTTATTGACAAAGGACATGAGGCAGGAATCACCATTTAAATTTTACTCATACGTTTAACAAAGAAGGAACACAAAAGCCATCAAAGGCGAAGCAAAATTCAAGAAGAGCGAATGAACAGCGCAACGATTTGCAGACCACAGGCAGCGTCAGCGTCCTCCAGTCTGAGACAGAAAAACTTGCCAAACCAACGACAAGAAATAAAATAAACCTGAGTTACATTTATTAGCATTATTTTCCTTTTAAAAAACGGTTTTGTTTAACATTAAAACCGGTTTCGGCACTTCTAAGAGGTTTAATAGATAAAGTAAATATGGAGGTTTTAGAAAATACGGAATAAAATACGGGAAAAAACACTTAGTAGATAGTATGAAATATTAAAATACAAAGACCAAACCAAGATTGTAGTGGGTCTCTCCATATTGATAAGGTTTTTACGCTGCCAGGCTGCGATGGTTTGAGTATTCATGATAATATATGGATTGTCAAAGCTATCTCAGAGAGAAACTGTTGGGTCATAATAGTGTAATAGCTGAAGTTGTTAGCTTTACTACCTTCTCGGTCTCAGCCTTGTGAAGACAAACAGACCGCGGTCCAACAGTAAATTCGTGGAGTATTAAATAACATTTTATGAATCGGTGAGAATGACAACCAAATGAACCGCTGCAGTAGCTGCCAAGTCCCACGGAACCAAGAATGACACTCAATCGATCGAAATCAACCTAAAACTTCTTGAAACTGAGGAAAATGACGCGAATGTTCAGGTTGGTATTAACTTCAACAATTTGTAATTATCAAGACAAGACATTTAAAATTGTAATTCCGTGACGGAGGAATCATTTCGGCAGTCTTTTGGCAAGAGTTATTCTTGACGGCGGGCCCATGGGAGGGATTGTGCACGCAACTTTGGCAACTTTAAATGGAAGAGTCAGGCGGCCAACAGGTTCAAGGACGACCCGAACTACTCGTGCTTTCTATATTCCATGGCCTGCCTCAACCAAAGCGATCACCCTCACACCAACTCTACTGAGGGTACTTGCCAACACCAAAAAACATTACTTGAATTTAATTATTTTGACCATTTGTTGAACAAAAAGTACTTGGAATTGTGCCTCTTGTGACCTTCACAACAGTGTCGAACTTTTGGTTTCTACACAGAAAACACTTTTCGTGTCTGAATTAGAGAAGAATCAAAGTGGTAGATGGGTGAAGGGAAGAAAAATAATTCAAAAGGAGTAAATGGTGACAGGCAGACGTTGAGAACAATGATCAACTACGTTCGTCTTCGTGCAGTAAGGAGAATCGGTTCATAGCGTAGGGCACGAGTCCTGTTGTCCTTACAAATCCATGTTAAGACTATTGTCTAACCTGACTAATAATGTTTATACGGAGATATCATATCATTTCATAAGTAAATAACAGTGAGCAAGACTGAATACGGTTGGCATGACCGATCATTAATGAATATTTATTTTTGAATGAATAAATTAAATTTTGACTCGGGGCAGTCTGTATATAAATATATATTTTCCATGATAATTTATTAGCCTTTGTAAAAAGAAAAACATTATAATGCAAAGTCATTATCCTCAGAGACACGTCTTGCCTAGTTCAGAGATCTTGATTATTTGTGAACTGCGATCGATGAAGGATATAGAAAGATAAGTGAAAACAGGGTGAAGCAAATAAGGATTGGAGTCGCAAACTCTTATGAACTCATTACTTCCCACAGTATCCTCATAGAAATTGTCAACGGATTATCACATGTTCAGTATTAAATATCCAATGCTCACAAAAAGATATCACACGAAAAACAATTCATTTTTAGATATAAGCGGGAGAACAAGCGCCAATCTGGAATTTTTGCTCGCGATCACACGGCAGCAAGACGTGGTCCCTTGGGGCTGATTCGAAACCATGACCTGGTGCTCTAGAGGCCATGTGTTTGGAGAGAAGTGCAGTAGCGTCAGAGACAAATAAAAAGAAGAGCGATGTGGTTGTAGTGGGCGCCGCAGCTGACGCAGCCAAGGTCGCGAAAAACTACAGACACTTGATACGCTGCCAGATCTTCCTACAAGGAAACGACACAGTCAACACTAGTCCAAAAAAACTCAACATCAAAAAAATTAACAACTGAAATCAACGATCCCATCATCAGCAACCATCTGCTACAGAGAAAATTCGTCGACAAACGCTTCGTGGTAGTGTCCCTCACCATCTGTCAATCCTATACGGCACCACAAAATCCTACGCTTCAATAAATGGGAACAGTTCTACGAGTATGGAATAATTGGCTGCAGACCTCGTCTGACGTCATAAATGTTGACGAAACAGACGGGTGTTACTCGTTCATTCTGGCATCAATTCAGTTCCGTGACCTTGTTCATGAATGCATTGGTGGGGCTCAACGCCTTCTCGAGAACGCTTAAGTAAAAACCGATGGATCGCTATATCGGAAAAATTCTTGCTACTGGCGACGTACCAAATAACAACTGCTGAAGGAAATTATTGAATAAACCAAGGTCCAACCCTTCTTCAGCCACTCAGGTTACAAAAACATTTTCCAAAGTTTCACAAATCTAGTATTTGTGAACTGAATTTTTGTGTGTTTTTGTCCAATACAACATACAATCTATCGGGTCGGGGGAGTCTCAGTAACTCAAAAACAAAGTAATTCACAGACTGATGAAGTGCTTATCAGTCTGTCATCAGAAAATCATACCAACCAGTAATTTCATTTTGGTGTTACTCTATTACAAATATATGACGATTCTATAGAGTACTATTAAAAATTATATATATCACCCAACCTTTCATGCAAATTTAAATACACAACAATGTAAATATTATGAATCATTCACCACAAAAAAATTAGCACAAACTATCGTACATTCATTGAAAACTAGAAACAAGAAGTAATTACCAATAAATTTTATGTTGTTATCAATATTTCAAAAAGGAGTGGTTTTTTGTTCAAAATCTTATGCCCAACTTATGAGACTTAAGACATACCAATTTTTAAAATTAATTATGAACTTTACAAATTTCTCCTTATCTACTCATATTCTATGGATCATTAAATATTGTCAATATTCTAATGCAGATAGTTAGAATGAACTGTATTAAAGATCATGTGTTAATATATAGTGTTTAATTTACACCTAAATCATGTTTAGTGTTTAAATATTTTTATTATGAATGGTTAATAATTATGTATAGTTATAATAATGTGTAAATTAGTTTCAAGTTACGTTATAAATTCATTAGGACATTGATTGTAATATTAAGTTATCTGTTGGTATAATTTTGTATGTATCCTATTTCTTTTTTAGAGGACTAATGAAAATAACAAATCCTTCTGATTCTTATGGTATTAAAATAGTAATTATTGACAGAACTATTAATATGCAATTAAAATGTAATTAAAACATGTAATGTGACGAATAAGTTGCTCATTTCAGTTTATTACGAAGAAAATTTTTTCCCCTTGACAGATTACACATTCTACAACTAGTGCTTCTTCAAATGATCTGCGGAAAAATCTTACGATTTGTTCGAGTGCTGACGATACTTATCAAATTATTCAAATCCCTGTTAACCTGGTTTATTAATCCGTCGGTCTACTAATATACGATCAGTTTGACGCCATTCAAACACGTCATGGGCCGATGCCAAGCTGAACTTGGTCTTACAACTTCTGTTAATTCGACTTTGTCTGAATTATTTAAGACTACCACGAATCTCGAGAAGTATCACAAATTGAAATTGTGTTAGCAACGTAATAAGCTGTTGAGTATCACTTTCTCGCACCAAGACGGAACAGTAAAGAATATGGGTGTCGGGAAATCCGACCAGAGAAAGTTCATTATCGTCTGGAGAGGAAACAAAGACGTTGCTGGAGTGGCATAACATGATTCACGCCCGCGAATAGACGATAAGGCGTCATGGCCGCAAGTGGGTCACGTCGTGTTTACGTGGAGCACGGAGACGCAGGCAGACACGTGGAAGGCTGAAGGCCTTGTTCCGCAAATACCGCCAAGCCGCGCAGCGCCGCTAACATACGGAAATAGAGAAACAAAAGACGCGTGAAACGCGATACACACATCGTCCAGATGCCAACAAACGCGCAGCTACGCTCTTATCTCAAACAATAAAGTTCGCCGGCATTATAAAAAAAAAGTCTAAAATTATTTCGAATGTCCCTCAAAAATTACAACTTACTGCCACAGCATCACATTTTTTTAAAACAAAAATAATCCTTCAAATTGTCTATTTGCAGTACATATATACACCGTATTCAAAATTTATTATTACGAAAAACTGAGGAAAAAACTTTTGATGCTTAAACCACGTCAAAACTACCATTAAAACGAAGCAGGTTATTGTGGCAAACATGCTAAGTAATGTTTTCTTAATTGGTGTGATTCACATTGTACGGTGAACAAATGTCCAAAAATCCAATTTTATAAACATTACCGGAAGATAAGCTTTTTATTTCCCTAACTGTGGACTGTTATTGGAACTTAAAACATATTTATAATACACTTAAAAAAGTAACAATGGTTCTTTTGTTTTTGTTCACTGAACAGACAATTGATTGATTCAGCAGAAAGTTAAGAAGCTTCCCGGTCCCACTTTCCTATTCCTCTGAAAAACACCGATATTCTGGTACAAACATTCCAGTTAAGTTTTCTTATATATATAAAATTGATAATTATCTGACGTTAGGTACAATAGATAAAAAACTCAGCCAATAAGGTCATAATAATTTAAAATCTAATAAATTAAATTACAGAATTACATTTAAAACTTCAACTTGCTGTGTAAAATAAATTTGTTAATGTGTTTATAAAATTACTCAATTTTTACACCTCTATGAATCCAAATTTGGCTTCAACTAGGACGTGAAGAGTTTTCGTTGAATTCCAATGATTAATTTAGGTCCCCTTTTTATTTATTTTTATCAAGTTGGGACGAACATATTCATTTTTTTTGTATTTTCATGAGATTTAATCCTTTAATCCGATTTATTTAAATCAAATTATTCTGACAATTGGATATTTCATTCAGCATAGAGGTTAATTAATCAACATAAGAGTAACACATTTTCCACAGAAAGAAAGCTGTGCTCGTTGAATTTGGGAACGTTTTTTAACCATTTTTTTTCGAACTTTACCGGTCTGCGTAAGCTACAACAATGTCAAGATTTATTTTGATTTATGAATGCGGGGTTCGAAGCACTAAACACGTTCCTTCCTTCATAAGAGATGCAAATAAAAAAAGGGGGGGGGGGCATGCACGGGCCTACGATTACCAAGAGCGGAGATTTTAAAGGGGAACGAAACATTAAACAACGCGACGTTTTAGACACAAATCACTCGAAATCCTGTGTGACACGACTTACGTAACCGCCGCTCTCTGCCTACAAGAAGAAGAAAAAAAAGTCACGCAGGCGTGCTTGTAAGGCAAACAAACGCAAATAGCGGGCCTTTAATAGAAGGGAACTCCGAGAATAGCTCGAGCGAGTGGTTCGCTGACTCCGACGGACCAGACTATTTATACTCACCAACTGCATGATGCTGTCGATCGCCCGGTTGTATCTGTCACACAGGTTCTTCATGCTGTCGTAGCTGAAACATGAAAAACAACTTAGGTCAGGAAGATAACACCGACAGGAAGGGTGCTAAAATTTGATAGTGAACACACGAAATGAAACTAAAAATTATATATTACACATTCATTACATGAGGTATCTTGAAGTTTTGATTATACTTTTGTTACAACTGGTCAGATTCTTAAATTGAAAACAATATTTTATAGGATAGGAAAACGAATCCAGCAATTAAAAAATATGTTTTTAGTCAAGCAGGAGGAGCCCTTGGTAACTTCGTTCAGTCTCATACCTGAATAAAGTCAGTAATTTTTGGATACATTGGAACTACCGTGACTCTTCCCGCTTCTCCTCGTCGTGATTCTTACGTGTATCTGGAACCTTTAATAGCGAACTTGTGTCTGCCACAATCACGTACAATGAACAGATTACATTATTTAATTTTGTTGCACACACGTTACAATACATCACATCCATCATAAGCAGACAATGTAAGAAATAAAAACTTATCATTTTCTGATGACATTTTAAAGGTGATTTTAAATAGGTTATAGTAATTGGTTATTAAAGTGCCGTTAAAATAGTCGCCTGTACCATATAAAGATTGTTTTTTAAAATTATTGTAGCTGACCTTAGTTGAGAAGATGAAATTATTATCTTGTCATGAAGCATTCCTGCCAACAATCGTCAAATTAAAATGAAAAATTTACGTCCGATTGAAAATGAATAATAAAAAAGATAGCCAAATACTGACAAAAGAAGTGATTGTTGATACTTTCTAGACTAGGCGTTTTTCTGCACCTGAAGAAAGGGGGTATTTATATTATCACTTCAATTTACTGTATTTGGCCATATTTCTTATTATTCGTCAAATTAGTCGATTTAATCTGGATTTGCTTATGAACACTTCTAGCCTCGCGACACTTCAGTCATACAAGTGTAAGAAGACTACTAGCAATTTTTCTTCGCAACAGATGGTTAAGACGTCGAGACTGACGAAAGCATCTGAAAGACATTTAATTGGGCATATAATAATTAAACTAAAGTGAACTATTTTAGTGGTATTTGAACCTTTCCTTACAAAATATATATTGGAAACTAAGTAATATACTTCGTATCTTATGGGAATTATGTAATTAACACAACACTGAACAAATGCTCACGGTCAATTGCCAAACAAGCGGAAATTTAATCGACTAATGCTTGTAACAAGTACTGGTCCCACATGTGACCCGCAGAGGGGTGATCACGGTCACCCGCCTGGGGAACAAAAGCTGATTGCCCGCTGCTCCTTGTTTAGTCTTGTGATGACGTCACACACGTGACAACTACAGAAGAATTGAATAATAAAATAAATCTGAATGAGCACAGTGCATGGCATAATTCGGTAGGAATATATTACTGAAAGACGATTATAAGTGACATTGTGGCCCTTCGATATATTAGGCATAAAAAAGAGAAGTAATGTTTAAGCCAACAAACGTGGAAAGTATTTTCTACCCATTTAAATGGATTGGAATATCTCATAAATTGAAATTATCGTATATCCGCACGCAGGATGGATACAGATTTTTGCGAACGTGAATTTTGGGGAGCTAGTAATGAACTTGAATCGGTGCCGTTCCATTGCATGGGTGATGGCTTGGCCGCACAAGGACACAGTTCCGCGAAGTAGGTCAGCACGCCAGGACGTTATATAACAAAGCCCTCTAATTGCGTTCACTCACCTGCGGGTGTCATAGTCGCAGAGGATGTTGTTCTCTAAAGGCAGCTTCAACTCTGGGAGGTCCTCGCATACCCATCTGTAAAAAATACCAAACACACATTAGACACAGACAACTCACGTCAAATTAAAAACACACATCTTGCACAAGTTTACAACAATGTTGAGTGTTGTATGTAACGCGAATGCTTTAGGAGACTAGAAGCAAAATATGTTAAATGCACGGAGAAACGTAAGAAATCTGAACCATCAGCAGGCCGACCACATGGCCAAAAGATGGCGGATCAAAGAATACGGAACAGACGATAATTTACCTTGAGTTAGAAGGCACGAGGACGTGGAATAACGAATTGAAATCCACCAAAAGTCGAGAACAAGTAAATTATGTCGGCGATAATAAAGTTGGTCAAATCTACTCAGATGTAAAAAAAAACCTCATGAAAGTAGCCTTCAATAAACGATAAATGAATCTTACATAGTATTATTAAAAGCATTTGTTTAAATACTAATAAACATTATTAGAACTTGATACACATATAAAAGTATAATTTCATTTTCGAAAATCCTAACACAAGACGACAAACAATAAATAACACTTCTCTTGGTAATATTAATTTATATGAACGCTACTTCATAATTCGTAAATGACGGCAATGATCCACATGAAATGTTTCGTTACTGGACAAAAGGGGAATGAAATTCTCGTAAATATTTCCTGGGCAAGAAGCACGTAGGCTATCGACACGAGAGCGTCGCGCATACTTTCACTTTACGCATTCATTATTCCTGGCAAGTCATTCGATTTTTTTTAACGTCCGCATGTTATTTGCATGAGGCTGACAAGATTTATAGCTAACGGTAATTCTCCGTATCACAACGAGTTCCAACATTTGTGATGCGAACAAGCTGAGCAGATCCACGAACGAGGATTTAAGTTTATCAGACGTGATAAACGACCGCCGTAATATATATATATATATGTGTGTGTGTAGGCCTATATACTTCAGTAATATCGCGCGTCGTTTCGACATCCAGAAAGAAAAGAAACCGTGATTAGCGACGATAAGGTTTCGTGATAATGCTGTTATCAAACAGGCGGTGCAAATCAGGCAAAACGAAGGGAGTGAATTCGTTTGATAAATAATGATAGGTATATGTACAGGTAGGTAAAATATACAGCGTCATCCATTTAAAGGAAGCCGTTGTAGTTCCTAAAGGGGTGTACACAATTAGTTATCGATTTCAGAGAGACGAGAGGACGAAACTGAAAACAATCAATACATGAGCTGATCACGTGGTGTTTGTATCACCCCCTTAACGACACATGGGAGGGAAGTTGCATCCATCACGAACCACCACGTAGGTATATTTGTCGTTTGAAGTACAATGTGTGGTGCCAATCACGTTGGTGGTTTCATTAATGAAAGTCAATAACTGCATCATTGTTTAGAACAGATCAATGCGAATACGCGCGGAACCCACACTAAAAAGTTATTACTTTTAAAAGTCACATCGATTTAACGTTGTTTCAAAGTCAGTTGGCGTTACTCGAGTCTTGAAACATATAATAAACATAACTTCAAGCAAAATAAATACTACGTGACGGATAATTCGTGAAGACGGCGTGTATCGGAGAGTAAGTCGCAGTTTATTTACCCTGCTCGAGCGCTACATTGGTGTCATTGACCTCCGCAGGCACGCCGCAACTGGTTTGTATTTCGCTACATTGAGATAGGTCCAGGATCCGACGGAGGGAAAAAAAACTAGCATCAATTATTGAAATGCAATTTTCCGGTTCTCTCTTGCACAGTGACGCAAGGCCTCTAGGAAAACGTCGTGAGGAAAGAAAGGAGAAAATAAGGTCCCGTTCCGTAGAAAAGAAACTACTTGATGGCGAAAAGTTATATTTCAACCTTCCACAGGACTCCTCACTGCCTAGTAAGTAAATTCTCCGTATTAGAGAAAGTTTCTGTCTGTGGTCGCTCCGTTTGACATCCTTAAATGCACGTGACCTTCAAGCATTTTAATCCGATATAAAATTACCGTTAGGGATAAACCAAAATAGAATACGAAACTCTGCCAGCTGCACTTTGAGCCCGTCAAAACAACTGTCAAAATGTTATCCAACTGCTGGGTGCAACAGCCAGACAATCGTTGCAATTCATACAATTTTATTGAAAAAATGCGCTTCATACATTGATCGAATTAGGAAACTGATTTAAATAATCAGAAAAATAAACATGAATCGTTAGTTTGCATCAATATTTTTGAGTGTACGTTTCTTTACAAGAAATTACGACTATTAATAGTAATAGGGTGAATACAAAAAACCTTGTCACAGTCTCAGTATGAAGCAATGTGTTTTAATGATTATAACCACTAAGTGCTAAAGCGACCAATAATAAGTATTAACTTGCGCACATTTAATACACGTAATAGGCACTTCCCCGGTTATTGTTACATAACTGAACACAGATTCTTATTACGCAAATAATTGAAATTACACACAAAAAAAATTAACCCTACTAAAACTACTAATAAAAAATAACTGGATTGAGTAAACCACCGTAACACTAAAACGGTTGCAATAATTCTTAATTTGTAAAAATTGGCTGTCAGTATTTTTATTTATAAAACATTAAGAGTAACATAAATTAATTGAGATGCATCGTATTTTCTTTAATTCAGCTATTAAAGTTGATGCAGAACATTAAATGTTTTCACTTAAATTTTTATTTAAATTAAAATTTTTTAATAATTTCTCCAACAATATACAGCTGAAGAGTTCTCTAAGAAACTTTACGATGTTTTTTAGGAAATATATATGCAACTTTTTAAGTTTATAAATAAAAATTCAGGTGGCCAATTTCCATACTTACATTCAAAATGTCAGATAAAGGTTTCAATTTTTAATTACTATAATTCTTCACTAAACTGTACTATTTTCTGATCTTCTTAGACAGTTTTCCATTCGCAAGGACTGACCGTAAGATTTGAGGGCCAAGTATTTGCTAGTGTGTGCTTTTTTTTCTCTGCTGGATGTTACGATTACGGCCAAAGTAGGGTTCTTCAATTTGAATAATTTTTTTCTGTACTGGTAAGAAGCCCATAATTGTGTATGATTCTTATTTAGTTGCGGTTTTATAAATTGAAAGATTTAATGTGAACAAAAACTTCATTCATTAAGCTTTTACACGATGAGAAACATACTTCCGGTCATTGTATATATTCTTCAGTCCACTGCTCCTCCTCTCTCTCAATGGACCACACCCCCCTTGACAATGTTAAAACGTTATTAGCGGTATCTGGCAGTCTCTCTGTGTGTGAAATATAGATTTGGTTTCCTCTCCCTCCGTGAAAACACTGAATATTTATGAATGTGTAATTTAAGCCAGACTCAGGAGTACAGGCGTCAACTCCTAAACATCGACAATGAATTACATTAAAAGAATGTGCCGCTTGCCTCTTTACATTTCACAGACCTTCGGTTCGTATTCACATTCGAGAAGAGGAAATGAAAACGGGTATTTAGGAAACTGTAGGGGAAATCAGCTGATCGCAGACGGCAATGTCTGAAAGCCCGGCTCGCTCTACCTGCGGTTCCTCGTAGTTGCGGCGTTGCCGCGCCTGCACAAGGTCGATGTCCAGAGCGACGCGGCAACGCAGCACTGCGTACAAGCACGCGCTCTGCCTCGCTCTTCAACACATCCGATTGGCCAATATAAATTGACAACATCCGTTCTCAGTGCGGCATAATTGCCCGTCTGTAAGCAGCGCCGTATTGGTTAGTGTGCAACGTTCCCCAAGAACCAAGCAGGAATAATATTACATAACGTCCACTTTATTTGTGTGGTGCTTTCCGTCGAAAGGTCAAAGTCTCGGAGGAGATGGAAACAATAACTGTTTTATTTCCGCTTCAATCAAGATACAAATAACGGTTTTCGTACACGAATTTATCACTTGAGGACAGCCCAGAGAAATGAAAAGTGTCACACGCAAATTATATAATGCAAAGGTTAGGCGACACCCGCATTTACGCTTCACCGTTGAATACTCAGGACTTTAAATTAGTAGAATATTACAAAAACGATTATTGAGACAAACAATAGCTATGAGAAAGATTAATGATAACCGATTTTTGGAACACTGACTACAGTTTTCGTTTTCTGAAAATAAAGTCCCACAAAAATCTCCTGTACATAATTTTGTCTAGTTACTTGGCATTCCATGCAAGATGTTTCCTCTAAATAAGAAAATACCCTTGCACCAACTCCTCTGTTGTAACAGCAAATAAAACGGCCAAAAATCAAAACAAGAAATGAAAAAAAGCACATCACAGATGGAAAAATAAGCAAATCAAACAATTTTCCTCTTAATTTGGTTTAATTCTGAAAAGTAAGAAATTTAAAGACGCAATGTTCACTGTCCCTTATAATTATAATAAACATGCTTATTTATCTTCAATATTTATTAAGTAGTTGGATAATAATACATATGAAGACCAAAAAGGAATAGCAAACAATTTATTATTTCGACCAGTAAACCTCAACTGTGAACAAACTTACAAACCAGGTGACGAACTCAAGAGCAAACCACTATTCTGTGAAAAATTATTACCGATTTACTTTTAACATCAAACACTTAACCACCCCCAAAATGACCACTCGTTAATTTCTATTGTTGTCGTTTCATTATTCCATTCTATTCCCCATGACTTATGCCACTAACAATTTCAAAAATTGTTGTTTATCTTCAGCCAATTTATTAAAATTCCACTGAATAAAATTTGATGCGTTTTAAATCTTTTTTTAAGTTCACTATCATCAACAATATACATTTACAGAGCTCTCATTGTTTGCAAATAATTTTACAGAATTGTTTCTACGGCAAAAAAAATAAGTTTTTCAGTAAGTTTTGACTGTCCTAAATCTGAACATTTCCGTAATTATCGGAATTATTTAAAGAATTGCGAATCATCATGAATAACGTCTCGCCAATCGGCGTATTGATAACACGCGATCCCTAGTTTTCATTTGTATTTTCACAAAGCCACGGTTTCTTGTGCATTTTTAAAACGGTTGAGGTCACCGAATAAAGAATACAATACTTTTTGACTAATTCCAGAATATGTCCGTTCAAACATATTGAATGATAAAGCAAAGCTTTAATCGCATGCTCGTGAATCTGTGGGCACATCGGAAGGAGAATCAATAAATTCGGCTAGCATCACCAGTGGTTCTCGCAGGTGTACTCGAGCCGTCTATTATTTACTGAAGCTAACGAGAACAGACCACGATGGACGAAATCGAGGTGGACGCGGAACACAATCATTCCTCGACGTAAGGGATTTCCTGACAAAAATAAAAATAAACAGGTGTCGCCCAGACCTGCAACCTCGTAGTCACAGTATCTGAAAATACAACAGAAATGATAACATTTTGAATATCGAACAGATTAAAGCTGAATAGTCTCAGGTCCTGGACATGCTGAAATACTAAGATTTATCAAGTAAAGCTTCCAGCTAACGTTGGTTCCCCTAGGAGGGCACGTTTTGGAAATTAGATGGTTTTGACGGGCAAATTGTCAGTGATTATCTGGAGATATGCACAACCCTGGAAAAAAGCCTTTCGTGACCCAGTTTTTTTTCATTCGGTTTCTTTCATGGTCAACAACTTGAGATTCCACTTTGCCCCTACAATGCAGACAACTGGATCGTTTCCCAAATCCACACCACCGTCAACCAAAAACAGCATTGGAATGAAAATCTTGCGAGTGGGATGTTGCGCATGGATCGTAAGTCCGTTTTCCCGCCACGTAAGAGCAAGACGAAAGGGAGAGCGAGTGAGCGTCTGGACAAAGGAAATTGGACGGACGGGCCAGACCATCCGCACGAGCACAGGGGGCAGATGTGTTACAGCGAACAGCTGTTGCCGGCGTCGCAGGTGATTCGAAACAGGTTCTAACGACTTTCCCGCAGTGCACGTGGGAAGGTATATGTTCTATGTACGGTGCAACGAGCATTTCACGCTAGCTTTTCCGTCACCTGTGACACAATATTCAGCCGCGACCTTGGGGGTGGCTCGACGCTTTTCTCGGAGTTAGCCTCCAGATAAGGCCACGAGAACTGATAACGACGGGACACGTGGACTTCACTGGTACAGCCTCGTCTACACACACAGAGAAACACCGCACACTTGCTGAAGTATCTATAAGCATGAATCATTTTTATGTGAATTCTGTCGTACCATCAGCACGTTTTTATCTAAAAAAAAGACAAATGTCAGCAAGACCTCAGAGATTAACCAACAAGCCAACAAATTAGTCTTTCGGCAGTAACTAACACGGATATGAACGAACACAATGGGAAGATGATCTTTGTTTACTCGCGTGAACTGAAATATGGGCCAAACGAACGAATAACAAAAACTATCGGTCGATTAGTTATTTTGGGAACTTATTATCTAGAGACCAGAATCTAGGCTAGCATTAACCACGGACATCTTTCCTTGTAATGAGTTCTTCTTGAAGGCGAACATTGCTTTTAATCTTTCTCTTACTTCCTGGACTTTTTTTCTATTATGAGATTGGAAAATTCCCTCCGGCACAGGACAAGTCTCCAATTTCAAACCAAAACATCACCTACAAATAATAATAAACGAATTGCCAATTTTGTTTCTTAAATAATTGTGGATTGATAATTTTAAAAATATATACATTGAATATTAGGTGTTCATCAATTGAAAACAATCTGACGAAAAATGATTTCCGACTAAGGAATTTACTATAACTTTAATTTTTTTCTGTTAAAATTATCTCACATAACAAACAAAAAGGGTTTTGTGGTTTGGCCTACTTTATCCGGTGAACTGTTATGTGGCACCGCTTTAAAAAGCAGTCGTGACCCATCATTAGTTGATAAAATTAAATGTGGGAGTTTCCTTGTATTATCTATATTAAATTCTAACTATAAGGCAAGAAGAACTTAATATATTTATACTGCGATTGGGAACTTGAATAATTGCACTTTATGATATCGGCACTTGAATTACAGAATTCAAATCTAGGATACGTGCAACCATTCAGATGATTTAACACGCTTGCATATACATAGGATAGTTACTTTAAGGGTACAGTGACCCCAACTCTTAATATACTCAGGAGCGAGGTTAAATTTGGGAACAACGAATCTTTAAGAGATGTACACCACAACCGCTCTTAATCGTTAAATCATACCCATAATGTTTCTAATTTGGTTCTCAATTGCATACTGTTGTAGGGATACAAGACTACATAACACTTGACTCGTTATAAATTATTTTACACTACGCTGAATTTGGTCTAGATTAAAAAGCAATTGGAAATAAATTCGATAAATAACTCGTTGATAACACACCAGTGAACGACGGTATAAATATTTACTCTTGTGTACGGTACACAGCTTTCGTTATGGGGAGGGAGGGTGAAGGGACCCCTGCTTCAAGTAGAAAGTATACGGAACTCTGAAGCACTTGAGGAGGATCCCTTGTCAACTCAGGATGATCCAACGGAACAAACAGTGCCAGCAGAAAATTTACAACCCATTTCGGACCCTCCGTCGTCGTCCCCTTTTCCTTGCGAGAAATCAACAATAGAGACTGCGCCTGAGGGATGAAGGGAGTCACGTAGGCCACTGTGGTGCAGGAAGCGTCCAACCCCAACCAACACTAGGTCACGCACGTCTCTGTCAGAAAGCAGGAATATTTACAATTCAAGTAAGCCATCACTATTAAAACGAACGTCTAGAGAAAAAGGCTTTTGAAACTAAGAAGGGGTATGACAAATTGAAGATTCACTTGCAATTGCTTCGAAAACTTAATGCCATATGCAAGTAGGTATACGAACGCAGATTACAGTTAAGCAACGTCGACGGAATGCTACAAAAGTTAAATCTTTGCACAAAACTGATCATACGTAGAACACGTGTTTACTTGGATATCCTGAATGTAGGACGAGTGTTAGGAGTCTAGATTCATTCGTTAATGCTAGAAACGAAGTTATTGAGCCGACGATAGAATGCAACCGTGGTAAGGTATGGGATGGATGAAAGGAGACGTTTTACTTGCGTTTCGTCCATAGAAGAAAATCTTATGTGAAGGGCTAATACTTGGTCAGAGCTGCTTTATATTTTTTTTTATTTACCATTTTAGAAAAACAAGTTCTCAGAGAACCGACAATAAGAACAAGGCGAATTGACACAGCGGCTAAATGTACCCAAATCTATAACGTGTCGTAGAAGCAGGAGTCTGGGAAACCAAGAATACAACACAGCAACCTGTTCCTGTTTTTTTAGAATGTCGTTGAATTAATTGGTAGATATATTATCGGTTATTCAAATGATGACGATAAAACCGGTAAGGAAAAGAAAAAATGTAAAGAACGTACAAAAGTGAAGAGATTAGTACTAAATAAGTTTTGTAGCACCAGAGCTTTGTCCAACTTCTTACATAACATAACACATGATATCGTTGTGGAAATGTCGAATTGGAAATGTAAACTATATTTCACGTGGGGTCGGTTGCTACTAGCAACATTAAATCTTAAACCAAACGGGGTGGTGAGAGCGATGTGGGGCATCGTCGGACACATGAATGAGGCAGGGCGGGCTGGGCCGGCAAGGTAACGCCGCATTCCCCAGCGTGACGTCACTCACGCGGACAACGGGCAAAGATTCACCAGCCGAGCGCAGCCTGGCCCGGCGCAGGCCGCGGGGTTGCCACATCGCAGAGACAGAGGGGGCAGCAGCTGGCCAAGGGGGACGCTGCCACCACAAACCAGATCTAGCAACGGAAACTTGTTCCCGACACACGTTCACGGAACGTCAGTTACGATTTAAACTCAACCCGGCCTCTGGACACGTCGTTATTAATTAACGCGATCATTTCTTTCCCTCCCCTAGCAATACGATTATGCATTTTCCAAGACATACGGAGCAGCAGGCTCAGGGTTACTCGTGCGGCCGCCCGAGGTCAGCAGTTTGTGAAGCGAAGTTTCGGATACACATGACAGACACCCTGAGGATACAGGCACCGCAACTAGCCGTACCGCATAAAAAAAACCTCATCAGGTGCACAAAGTCCAGATTCTTCCTCGCGTTTCGAACAGACGCACTCATGTGAGACAGATTAAACACAGTAACTTACGACTTAAAATGTTATGGCATGGGTGTAGGTAAGAAAATTATCGTACGGGTTTCCCGTTACTTGACACACAAAAGTGAGAAGTAAAGTTAAGAGATAAATGCATAAATAACCCGAATAGTTAAACTAAAGTACAACAGTATTGAGAAATAAAAATGAGATTACACAGAACCCTCTACTTTTACAAACCTAAAACTACTTATTATTCAAGAATTGAAAAAATTGTATGGGACTGTAAAGTAGACAATCAACACAAAGAAGTTTTGAATGTAGGAAAGTGACTCAGCTTGCCTTTCACACCAATTTAGGAGACCAGTGAACTTCTTCACTACCAACACTTACTTGTATGGTTGTTAAATAATCTCAATTACTTATTGAATATGGAGATAGTTTAATTGCACAAATCTAATTTATATGTACAAGTAGAAACTCACAGATGCCTTGTAATTTAAGAAGTTAACATACCAATTCAGGAGTGCTAAATTATCCAGCTGACGAAGAAGTTAAAAATGAGATATTGTCGATATTACTTTACTTTCTGTCCATGTCACAATTAATAGATTTGTATACCATAATTGTTTTTCCCGAAAATTCCCCCCCCCCCTACTAAACCAGTTTTGCACTGAATTCAGCGATTTTCAGGGATCTTTGTTAAGTTGGAGCATATGATGATAATTTAAATCCAGTGTCTGCCAAATATAAAGAAACTCTGTAACAATTAAGTTATTGGGCATTTGTATACAAACAAGTAAACACACTGGAGTAATAGGTGGGAGATCTACTGCCATAGATTTCCACCTTACTAAATAGTGTTTTCTTTATGTTAGTATATGATTGTAAATTAACAGAAACAGTTGTTCCAGATATTAATGATACATCAAGACCACCTCAACTTTAGGTTGGGAAAGTGCCTTTAAAACTGGGAGTGTTTTGGAATAGAAGTAGTAAGGAATATACCAAATAGTTTATTCACACTTTCTTGCCTTTTCAAGATCTATTGCCATGCCAAATATACAGTTTACCATCTTCTTCAATGAAACCTAAATAGTGTGTGATTGAAAACGGGATACAAATGAACAGAATCTATTGCTCCAAAGATTGATGATACATCAAGACAACTCTGGAATATATGTGGAAAGGAACATACCAAATACTAGTTTTTTAATAGCATGTGGACATTTCACAGTTTCGCAGCTTTCCAAATATGTCTCCCTCCTTGACACTAGTTAATGAGATACAAGAATATCGCCTTGGATTCTTTTACGAGTTTTTCGGTTGTAATAATGCTTAAGAATAATGGATTTGATGGAACATTAAGGCTCCAGCCCAGACACACGACGTGCGCTGTAAAGATTTCGGTGGAAGATCAAAACTGGCCAGTGCATGGAGGCAACTGGTATCGACCAAGCAAAAGGAAAAAATCGTGACCTGTGAAACCAAAACAAATGTCCGCGTGGGTGTCGGAGGCACGTGATATACGCCAGTTGGGGGAGAGGGTTCGGAGACCGCGAGGTCACTACTCGAGTCATGGCTGGTTGTTAACCCGGCCAGACCAAGGTCACCAAATAATTCGCGAGACCGCGGATTTCCCATTACATAAAGATGCCACGACGGTATGAAAGGATCACGGATAAAAGTAATAGAAAGCTAAATGCAAATACTTACCGTATAGTGTCGACAATCTCCAGAGCCCCATCGTGTTTATCCTAAACAAAAAAGCAAAATATTAGAAAAAAATGTATCAGGTACAAACTAGCAAGAATAAGTATTCTGAGCTGCAAGCCATTGAAATAAATTGTACCGCTCAGCCAAGGAATAATTTCCCTTCTACCTCCCACAAGTTTTCACAGGAAACTATCACAACTTTGTTCATGTATGCATAATACATGGCAAGTAGAATAGGGAAGGGCATAGAAAACAATTACTAAATATTTTGCACTATAAACAGCTCATACATCTCCAAAATGTAAAAAATGATTATTTAGTATGTACGTAAAATGCAATATTTAAGTCAAAGAACGGTAAAAATACATCTAAGCGAAGACTGAAAAAAATTCTGCCAATAAACTCTGATGGTTTTACTAAATAATGAAAAAACACTTTAAAAACTTGATTTTGTGTATGTAATACTGTCGTTTAACGTAAAGTACTGCACATTGATACTCAACAACAAATAAAAATTTTAATTTACAGGTTGAACTTAAATTTGTATTTAGATTTCACTTCACAGTTTATGTGTACTTTGATAACTTGGTTACTTTTGTGAAGAGGGGGGGGGGGGAAGTTACAAACATCACAATGTGAGCATCTTTGAGAAAAGCGTGCGTTTCAAAGATTCTGAACCCATGTCCCTGGCAGAATTCCAATGGTTTCTAAAGAGAAAAAAATAATATTGAATTAAGGTGGTTTATGAAGCAATGATCATATGTAAACACGATATGTAGTACCCAAGCGAGGTATAAGCCTAAATAGCCTTAAAACAAATATATTTTTTATTCATGATACTCCATCGAAAACAATCTATTCACTTACAGAGCCCGTGCCAGAGGTAAGGGGCCACTGATAAACAACAGCTTCTGCACCTGCAGGACTATGAAGCCTCAACTCCAAAGCCATTTCCGAAAAGAAGACGATATACTTCACTTTTCACAGCACTAGCACTATCAACTTCACACAAACAATTCACTACAGCTTTTTCTTGGCGCGAGCACACTTAGTGCCATCCTGGCTGAACGCCATGATGGAGCAGTCGTAACATGGCTGCCTTCCATTCGCGCAAGCGCGTTCTCCCCACTATTCTCTCGCACAACACTTAACAAACGGCGTCTCCCATTGGCTGCAGCATACTTTTGAGAGGCCACACACCATTCGTCAAAAGGCATGGCGGAATATTTAATTATATTTATGCTCACGTGTTCATGAATCGCCCTTCCGTCTTTTCTAATATAGTTATATATCATTACTAGATACATAATCCACAGTATTTTTACATAATCAATCAACAAGATATATTCAGTTCAGTGTTGTTTCTTATTATAAGTTGCATAGAACTCAAAAATACCTCTTACTGGTTTGGTTATGTGCAGAACTGTGCTCCGTTGACACTAGAACAAAAAAAAGTTTTACTTTTATAAAAAAAATGAGACATCAAGAATCATGTGACCTTAAATACAATCTGTAAGAGATGTATACAATCGACAGGTTTGCCCAGGAAAAAAGAATCGGTAACATTTATTTATTATTCATTCGTTCGAATGTTGGAACCTTTATATGTGTAAAAGTAAAAAATAGAGGTCTTACATTTGAAAAGAACGTCCCATTAAACAACATAAATTATATGTAATGATGAAAAGCCGTATCGTTTCCAATGATCAGGGTATTTTGACGGTAAGTGAGCTGCAAAGTGAACAGAAGACGAAAACATATAGCAACCAATTTTTGGTAATTGAGAGGACAACAAGGAGTTACTAGAAAGAAATTCTGGGAAAATATTCTTATTTTGAAAACGAGAAGTGAAATAAGAGATTCAAAACCATGAAAGTGAAGTTTGCTAGTGTTATCGTCGATGATTTCCGCTATCAAATGAACAAAGATTAGCTGTCAAGTGTTTCTCTGTTTCTTTTTATTTCTAAATGTTGTCAGTTTCGGGCCTGTTAAAAATTTTGTAGTGTTGTTTTTCCAATTACATAATTGCGTACTTTAAATAATCTTATCTTAATTTTTGTCTCTGTATTGTCGATCAAAGTCCTCACATTGATTACTGCACATATCAGCTTTCCAAAAGAAATAAAATGTCAGTGATGAGCTCTCAACCGCATAGCTGATAATGCCACTATAAATATGTCCAAAATAAGTTTACCAAGCATGATGTTTAATGATATTTTTTATTTGATTTAAAGAATTCGAGGCGATATTTAAACGTGTAAGTTGTTTTCCCAACGAGCTACTGATCTTGATTTTTTGACTCTTTGAAAACGTTGCTTCATTATTTTACAAATTTACCGCAATCTCTGTAAGAACATAAGTATTATTGTCTCCGGTGCCATCTGGATCCTTCAGCACCACCACATGACTCCTAACGGGATTGTGTTCAACGGTGTCGTCCCATATGCGGGCAGTTTCATTTACGGGAAGTGGCAATTTTGGGAATGTTTTATACATTTTAACAAAATATTTCGTATATATCAATTCTACTCATTATTACAAGAAATATAATACCAAATAATCAATAATTCCCTGAATTTGACCGTACTATATCATCTCTGTTTGGTGCAGGGATGACTTTTATTAAAACGTGATTTTTTAATTATCTTTTACTCCCACATAGGCTATTTCATTAATTAATAGAATGTTAATTATCAATTTTAATTTAATGGTATTCTCTCTATAGTGTATAATACGTTGTATAATTTAATACATCAACAGATCATATCGTCATCATCAATTTTCTTAGGTTGTAATTACCAAATTCACTATCATCAATAATTTTAGAGAAATGACAAATATAGACGCAAATTTTCTGTAAACAAAATAAAATGTATAATGCTAACCGCTGTGTAAATAACGGTAAGCGATATTTGTTTTCTTCGAACAATAAATAAGCAATGATGTGTGAAATTGATATATAATAAAATATATTGTTGAAAAAAACAGAATTGAAAATTAAATGTGTTCAAGCGGATCTTAAAATAACATTTTTATTATTAAATAATAATTTACAACTATGCAGCGTATTTATTACTTTTTATTCAGAATAATGACAGAAAAAATGAAAAAAAATTACGTCTGATTGAAAATAATGAATAAGAAAGACAGTCAATTCAGACAAAAAGGTAATATAAATACCACACTTTTTTTGAGTACATTTTTGTCTGAATTGGCTATCTTTCTTATTAAATAATGGCAGTACATAAAACATGTTTTATTTAATACAATTACAGTACTAGAATTGTCCTTAAAGAGTCTTCAACGTCACAGTCTTTGTCATACGCCGCAGTAATTACAGAAATTTTCCTGTCTAACTCAATGTATTTATCTCACTCATTCTAAATTCCATGCTTAACATTTTTTGGCTAATTTGTTAAGCTTAAAATTTCAAAATATTAATGAGGTCGACTATCGTCAGGCTCGGTCTTCCAACTTGGCAATTCAATTTATGATTCCAACTTTCAACTGAGTGGAAAGTGTAGCGTCTACCGTAGCAGTTCGATTGTTTAATCTACGAAGAAAGAACTCTTTTGGCACTTGTATTCCCAGCCTTCTCCTACATCTTCAGTCTTTCGAAAAGCTAGTGCTATACACATTCGGACGTTCTGCCTAACTTTATCGTTGTATTTATACAATTTCGTCATTCCGACGATCTGAACTTTTTTACAAACGTGAAATAAAAATTACATCCACGTACCCTGACCAAAGGGAATACGTCATTGAATGCAGAGATTGTGGAGCCAACAGTTTCAGGACTCCATTCCCTCCCGAAGAACCAATTGAAACAAACGTAAGTAGACTACTTCTTATCTGGAAAAAAGGCAAACACAACCGGTACAACGTTGGTTTCACATTGTGAGCTGTCTGCATGGATAGAATAGATTTGTGCAGATTATTTACTGCAGCTTTTAAAAGTCCAGACATAAAAAAATACTTTTGTAAAATCAATAGTAAATCTTGCACGCCATCATTAACGAGACGAGAAGAAAACAGCTCACGTCAGACATTTTTATTAATTCATCACCGATAACCACATTGTCGGATTGGTTTGGCTCTCTCTAGCGGCCCATGAACTTTGCTGCGGCGTTCTACTGATCAGTTCAGACCCCCGAACAGTATATTATTTATTTTCATGTAATGCTGCGTAGAATAGATATATACTAAATATTTTAAAATAAAAAACCAAAGTTCCATAGTCAGAAATCCACTAGGTAAATACTGAGGTGTAAATACGTACTTTAAATATACTCGCTGTTTTTACCTCAAATGGGATTACAGCAAATGGGACACAACCATGTTCAACTGCTAACGACAATGGCCGCTTTTCAGCTGTCTCGATACTTTTGTCTTCAAAATAAGACACTTTCCAGACGATTTCTCAGTAACGACGTGACAATTATGAAAGGGTGTTTGTTTCTAGTCTCCTCTGATCTGGAGAATTTCAACATCCCAATTATGTAACGCATTATTGTATTTAATTAGGGATATTTTAACTGAGATCCAGAAAGTGTGCGTGTAATTATCCTTTTTTTTTCGGTTTTTAGTTTCATTTCGTTTACTTACATTGGCCCCTTTACACACAGGTCTTCCGACATTCCTCTCCGTCCTTTGTGTTGTCTACTCTCATATTAAAGAGGCAGGTTGAGTGACGGTGGACTTTGCATATGAGCCATTGTCATGCATGCGCTAAATTCTTCCTCCTTGCTGACTTGTAAAACCGTGGGCGAGGCATTTTTAGGTTTGTGTTTACGTCATGAGGGAAGTCACTACTGACCAGGAAAAGTAAGTACTTCCTAGTACTTTATAGTTAAAGGACGAATGATGTAATAAATCAAGGAAACAAGAACCGCCCTGATTACGTCAAACTGATTTGCTTTTTCCCCCAGAGATTTTCTAATCTTACTTAGCTCATGAACAAGACTTTATCTTGTCAACTCACGGACAAAGACACGGTAAGCCCCCGTTTTTATCTTTGAAAAGTGAAACAGTACAGATATATCTCGTTTCCGTATCACCCATTGATTACCTTTCCAATTCCCTTTTCCCAATTCCAGGTCCTATGGCAGCGTTAAATATAAAAAGTCTTATATTCTTTCCTTGTTGACCTTTTTCAATTGATTTACTACAATTTCTTGTGAGCATTCTGTGAGAATTTATTCTCGGTTATCGTAATTTGTGAGTCTTGACTTGGGTGGGATCTCGTTTGGAGTTGAACCAGAACAACATCGTTGAATGAAGAGAATGGAGCTCTCCCTCCTTCCTTTTTCTGATTGTCCTTTTTTGTTAGACGAATGCATGTGAGGTTTCTGGACCTCGCCAATGTTAAGGGAAGGGCAGAGTCTGCTGGGATTTGCGGCTGATTAGATTGCATCTTCTTAAATTACTCCCATCACTGAAAATCCGAGTCTTCCTTTACAACCCTCTCATAAAATCGATATAAAGTAAATAAAAGAGCCAGATTAAGAGACCCAAGGAGCAAAGAATTGTTACTACGATCCAAATATGAGAAGCCATTGGGTTAATCTTAACCTCATTCATTGATTTTAGGACGTAACATTAAACAGCTACTATCCATATATTAAAAATGTTTCTGTAATGGATTATTAATTCGCTAAATTGCTAAATTTATTCTGTGATACGTCTATAATTTTGCTTCTGCCGCTTCCTGCGACGTGATCGAATCACTCCTTTCGAGAAAACAGCATCCTACAGTTCCGTGTTCTTTTTTTAACTTTTAACAGAATATATACACGCTGTAATTTATAATTTCACGACAATAAGTAAATATAAGTGAATATCCAAAGGGGTGATGAATTGTAAGGGGAGCTGGCAAAAATGTGACGTTAATAAGTAATGGACTATTACAGTTAAAGTTCAATAAATTGAATAACGAGGAGTATCTTTGCCCAGTGAGAAACGAGAAAATCAGACTGGAGTCGGGGGACTGACTAAAGTACATAATGAGAGACGGAGTCTCGGAGAGCATCTAAAAGAAAAGCTTATAAGTAATATATAGAAATATATATGTAATGGGAAAGAGGGGCTGAAGTTGTTTCAAACCTTGGATGCAGATTTGAAGACACACCATTGTTGTGCATCAGGAGATCATCTTCGATGGTAGCATAACGATCGCCATGCTTCGAGTATTACTTGTGATGGTATACAAACATCGAATAACACAGGTATATTATTTTGGCAATCAATCTAAATATGCAATCCTTTGATGATTATTGTTTTTAATTTTTCTAATAAAATAATCTTTCAATTGACGAAACCACTAAGTCATAGGGTAGAAAACAGTTTTTACTTAGATTTAATTGCATATTTTAATATTCTTTTACGTCGTAATTTATATAAGCAATTTTACAATTTAATAAATAAGCAATGACCTTTTTGAAAGAAAATATTTTATCAATTCAAACACTTCCCGGATCTGCCACCTGGTACAACATCTGTTCCATTTTTAAAATAAAATTATAAATTTAAAACAAATCACGACAGTTAAATATAACTTTTAACTTGGATAATACTCTTAAATATGCAAACGATTTTGACGATCCAGGTTATCAAAGTTGTTCTCTTAACGCTACTGTAAACAAATTTGCAATCCTTTCGCATCAGTAAAATATCCGGTTTATCGTGATAAGATGCAATTTTAACAGGCTACCATCAACTGACATAGTTCGTTACTAAAAGGAAAAAAGAAAAAGAAGTTTACTTGAGCAGCTGTAGGGAGAGTTTCACCTGTCGCCCTCACGGCAGAGCATATCCACTATTCTCTTCCTAGAATGTAATGAAAATTAAAGATAAATATTTTCATGAAATGAAACCCATGCCATTGTAGTTCCAATCTTGAAATTATTCGGTTGAAAAATACTATAAAAACATTATTTTTCTGTAAATAAAAATATTTTCTATGCGATCAGTTTCTTTCATTTTTGAACTTTCTCTTATCGTATTCTATAAGGAAGTATGAATTTGGTCAGTGTTCTTCATGGAGGTCGAATGGTAAGTTGTTTTTTTCTGTGAATTGCCGACAAAGACGGCTCTTTTAGGAGGCTCGTGCAGTATTGGAAGATTTGTGTTTGAAAATCGGACAGACAAGCGTTGTGTAGCTGTTTAGGGCTATTTTTAGTGGGAGGAGGGATTTATTCTTCGTCACCCATTGTTCCCTTTGCAGCCAGCTGTAGGTCGGGCAGATTTAACCGTGAAGCATTTAGCTCCAAAAGAGGTGTCCCCATGACGGATTTCTTTACAGGGTCCGTAAATATGCCCTAAAACGAACAGAATGCCCCCATACATGTCCAGAACGAATTTTATAACCCATTAGAGAATGATTTTGTCTTCATTATATTTCTTTGTCGGGTGGCACAAATTCAATTCAGCATCCTCCAGCTGACGATGCTATTGTGATCCTTATTTCACGACCTCAACTGGTTCTGATAACTTTTTTTCCGAAAGAGCCGTGGTCAAAGACCTGTTGTGACTAAGACAATTAAACGCCAAAGTTGTTGGCATTTCTTCGGTTCACGTCGAGCGACCTTCGAATTCCAGCTCATGTGTTTGGGAGAGTTCAGATTCAGTGGAGTTCGAATGCACTCGGCACTTGACAAGATCTGACAAATAATTCCAAATTATTCAATGGTTTAAAGTCTTTTTAAACATAACAGTCCATTGAGTGGTTTGAGCTCAGTTATCAGGAATGTTTCTGAGCTTGGTCTATGCTTAAAAGTAATTCTTCATTCACAAAATGGAAGTCATCTCGATTTTTTGACGAGAAAATGTTGAGTTAAATAATTCAGTAAGGTCCACTTTGCGAGTTCGGATGAAGTTAACAACTATTCCTAAATGCTGAATGACTGCAAGTTACTCTGGCAGCCTGTCACTGGGAGAATAACGAACTATTGTTACAAACGGTCTCTCTGAAGACTTCCCATTGTCCCACCTTTCAACCTTGTTCGTTAATTGCAATACAAGGTTTCACAGGAAGACATTTCAGGTAACATTCCCAGTGTTTACATAAGAATCTTTGCGGTGCTATGTAAAATGCTTATGTGGTTCATTTTATGCAATAAATGTTCATAGTACGGTAAGCTCTGCATTACATTACATTTTTAAAATATATTTAAAATAGTGACAAAATAAATTTCGTCGTTATGAAGATTAATGATTTTGTGTGAATTTTTTAAAGTTTGGTTTATTAATTGTCCGATGCGTGGAGGTGATTTACAGGTAGGGAACGTGAAGAAGAGGCTTGAAACGGGTGCGACGAAAATGTTACGACCCCTGCGTATAAAGGAAAGAAAACTTCGTTCGTCTCACAGTAGAGAGGTTAGAGCAATAGGAATATAGACGACAGTCGAGGATCTGTTTGGCTCAGTATAACCACAACTATCAAACACGAAATCTCACTTATAGGCTTCAAAAAATGGAAAAACCATACAATAGTATTCTTAGAGAACTACATATGAATGTCTTAGCCTATTCCAGAAGTGAACAGACCTGAACGGCCTCAACGACGGTCAGTTTTCGTAAATCAGCTTGGCTTCCATATGGCTCATAAGGCAATTCATCAAGGAAAATTTATGGATCTAAAAAGTAGTGTCAGATTTAGTTATGAGATATATTTAATTTTTAACCGACTGTCACGGCTCTTACGACAAATTCCGATTAAATAAATGTATTTTTTTCACAGCTGAAAGCAGAATTCAATGTGATACTTGGATATTACTCTGAGAATTACCGACAGGTTTCATTGAAAAGTGTTCTCTAAAGTATAGAACATACATATGGCCACCGCACATTTGGTCAAAAACCCAAAGAAAAAAAGTAGAATTACAACACACATTTGTTTCTGTGTTTATTATTTTTCTATTAATATCAGAGCAGTGCGTGATAATTATAGACAGTCAGCTCCAAATGTTATTGGAAAAAAGAGTAATAAATTCAAAGTTTTGTTGCAATGTTAAGTACTCTTGGACTAATTCATGTTTCGAGAATCCTTTTAATTTTTTGTGTCCACTTTATGAGTGCAAAAACTGCGTTAAAATGTGGGGAAATTAACACAATACCGCATTTTTTGCAATTTCAAAAGAAAAAAAAGTTGTGGTGACAAAGACATATTCCATTGTCTGTAGAATTGTAGGGGGCAGTTGAGATGATGAGGTTGCTAGTAACTTTTCCAGCAATTCTTTCCGTTTCTTGGATCGGAACTTTATTAAGAATATTATGGCTTTAATTTTCCATTCGCTGAGGGGTAGACGGGACAGGTGAAACTGAAGCTGAGATAGTCAAGGAGGTCCACTCTTCGACTCTACCTTGCAGATGTTTACGGTTAATACACGACACGAACTCATTCATGTCTTCCTTTCTTCCCAAATCGACAATTCCAGAGCCGTTCCTTACCTCTTCATAATTCACGGTCAACACTCAAACAGGTATCCAATGAATATTGTCTTAATAAAACCACACTCTTTGTCATTAAAATTCTAAATTTTTTAGCTACCTCAATTACTCGTTAAAAGGACCACCGTCTGAAAAGCAGTCACCAAAAGGGTTTATTCAACAAGAACGGGAAGAGAATTATGTTCCCATGGCGACGGAGAATCACCTTCCGATACAGAACAACTCAAACTTAGATTAATTAATTGGGAACGACGACAATTTTCGGTTGGATAAATCAAATAAAGTCGGTTTGTATAGCCTTTGTTAGTAAGAATATTATTGTTTGAATTGTACGTTGTCTGAGAGATGGAAGGGAAACTCAGTTTGAGATAGCCAAGGAGGTTCACTGTTGATTCTGCTCTACCCTGGAGAGAGGGACCCAGTTTTCGTTCAATACTATTTTATTCCTTCTCTTCTTCACTTGTTCTGTTTATTTCGCCTTAGAAAAATCCTCGTCATTTCCAAAGCCTCTAGTTATTTGTCTTTTACCCTCATTCCTTCTACAAAATTCACGGTCAACTCTCAATTAGGGAGTCGAATAATTTTACCTCAATAATTGAATATATAAAATAACTAGCTAACTGAATTACCTGCCAAAGCAGCTTATTGAAGTCGAAAGGGGGTCCTGCAGAATTATGTTCCTACAATTGAAACTGAGATTAATTAATTGGAAAATACGACAATTTTCGTTTGGATAAATTAACTAAAGATTGTTTCTATGGCAACTGATACGCAGCAGAAGGGACTCCTTCACCGAGCCCCCCATTAAAAATGGAGAGTAAAGTCGGCTCTTTCCTAACACACGTGAATTAAAACAGTTCTTTGACATATAAAATGAGTCGGAGAATACTTGTCACACATTGATTCTATAATTACGTGTTTTAAATTCAAATGGAAAGCGATCTCGAGGGATACAAACATGAAGAATAAATTGCGTATGAGATTATTCCGATTGTGACGTAACGCGTGAAATATTCTACGACATTACAGTCTTCACGTGCGTAAAAATTCGCTGGAGAAAGAAAGGCTCGGGTCTTCAACTCCACAAAGTAGACAAGTAATGGAAGGAAGAAAAGTTTTTTTTTTTTTCAAAAAAATTAGACGTACTTGCATTTTCCGCCTGCGACGCGCTAAGCTAAGGCGTCCTGACGTCAAAAACGTACGAACGTGTGTCGTTTCGCCTCCGCAGATGCTAGCATTGTCCGTGGGACGCAGGTGTTCCGAAAGGTGTTTATTTGCCAACATATTGGCCCGGGAAATATTCGCACACGTTTGAGACACGCTTCTTCGCAGCTCCGACTGCGCAGCAAACAAACTGCGCACCAACTGGACTCCGCCGAAATCGGAAAGGCGGCGACACCGTACAATTATCCAATAACATATGCTTCACCACCTGGTTCACGTTTCGTCCTCTCCCGGTCATCGATTAAGGATGAACTATAGTTGCAGTTGAGGAAACACAGCACGCCTGAAAAACCCGGGAACGACAACAAAATATATTCGTGTTGTCGTGCCTGCTATAACCTCAAAATAGTAACATATGAGCCTTTAAAAATACACTAAGGTAGGAAGACCACACACATCAAGATTATATATATATAGGTATTCACTTTAATATAATTATAAAATACCAACACGTTGGAACCAAATTATGTGGTATTCAAAATTTTTAAAAGGGAAGAAAATTAACCGGATTTTTCCTTGAATTTAAACAAAATTATTTTAAAGATATAACAAAAGATTATTTATTACAATTTACTTTAAATTTTGTACATTTTTATGTTTTTTAAATTTGCCACAGCTTTAATGATACTCATAATAATCTCTTACTGGGCCTCAAATAATTTTAGTGATTTGCAATTGTCACCAAAAGAAAATACAATTTTAATTTACAGTAACAAAATTGTATAAAAGAATCTAACAAAAAAAACCTAGAGAAATTTTACAAATCTAGAGAAATCTGACGATAAATTATATTTACATAACGGTTTACAAATTAATGTTTCTACATACCGTTTTATTTAGAGTTGCTCTGGTACTGTATTTTGCACTCCACGGGTATTTTGTTTTAAAGAAAATATTTAATAAACAGGCCATAACACTGATTGAAATATCGTTTCACTTCACGAAATTCCAGAGTCTTTCTAACAACTTATCACGAGCTTTACGTCGTCCTATTTATTTAGATTGGTAAAAGTTCAAAGACAAGCGTCAAAGCATTATCGTTTGCAGTTCCAAGCAGACTCGTATCACATGACCAACACATACTTTCGCCATGACCACCCTGGTCAGGCTCCAAAACGCTCTCTTATGACCACTCTGGTTGGGCTCCCAAATCACATTGCCGTGACCACTGCGGTCAGGCTCCCAAAACACTTTGACTGTTTCCGACAAAGATCTGAGCGTCTTATAGACACTTTTCCGATAATAATCGCATAATAATCTTTACAGTCTCTGCATTCTTGCGCCAAACAATGCTCTCGCCTCAATTTTACGCCATCAATAATATTAAAGAAAATTATTAAATAAAACATACATTAAAAATTGTTGATCTCTCTCTCTCTCTCTCTCTCTCTCTCTCTCTCTCTCTATATATATATATATATATATATATATATATATATATATATATATATATATATTGTAAATATTGAAAATAAGTAGAATTACAACACATTTGTTTCTGGGTTTAATATTCTTCTATTAATATCAGAGCAGTGCGTGATAATTATAGACAGTCACCTCCAAATGTTATTGGAAGAAAGAGGATTATTATGGATACTCTTTGTAACAGTGTATGTCTTTGAGATGATCACTAGGGGGGAAAAAGGTTATCGCTGAAGAGAGAGGAGAGATCGGTAAAAAGAGGCGATTCTAGCAATACGTGAGGACGCTCAGCATTCCCCGTGAAAACTGTCTTTGCCGTTGCAAGTGAAACCACTATCATCACTTTTCTCCCTTAATGGTGCATATGTGTTCTCGTATTAACTGAAAAGTGTTCCGATATTCTGGATGAACCAATGTGTCATCAGAGGACCTGGACAACAGCGGGGATCGCCGGAAACGACACCAGTATTGTAAGGTGAATGTCATACTGAAAAATTAATTTAAATTGATCATTATTTTATTTTATTTCATTGGCTATCCTAAGCATTCGGAACCCCCCCCCCCCCCCCACACACACACACAATATCCTGAGAAACTTTGTTTTTCCATCATAATTAATATTGTATATGTTATATAAAAGTGAGACATTCACAATTTATATTATGGTAATTTATTAAAGACGATCAGATGAAGCCCCACGTTGGAGTGCAATTTGTGGTAATTTATTTAAAGACATTTAAATGAACTGCACGTTGGAGCAAACAAATTTTATATTAATTGAGTGTCCAATGATATGAAATGTTAAACAAGCAATTAAAATTTATTACGAACAATCAATTAAATTTACAAATGTTATTGAGGCAAATAATTAAAATACATTACAATTAATATTTTATAATAAAATCACGGGGTCGATTACTGGGCCTTTAATAAAGAATACTTATTATACATTCAAATTTTACCAAGCTATCAATCACTAGATTATTACAATGCAAAATATAAAATATTAAATTTAAAATCTGAACGAAATCGGAAATCTGACGATAATATCATTTACATACGGGTTTACAGTTGTGAATTTGTGAACTTTTACCTTAATGTTTCTGGTATTCAAGGAAATTGTCTCGTGAACACACACACACTTATTAACACTTATAGACAGAATTTTTTTATACACTGACTCTAATAATCAACACATTTTGCTTTCCAAAATGATTTTCAATGCTTGATTCGCTGTTCCTTTTAACGAATCTTATTAACACGCTCCAAAGTTTGTTAACTGCTGGATGCAGTTACCCCAAAAATGGAAGAAAATGGTCTAACTCAGAACTCTAAATAGTTAGCGTTGGATCGACGTAATTATCTGCTCACAGACTGCACGATATCATCGATGGAATGACATATCGACGGTGTTTCAGGTCATCGCGGAAGATTGAGGAAGTAAATCGGCTAGACGACTTAAAGTGAGAAAAAATAAGCCATTGGGCAAAATCGTGAAGGAATGTTACAGGACGCGTCCAAAGACCTGCTAGTAGGCACAACACTTGATAATATATAAGCGAGTAAGGATGTGACACTGTCAAACAAGTTAAAATAATTTGTATGGAAATGAAAGAGAGACAGTAAGGCCGCTTACCTGAAAATTGATGGTCGGTGTCGCCATGTCTGACAGGAGCAAGTTCATCAAATTTTTGGAGGCGTCAGCCGTCTTCCTCAAGCTATACGGCCGAGTGGCATTTTCTGATAAGTTTTGGGAAATAATATTGAGCTGATTTACCACAGTTTCCGAAAATAATTAGACAAGAAAATTATGTAAACATGAGGGGATAAGGTCGTTCCTCTGGGACATTCTCCACGTTCAAAGAATGTTTAGGGATTTGTGTCGTCTTATGTAACCCGCAGGAGTTAAATTTATGCAAACAAACAACAAGCGTAATCATTTATATTAACTGAGCCATCTCAAGAATGAAACTTCAGAAAACCAAGCTTTCAACGGTATCATAAATATTTCATCCTTATGATGTAGCAGGTTGTATTTTTACGTACGCTATAAATATATTTAGTTTATTTTGGTTGAATCGATTCCTGTCGCCCAGGTGCTTGTTAAAAGAAGGTATTTCATATATTGAAGAGGATGATGTAAGGCATTGACTGGAAGTGGGATGTATTTGAACTGTGGATTAAGATCCCTAGTCACATTGAGTACCATTAAAATAATATTAATAAATTGAATTATTGGATTCAGTCTGAATCATGAATATATTTGTGTCGCTTTACCCTTTTTAGGGTTCGAGCAGATAAAATTGAATGGTTTTTAAATTATGGGTAAAGCTTTGTGTTATGAAAATGTAAAAGACGGTACTACGTTGAAGTAAACATGTTCATTGGAGAAAAAATCAGTACTTATTTGAGGTAATTACTATAAATTAGTAGCAGTGAATTGAAGTATGAGAAATAAAGCATTTAAAATTGAGCCAGGTTTAATTTCTCAATTTCAAAAATAATTATGGAAAATCCGGAGAAAATGTAGTGGAAATATATTATGAAGAAATATGAAGGAAAGATTATTTTAGTTAAGTGACTCAATTAATCTGGAGTTAATTCACGAGAGGATTCACGGAAATATTTTAATTCTTCCAAAGATGGAGTCAATGTATTTGCAGTTATCGCATATATACAATATCGTTCTCTTTGTTCGGAACGGAACTTTTTTTTACTATTTGTCTGCGATGTGTTGCAATGTGTTGATAATGGTGTAGTAACAGTTGCTTTGTTATCTGTTGCGAGCACGAAAAGAACATCGAGCACCTACCTTAAACTACAAACATTTCACCATTACAATTATCAGCACTTCTGGGCGTACGATTATACGTATTTCCGTTTCATTTTTAAGTAGTTCTGAAATCATTGAAAGTTCTCTCTAACTGATATTATTTTAACAAAAAGCAGTTGTCCTGCAAAGGCTTATATCTACTCGAGTAGCACCAGGTTGAAAACTACATGAAACTTCGTCCGCCAAGAGAATAGTCGGCCGGCAATGAATAAGAATATAGAGGTGTAAGTACTCGATTTTTTTTAGATTTACATGTTACATGAGGGTAATCCACATGGATGCAACTCCCCTTTAATAGCACAGGAAAGAATTTAAAAAGAGGGATGTGGATGGGTTGAGGAAGGTTGCCAAGGGTTAAGTAGGGCCCTCGGCCTACAGATTAAGGATCCTACCCGGCATTCGATTAAAAGTTAAGGCAGGTAAAACCCAGAGAATCCTCCATCAGGTAGGTCGGGCATGTAGTACTTGTCCCACGACCTTCCGATGGCGGAGCAGGGATTTGCTGTGGGGACGCCTCGACCAGTTTAGGAGGCAGCTGGCCAACTGTTCCAATGGAAATAGCGAACAACTCTTACTGTATGCCCAAGGTCTGTGACCCCGGAACATACACCTCTCAAAACAGGCTTGTGGATACCTTAGTTCAAATACGGAGATTTTCAGGACAAAGAGGAATTTCAAACGATTATTTGATATTTCTCTCCCGCGTCCTCAAATGATATTGGAGATAACGAGAAGTTGCCACCGACGTTTAGAGGTAACCGTTTCATCTTAAAGGAGTTAAGAATATCTGTTCTGAGCAGTTGACTGCACTGAACAATGTACGGTAAGGCCCTTGAAGAACTTGAATTAATAATAAAAAGGGCAAACCCGAATTACATAGTCCAAAAATTGTCATTTAATTTCTTAATTTACCCAAAATAAACAATAATTAACCTTTACTTGGGGAATTCTGGAACAACGCCATACTAAGCACCTTGACGTCTTGAAAAGGATCTGCACTGTAAAGTATGCAGTTTAACGCAGGGAAGGAAAACTTCATAGACGTTCGCCATGACTTTTGAATGAATTACCAGGCAAATTCTTTGAAACAAACAAGGATGTCCTTTCCGCATAATGTCAGTTATCTTCTCACGGTGACACGAGGTAATAAAAGTGTAACTATGCAAGGTCATTCGTAATGTGCTAATGAAATATTTTCCTACACTCTTTGAAAGTGATATTTTATCATAGTTGTGGTGCAGTTGGATCGCCAATTCGGAAAAACTGTTGCGATATATCGGACAATATTGCAAACTGGCGTTTACAATTTGGTTAACGAGGTTCTCTTGTCTTCTAATTGACTTATTTGCTGTTATTAAGGTATTTCATTCTTCTCTGACTACCGTACTCGATGACACGGGCATTGGATTACCCCCGAATAACGTTCAACACGTATTATCAATTTAATAGTGAGCGTAATATTAAAAAATTGGAATATCTCTGGAGTTTATTGAAAAATCAGTTATAATTTTTGATCATTTGTTAAAGATTATAAAGAAATAATTAAAAATCTGTGCTATAATTACGTTTGCGTGAGGAAGCAAAAACTTAATTGGATTTCACCGTGACCTTTGAATTTATTACCGTGCGTGTAACTGAAGCAAACAAGGATGTCTCTTTGCATAATGACACAGTTTACCTTTGGCGTAATTAATTCGTTAATTTGTGGATTCTATAACAAGCTAATTTCCAATTAGACGCTAAACGAGTTGATCAATGGACCATTTTCGGACCAGATTATATTTTGTTGTTAAATTTAACAGAAATATGTGGACAGGAGCTACGTAGATATTCATTACGGTGCCCTTGCACATAATTCCGAAGAATAGCGCGAAAGAAACGAGGATATGACTGTGCAAGATGACGTCTTCTCTTGGATTTGCCGTGTTACACAGGACAATCCGATGAACGTCTGGGAAAATACGTCGTGGTCGGGGACCTGGAGAGATCTGTCGAAACAATTATCAGTTGCTGGAAAGATGGAGGGATAGATGTGAAGGCATTCGGAATAGACTTCCTGTTTGGACACTCCAAACACGCTGGCCCATGAAACACCACCACCTGGCGAAGAAGCAAACAAATCTCGGAGGGGCCATTAGTGGAACCAAGAAATGCTCAGAGCAGCTCTCAAGAGAATCGTTGGCTCTTTATTTCCAATAAATTACAAAGAATATGATTAATAAGGCAGCAACAAAATGTATTTGATATTTAAAATAGTTTAAATTTCATTTTTATGTCAAATTAAATATCAATGAATATGTAACGTTAATATTATGAATATTAATATTTTTAAATTAATTAAGAATATTAGTAACCTCGCTTTTTTGCAGTCACAAATAAATAAAATTGTATATATTCACAGAATTTGTTAAAGAATATTTCGGCTTTAAACCTTCTTCATCTTCACAATAAAAATTAAAAAACAGATTTCCTCATCTTCATAGATATTAATTCATATGTAAAATAATTAAACCTATCATGTAACAAATGGTGATACGAATATTAATATATATGAAATTCAGTTATCGATTTTTAATTCTTCGCTCAATAATTATATTTTATACATTTTGATTGTGAAGATGAAGATGGCTTAAGGCCGAAAGTTTCTTAAACAAGTGCTTTCAAGATATCCAAATTCTATTTATTTGTGACTGACAAAAATGCGGGGTTATTAAAATTCTAATTGACTATATATTTTTTCGATTAAGTGGAACAAAGCCAATGATACACAGTCTTTAATGGCAACTGCATCAATCGTCTTCATATCACTGATTTTATACAAAACTATGTCGGAGCCTGGCGTTGCCCGGGCGGTCATAATTAAACTCAGCGACATCCTTAATCCCGGATTTGACTCTAATCTCGGTTATTTTTAGTAACGTTCTTCCATCCCCCACTGCTGTGGGTGCTCCACTCCAATACAGAAAGGTGTAAAAATTATATTAACAAAATCGTGAGAATCACTATCAATATTTTTGACCCCAAAAATGTTTATCCAAATATCGGCCGTGTGATAATTTCCACCCTCATCCGCCACCACAGTGTTACTGGTTCGAAAGGAACACGTATACGAAATTTGGACAAATTTGCTTCACGGGTGAAGATTTGTATGCGGAACATACACAAGAACAGTTTAATCATTAGAAGATAAAATAAATTAAAATGAATTTTAATCACTCTGACGTCCAGCAATATTCGTCATATTATTAACATATCTTTCATTTCGTTCTATGAAATATCCTGCGACGAGAGAAGCCCCAGCCCCGTCCCTCCTGCGTGTGTTTAATTTTCTATTCTCCCCACAAGCTACTGTTTGATACTCCACAATCGATAAGGAGGGCGACAGTCGGCAGAAGGAGAGAATTACAGATACGAAGCTGCAGGACCAGCGATAAGTGCGGCGTATCGATCTTCATGGCGCGTGTACAGAGATGTCGCTCCAACCAAACAAGTGAGGTTCCTCGCACATGCGATCCTCACACACAATTGCCGAGGGGAAAAAATAGACGCGTACATGTTGTTTTACAATTTTGATAAGATATATTGTTTTGCGCCATATTAGTGGCTGTTGACCGTTGTATATATGGTTAAGGGATGATAAATTTATTTTACTATTACCTTCAGAAAATAGAAAAAATCAGTAAGAATAAAAAAAATATTTATATGAGAACTTTTAATTGAAAATATTAAAGAAAACTGCTAAAGTATTTTTGTCCATTTTCTAACAGTTATTAATATATCGTATATACATGAATTTATTACTGTGTTTAAGTATACACTTTGTGGTAACTACAAAAAAATCTAAATATATCAGTAAAATGGCCTTTAAATAAATCTTAGTCTTCCCTGATAATAAACACTCCAATCAAACAGTATCGCTGCTGAATCTATCAACTTACCAGCACCGCACTTCACGTCAATTTGTATTTTATTTTTTTACGCTTCATGAAATCGACCTCCCCCCAAAAAAACACTACTGTACGTTGTTTATGAAGATAATAAAAAATTTCTTTGCTTCCCGCGTTTGACGTAACTAGGCTTTTGGATTATGGAGCTGTAATTCCTTTGAATGGCCTTTCCCTCTGCAAGAGCTTTTGAATAGCCTTTCTCTGTCCCTCCTGCTCTCAGATAATTCCCACCTAATTGCTCCACTTTTTTCATTCACATCACTACGCCCTATGCGTACAAATTTAGCTGCCCTTTCATGCACGTTTTCCAGCGATTCTATTTGGCCGTTTCCCATAAAGTCTGTTAAGGCATCTCTTTGAATTGGAACTCCGCCTTTTTTAATTTCCTCATCAGGGAATTTAAAAAATTATGCATATATATTGTGAAGATAAACAATTTTGTAATGTACGTTTAAAATAATTTTCTTTAATATTATTGTCGGCGTAATTATTGAGGCCAGAGCATTTTTTGGCGCATGAATGCAAAGACTGAAAATGTTTATACGCGATTATTATCGGAAAAGCTTATGTAATACACACACAGAACTTTGGCGGAAACAGCCAGTGTGTTTTGGGAGCCTGACCGAAGTGGTCACGTGAGTGTGTTTTTGGAGCCTGACCAGAGTGGTTTTGGAGCCTTACCGGAATGGTCCTAAGAGTGTGTTTTGGAGCCTGACCAGAATCCAGAGCGGCTTATATAACCAGACAGTCTGGAAATCGTGTCGATTCCACGCGTTGTTAGAAACGTATATTTATATATCATACAGCAATTATAAATAAGCACACATTACAAATAAAGTACTGAATGAAATCAAAAGTAAATTATAACCATACAATTGAATGGAACATATACCACCCATTCAACATGTCCAAGTACTAAAGTGGAAAGCAGTTATACTACTTGGATTAATAAGGAAATCAATCAATCAAATGTAGTTCGAGTAACCGTGATGCCTTGGCAATTGTCTCCCCTAGTTCTGAACGAGAAAGTAATTACTTAAGGAGCAAGTATCAGTTACAACTTTTAAGAGAACGATTTATAAATTTCTCTTTCGAGTGGAACGCACATTTCTGAACAATATTTTTACAACTATTTTGTCCTTTGCGTCCGCCCAAGATTTTAGTGAGACAGTAACTAAAAAGATCAAATAGCCTAGTCTGGAAAGTTTTTTGGTTCATTGTTCCTGAACCTGGAAAAGTGAGCATGATTGGCTACATCAAAGTACAAAATATTTTTGTATCAGAACTATTTATGTGAGTGTTATTTTCATAGGTAAAATCTAAATCAAATTGTTAAAATAGTTGTTAGTTTTTTATTTTCCACTTACGAGAGTAGTTCAATAAGTTATTCCTCCTATTTTTTTTCTCCTTAAACAAGTTAGTTATGTGAAAATTTTGAATTTGGCGCGATTCCTCAAACATTCTTCTCTAATCCTCTGCAGTAACAACTTCCTAAGTCAACTGGTGGCAGCACTGCACCCTCTTGCAAAATGGCTGACCATTACGTACGTATTAGACAGCGTTCTGTGACTGAATTCTTAGATGCGGAAGGTAAAAATCCATTCCCATTTAAGAAAGACTGAAAAATGTGCATGGTGATGCATCAGTCGATGTCAGCACTGTTCAGTGATGGATTCGTCGCAGTAACGAAGCTTAATGGCAAAGAATAGTAAAACTTCCGTGCGTCGATGGCTTAGAAAGCGAAAACACCCTTTTTACCACAGTTAAAAGGTGTACAAAAACTGTGGAAAATGACGGAGTCTAAATTGAAAAGTGATTATTTAATCAAGAATGATTATGCTCTGTTAATTGCATTTAATTGTCTTGACAAATAAAAGAGTGAAAAAAGTAGGCATTACCTATTGAAAGAATTATAATAAATTGTTTAAAATACTAAATTCCTTTTAACTTCATATTTGTCACGGCGGTTTCATAGATTTAAAACTACATAATGAAGTAACTGTCGTTTCCTAATTAACTTGGAATATACATTACATGTGCTATATCAGGTAAATATATACTCATTTTCATCTATAAAGTCCTACTAGACATTTGTATATATATATATATATATATATATATATATATATATATATATATATAACTCGTCTGTAAATGCTGCGATATGCACCTAAGATTTTATGCTAATGAAACCACTACAACAATGACGTCAAGACTTGCGTCATCAACTTTGCACTTTGCTTACCACGGGACATCAGAATCCTGAAGACGCTTCTTCTTGCACTCAGCAACAATCTGAGGCTGCTGAACATAGAACAGGAAGGCTGTGATAGAAAACTCACTACATGTTGTTGCTCTGGAATGGATAAATTACGCCCAAAAATATTTTCCACGAAAATCTTCCCGCTCGATCCATCAGGTCTGGAATTAATTATTTATGATAAACGTGTGTGTGAGTAGTTGCGAGTAAGTAACCCGCAATTTCTGTAATGGTTGGTTCTACATTATTCACAGTCCATCACCCCACAGGAAGAGGTACGAGTTTGAAGACTCGACTGTGTATAGCGGGACATGAAACAGGACCTCTTTATTCAACTCAACGTTCCGGTTTCTAACGTAAATTTTCTTTATATATCGTATGTAAATTAACAAATATTGACGTGTAGATTAAACAGCCTTATGTAACACCCTCGAATGATTTTTTTTTACTGGGACTCAAGAGACTAATTAATAACTGGCGAAACGACTATTAGATCCTGCTGCGTAAATTTGCACTGAGGTCGTTGCCATATTGGTGATGTATGACCTTCAAGTTTATTCAGGACAATCAGGATATCACTTTTCAGCACGACGAGACACTGCTCTTTTATTCATATCCATATGAAAAATTAAAACCAACCCTTTCCATCACAAAGCAACGTGATAATTACTGTTTATATACTAAGAGCGGGGTAGGGAGAAATAGGAAGTCTATGGACTGATTCCCTTTATTCCCTGAAGAAAAAAAAATATTTTTATTGCTCGAAACGTCCGGTTTCTTTCACTCTTTCCTAACCACTTTTCTCCTTCAATCGATTCTTTTCTTTCTATAGTTTCTCTATAAATCATACAAAGCAATACCCGACCAACACTAACCAAGTATTATAATCCTAATGATACCGTATTATCCTTTCGGTGAGTGTTGTAACCTTCAGTTTCCAATTAAATATATTACCCTCCAAGTCTGGATCGAGGTAGAATCAATTAACTATGGAAGAAATTGTAATAACGGTCAGCCAAATTAACAGTTTCATCGCTGTCATTATAGGATTTAAATGTTTTGTGAAAAAAAAATACAGCTCCAAGTGAAGTGGTGAATTGTAAATATTAAATATTTTTCGCATCCAGAGTAAAAAACTGACGTCACAACAGTTTTGCTTTCGAAGCGACATTTGTCGGGAAGAGGTGATACTTTTGATGTGAGCCATCACGATATCTAGCAGAGAGAAGGTGAACTTATGCAACAAAGCCATGACGTTATATTTCGTACGTGTCGCATACCATTCATTCCATTTAGATCTTTTACGAGTGTTTGCGTTTGGAATAAAAATCGTCATGCAGAAAATTTCGAATCGTTTCCAAAACAAACGTATGAAGTCCACCATATATTTTGATGTCGTTTTTTCTTGACTTTGTGACATTTGGTAAGAGTAAATGACGTCGACGTTGCGTGACAGTGAACGTTTCGTCCGTGAATGTCAGTGACGACTGGTCAGTCCGTTGTGGCCCAAGGTCGATCAGATCAAGGATCGAGTCGGATCTCGAGGCGGAGAGTCGCAGAACCTTCATCGAGGACAGGACCCGGTCTGGCTGTAGCAATGTCGGCCGGTTCTCTAGATTCAAGATCAAGGAAATCCGGTATATTTTCGTGAGTGACGTTTAAACATCCGTGTGTCCCTTTGTGAATGAAACAGGAAGCAAGAGTGACGGAGATTATTGATGAGGTCATCACGTTTTTTAGCCGTCATCCTGGAGGCTTTAAAGAGTTACGCATCTTCCCGGAAGGGAATCTTCCTCTACCAATTTAATTCTTACTGATTCACAAACCGGTGCAATACTTAATTCATTTCCTTTCACGATCCTTCAGGATGATAAATTGGAAATCACTCTAGGGGTTCCACCCTTATACAGATCTAAAAGTATTATCTTTAAACAAAAGGTGACTGCAATGTCCCCCTCAATACAATTATACTTAATTACTAGGATTGTAACTGATACTTGCTCCTTAAGTAATTACTTTCTCGTTCAGAACTAGGGGAGACAATTGCCAAGGCATTACGGTTACTCGAACTAATTTGATTGATTTCCTTATTAATCCAACTAAAAGTAGTATAATTTCTTTCCGACTTTAGTTTAATTATATCTGGATTACATATTTTTACCTTTCTGTTTTTATATACTTTTGTCAGTTATACACTTCCATACGTCCGAATCATTAAAGAATTTGATTCCAGTAATTCTGCCTCCATTTACAGAAACTTTGTCATCTAAAACAAGTTACAATGGAAGACGCCAGGGAAATAAGAGCGAGAAAATAATAAATGAAAACTCAGTGAAGTGTTACCCAATATATTTTTTTAAGTACTGAAGTCAATCACAGAATATTTCAGTATTATTCTTTGAAAATGTCACTAGAATAAAAAGCCAAATGAATTATGTCGTTATTTAATGGAGTTGGATTGTGCTTGTATGCCAAAACAAAAATTTCTTCATGTACCAAGATTAACGAACACAAAGCCAACATATGAAACTTTCTACTGATCAACATAATCCAATTACTAAACTTTATTTTGATCATAGTCCTGTATTTTATTGTGGAATAATATATTATTAATGGCCATACAAGTCGTAAAAATAAAGTTTAATAAAAAAAGACAATTTGTTCATATCAAATTTGAACATTTAGGACCCCTTCCGGTAATGACAATAAATAATTACGAGATTTTAAAACTAAATGTTACATTTTGATATAATGGTGTAAAACATATAGTTAATCATCATTATATGTAATTAAAATATTTATTATATGAAGACGTCCTAATTTTAGAACGGTTAATAATTATATTACATTTTTAAATTGGCTGATTATTTTCAATACATAAAATGCTGCATATTAAAACTATGAAAAATTCTGTAATTCTCAAACTTTGATATTCAACATTTAAATTATAGCTATGATTTATTTTTTTAAAATCTCTGATGGTTTTGCTGTCTTTGTTCTTACGAGACATTATAGATTAACTTTTTCTTTCGAACGAAGATATTGCAATTGTGTGACGTTGACACAAAATTAAGGTTTTGAGATGCTAATATTTTTCTTCTCTGAAAATATAGATCGGTAATGATTCATATATAATTATAATTACAGACGGTAAATTTTGCAGTTTTACGAAATTTAAGATGAAGAAAGGATAAACTGTTATAGATTTTTGCTTCTTGCATCGCAGCTACTTCAAAGAGCTTCGTTCACGTCTAAGTCTGTGGCGATAGACAAATCACTTCGAGTTATCGAAGCATCGCTGCCTGCTGTGATAATGAAATTACACTAAACACACAACGAGCAGTCCCGAGTGATGCCACAAGCCAACCCGACGGGTTGCAACAGCATAAATATAAATTTCCTCCCTTTCCTTCGCATTGGAAGTATCGATCGCCCGAGGGCTCTTATAATTGACGGAGGGATACGCAACTGAGAGGGTTTTATTGAGAAGGGAGCTCCAGGCGTACACACAGGAATTAGCAGAAACTCCACTTACACGATTCACTTCTTAAAGATTGAAAACTAATAACTAGACGGGATAAAACTGCAGGTAAGAAATTTCTGGTTTCACTCTGTCGACCACAGTTAAAATTTATAGGCGCAACAAGACATTAATTTCTTTAGCAACTTATTCATTTCTCCCCAAAACGTCTATTCAAATAGACAACTGTTCACTATTAGAATACCTTCAATAGTTTTGGTTAATAATAATGATTTATTTATCAAAATTACTTCTGTACACAAACACCACCCACAATTTTTAATTATATGTCTTAATTGAACTAGTACTAAATTTATCAACAGTCTCAGAACTTCTAACTTAATTCTGTTCTACTTTTGATTATTTCTATCTAACCATTCCTTGCCTGTGTCAGACTCTGCCATTGCTTCTAACATTGTGTGGGTTGCTATCATACTTATAACATAAATATATATTAAAATATGGTGACAAAAATCATTGATACATTCCTCTTCACATCGTTGTTACACTAATTCTTTTATTTTTATATAAAATAACTCTTAACGGAAATTATTAAGCCAACCAACACAACACAATAATTATATATTTATATTTTTTGTTAAAAATTTTGGTACTGTTATAGTACTACATGTGGAGCAGGCCTTTGTGTATGGATCAGAAACGCGGACAATAAGAAAGAGGGAGAAGAAAAGCCTGGAAGGTTTTGAAACTTGGTGTTTGAGAAGAACTGAAAAAATAAAGTCGACATATTTGGTAATTTTTTTAAGGTGTAGACTGGCTATGTTTAGAGTGATCCACATAGTGGCAACTCCCCTCTTATATCATAGGAAAGGGAGTGAAAGGGGGGATGCGGAAAGGTAGAGAAAGGTAGCCAAGGGTTAACTGCGGCCCCCGGTGCAATTCGCCTAAAAGTGATGCAGAGAAAACCCTAGAAAAACCTGCATCAGGTTGGTCGGGTATTTGGTACTTGTCCCACGCTCTTCCGATGGCGGGAGAGGGGTTTGCTGTGGGGTCGCAGATTTCCCCTCGCCGTGCCTTGACCAGTTTAGGAGGCAGCTGGCCGACTATTCCAATAGGAATACCGAACAGCTCTTACCGTATGCCCAAGGTCTGCGACCCCGGAACATACACTTCTCAAAACAGGCCGAGGTGCCTCGGCATGTGGGAAACTTAGTTCAAAAACCAGAGATTAAAAGGTTATAAGAAGAATAAATGATAAGGTTTGACTACGGTCTTTAAGAGAACTGGAAACTGGATTCGTCATTTCGTAGGGAGAAAAAGTTTATTGCTCATCATTGACGGAGAGAGAAGAACATATTGGATGAAAGGACAGGGCAAGGTAGAGAAGGATATTTAGTAATAAATAATATAAAAATCCTAGCATTCTACTAATATTTCTGCATACATAAAATATATGACAATCCATGTTTAAACTTAGATGTAATATAACTTCGAAGTATTGAAATTGGTTAATTTTGTCTATTTTACCCATAACTAGTTCAAGACTGATCTGTCACATCAATATACGTCAATGTATTTCTGCTTTTGAATGTAAAATATGTTACCAGATACAAAAATGACAAAGTGTGTGAATACAGTTTAGTTCATAGCGTTAATATCTAATAACAAATAGTGTGTAATTAGTATATTTTTATTCTAATATCAAACAGTGTAGGTTGAATTGTGTCCATGTTAAAAAACAACAGAAATATATTATACTTATTCGGGCTATTACAAAGAAATTTGCAATTCTATATTAATCATAACTCACAAGAGCTAAAGTCCCCTACAACCTCCGTTTTAACTTTCTCAGCCCAGTCTATAATTTTAGAGCAATATCCCAATCTTCTTCAGTCATATGCGAGTCGTATCTCTGGAGAAGACTGAATTTAGTAAGTTCATCCCTTTAACGAGTGGTTAGACCAGTGTGCCCAGCTCTTCTACAATGATACAAGTGTCGGACTCTTTCTACCTCTTAGACAACGGAAACCCCGAACAAACAAGTCGCGATATGATATTCAGCCTCGTGATAGCGTATATATTTATATTGAAGAATCTACTTTTAAGACAGTCGGAGCAGAGGTGACATAGATTGAAAGCAGTCTGCGAGTAAAGTGCATTGCGTGTGAGGTGGCATCACGTTTATTTACAGCATCACTTGATGAAGCATAACTAACAGGACACGACGAGTATATTTAGAACGCTCGTGATGTCGTAACGTCTACCTGTGCACAAACCATCTGCGTACGGCCTTGTTGTTCATTTATTACACGTCCACGTGCCGACTTGCGAGGGAAAATAACATCTGTGGTTTGCGTAGAGTCCCGCCGTGTTCATACAAAAACTCTGGCTTTTGGTGAAATGGACGCTTGTGTGCATCAGTTAAAATTATTATTTAACTATTGGAAAAGCTTATTTTTAATTCTATTAATTAATTCAAAATTAGTCATAAAGTATAAAACTTGTACTGTCCTCGAGTATTTATTTAATTTAGTAACCGCAGGTCGTATCGGCTTGCACAATATTCATCTTTTTAAGCCCATTTACGTAAAATGTTATATGTAATTTTTTTAAAAAAATAAACACTGAAGTACTAGTTTACTTTTAAAAAATTCTATTTTACTTATTCTTATTTAATTTTTTTGTGTAAACAGGTTACACGAGGGAAATCCACGTGGTGGTCAATTGCCCTTTAATAGCATAGGAAGGGATTTGAATGGGGGTATGCGGAAGGGTAGAGCTAGGTAGCCGAGATTTAACTAGGGCCCCGAAGTAGTATAGTTTAAGGATCCTACCCGGTATTCGCCTAAAAGTACTGCAGGAAAAACCCTTGAAAATCGATATCAGGTAGGTCGGGCATTTGGTACTTGCCCCACGCCCTTCCGATGGCGGAAAAGGGGTTTGCAGAAGGGTCGCAGCTTTCCCTTCTCCGTGCCTCGACCAGTTTAGGAGGCAACTGGCCGACTATCCCAAAGTCTGCGACTCCGGAACATACACCTAATTTCGACCTTTTGATCCCCGACTGCGAGGGAGATTAAAAGGTAATTATATCCTTACGTATACAAGTCTAACCGTCGTTGATGTGGCGGCTTGTGATTGGTGCTCGGCTCTGATTTATCATTTCCTTTCATGCATCCTCGTCCAGCCTCATGTATCTCGCAGTCGTATCCCACGTATAACAGGTTTAACTTCAAAACCATTCCTGGTTTGAATGAAGACGTTAAAATATTATTCATTTTATAAAATACTTTTGACGAACCACAGCAAGAAGGGAATAAAGACACGTATCCCTTAAAGGGAAAAGGCCCTACTGACAAATATAATTACGAAAGATACCTGGACGAAGCCTATTCCTGGACCTGAAACATGGACATTAAGAAATATGGAGAAGAAATATCTGGTAACTATAATGAGAAAAATAGCTGGAAATAATAATAATGAGAAAAATAGCCAAATAGAGACCAAAGAAGTGATGATTTAAATACCTCAAAACGTTTCTGAAAACCTTGTTCCTTTCATCAGGTGTTAAGAAAACTAAACAACACAAGAGCCTAGAGCGACTCAACTGCACAATTCAGTTGACAAGACTCAATAGCTTTAAAGAAAGGCTGTTTTTCTCATTATTATTTTCCAAGAAGACAAAGAATTTTCGTTTTAAATACCTGGAAAGTTATGAAACGCGGTGTTGGAGAAGAATCGAAAATAACTAGTCAGATATGGTAGAAGACGAAGACGTTCTAAGAAGGGCTACAGTTTTTAAGAGAAACTGGACCGAACACATACTAAGGAGAAACTGTTTACTGCACGAAATCAACGAAGGATACACGGATGGCGACTTCAAGGGAGAAATAAGAAGATATTCGGTGTTGAAGGAAGAAGCAAAGGACTGGGAAAATTACAGACCAAGTCCAGTAGGCACAACACTGAATAATAAACAGAAGACTGTAAAGACTGCATGAATTTGTAACACATAATCGTTGTGGATTTCTTAAATTAAACTTAAATGAGTTGGGGATCTCCAAAATATTGAGTTAGATAGAAGTCTCGTACCATTGCACGATGTTTTCTCCGAAAAGTACACACCGGCTTAAAGCAAGAAAGTTACAGCCCTTTAAGACCAAGGTGGTTCGCCAATCACGTTGATCTCGAGTGGACCAGCGTTAGATTGAAGCACATTTCCGGCCCGTACCTAAGTTGTAGGAGCATGTGTGAGTATTTCAACACTTGGCTGAGGGCTTCAGCGAGCTAAATGGAGATAGCCGTGACCCAGTTTCGCGCTCCACGTCATTACTTTCGTCTTCCAAACAAACTCGAGTGATGCAGTCATCCGGCTCTATATATACACTGAGAATTCCAGTTGGTTTGGATAGAAGTCTGGTACCATTGCACGATGTTTCCTCCGTTAGCGACTCATTCTGGAAAAAGCAAGAAAGATGCTCGCCAAATTCATGGTTCTCGGTTTTGTTCTGCCAACGCAGAGAACAAATTTCAGTCACCTTCGTCGGATCCGGCCAAGAATAATAAATGTATAATATTAATTACTGGCACGGGTCAGAAGGACATTTGAAGGATTTAAACAAACAGAAATACTAAAGCAATAAATTTCTCGGGACAATCAGGAAAGTATTGTATAGCGGACATGTTAAGACGTTTCATAACCTAACCACGTTTTTTCCGCATGTAGTCATGGACATTCTCGCATTTTTACGATCGTCGGACCAGTAAAAATGGCGTTTTATTAAAGTAGCCATTTCACACCACACTAATATCTCAGTACTTCATTAACCAAAGTTATTGCTTACAATAAACCAGTTTCCCTTCCATTTGCGACGGAACAAGTCGCAGAAAATTATTACAAGAATGTCAATCAACGTTTACCGTAAATAAAAGAAACTTTTTTTGGAGGGGGGGGGGGAAAGGCTACATGAGGGTAATCCACATGGTATATCATAGGAAGGGATTTGAAAGGGGGGATACGGAAAGGTAGAGGAAGGTAGCCAAGGGTTAACGAGGGCCCCCGGGCTATGGTTTAAGGATCCTACCAGGCAATTCACCTAAAAAAGATGCAGGGAAAACACTAGAAAAACCTGCATCAGGTAGGTCGGGCATTTGGTACTTATCCCGCGCCCTTCCGATGGCGGAAGAAGGGTTTGCTGTGGGGTCGCATCTTTCCCCTCACCGTGCCTTGACCGGTTTAGGAGGCAGGTGGGCCGACTATTCCAATAGGAATAGCAGACAACTCTTACCGTATGCCCAAGGCCTGTGACCCCGGAACATACACCGAGGTGACTCGGCATGTGGGAACCTTAGTTAAAAAAAAGATCTTGAATTAGTAATGCCTAATAAAACGTTTTCGAGAAAGCTGAAATTAATTGTGTCACTCTGGATGTAGTCATTTCAGCTAATACCGGCACGGGATGAAACCCTACTAGTGGTGGGGGCTTTAAAAGGGGCGAGAATTTGATAACGACCGAGATTGATGTGGAATCCAGTCACTCAGGTTAATTATGATATGTTCAGCACCAAGAGTGGGCGTTAAGGGGGATGTGAATCAAAAATGATGCGAAAACGACCGAGATTGGTGTCGATTACACAATTTTATTCCTGTCGAGATCAGCTCCTCCAACATGGGGTGGAGTTTGGAAGAGGTTAATTATCTAGTATTCCAAATAACGAATAGATTAGTGTCGAAATAATTACTTTTCAGGTCTAAAAAGCTGGTTACTTATAAAACAATATTATGCAATATTTGTTACAATAAATAAATAAATAATTTTCCATATTGATGACTAGGTCATATTTCCTCGTACTACTTCCGAATAATAAAAAATTTAACAAATGCCCGGAATACAATTCGAGGCCACAGTATTTCGCACACATGTCTAAATATAAGTATTTCCGGATAGTGGCGACGTCGTCGTGTAACGTTGGTAGGAGTTGTTCCTGTTCCCGGAAAGGTTAAGATCAGCCGCCCCCCCACTGACCCCCTCCGACCTTATGCTGATATAACGCCGCCGAAAGTAAACGCAGCGATACACTTTCTTCTGTGCGGTTAATAGGCCACTGAAACGAGAAGTGGTTTCCTTCTATAAGTCCACCTGCAATACGCGGCGGAATTTTAGAGCTCTGCCGTAGGAGATAAATCTTTTATGCCACCGCAGTAGTTGCGAGATACTTCGCGGTCTCCGAGATTCAATTAAAGCGAAACTGTGAAACGATGTTATTCTACAAAAGTTATTTCTATACTTCCTTTTTAAGAAAAATAAGTATTCGGTTCGAGCATAACAGTAGACGCACAACGTCAGCCTTTTTTAAAATCAAAGTCTTTTAAAGACGACGGTGGAATTTAAAATTAACAATTGAAAAAAGATACACACACAGAAACATTTTAATGAATTACAAAACGACAGTCCGTTACCTTTCTGCCGACATTGTGGCCTTCATCAGGTGTCTGCAGAATGAGCAGTGAAGTTGCATCTTTTTAAAAAATTAAAATCTAACCAAAGAACTACAATAGGCGAAGATAAAAATGTTGCACGTTAATAAGGAATCATAAAATATATTTTATATAATTAATTCGAAGTTTTCTTGTGCATGTTTCAATTGGTCATTACATTTAATTTAAATTCTATATACAAGAGACGTTTTGGTTTTATCGATGATAGAACTTTCGGAAGACATAAAAATAAATGGCGGAAAAAAGATTAGTTACCGTTAAACAAATATTTTTTCCGGGTCCTTCGGCGTGAAACAGTTTTTGGCTTTATATTTAAAGTGACTAGTTTCTTCGTTGTGTGTGTTTTGTCTATGAGTTTCATTAGTAATGCCATATGGAGAAGACGCAAAGAGTTCAAGATAGGCTGAAGGGTCAGATAAGAGCGTCTCGATTATCACGTTCATTATTCACAGCAACATTATTTACGCTTAATCATTGTTACAAATTACGGGATGTGACACATACCAATCTCATAATTCTTTGGATTTGAGGACGAATTAAAAAGCTCAAGAAAGATTATGCTCAAAGAATAAAACAAAAAGATATAATCGCAAGACGGCAGCCTAGATCAACATTTAGTTTATGTATACATGAGATAATCCTTAGTAATAGAGATATAAAAAATGGAACATACAAACACGAATGGAGCTCTATTGGAAGAAGCTAATTTCACTCGAAGTTAAGAACCAGAGAATTGTTAAATGAGTATTCCCAGTATTTTCATGTTGCATCGAAACGTGGGCGTTAAATTGCAATTTCACAAATAAGTATGGATAAAAGAACATATTAGGAATGAGCACGACTACATTTGTTAGTGTGCGATTATTTGAAATGGGAATGCGCATGATATGTTTTGAAAAGAGACGTTGATGGGTTTGAAAGTAGCTTCCATTAAAACTACGGTAAAAATAGCCTAAATCACAATAACGCAAAAAGTTATAAATTTTAATTTTATTCAGATAGAGTATACATACATCTCTGACAAAGATAATGTTTCCGAGACCAGGCATTGTTATTGATATATTAACTGATCACGTTACTGACTGAGGGAGCCGTATATGTGTTTTTGAATAATAATTTCATTTTATTATTATTTTTTCAATAAATTAAATTAGTAGTTCGCTCATTCAAGTACATAAGAGTGTGGGAAATCTAAACTACCGTATTTTATGCCAATAAAAATGCATGGTAAGAGACCTAAACTTTCATATTGATTGGCATATTCACAATGATGGTAGCTATACTGCAACGTGTCAATAATATTTCGAACTTTAACAACATAAGTATTTTCGACGTATTACTCTTTAATTCAGTATTTTTATTGTGCGAATTCTGAAGCATGTTTAAGACCACGTGTTGACCAACAATATAAATTTTCCGAATCATGCAGCGTCAGCTGTTATCTATTCCAGGAGATCGATCTATTACAAGTCAATCTACTCGGGTGAAGGGTCCTCCAAAGTTCAAAGACGGGCCACACCTCTCTGGTGCTCACTTTTCTAAACACGCGCTGAATTCGCAAAATTAAGAATTTTCTGGAGGCACGCAGAAATATTTCTAATTTCTTATGCATATAATATATATTAATTATTGTTCCACACTTTTTTGAAAACCGTGTGTTGAGTCCGGAGGGTCCAGTGGATTATCCGTTAAATACAAATCATGGACACTGACGATCAGACGTTGGGACCCTGATACACAGTTTAAAATTAACATCTCTGACGACCCATGACCATGACCGTATTCCTCAACATCTACAAGTTAATAAATTCACCTATCAGATCGGATTAGGTTTCTTGAGTTAACTCATCAAATTCGTTGAATCTCACTCTGGTTGGATTTGTATTATATTATTGTATTTATAAGATATTTGTGCCAAGCATACAGTCTGAATATTTATAACCTAAAATGTAAATACTTTCAACGTAAAAATACAAAAACCTGAACAGTAGGCCCAAATGAACACTCAGTTACTCTCAAAATGGTCAAAGAAAATGCCAATATATTCACCTGTATCGTAAATAAAATCCATAAATCTTCAACTCAAAAAACGATAACAGATGAAGTAAACTAACTACACTCAGTTTGTTTCATAGTAGCCAAAAAGAGTGTCAACACAACCGAAAGAATAGGTAAACATGAACAGCAACGAACTGCATTTAGTTTCATAGAGCCAAAAACTAAAAAAAAAAATTATTCAGCTCAAAAAACGACTAAGTAGTTGGTTTCATAATAGTAAAAAAAGTCGGCGAGTATTAATGCGTAAAAATTTTTCATCTGTAGAAACAATAAAAGTACACCTGAACAGTACATGAACCACACTTAGTTACTTTCAAAATATGCAAAGAGAGTGTCAATATAAAGCATAAACGTGTCATAAAATAAAATAACAACCCTATATATGAAAATGACTAAAAATTAATTTTGAACTAGCGAGACGGATGAGATCCGACGTCAGAATGACCCTTCACTTGATATTTTCACAAAAAGCAAATTGAAGCCTTTACAACGCTTTCAGTTGTTTGAATTTCTACAACTGAACTGAGCCCAAATAGTTCGTCTTTTCGATTCTATAGAATCTGTTGTGTGGTTCTACAACCACACAGTTTATTTTACTAGTCGAAACGGGAGGTTTCTATAATTCATTACGTTGCCCTATTGTTTCTCCTATTTCCCGCATTAATGTAAATATAATTTTCTATTTACTGTGTTCGTTTCTCACTCTATTTAATTTTTCTCTACAATTTCACCCAGTCGGTCAATGTAAAACACCGAGTTTATATTACATCTAAATGGAAGTGTGATGTAGTAAATTCGCATTAATACACCGGACGTCACTTGGCGAGAAATTAACAAGGGCGTGAGTAATGGGATGTAGGCAGCTTCGCCCACAGGAGAAAAACCTTCCTCGTCTCGTCTGAAATGTGTGATTCAGTGCGACGACGAGCTCAAGCTCCTCACTGCCAGATTTCCCTTCGTCACGATTCGGAGTAACTTCTTCCACTTACTAAACACGGCTTTTTTTTTACCGAGTGAATACCCTCACTTCTGGCCTCGGTCATATCTCAGTGACTCCAGTCGTCTACACAACTCATACTCCCATAAAAATATTACCAAAATGCCCTTCATCACTGAGAATGTAAAATATTTATGTTTGTATATTATATTTCAATCAGTCACCAATTTAAAAAAAGATAAAATAACCTTTCTAGTAACGTTCTCCAAAATTATTTACCTTAACAAACTTTAAAATTAAATAATTTTGGAGTTATCTGTTAAAAATTGTTTTTATTTTTACAACCAATTTACACCATTGGGTTAAAGGTATAAAAGACAAATCAGCTTTAATAAATTTTTAAATATCTTGAATAAAAATTAAAATATTTATTTGTGAATGTATTTAATTTTTTTTTGACTCGGCTATTACACTAACTAAACATTATATAATATGACATTTCCTTGGCCTGTGATCGATTTTAACAGCATTGCGCCAATACTATTCTATTAAGACCATAAATATAATTTCCACTTATTTAATTATCTTATTATTTAATATATTATTATTATTTAATTATCTTATTATCTAAATTTTACTTCAAAGAATAAAAATATGAATTTGTAATATAGGCCTAATAATATCTGGATTTTATTATATAAAACAAAATGTAATTAAAAAGACAGTTTATTCAATAACTTGTTGTTGCCATTTTGAGACATTGTGATAGTTCAAAAAATTGTATGATTGTAAAACCATAATTTTTTGTATCTCTGTTATCTCTGTTATCTCCAGAAGGTACAAATGTGTACCGATATTTTGAATAAAGTCTGTTCTATTGTATAAAAAATTAATATATATCTTTTGAAATGGTAATTTGCGCCATTTACACAAATTTACATTTTTCAAAAACACAGAATCACTTTATTGACGTTGGCCATGTATTACAATTTACAAACATTTGTTCTATAGTATTTATTTTAAGTGAAAATGTTCAAAGTACTTTTTTATTGTTCAAATATTAGTCGAATTAAGAGCCAAAATAGAATTTCGGCTTATAATTATTTACTGAATTAAATGATAAAGAACAATATATATATATATATATATATATATATATATATATATATATACATATTTGAAAGGTAAGTTACATATTTACGTTTTGTTTCAGCTAATGTACTTAATTAAAATGAGCCTCAACATATTTATTTGCATTTTACAGATATTTATTCTGTAGTAACGATATTAATTCTTGTTTTAATCGGAAGCATTCATGATGGTTTTGAGGTTAAGGACGTTTAGATTAAAGACTGCATTAAGGGTTCTTTGTTTAGTCAAACACTGCGATAATTATTTATATTTTCTGAAAGTGATAACTTATATTATTTTTTCTCTGTTTTTCGTGTCATTTATTCTCTCTATTCTATACAGACTGTTTTTCTTCTTCTTTACTCAGACAATGGAATACTCGAAAAATACCTATAACCTCACAATTGTCAACATATTCGAAAAACTAAGACATTTACGCTTCGAAATGTCGATTTCTTCACTTCAGCTTCTTTGATGCCGTTTTCCTCCTTCACTCTTATTTTCTGATTTTTTGCTATTTATACAAATTTTATCTTAAGTCAGACAATGGAACACCCGACCAAAAAACATTTCCTTTTCAAGGGAGACTCGAATCTGAAGCACCGTTGTATTCGTACATGGATGGGAGATGAATATGTAGCCGTTTATATCTATTCCGTAATGAATTCTAAGTCAATAATGTGATTTGTAAGTAGTACTCGATTAGCGTGATCTAAGACGATCACGCTAATCGAGTACTACTCGAGAACTGCACTGCATTCCTTTCTCTCTGCGTCATTCTATCATGAGGTAACACTCGTGGTTTAAATGGTGACTAGTTGCAGTTAGACGAATTCTACACGTATTATTTCCTGTAATTTCTAAAAGCCCAGCAGCCGATAATGCATTTTAATGGATTCATATTGTAGAATTCACCTATACAAAATTTGTTTTTTTACACTTGTAAAAACACTGAGGAGATTCAAAGAAAATGAACGAAGCGTCGTGTTATTTCCATTTTATTATATTGTTTGTGTATTATATTGATTGATTCAGTTGATGTCAGATAAATATAAGTATCAAATGTTTTACAGTATAAAATAAATATACTTTTTTCACTCTAAAATATTTCAATAATGAAAAACTGTAGGTAGTTGATACTAACAATTCACACCATTCTATTAGGATTCAGAGTTGGAGTGTTTTTTAATGTTAACAGGAACTTTGTTAAAATTTGATATTCCTAGATATTACATCCCCATTTTGAGTTGATAACTCTTCCTTAAAGTAGTTTTTATTCTTTGTATTAAATGGACGTATATCAGAATTGGTTCTAACTTTATCATCAAAGAGTAAGTGACCAGAGAGAATAAGTATAGACCTACCTCATTACTTGAATATTTCTCTACATCTAGTCCTAGAATTTACACGCTCTTGGGCTAGAAATAGTTTATCTTTTACCCGTGGAGTTACCCCAAAAATTCCATAAGGAAATATGCAATATATACTAGTCTGATAATTTTCGTATCCCTGTAATTTTACGTAACTCTGTAGCAAATAAATCATTGGAATCTCCGGGTGTACCTGCTCGCCCCACTTTGCAGCTTCAAGCTCAGCTCGTCTGGAACCTTCTACACGCCAAGTTACTTTGCCCTAACGGAACTTCGAATCCGGCCGACTATGATCTAACGCATTCTTTGTGCGGAAAAAAAGAAAGACCTACAGTATTCCTCTCGTACCGCTAAGGATAAATTCTGCAGTGTTTCAGTTGCTCGACTGGTTTGATTTGATCATCCGTGTTGTTGTGTGTGAACCACTTCATATCCAAATTCCACGAGTCACCAACGCAGTTTGCCTTTCATGTTTCTGCACCTTCCTACTCAGCCCATTTTTTCTACTGTGCCTTCCTCACCGGATTCTTCCAAATGTAGAAAAGGTTATTTCAGTTCATACTCGAAGCCCACAGTAAATTATTCTTTCTCCTTCTTTCATTTAATTGAAGACATTTCCTCTTAATTAGAACCTTTTTATCCATCCAGTTAACTCGCGCCTTATTTCAATTGTTTTTTTCCCTTCGCAATTTGCGTTGCTTTATCGTCGTTGTTTCAATTCAGTACTTCGTATGGCATTCGAAACTGATAAGATTTTATAATTACGCTTAATAAAGAAAACAAGCTTATGTTGCGATTTTATTCGTTATTACTCAACACAAAAAATAATATTCCTGCTTATAAATAATCACCAATCCTACGTAAAAATTAATTAAATATTTCAGAAAATAAATTTTATTATTTTACAGAATTTTAATGCATATTTATATGAATATTTATATGCAATTACAAATTTCTAAAACCAAAAAAAAAAATAATTAAAAACCAAACCTCGTTAGTGATTTTAAAGAATTCCCTGTTATTTACCGTTTTGTTACCTTACTTTTTGCTAACAGCTACAGCCATTTCATATCTGAAACGAAACATGTTGAGCGATAAATAAAACAAAAAGATATTTATCTGGCATTTAAGTATAACAAAATAACTATACTGTATTATCGAATAACACCTAAGATGAATATTTAATGTATTGTGAAGTTTAATAACTTCATTTAAACTGAAAGTATTTGTACAAAGTTTCTTCCCGACTTTGGGACTGTATCAGGTTATACATATACATTACTAAGGGATAAAAGACGAGTCAAATTTTTTAAAAAAATGTATAATTATAAAAACATCTTGGTATCATTGAAGATAAAGTGTAAGAAGTTCAATTACCAATTTAAAATATTTAGAAATATGCAAGCTAAAGTCGAAATTTCTCGTTAAAGCATCTGTATCACCTGATGAAATCTCAAATTCAGGACGAGAGATGGTGTGTCTGTTTTGTATAGTACAGACTTCCACTGAAAATGAAGTTATTGGACTTGACTATACATTAAACATCTATTTCTTGACATATTGGAATTTTGTGTCACGTAATAATACTTATGCCTAATTACAGTTTGAAAACGTCTGCTTGACAAGTATAATAATAATAAATCTGTATTGCCAAAAACATGTTAAGCTAGCGTCAGGTTTTAACACAGTATGTACAAGACTGTCTTAACGATAATAAACAATTAAAATAATTTGATTTCTTCAAAGAATTCTTCAACACTATATACTGGTTTATTGTATAATAATTTTTTTTTACAGTCTACAGTAGAGGTAGGGAAATTTCTAGTATTCAGATGCAGCCAGACTGACTATTCAAGGTATAGTGAAATTAATAATAAGTGGTCTCTCGCGTATATATATATATATATATATATATATATATATATATATATATTCATTCTTCTCTTTATTAGCTTTCAAACGGTGTCCATTTCGTTAAATTAACGAATTGTTTATTTACTTGTCGACAAAAGATAAATATTATATTCTAGTAACTACGTGATTTTGGTTTAATCTGCAACACGTGTTGTATTTTTATTTGCTTCAGTAGCGTGCGCATACGGGAAGACGAACATTTCAGTTATAAGGGTACCTGTACAGCAATTCCGCAGATATATTGCTGGTACTGCTGGTTTACGAGTCTCTAAATGTACCATGAATGGGCAAAAAATCGTTATAATTTTATTTTATTTTCTGATTAGGTTATAACAACAAACCAATATATTAATTGTGGAAGGAAACACGAACTTTGTTTTTTTATTATTATTATCTATTCTCTCGACAGAGCTTTGGAAAACAATTCCCTTACATTTACTTTTCTTTCCAGGAATTTCAATATCAAATTCTCGCCATATATCTCAGTTGAACGGTATGAGAAACATTATCCAAGAAGTAAATACCTCCATTTCACTTGCGATGTACTTACTTTTGTGTATTGCAAATCGAATTACGGAAAGGGAGTTTCTTTTGAGATGTGACATAGCTAATCGGATACAGAAGTGAATTATTGTACGGTATTACTCCCAATAATAGGTAAAAAAAAAGATAGCCAATTCAGACAAAAAAGTGATAATATAAGTACCACACAACAGTATTTTTGAGGTAGAGAAATTTCTAGTACTCAGATGACTATTCTAGGTAGTTAATATATTTTGTCTGAATTGGCCATCTTTCTTATTCATTATTTTCAATCAGACGTAAATTTTTAATTTTAAACCTGTATATTGTTTGTAATTTGTAAACTGCGAATGTCACACACTTTCGAACACGCCGAGAGAAAAAAAAAGGAAGTATTTACTCCGGTCGAATTTTACACCAACAACACCAACGCAGCTTTTCTTGTCTACAAAAGACCATGACGAAACTCAAACCTTGAAGGATGGACATAAATTGTGGGACTCACAACTAAATGTCAACTTGTTAAAATGCCGGCTGTTTCGCTTGGAATTAGGAGTGACAGTTTGTAAATGGGTCGCAGAAAGCCTCGACTATTTATTGCGGCCGACACGGTTCACTCAAAAATCCAAACAAAGGTCCGACCAAAAGACCTTTCGCACGCAACCGAAATCGACGTGCAAAAATTATTTCTTTCTCATCACGATTTATTTAATTTATAATTAGCCATATAAATTGTTTAAAAACGTGACTTGAACGGTAAAGATAAACTTTTTCTAGACCAAAAGCGTGTAATAAGTATAATGTGTCACATTCCATAGACCTCATACAGAAGCTGAGCTTCAAGGATGTGGAATTCTTGATATTATTCTGTAATGTGGTATGTGCCATATTATTTACAGGTTGATTTTAATATAAACTGAATAATGCTGGTTCATTAATTAAATAGGAGTGGTTATGCACAGGGCTCTACAAGAAATTAGGTTGGCCTATACTTACTCTTTCTCTCTTTAAATTTATTTACTCATTGATGGTATTTGTAATAAACAGGCATAATTATGATAAATTTAGTATCAACTCGGATATGCAATCATTTGATACAAGAAATAAAAGAATTTTACCTACGTTTCTGCTGGTTACAAAAAATATACCTGAATATCAGTTTTTACAGACTGCTTGAAGACATTAAACAAGAAACACTCCAGTAGCACTCAATTCAGCCAATTGTGTAAATTAGATTTTTTTTGGGAAATAATTGTATTTATACACAAATTTATTGGGAACTGTTTGTAATATTTCATTATTGAAAATAATAATAATGATTTTATACTGAAAAAATTATTTTAATTATTACCTAGCTTTGCTTCCCATGAGGATCTATAGAAAATGAATCTATTCTATTTTTCATTGCACCCTCCATTCCATAACTTATACACCGTTTTCCTTTGCACTTAGTCCACTAAATCTGTATCTCAAAAACTGTATATTCAATTCACAAGTCCATTTACATCTTCTGTGACACATTTCAGCCTTCTTCCATTGCAGTTTCCAATTTATCAGTACTTGTATTAGGCCACATTCCATAGACCTCATACAGAAGCTGAGCTTCAAGGATGTGGAATTCTTATTATTCTATAATGTGGTATGTGCCATATTATTTACAGGTTGATTTTAATATAAACTGAATAATGCTGGTTCATTAATTAAATAGGAGTGGTTATGCAAGAATCAAATTTTATATTATATTGATACAACTGTTGTCTGTGACAATTTTTCACTTCCTGATTTATCAGTTGCGGAATCCAAATTTAATTTCTGCAAGAACTTGTAGAAATAAATCAAATCTTGTTCTGTTTAACGTTAGATATTCAGTTTTATACACATCCTTAGATAAGTAACAAAAGATCCATCACTTTTTTATTATCACATAAGAAGTAATTTTAATATTGTCTTTCTTCATTATGCTGAAAATGACATTTTTAGATTAACTAATACTCACAGATAAGCAAGCAATCTACTACACAATGACTTGAAGGATCTATGCATCTACATTTTATATCAAAAATTATGTTTTTAATGTCCCACACATATATATATATACATATATTGTCAAATAAGTTGTGAAAATTTTTTATTAAATAAAAAGTTAAAAAATCTAGATTTCATTAATTTTTTTAACACTTTTTGATTTCTTTCTTTCTAGTGTCTTTTTAGATATCTTAATGTTTGATTTATTGATTTTTAGTCTAGGTTGTGTGGTTTTAATGGGTTTGGCCACCACAGGTTTTTTCTCCTTCTTAATTTTCAACATCATCTGATTTTGTTCTTCCTGTAAAATACACAAATGAGCATTAGATCTGACAAAATAAAGAGAAAAATAATTGATCATTTAAATAAGTAACCAAATCATCGGCTCAATAATAAATTAATAAATCCATACTTCGAGTCTTTCCTTCAATTTAGAAAGAGCATCTTTGTAAAGTTCTTCTAATGGGAACAAGTCTTCTTCTACCACAGTATCTTCTTCCACAGCATTTTTGCCAGCAGTTTTCAACATTTTTTGAAATACTTGCACCTAAATAAAAATAATGTTAAAATGCATTTCACTGCTTTCAAAAAATTATATTTAATGAAAAAATAAACAAAGTACAATCCTTTGGGGATTATACAGCATTAATATTTTATATGAATTTGTGATTATAATAAACCAGAAACTTGAAGAAATAATTGAATATACCTGCTTGGAAAGTAGAAGAGTTACAGCAGTTCCTTTCTTCCCAGCACGTCCTGTCCTACCAATACGATGGACATAATTTTTCACATATTTGGGCAATTCATAGGATATAACATATTTTACTTTTGGTATATCCATACCTCGAGCCAAAGCATCTGAGCTAACAAGGCTGGAAGAGGAAATAAGGTAAAATGACAATCATGACATTTATATGGTACTTTACATGGATAAAAATGTATTGCCCGCAGACAAGCAGCTTGTGTGTTTTACTTACATGTCTATACTTCCAGCAGAAAATTGCGAAATTATTTCATTTCTCTCTTGGCGTCTGAGACGTGCAGATATTTCAGAACATTTCAATTTACCATCAAATAAGATTTGTAAAAGAAGGGAAAGCCTGTGAGCAGCTTGTTGAGAATTAACAAAACAAAGAACTCTTTTCCATTTTCTTGAGGTAATCAAATGATATAGAACAAGTGGTTTACTTTCTGCACCAACAACACAGTATTTTTCCATCAATTCAGCAGGGGTGGTATATTTTCCAATGAAATCTCCTCGGATTTCTCCAGCAGAAGTTTCTGTAACTGAATTAATAAGTTTATCAATAACTATTATTTTTTTCAAAACTGCAAATATATATAACAGTGTCTGAAAAAAGTACTTATCACCTACTTAATAAATTTTAAAGTGGTTTATAGTAACATGAAACCCAACTATATCCATACCTTTTAAAATGTTTGTTGGAATTAAAAATGCAAGATTAGTACCAATGCAACGCCTCAATGAGGATATATCACAAAAACTAAACAATATTTTGGCATCCCAGAAAAATATTAATTAATACGTACTACATTAGTACTACCCAGTTGACTGCCCGAGAAGACTTCATACAATGATTTTTTACAATATAATTCAGAAGATAAGTATACGTATCATACACAGCATATCTTACCAGTCTCCCGACCTTCAACAACTGATGTAAACAATTTTGGCTGAAACAAGCCCAGCAGCTGCAATTTCTCAGGATCCTGAGACAAGGTTGCAGAAAACAATAATTTCTGTGGAGGCGGTTTAGATGTTTGTAAATTATGCACTGTTAATGGAGGTGCACCACTATATTGTGAAGATTCTGGAAGAATAATAATGCTTATATTAATCTAGTTAGAATTACTACATGACCTTAAAAAGACTCAAATGGCTGCTAAAATTAAATAAAACTAAAAGTTTACTAAAATGTAGCATGATACTATGATATTAAGTAATGTATAGCAGAATGAATGTTGCTTTTAGGAAACTTGATAGTAATTTTGTCTGAAAGTATTAACTAGCACTGATGCTAATGAAAATCAGAACTAGATTAATATTAAAATGAAAAAATGTATGTCTGATTGAAAATTAATAATATGAAAGATAGCCAAAAACAGACAAAATAAGTGATAATACAAATACCACACAACATTTTTGGGAACCTTGTGCCTTTCTTCAGGTTTACAAGAAATGCAAGAACCTAGAGTGACACAACTGCACTAAGTCAGTTGACAAAACTCAAAATCTTTATATTATCACTTCTTTGGTTTTTATTTGGCTATCTTTCTTATTAGATTTATATTATCATGTAAAAAACAAATCTAAAAGTTGCAGCACTGTAAATTGCTTAAATAATACTTCAAGTATATTCAAAATATTAGTTCATTACTATCTATTAATCAGTATTTTAACTATCCACAACCTTCGAAATATATTATACTTATTACATAAGTTATTATGAATCTTTTCTGAAAAACAGAGGCCTCTTAAAACTTCAATTTCACAGGGAAAAGTGAATTACAAATTTGTGGTAAAAGTAATTAGAAATTGCTTCAAGATTTATAATTATCTTAAATAATAAACATAGGAATAGATTATACAGGACTGTATTTTTAAATATTATATAATATATACAGGATATAAATGTTGAGCTAGAATTAGACATATCTTAGTCACTTTTGTTTCAAAGAGCTTGTGTATGTACTTTATAAATTCATTTAATTTAATAATTTATTACACTTTCAGATGAACATTGTTCAGTTTCTAACCAGCACATACATAATTTCAATTACAAGTATTTTAAAATGTCTCAAAGTGAAACAGGACATATAATAGTGAAGAGAATTATTTAAAGAAATTAAAGAATATGCCTAAAATAAAAAAATACTGCTACTGAATACCCACCTCCATTAACACATTTGTTTACATGATACAACCAATCATTCTGAAGACTCTCTATAACACGATCTGCTTCATCTATTACAAGAAATTTTAAATGTTGAAGTGAAAATCCAGTTGTTAAATTTATGTGATCTACTAGTCTCCCTGGTGTTGTAACAACTATATCTACCAAGGTTTGTAATCCAAATGCAGTATCTACAATAAAATGGCATTGTATTTAGTACAAGCATTTATTGCTAGTAAATTTGGATAAAATGTATTTTAAATACACCATACTTACTCTCTCGAACTATTTGTTCCTGTTCTTTGGAAAATATATTCTGACCAGTTAACAATGCAACCTTTAGGTTTGTTCCTTTACAGTACACACGAAATACATTGTACACTTGCTCAGCTAGATCCTGAACAGGTAACACAATAAGGGCCCTTATTTTTGGCACAACTCTTCTTTTAAGTGCCTGGAATCAGAAGAATAAACAGACTGTCCAATATCACATTAAAAGGTAAACAGGGTGCTAAATACTTTTTGTGTGTTGATATATATATAATCCAATTTAATTACCTTAACAAATAAGTAATATATAAGAAAAATGATAAATATCACAATGGTGGACACTTAATAATGGAAGTCATGTAAAGAACAGTGATTGGAAGTAAAGGCAGTCCCAAAGAATGACAAGCCTGACATTTTCAGTATCAAAAGTATGAAGTGTAAGAACTAAAAAAAATCAGAATCTGTGTAATTCATAAAGCAAGCAGCTGGGAAAGGTGTTAAATGTAGCATCCACATTTTAGCACAAACTACACCTAATATTTCATATTGACTTCTGCAGGCAATTTTAATGTAATTATTTAAGAGTTAAATTATTACCAAAGTATATTACCCGAAATAATTTTTATGAGCAATATTTTCATTGTTTTACTTTAGATATGTTGAATATCAACCTATACCTGAAATAAAATAGAATTAAAAAAAATAAGATATTAACCCATTCAATTTCAACAGGTTTTGCATCAAAGTTTTGCTTACCTGTATAATGGGTAGGACAAATGCAAGGGTTTTTCCACTACCAGTTGGAGCAGAAACACAAACATCATTTGGCCAGAACATTGGGGGTTTGTTGATAATTTTCAGAAGCCATGGTATAACTTGGCTCTGGACTGAACAACAAAAATGAAAAACAAGTATGTTATTTAAAATGAAACATATATTACTATATTTAATTTAAAACAAAGCCTATGTTAGACAAAAACTACGAAGCATTAATTCAGTTTCTTTTTTATTTTATGACATTTTAAAATTGTATTTTTTTTTGTGTGTAGCACTACTTTCTAAATGTTAGCATAATGCCAAAAAAATATTTAGATATAGTAAAATAAATTGATCTGTGAAACAATGCATTTATACTTAAACTTAGAGAACAAGAAAATTTGATAAAATTAAATAAAATAATAAGCTGTGCTAAATTTTGTTGCATCTTTAATAATTCCTGTAAAAAATTCCATAAGTGCAACAAATAAAATTTTTCACAATATTCCAACGAATTTGGTTCATATCTAACATAATGTGCCATCAAATTATTGATTTTTAAATCAGCAATTTTGAATTGAAGCAATAATATAACTGACAGTGATTTTTTTAGGAGTAAACTTATGAGAAAGAATAAAAATATCTTACCAACCAGGGAAAAAGTGGGTAATATTATTGTCTCTCAGTTTCTGAACTATATCAACATCCAATTCTTTGATACTATCTACTGCAACATCCAGTAATTTTAAATTAACTGATACAACAGAAGGATTAGCCAGCCAATGAGGAAGAACTCTCTTCACCTGCATCAAATAATAATCACACATTATAAAGATTACTAATAATAATATTAACATTCATAAAGTGTTAATTTTAATACTTTACATGTGAAAGGCGTTAATGCCTTCATGAGCTATATAATCTATTAACAAATAAAAATGCATTGTCATGTGTGGAACACCGTGGAGTTTATGGTAACTATAACAACATTACATATAGATTTAACATCCAATTCAATAAATAATAAAATGACCTTAGTTTCCAGGCAAATTTCAAATGAGAAACAATACAGTAAAAATTTAATCAAGCTGAATGTTTCAATGATATGTAGTCTTTTCAAAGTATATCTCATAGTAAATTTTCCTGGAAACTAAGGTTACATAATAATATATAATTTAAACACCTAAAGAAACATGTACAATTGTCCAAAATTCATTTGATAAAACTATTCATGAATATTTACCTTCGTTCTCTTTTGATAATTGTCTGACCCAATAACTGTAAATCCATCAGTTGCAGAATCAAGAATTCCTTCTTCATGATCTTTTGTTTGTACATTTTCATTGAGTACCTCTTTCTCACCTTCCTCATCCTTGATACTACATTCATTACTATCATTCAGACTTTTCTTTTTTCTTTTCTTCTTACTGGATGGTACTGCGTCATTATTATCATTACTGATAGCCAAAACTTCTTCAGATTTTCTCTTCTTTCTTTTTACCGTATTTTCTGTTACACTCTCTTCTTCAATGATTTTGTCAAATGTTTGACTATCATGTTTATCATGTTGGCTCTCTTCACCGTTACATAAATTATCTGCAGTTTCTGTGTTATTGCATACAATTTTCTTCTTCTTTTTCTTTACAAGACTTAACAATTCAATGTCAGATTTGATAAGTTGGTTACTGTGACCATCATTTTGTTCAATAAGATCACTATTAACGTGTGAAATGCCTGAGGCACCATTATTTATGGTTATCAATTCTTTTAGTTTTTTCCTCTTCTCGATTTTTGATAATAGCTCATTCAGGTGCTGCTTTTCTTGGGTTATAACAGGTCTTTCAGCGTCATTTCCAACGTACCTAGAGTAAAAAAACCACGAAGAAACTTATAATTTCAGAACCCCTCATAATTATAAACTACTATTCCCATAGTCAAAACAGAACAATAAAATTTTTGAATGCAAACTTTGGAGTCAGGCATGCTTAATAATTATGTATATTTATACGTTTAAAAATGTTAATTACATAAAATTAAGATTAAATATGACGAGCAGTACCTGTTTACAACGAATAAATCCATTTGGTATATTATTACTTTTGAAAATATTAAAACATTTTAACATAACCTATCTTTTAAACAAAGCACTTCTTGATGTGATTAAGAAAGAGATAGGTAAAGATAAAATTGTTGTTGTTTACTTTGTTTTTAAAGTGTGAATGTAGTGCTGCAACCAAAGATAAGATTCTATCGCGACAGTGTCGAAGATCTAACTATACTAAAATAAGTTAATAAAAGATCCATCTCGTTAAGGGTGTTACTTTTCATTACATTTTTATTTATTTATGAGATTTTTACACGCAGAAGGAAATAGTTTATTTATAAATACGTGCTATCGTATTTCCTTTAAATGTTTTGAATTACAAGGCTTTAGATACTTCTATTTACTTAATTAATCCTCGTGTCAAAATCAAAATTGATGCAATGCATGAATTATTACTTTTACAGTTTCGTTCTCAATTAATTAAATTTCATGGCGTTTGTATAAATCTATTTTGACCTGTTTATAGTAGGGATGTGTTGGATAGTAAAAATCGTTTGCTAGTAGATTTAGGCTCTAGTGTTTCTGATTGTTTATTATATCTCACTGATATCGTTTTCAAATCATGGTAACGAAGCAACCTTTGTAATAGATATTAATCGTACTATTACTCTAAGTGTTGTAAAGTGCTAAAAACTTGTTTTCGAACATTGGGTTTTTACAACAAATTCTTATAATTTGTGTTATGATTTTAAGTACAATAATATTTGAGTTCGAAGCATACAAGATGATACTCAAATTTCTTTAGGTTGGTATGGCTAATTTTAACCTTCAACATTTTATTACGAATGAGTCCAAAAGTTTTTCATACCGTGTAGCGCGTGTGTTTGGTTTAAACGAAATCTAGAAATGGCAAACTTTAGTGATGATTTGTTTAGTGTTTTCGATGAAAATAATGAAGAGTCAGAGGCACCTGTAATATTGAATATAGAAGACACCGCTGCCGCCGACGATAGTGTGACTATAAAATCCGAGTAAGTTATGTTTCCAATTATAGAAAGGGATAGGTTATGAGGAATCGCTAATCTTTTACTAATTTCATGTGCAATATAAAAATATTGCGTATTTTTTTGTTTTCTTTGTAATCTCGTTTTCATGTTGTTAGCTGTGCAGTGTATTAAATTTGTTATTTATGGGATAATACTTTCAGAAGTAAGTCATATTATTATACAGATGCCACATCCAGGAGAGTGAACTGGCTGTATTCCGATTAAAATGTTGCATGTAAACTAACATCAATGTTTATTATAAATAAATACATTACAAATTAGTTGGAATTATTAAGTTTATTTATTTTTTTAATTGTTTACACCAAATCTAGAGTGACAAGTATATTACTAATTAGACATGATAAATTTCTTATATTCATTTTTTGAAATATGATGCATTTGTATTTTGATCTAGACCAGCAAATGTAATAGTTGGTGCAGAGAAAATCTCGAATACAAAACGTGATTTTGAGGATGACCATGAAGATGAAATAGGCCAAAAGAAACTGAAAAAGGAGAGTATTCTTGATGAAATTAAGTAAGTATTATTTTAGTTATTGCATGATTTTGTAATTTATTTTTCATAGAACTTGTAAATTGTTAAACTTCTATCAGCTGGGAGGATTGAGACATGTAAACAATGGATTAAGTTTTAATGCCTAATATTTCATATTGACAGCCTTGATGAGTGCCAGACAAGAATTAAGGTTCATACAGTTGAAACATTGGAGGCTTGTGTTCATGAAGTTGCTGTTCCTCCAAATATGGAATATGTTCCACTGAAACAGATTTCTTCCAAACCAGCAAAGGAATATAAATTTATTTTGGATCCATTCCAAAAGGAGGCAATCTTGTGCATAGATAATAACCAGTCTGTTTTGGTCTCTGCACATACATCTGCAGGAAAAACTGTTGTAGCAGAGTAAGTTTATAGAAACTATATATATTTTTTTGTGTGTGTTTTACTTTGTGTTATGTATACATGCTAAAAAATTGATAATTAGTTTAACATAATATTAATTTTTAATGGGATTTAAATGCAAATGTGCCTGATTACTTTTAATATGAGTTTCTACTTTACTTCTACATATTTTATATTTTTGTTTGTACTTACCAACTGCTTTTATTTCTGCTTTTTATTTGACTTTTTCAGATATAGTATAGCATTATCATTGCGAGATAAACAGAGAGTCATTTATACAACACCTATAAAAGCTTTAAGTAATCAGAAATACAGAGAATTTTATGAAGAATTTAAAGATGTGGGTCTTGTGACAGGCGATGTCACCATTAATCCTTCTGCAAGTTGCCTTATTATGACTACAGAGGTAATTTATTAGATTAGTACATTTAAAATCCTTGAATATTTCATAATTAATATTTGTTGCATTATGATTTATAAAATATTCCTAATCTGTGTTAAGTTTATACTAATTAGGTAAATGAATATCCAATTAAGAGACAACAATAAGTGCTAAATAAATATCACATAATTATACAAAAAGTTTCTAATTTCATTCCATGTTATGATAAGATTTGGTTTTTGTAATGTAAATTCTACAAACACATTTTTTTCCAGATTTTACGAAATATGTTATATCGGGGATCAGAAGTTATGCGCGAAGTAGGTTGGGTTGTATTTGATGAAATTCACTACATGAGAGATAAAGAACGAGGTGTTGTTTGGGAGGAAACTCTTATACTCTTGCCTGACAATGTGCACTATGTTTTTCTGTCTGCCACCATTCCAAATGCACGGCAGTTTGCTGAATGGGTTTGTCACCTACATCATCAACCGTGTCATGTTGTTTACACAGATTATCGTCCTGTACCCTTGCAACACTACATTTTTCCAGTGGGAGGTGATGGCATTCACATGGTTGTTGATGAAATGGTTAGTGATCAGTTGCATGATGAAACATTGGGAAATTCAATTTATTCTTACATAACTTATTTTTTAACCATCTAGGGCCAGTTTAAAGAAGATAATTTTAATAAAGCTATGGCAGTTTTACAAAATGCTGGAGATGCTGCTAAAGGTGATCAGAAAGGTCGTCGTGGAGGAATAAAAGGAGGAGGGGAGTCAAATATTTACAAAATAGTCAAAATGATTATGGAAAGACAGTTTGCTCCAGTTATCATATTCAGCTTCAGCAAGAAAGATTGTGAGATTTATGCAATGCAGATGGCCAAGTTGGATTTTAATACAGGTTTATAATTTTGATACTTGCTCTACTCATACATATAGACATAAAAAAAATTTTTATTATGTTTTACTGAATAAGCTTGCTGATTAGATTATAACTTTAATTTTTATTTACATAATAATAGAAAGTACCAGTATAATGGTTTTCAAATGGGAGACATACAGGCTGTCAGCAAAGGAGAGCAGAGAATTAGGCAATTGTTGCCACATCGTCAATAATGAATGACTACAAACCCTTACTGCAGCTGTGGCGACAATACTATGTGTCAACATTGAACAAATTTTATTTGATGGCCGAATAAAGAGCTCCCATTTGTAAATAACTACAGTAAATTTGGATAATTATTTGTACTACCCTGGCATAAATATTTTTGATTTCTTACCTGTTACTTATTGTGACTGAGAAAATTTTGGAGTTCAATTACTCAAGTAAAGCTTGCATTGTGCATATGGTTGATAAAAATTGACCTTAAGGATTTAATTCCTTCAATATTTTATTCTGTTGACTAGTGAATTCTTTCACATAATCATTTTTTTATTTCTCAAATATTCTCATGGTTTCATGTGAAATCAAGGTAATAATATTGAATCCTTAAAGACACATAATATTTAACATTAATTTTATATGTATTAATGTGTAACATTTTTTATTGAAAAGGAGAAGAAAAGAAACTGGTTGATGAAGTCTTTAACAACGCAATGGATGTTTTATCAAAAGATGATAGACAACTTCCACAAGTTGAAAATGTATTGCCACTTCTCAAAAGAGGAATTGGCATACATCATGGAGGTATGTTATTTATCTGATAAATGTAAGTCTGTTATTAGATACAACATATTGCATATTACATGTTTTATTTTCAGGTCTACTCCCAATCTTAAAAGAAACCATTGAAATTCTGTTTGCTGAAGGGCTTATCAAAGCATTATTTGCAACAGAAACATTCGCTATGGGGCTTAACATGCCTGCTCGCACTGTACTATTCACTGCCCCAAGAAAATTTGATGGAAAAGATTTCAGATATGTAAGCACTCTGAGAGTGTATTGACAAATAAGTATTTAATTCAAAATCACTTGTTAATCACAGTTAATAAATAAATATTTTTTCTATAAAAATCTAGTTGACATCAGGAGAATACATTCAAATGTCTGGACGAGCAGGCCGCAGAGGTCTTGATGAGAAAGGTATAGTTATATTAATGATTGATGAGAAAGTCAGCCCAGCTGTTGGTCGTGATATAGTCAAGGGCCTTCCAGATCCTATCAATTCAGCATTCCACCTCACCTATAACATGGTTCTTAACCTTTTAAGAGTGGAGGAAATCAATCCAGAATATATGTTAGAGCGTAGTTTCTTCCAATTCCAGAATCAGTCCAGCATTCCACATCTATTTGAAAGTAAGTTTCATATATTTTCAAAATAATTTTTTTTATTCCGTTCTGAGTTTTACAATTTTTTCCCCTTTTTTGAGTTAACAAGATTCAAATACTTTGTAATGAATTATGGTTAATTTAAACAATACATATTTAATTGTTATTAATACCACCAGCTTTTATCCATAGAGGTGAACAGTCTACAGAAGGAACATGACAAGATCATTGTTGTTAAAGAGCAACAAATTGCATCATACTTCATAATTCGGCAGCAACTAGACCAACTGGGTAAACAGTTTCACACTTACCTAACTAAACCACAGTACATAATTCCATTTTTACAACCAGGAAGACTTGTCAAAGTAAGTTTCACAAAATTGTATAGTTTATACCATAAGCCAATGAAGTGAGATAATACAATTAATTATTGTTCTACATTAGGGCACTTATATAATTGTATTGTTTTGTGTTATTTATGAGAATGGAAAATCTCAATTTATGTGTGTAAGATTTATTATATTACCACTTAAAATGTGCTTTTGTATTACCCTGAGTAAATCATTTTGTTTTTGCAGATAAAGAATGAAGATGATGAATTTGATTGGGGAATAATTATAAATTTTAAGAAAGAGGGTGAGAATGATTCATCTCGAAGAAAGAAAGGCAATCCAATGAATTCTGAACCTACTATAATAGTTGATGTCTTATTGCATGTCGCATCAATCAAGTCTGAAGAAGCTTCTGGTAAACCTAAACCATGTATGGAGGGCGACGATGGAGAGGTGGAAGTTGTTCCTGTTCTGCATACATTAATATCAAAGATTAGCTCATTAAGAGTTTATTATCCTAAGGATTTAAGGCCTCCTGATAATAGAAAGTCTGTTCTAAAAACAATACAGGTAAATGCTTATGATGCATATATATTGTAATCTGATAAATCAGTTTGAAATTAATGATTTTTCTTGAGTATTATTTTCAAAATTTGTTATAAACAGAACACCTTTAGTGTTTGCTAATGGTATAAAATATTGTGTACCTGAAACATGTTTTCTTGAGTATTTTGTTAAGGCAGCAATAACAGTTATTTTCTTTACTTAACAGTAGACTGATATTTCTTTAGAATTTTTGTTATAAAGTATGTATATGAAAATATTAATGTTATTAATCTTTGTCCAAGTTACTATATTTTTAACTGAACACACTTTACTAAATTACTTTGTTTCTTCATTTGGGACTGATTAAAGGTACATATTTAATGAATACATCCATTTTAATAATTATATAAAAATAAGTACTTCACACATACTTTTTATGATTTCTTTTTAAGTAAGTGTTTATTATCTGATTAATTGCATCTTGAAGGAAATAATTTTAGTTATGAATTAAATTCCTTTTTGCTTGTTTCAGGAAGTAAAAAAGAGGTTTCCAAATGGTGTACCTCTTCTGAATCCTATAACAGATATGCATATTAAAGATTCAGTATTTGAAGATTTAGTTAAACGTATTACATCATTTGAAGAAAGACTTTATGCTCACCCTTTGCATGATGATGACAATTTAGATGAACTTTATTCTCTCTATGCCAAGAAAAATGAGGTAAATAATCACTTGTTTTATGATTATCATCATCATCTTACATAATTAATTCTTGGGTTTCCAATGAGATAAGATAAGGCTTAGTCCTCTACTTCCTGATGACAGTAACTGTCATCGATAATTGGTGGCTTCAGACTATGCTCACCTGGTTGGATGCCTGAGAGTTACTTATGCAGAAAAAGCACTGGGAAAACCTTTGGTTTTTGATCATCAGGTTCATTTAGTTATTGCTTCAGTATTTTCTTTATAATTTGCTTTTAAATATCTTGTGCACCAAGAAGCCTTATGAAAAATTTTGAATTAGGTAATATGCTTATGTTGTCAATCTGTTCTCTTAAAAGTTCAATTAATTATTTATACATTTGAAGACATTATTTGAAATAACATAATTTTTTTAAACATTGCTTGGCAAAAATAGATGATCTCTTCATTAATTTTACTCAGTAAATATTGAACTTCTAAGTGTTTTCAGGTAATCATTTGATTGAAAAATTTCTTTCTGCATTGTAAATAAACTTGAAAAACTCTTCCAGCTTGCTGAGGAACTAAAAGGTTTAAAACAGGAATTAAAAAAAGCAAAATCTTTAGTTCAAATGGATGAATTGAAATGTCGCAAAAGGGTTTTGAGGAGGCTTGGTTATTGCACAGCGTCTGATGTTATTGAAATGAAAGGCAGAGTAGCATGTGAACTAAGCAGGTATATGGCACTTTTGCTTCCACTACAATTTCATGTTTATCTTTCAGGTTTTATTAGTTCTTGGTAAACAATTTATGGATCTGTGTTGTATTTCTTCTGAGCTTGTTTGAAAATCGGCATGTTTGCATAGTTTTTAGGCAATTAAATTTTTTAAGTTAGTAAACATATTCAATGAATTGGTCAATGTATGTACATATTAATTTTAATTTGTTATAATTTTCAGTGGAGATGAGTTATTAATGACAGAGATGATTTTTAATGGTTTATTTAATGACTTAAATGTTCCACAATGTGTTGCTCTGCTCAGTTGTTTTGTTTGTGATGAGAAAAGTTCTGAGGTGCCTAAAAGATCTGAAGAATTATCTGGACCCTTGAGACAAATGCAGGTATGAAGTAGTTGTGTAGTTCAAAATACATTTCAAATTAAGGGATATGTTTTTTTTATATTTAAGGCGCACAAAATACTTACTAGTACATAATTATATTTTTCTAATTTTTGATAAAGTTTATAATTCATTATTTTAGGGAACATTCCATTTTTACTATGTTATTTTAAATTATAAAATGTTTTGTATGTTTCAAGTAGCTGCATAAAAGTTAAGCAACTTTTATTAAATATTCCAGTGTTTTAATCAGGGAACTTCATGTGAATCATGACAGATACTTTTTCAATTACTGGGATGAATCTGTATTTCTACATATAACAATGCCAAAAATGCCATAATATCTAAATTTTTTATCCTTATTTTTATTGTTCACAAACAGAATTTTCACCTTAGTTTAACTGTGTAAAATGATTAATAGTAATACAATAATTTTTGTTCCCATTACAGATGTATTTCAAATGTAAATAAATGAAATAACTGATAAAAAGCAAAGGCTTCTACCTAATTTTATGATGGTATAAGTAAGCGAACTGCACATATCCATACGTAAAAATAATGTAAATGTTTGATGGAATGAATATTTTTTGAAAAACATAACATTGTTAGATATAATATATTTATTTGTAAGTTTATGGACTTTTATCTGCGGCAGGAATTGGCCAGAAGAATAGCAAAAGTTAGTATAGAAGCTAAGTTGGATTTGAATGAAGACAATTATGTTGATGGATTTAAACCTTTTCTTATGGATGTCTTATATGCGTGGTGTAAAGGAGCAACATTTTTACAGCTGTGTAAAATGACTGATATCTTTGAAGGTAATGAATCATGAAGTCTTCAAATGCTTCAAACTAAGAATGAGAAATAAAACACAGATTGTGATAAAATTGCCATTAATTCTATTATGGTTCATTGGTCAATGGAGATGAATCACAATTTTAAAATAATTATTGGTAGTTAACTATGAATGTAATTAAATGTGACACTTTCACCTAGTTAAGACACTTCCCTTATCCACAAAGCCTTTATTTGAATCAGCATCTTTCATGCGCTTTTTTTTACTGATATTTGCATTAACAAAAATTTATTAAACTTGATTCTGTAATATTATTGATTGTATATCCTTCATTTTTAAATAATTCAATGTTCTCATCTTTCAATAAAAAGTAATTTATGATACATATTTCAGTGTGTTTTAAATATTAATCATGCTTAATAATGTGTTTATGCATGCTGTTTGTGTATGTTCTGTTTTGAGTTGTTCACAGAACAGTTTTTTTTGTTTGTCAGTTAAGAAGACAATTCTTTACAAATTCATTTTAAATTGTGCATATTTTAAATCAATAATTCTTCTTTGCTGTAAAGTGTCAATATTTCTTAATTGTTACAGGTAGTATTATTCGATGTATGCGACGCTTGGAAGAGATCCTTCGTCAGCTTTGTCAAGCTGCGAAAAACATTGGTAACACAGATTTGGAAAACAAATTTAGTGAAGGTATCAAGCTGATTAAAAGGGATATTGTGTTTGCTGCCAGCTTGTATTTATAATAAGTGGAAAATATATTCAAATTAATAATCTTCTCTTGAGCCAGCTGTCATACTTGTGAGACACTTTGTACATATATATTAGGTTTTGCTAAATTATTTGTTTTAAAAGTGAATCTATTAGGTAGCCGACAGAAAAAAATTATGCCAAATTGTAAATATTTCAAAAAAATGTTGATGTTTTTGTATATTTATTTTTTACAATATTTTGACATTTTTGAAGTTATTGTTTCCATGGACATTATATATTAAATGTTGTAAAAATGGTTTTATATTCATTTTATAAATGACTCATAAAACATTGTAATTAAAGATTTTTGATTAAGAAATATGAAATTGTCATTTCTGTGTAAATTACCACCTTTTTTGAATTTAGCTCATTATCCTGTGATATCAATTCCCAGTGCAACATGTTGCCATGAAACTACTTAAATTAAGTATAAAATATGTTATTAAGGCTTCTTAAACATTCTGTTGTAATTTATTTCTAATTTGAATATATATTTATATCAGCAACTTTTTATGTATGCTTAAAGTATATTGTTTAATGTGAAAATAATAATAAAAATTTCAATTGAAATAACTGTGTAGAAAATTTGAAGTATTCTGAGTACAGGTAGCACAAGATTGGACTATATGTGGGATTGAAATGAAGGCACTTCGTGGTGTTATAAATACACAACCCTAGTATTATTGGAAACAATAAGATGAAATATATGGCTAAAAGTCTTATGATGGAATAATTTATTGGACGTGGGAATGTAACGATCACTCAATGAGTTCAGTAATTGAACACATCTGGGCTAATTAATACATATTGTAGTGTAGGTTGAAGTAGGCTGCATCTATTTATAGCATAAATTGCCATTCTCAGTTAATTAAGATTAAAATGCCTGATGTAAATAAGTTTCTAAATTTTTTGTTACACTTTTGTACTTTTTTCAAAAAGTGACACCGAGTCTTGCAGATGTGATAAAAGTCTCAAACAAGCATTGTATGTTAATTCTTGAGTCTTTGTAAAAAGAGGTTTCTGAAACATAATTTATCACTAATTGTCCCTGGTCAGGTAGCAGAGATACAATGTTAAATAGATGAAAAAAATTAATATATTTCTTTCTGACACCCTATTCTTTGGACCATTTAATTTTGTTGTAAGAAATTAATTTGAAATTTATGTTGGCTACAGTTAATGTATTGTTTCCACTTTTATATATGCAGCTAGATTACAAATTTATTGATAAATCAAACATCTAGCAATTCCATCTAACCACTCTTAGTCTCTCTTGACTTTTCTTTATTCAACTCTATTCCTATTGACTTAGTGTCAAATATGACCCATATTCAGCCAATTTATTAAAATTCCATTAAGTGAAATGTTTTGCACTTTAACAACTTCCATGGCCAAATCATTCAGTTTTATTGTGGTGTAGAATATTGTATTATTGCAGTTTTTATTGTTCAATTATTGTGTTCAAAAATATTCAGTTATTACAATGTTTATTAAGGTAAGTAAACATATACTTTATTTATTTGTTTGTGATTATATATTTTATTTTTCTCTATATATTTCTTATTCTTTTAATACATATGAAGAGGTCCCTAAACTACGGGATGAAAAGTTATGTATTTTATTTAGTTTATTGGAAATTTAAAAGTTTTCTATAAATAAATTATGACATGACAAATTTCTACTAATTATATTTCGTGAAAGTCAGATAAATATCATCTTTAATTAAAGTACAAAAAAATGAAACTCAACTGTAGCTATGATCCCTTATTGTTACGCGACACTCTTTTTTTTTTTCATCTTTTCGTTTAACTAAGTTTTAACTTTACTTTCGTCACCTGGTGTGTCGTTCGTCCGACTCTTGCGATTTAGAAAAAATTGATTGCAAAAACGTTATGTGGTACTTATTTAAAACTTAATTTTGTCTGTTTATTGGCTACTTATTTATCTAATGTAGCTAGAATAACTTACGCAAAGAAAAAAACCTTTTTTTTTCACCACAAAGTCGAACTTATTGAAAGACAAGTAAGGAAAATATTTAATGAGGTTTAGGATTTTATAATATATAATTTTCAATGAATATATGATGACTTCAATATTGTAATACGATAGCGGAATGTGTCATTGAATACAATGTTATTACGTTATTATTTTTTAATGGATCCCACTCGCTTTTTTAAATTTTAAGTACTGCATTTTTTTAATAATCTTGAATAAATCAATTACAAATACTGCTGCACAGTAATAAGTCCAAGCTGATGAGGTTGAGACATTTGTTTCAGTTCGTGTTTTACTGCTGGTGAGGAAAATCAATTTTGCCATTAGTTTTGCAAAACAATTGTATTTTTTTTGTACGATCTTATTAAGTTGATAGAGAAAACACAACGCGGGATAGTCTTTGAAGTACACTCCATTAGTAATCTTGGCTTTGAAATAGAGGAGTGATGTATTTTCCAATATGTTCATAAATGGCATAAACGCTATCATCTGATTTTGGAATTTAAAATGTTTGCATGATATTTACTGAAAATTTCTATACTCATCGTTGATATATTGAGAATGAAGGCGTTTGGGATATGAATTGATTATTAAGGATGAAGTGAAGTATAACAACGGTTGAAATTTTGGGGGGTCAACAACCGTGATGACTGTTAGGGCTCGATATATAGGCTACGTACCACAGCTTTTAGTCATTGGTGTGGACGATGGAAGTTTGCGTCCAATGCATTGACTACCTGATGAAATTTTTTTCTACATCCTTTATAGACCCATCCCCATTAGAAAAGACGGTCGATTCTCTTCATTCTCCATTCCACTCCACCCCCCCCCCTTTCTCTCCATCAATCTGGTGAAGAGGGCATGATCGACCTAACCTCAGAAGGCAATTACACTCAGGCATGTTTCATCCCGCCTCAATAGGATATAAGCAAATCTTCGCCCGCTAACACTCACTCGGTCCAAAATTTGTGACTCTTAAGATAGACAGTCTCTGTGTTTTCCTTTTACATGAATTGATTCTTAAACAAATTTTCGTTGTGTTGTCAAGTAAGTCGTAGGACCCCTCTTTTTCTTTTCACTTCAATAAGGTGAATAGTTTGTAGGTCAAGAGATATATTCTGATTTGCATGTCCAGGACAATATTAGCGCCGGATGGTAAATCGCATCTCCCCCTGTGAATTGACAAACGATTCAAAATTGGTGGCCTTTAATTAAAGTACAACATTTTAAAGAGTCAGCATTAGTACAAGATGAAGTAATATCAAGTGTGAAGTGTGAAGAAAAGCAATAAAGCGAAACAGGAACGGTTATAATTGAAACTAGAAGGTATTAATGTTTTAAAATTTTTATACTCACTGTAATAAAAAACATTCGTTCTTTTTAACTTATAGAAAGGATAATGTGTGATAAACTTTAAACTTATTATCAATCGTACGATTAGACAGCTTCCGAAGAGGTAATCAGTTCTTCAAAATTTCAGTCATTAATCCCGATTTTAAACCGTCTCTTTTACTTAATTCAGCAGATACAGAATTTATTTTAGGATCAACCCAAGGAAGACTACAGATATTTCGTGAGTTCCAGCATAGGAATATTTGTAGTGTCATCATTTCATGCAGGAACAGGATATGCCAACCAGGCGATCTGCAGAGAATCGTTACTAAGACAAATGATTCGATAATAGATTAATGGTTTTCGATGGATTGTGTGTGGAATTTTTTACACACATTAAGAGTGTGAACTGCTGGCAACATATTAAATTATATCCCATTAATTCAATAGAGAAGCGTATTTTGACTCTCTTAATACTCGGGGTAGGTTTCAGACTTTCTTAAGGTACCAGAGAATTCTTGACTTGGTTGAGGTACCATCAGCCATCATCCGGGCTAATTTTCAACTAACTTCCACATGGTCGGGGATTGACCATCAAGGGTCAAATGTTTAAAAAATCACGTGTTGGCCAACAGATTACTGTTTAATTAATTCCGTTCCCGGGCTAATATAAATAAATATCCGGGAAACTCCGGGCACCAAGCTAGTTGTATGTACACAAAACAAAATACTGTAACATCATATATGTTAATTTAGTAAAGTTTAATTATAGTGTATTTAATGACAACAAAACAATATAACCAGGAATACAGATATTGATTGTACAGTTTTTCAGACACGGCGCTAATTTAAAAAAGTAGATATGGGTAGTGAAAATTGTGCAGAAGTCAAAATTTATTGAGACATTAAAATTTAAATATATTTATTTAAATGCTTAACGATTCCTCCATTTGTTTAGGGACCTCTTTAGATGTATATTATAAAATACAATTAAAACATGTTTTAAATTTGAATGAAACTATTTAACAGGAGAAAATTAGGGCTACGCCATCAATTTCCACGGCCGAAATTTGATGGATAAATCTAATGTTTCATTATTTCTTTAACTCTCTCTTATTTGCCTTATTAATAACTGAAACTATACATACGTTAATCATTAATGAAAAAATAAAAAATATGTATTTGAAAAGCTTTACATGAGTTTTAAAAAGGAAGATCGTTGGTCGGATAAAAAACAAGTATTACGGTATTATATATATATATATATATATATATATATATATATATATATATTCATCAGAGACATCTGTCGAAATGCTTTTTTGTAGCATTATATACATTTACAATTTCACATGTTACATTATTTGATATACATTTACATTAAGTGTATGTTATTTACAAATTTTGAAGTATTTTCATTTTTTACATTATTTACGTATACAGTTTTGCTACGAACATTGGTTTACATTAGCGTAATTTTATATATTTTGATAAAACAGTTTTCCTTCTTTTCAGATTTCATGTTTCCTTTTACTATATTTGCTTGATACTTTGGAGAGTCTGTTATTTTGTTCTTCACCTAGGAGATATTTTCTTTGACTTTTTTACTTCCAGTACAGTCCAGTATGAGGTGGTCCACTGTTTGACTAATATTGCATTCATCACATATTATTTAAGAGGCGGCTGTGTGATAATTTAGTGTGTCCGGTTCTTATTCTCGTTAGGTTCAATTGCTCTTTGCGGTTTAGTTTCGAGTTTGTTTTTAAGCTGTAGAAGTAATTAATATTTTTGTGGATTTTACTTGCCATCAATTTTTTTCTATTCCCTGATTCACTGCTTTTCTTTTCGGTTGGTTATTTATTTGTTTACATATTTTATTGATTTCGGTGGTTCGGTTTACTTCAGTCCAAACAATTCTATATTTTGAAAATATAAGATGTTTTTTATTTCGCATTTAGTGAGCAAGGAGAAAATTTCTCCTCTTTAATGCGTCCCTGCTTACAATTTGAGTTTGTGTGAGAACCAGCTTTTTGCTTTTTATTGATTACAAAAAGGAGGAATTACTTAAGACACATAATTCAATTACAGCTATCCTATTGGGGTGTTGTCCGTGGTTAAAGGAATTCTTCCCCTGAAAAGACTGCTTCTCTTTTACCGAGGAAGATTCCCCGAACGAATAAGTTTAAGTTTACGTCGTCATTTGAAGAAGTGTAAACACATCACGTTGGCGGGGTGCTGCTATTTTATTCACGATCCTTAATTAAAATGTCATCCCCTGATTCTCGCGCGGTTTCTTTTTCGGCTTCTCGAAGCCCTCTTTTCCCGGCACGGTAGACGGAAGACTTCTTTATTGCATCTGGGGCAGTAAATCCCTTCGCCGCCGGTGTGTTGGAGCAGTCCTGGCTGTCCTGGGCGGCAAGTAAGTAAGGACGTCGGAATCAATAACAAGGTACCGCGCGCGGGCGCAAATCCTGCCCGGGCCACGCTACAGATCTGGCAACGTCGCGCCACGCGCCACGCGCCATGCGCACAGCGCGCAGCCTAGCCACTCACCTCGCCGCACTACGCTACGCTACTCTACGCACGCATTCGCGCCTCATCTCCATGCAAATTCCACACCGCACGACTCCGCAGTCAAATTCAAATCCCCCCCCCCCCCATTCCCAAAAGCGTAATTTACAATTGTACTTTTCTTTAAGATTATGTCAATAATTCAAAGTCATTGGAACTCGTAATTGAAGTAAAACAGCTTATACCGACGTTCTCAAATCATTTCGAAGCGGTGTTGCCAAATGCAGCGTATCTTAATTAAATAATTACGGACGTTAGATGCAGAACGAACTAGGAAATTGAGAGGTTAGCGGCAGCAAAGACCAAAGGCGCAATAAAATGAAATTTACTATCAGTAACTGAAATTGAATTGGGGGGAAACAATCCGAATGTTTCAAGCAGCGTTGCTGTTTCCTATTTCTTTGAATCGGTCCAAGCCATTGAATAGGCGAAATTTTTAAAACTATATTGACAATTCAGTACTTAATTTCCTTAAGAAAATACCAGCTTTTTTTCTTTCAAGAAATGTAACAATTTTTTTTATATGATGCTATCTTTTATACAGCTCATTCTAAGGATAATTCTTTATTATCAATAGGATGTGGAAGGTAAAACTGTTTGAATGTCAAGAACGGTTCGTTTGTAGAATTCTTGTGGACAATTCTGCACATTTAAGTATGTAAATAGAAATTGATTATTATAAGGGACGACACATAATCCTTTTTAAACAACGGGGTTGACAAGTATAATTTTAGTACAGATGATTGTATGTCGAATAATTTCCTTGCAACTCGAAGTCAAAACGAAAACCGCTCTCCCGCCTACTGCCCGACCTATCTGATGCAGGTTTTCTAGGCATCACTTTTAGGCTAATGCTGGGTAGGATCCTTAAAACATAGTCCAGGGGCCCTAGTTAACCCTTGGCTACATTCCACAACCCTTCCGCATCCCCCCTTTCAAATCCTATCCTATGCTATGAAATGGGAGTTGCCAGCACGTGGATTACCCTCATGTAGCCTGTTACAGTTTTTTTTTCTGGCTGATATTTGATGACACTGTATTTATATTTCTTAACATCAGAGGTTGTTCACCACTTTCAATTTACAAAAGAAGTATTTTATATAATTTTGTTCCAAATATTTTATTGATTTTGGCTGTCGTGAGAAGCTTTTGGCTATTGCTAAAGTAGCCTACCAATATTAATAACCGTAATAGTCAGAAAAATTACAATTTGTTCATATAAAGGTGTATAATGTTTAGGGTAATCCATATAGTCATATAGCATAGGAAAGGGATTGAAAGGGTAGATGCGGAAAAGTAGAGCAAGGTAGCCAAGGGTTAACTACGGCCCCCTGGCTATGGTTTAAGGATCCTACCCGGCAATTCGCCTAAAAGTAATGCAGGGAAAAGCATAGATAAAGTTGCATCAAGTAGGTCGGGCATTTGCCACTTGTTCCATGCCATTCCGATTGCGGGGTTTACTGTGGGCTCGCAGTTTTCCCCCTACTTCGTGCCTTGACCAGTTTAGGAGGCAGCTGGCCGACTATTCCAATGGGAATAACGGACAACTCTTACCGTTTGCCCACGATCTGCGACCCCGGAACATTCACCGACGGGTTAAAACGATGTTTCGTCCTAAAACTAGGAACTTTTCAGGTAATGATTAGGATAATTTTAAAAACAAATGTTACATTATCAAGATTTTGATCTGGTAGGCCAGATGCCATTTTTTTACAATTCTCCTAATAAAAACATGCCATTACTAGAGGAGTTGCTAATTTTAGCACGAAACATAGTCTATATAATAAAATTCGATATGAAAATATTGCGTAATGCATGAACATTTATTTTTCTAATTCACATGACTATTAATATTTTGTCTGTTAGTTTTAAATTTCTAAATGTCAACACATTTAGAATAAATATAATAAACATAATAATAGTTTTAGCAACACACAATTTATATTATTCAATCAAATATATATGCCTATATTATACACAAACATAGAAATATTTTAAAAAATAATTCCGCTGTTACTTGATTTAATTGAATTAATATGTTCCTTGGTTCATATTTAAAATTTGTACTTAAATTTTTCTATCCGATGAGTATAAAACTTTTTTTTGGAGTTGTGTAAAATAAACATCAATCGGGAAATACCTATTAAAATTTTAATTTTAAAATTGTTCCGGCGTCATATTTTCCTGACAGAAAGAAGTGTACTTCAAATTTAAATTATGTTAAGAATGAACAAATATATATTTTTTGGACAAATTTAATATGTTGTTGGCAATATTGCTGAAAGTTCCAAACAAATTCAAAATTTAATATTTTAGGAAACTATAAAAAAGTGCCTTTCATTTAAATTGCATATTGATCTAAACAAATAGGGATAAAATATAAACACAGTATATTCAATCATTTACCTCCAGATATTTTAAATTAATTGTGACTGATTTTTGGTTTGATTTTTTTATATCATTACCGAATGTTTTTAAACGGCTACCAATTTATGAAAAGGAACCTTTTTAATTCTTTCAAAAATATAATTACTGGGCATTGGCCAAAAGTCAGAATTTATTTATAAAAATTAAAATTCATAATTAACTGATATACATTTCTTGTTTAAGGACGTCTTCAGAGGTATCTAAAAATTAATTATGATATATAACGAAACAAAACAATGAAAGGTTGAATCCAAAACAAATAACTAGATGAAATATAACAAGATTACTTATATTATTAAAGAAACATTTAAAATATGTTGTATTTTTTAATAAAACCATTTAACATGAAAGTTGATGGAGGATGTTTAATTTATGTCTGTTAAATTGTATTATTCCAATTCGCAACATATTTTTAATTTTTTTTTCGTAATGTAATCTAAAGAGGTTTCTAAACGTTATGCATTTTAGTTAATTACAAATTTCATCGTTCATAAATAAATCATAACTTACTGCCAATTTCAACTAATTATTTTTCATAGAAATCAGATATAGTTTTAATTTTTAATTGTATTTAATTTTGAATTTATTCAGGAGATTTATTTAACATAATAAAATACAACAGAACAATTTCAATCTATAATTTTTATATAAACATTTATTTGACATCCATTTTATTACTTTCTCTTTCAATCATTAATGACCAATATGTTTTTAAGCTGGCGATAGACTTAAACCACTAGGGTAAATATATAAACACAATAAAGTATATATAATTTATTTGGAAATTATTCTGAGTGATATTTATTGCAATATATTTATATTTTACTCCCAAGGGTTTTTGTCCGTTACAAAGGAAAATATATTTTTTTATATTAATGTCATCAAAATATTTATTAATTTGGACTTATATGGGTATTACGGCATTTTTTTATATTAAAAAACATTTAATTTCAAAAAATTGTTTGCTTATTTAACTATGGGCTACGACGTTGCTCGACAATAGGGTTTAAATACATTTCAAATTTTACGAATGATTCTGCGTAAATTCCCGAAGTTTGCTTTAATTTGCAACTTGATTTCCCTCGCTACGTACAGCAAAGAAAAGGTTACATGGAGGAGAGTCAGTAAACACGAGAAGCCAGAGGAAATTAAATGTCTCCACACAGAGGAAGACGGGAGAATTTATGTTTGCTCTTGCGAGTGGATGTTCAAAAGGGTCGCGCTATTGTCGTCTGCCTCAAGCATTTTGAATTAAAACGTTTCATTTTGCAAAAAAAAATATACTATCAACAAGTACATTTGGGTCTCAATTAATTTTTAAAGAATTTCAAACTTGTGACTTATGTGATACGCGAGTTGAAATACTGTGAAATATGAATTTGTGTTACTGAAAATACTGCAAAATCAAATATTTGCTTTTAATTTTGTCGTCATTTGTGATTTTAAGAATAATTGCAGCGAAACTTCCTATATTTTTGATAGAAGTACTAGTAGAAAAAGCGGGAAAACGTATGGAAAAAGTAACCTACAATTCCAAGTATGTTTGGAATCTCAAGCAACGTCTATTAATGAATTAGATAAATTTACAATCATTTTTTAGTTTAATTTTACAGTTACTGCTCAAATACTTTTATTGTTTTATTTAGAAACTGAAGTTTGACTGTTGTAACTAATATCTGGCAATTTTATTTTTTGATCTAAAATAAAAAATTAAACAGAATTAATGATATTGTAACCTTAACGTGTTCTTTTGGGACTAGTTAGTATCTCTCTTCAATTTTCTGTCTTATATATTGCCTTTACTTATAAGAAACGATAAATTATTTAAAAAAATAAACATAACACAAAATGTGAATTAATTAATTAAAACAAAAAATCATTTCAGTTGTAGGCTATAACTCTCATACAATGCAGTACATCATAGTAAATTTATATTTATTCTTCTAATTTAGCATATATATGCATACATGCAAAACTGTATATTACCTGAGGATGTCTCAAAATTGTGGCCGAAACGTTGCATTGTAATGATTTTTTTATTTTAATTATATAATAAACTTTTTCTGTCATATTGACCGTTTTTGTTCATTATTAAATGAAATTATAATTGTAAGATTATATTAAATAATAAACTATTTAATTAAATTTTTAAATAAGATTTTAAATTACTTGTCTACTAGTTTAAAAATTATCTTTCTTCCCCTGAGTAATTATTGTTTCTTCCATAATTAGTACAACTTTGTAAAATTATTTTTACCTAGTCCTCATTTCCTTTTTCACCTCCCAAGTCTTTTTCTCTCAAGAACTGACAAAATGCTTTCATTCAAAACTCAACTTTAAAAATCTATTAAACTGCATTAACGGAGTGGGATAGAAAAATCTCTACCGGATCAGGGATCGGACCCAGAACCATCCACTAAATATTCGGTCGCTCTACCACCGAGTTATACCCCACCACGTTTCTTTCCTCAGGTGTAGAAGCAAAATTAATAAAAGCTTTAAAGAAACACTCTGCACGATTCAAGCGACGAAACTAATCATTTTATTTTATTTTAAAAGAATAGATAAATTTTCTTCGTATGTAGGAAACTTTATGTGATGCCAATCTCGTGAGTCTTTATTTTAAAAATGGTTCCATTTTTAACTACCTACCAATTTATTCTCAATTTAGCATCTCAAGAGTCTGCCGAAGATTACATATTAAAATAGTTCCAATTGACTTTACCAAGTTCTCCAAGCGTTCGATTTGCGCAGTCTTTCTGCAGGTCATGAGTTGGGAAGAGAATTATTTATAAAATTATTGTATTGAAGACAAGCATCTACAGAAATGCGTGACCTGTGTTATTAATGTTACTGAAACTAAAGTTTCCATTCAATTTCATTGATTACTCTCTAATTATTTTAATTTCCATATTCTGTAAAACTTAATTTTTTTATTGATAATACTTATACTTGTGACATAAAATTTTTGAAACCAAAATTCTTCTGACTACATCTACAGTATTATTAACCATGAACGAGCAGACCATAAAGATGTAGACCAAGTATTTTCTTTGATGAGCACTATACATTTAAAATTTCTCGCTTCCGTTTATTTGATTAAGAGGATGTTTCCAAAGCATGCAAGCACCGAAGTCCAGCAGTACAAGTGACGATAGCGTTATTAAGATTCAGGATCACGCTATTTGGAGGAAATAAATAATGACCTGAATGCCCTTCTAGTTTTGGGACAGTTAGAGGAAGAGAGAGAAGACAAAGTGTCCGGGAATATCCTCGTGTAAGTCAAAGTTTCTATCGCCAAAGTAAGGCGTCTGTTCCCTTTTGTGAAGAATGATGAAGGGCTGTTTGTCGCATGAATCTGCGGCACCTTCGGTCGCGATCGAGAATCTTCCAACTTTCTATCATTTCTGAGCTCCATCAATCCTCATCTAACTTTAACAGAAAAATCCACAACCGTCACATGATTTCGGGTGAAAATTTTACCGGTTTCTCGATGTCCGTTTTAAAGTGGTTACCTGAGTTTTAATGTTGCAAAATATTTAGAGCCATTATTATGAATATGAATATGAGGAGATCATACCAATGTTCCGTACACAGCTCCTTCTTTTCTGAGTTATTGAATAAATTTGTGTTGATTTAGTTGTTTTATTTTTAATAACAAAATTTCCTCCAGGAATAGGTAAATAATCATTTATTAGATGAATACAGGTCTTAAATTAGAAACTAAACACGCAAATGTTCCTGAAATAGTAAAAATAAATATAATCACATGTATTGAAATTAAACTTTTACAATCACTGGATGTTTCACTCTCGAACAGTCTGGAGCTTCGAATATAGCCAGGAGCCATATTCATAAGAATTTCTGTATAGTTATATAATGGGATTAATATGGTTATACACATAACATCAATACAATAGTCATATATATATATATTAAAAGATTGATAATGTATTATTATTTGACAATTTACATAACTTTATCTAGTGTCGTCTATTTTATTTAAGTATTACAAATTTTTATTTTACATTAAAATATTTTAAATTTATATTACCCGTAAATTATACTGATATTTAGGTGTTATTAACAATTATTCTTTCGAGTCAAAAAATCTACTGTCGAGCATAATCGATTTTGTAGTTGATTACATTTATCTTAGTTGCCTTGATTCATATACATTTACAATTACAACTCATACAATTAAATTATAATTTTATTTTAGATTAGATTTATTAGTTCCATTAACAATTGCTCATTGCCGCTGATTTCTGAGGAAAAAGGTGAAGTGAAATTAATATTAATTACAAAAATGAATAGAATAACCTACACAGAAAGACAATAAATATTTATAACTATACACAAATAGTAATATACAGAGTTGCAAGAGAACAAATTTGAAAACGTGAAATAGGTTCATTGAGAAAATATTGTCACTAATATAAGCAATACTATATACGTAAATAATAAATAATATGTTAGGATTACAGCACATTACTCAGAAGAAACACCACAGAAGTAAGTTTAAATGTAATGTAAGGATAAAATTTATTGTTAGTAATACAAACTTCACTTTACAAAGGGGAACTAAATTATGCAAATAACACTTCACAATTAACACTACACTTTGACCAAAACAAGAAGATGATAAACAAATTCAAAATTAATTTTTTAGTGTTACGTTACATTAAAATATCATTAAAAAATATTTTTATTAATAATAATTTTATTTACCAGCCCTGTTTCTCCTTTCAGGAGCCCGGTTATGCCGTACCGTGTAGCAGATGTGCTGTGATGATTGTCTACCTACAGAGACAAGGTAGAGATATCTTTCATTTTTTTATATACGATTCATGCTAGATCATACTGACCGCAGAATAAATAGACAGATATTCATAATATAATGCCACTTAAGATGTGTTTCTCATTTGAACTGTGTTACAAATTCTTAACATTCTACAACAAATACAATATATATATATAATTGCATCAAAACATTTATGCATTAGTATTAAGTCATATTCCGTAGGGCTTCAAGGGTGCGGAATGAGTCTCTAATATACATACATTATTGATATATGTTATAGATTGAATAACAATTTATGGCATGTTCCATAATTTTAACAGGAGGTACAGTTTAATATAAATATAATTCTGAATATTCATTAATATAAAAGATTGTCTTAAAAAATTGATTTGTTCTTTTTGAAGTTCTTTTGACTATATTTTAGCTCTTTAATGTTGTTAGTTATTTTTTTTTAAATATATTAATGGTGAATTGTAAGTGAATTACCAGGTTTGTAAAAGTTTTTTTTTGTTTCTTCTATTAAAATTGTGCACATCAGAGAAAGGTGATTATTAATTATCACAAATAGCATTTGTCATTTTACGTACTGGTTTGTAAGAGTAAAAAGTTCATGCTTGATGTTATTGAAGAAACTCTAATTTTCATTTTATGAAGGATAAAATTTTTCTATTTTTCGTAAACTTAAAAGCCAAACTTTGTTAGTGAATGCAGTAATACAAGAACTCATTGAAAAGCCACTCGAGGCAACGGTTATAATTTTCGCTTTCGCATGAAGGGATATCGCTGTATTAAATAATTAACTATATCATAACTTTATATCAACAGCTTAATTTAATATAAAGTCTCGCTGACATGTATATTTAAAAACGTTGCTACTATCGTACGTAAAACTGATATAGGTTTTCAAAAAAATTATTTCTACTTCACATTAATGTTACTCATGTTCGGAAATTCGTCTTATAATTGCAGTTTAATTAGGGTTTGCTAACGGAGTCTTGCAATTTTATTTCTTTGTACTTGAGTCAGAGAGAAAGAGTGAAAGCTAGGTGGGTGTTTCTCCATTACAAACTCAATACTGTTCGAGGAAATGCGGGTAAGCATATCAGGTTTGTCGAAGGGATATCCAATCCAACCCCATTACGAGTCCCATGTGATGCCACAAATCCACTTGGAGGAGATTCTTGTTCACGGAATTGGATTTCTGTTTCATTGAGACATTGTTAAACTCCCAACAATTTCGAAACAAAATCACGCAAATTCCGTACACATGAATGAGTAAGGCTTATTTCTAAAAATCCTAGATCGTTTATGGTTATCATGACTAGTTGTATGATTGCCAAGAAGGTATGTTTTCTTTACGATGAGAATTTTCAAAATCAGATGTCACTAGTTAAAAATATTTTGGCTACGTTTATAATGCGACAAAAATTAACATATCACTTTTATTTAAACTTTAATCATTAAGTCTGTGATTGCCAACAATAGTTTATTAATCTAAAATGCACTAACTTATCATTTGTGAAATCAATTAATCTTTGTGAATTATAACCGTATGTCAAACGAAACTCTGAAAAAGAGTTTTGTGTATTGAATAAATTTTATACTGTAATTAGATATTTTTTGGTTATTAGAATTTCAACTTTGTATAATTGTTCTCCTCGAATCTCTATATAAAAGTAATCGAGCAAATGAAAACAAATTAAAACAAGGGCGCGTGGTCGCTACGGTCGTTAAAAGTGATTATTTCTTTATTCATCAGTCCTTGGCTTGAACTGAATCTAAAACTGAAAGAATCGATTTAATACGTATTACTTAAACATGACAAATAAATTCGAGATTTATATTAATCTTAATATCTAAAATAAATACTGCGTCATCTTGACGTTTATTAAAATTTTCTCCCTGCTAAAATACACGAATAAATTAAGATGACTATGAATTATTCTAAAGTGGAACATTGTGGAGGCGCTTCACAAACGCTTGCCTTTTTTATGTTGAGAAACAAACTACATGAGGGGCATCCATGTGGTGGACACGCTCCTAAAATAGCATAGGAATTATTTAAAAGGAGTGATGAGGATGTGATTACAAGGTACCACAAGTGTTAACTAGGGCGCCGGTATGTAGTCATTTGTATAAATATACTTCAGGGGGTACTATAGAGAAACATGCATCTGGTATTTCGGGCTCTACATACTCGTTCTACGCAGTTCCTGTGATTGGAGTTGGGTTTTCTGTGGTGACGAAGATTTCCCGGTTTTTACATTTTCTAGAGTGACAGGGCTCTGTATGAGTCAGACATTTTTTAAACGGGTTTCTTTAACTCTGCCCAGAGAGAGATTAACGTACGTTTAAATCATAGCTTTACGGCTGTAACAGCCGTTGCCTTGGCTTGGCCTTTTATTCCACTACCTATACACTTGAATTTTCAGTAGACCATACCGCGACATTTTAATGCTTTTTCCTCCCAAAATTTTAATAACCCATCCACGTTCCATCGGGCTAGATTTGAATTGGTGAGAATTAGCTAGATAAAAGAGTTTTTTCTGGATTTTAATAACATTGATGATGGAAACAAAAAACACGATGGCGTTCTAGTTCATCCTCCTCCCATTCAGAGAGCCTTGGTCCAGGGGAACGACTGCCAGATTTATCTTCAATGGCACATTCCGGATTTTTTGGAGTGCCATGTGGTCAGCGTAGCGATTCTCCATCATCCTTAGCCGTTTAATAATCCATCGACGTGCCATCAGGCTACATTTGAAAGTTGGTGGGAATTAGGTGGATAAAAGAGATTTTTATTGGATTTTCATTACATTTATGACGGAAACAAAAAGCTTGATGGCATTCTAGTACATCCGAGTTTTCACGATCATGACGAACACAAACATGCCCTGGAACTCTGTGATGAAGACGGTAGCGCTGTCCGCTACACTGTATCAGGGGATTTCAGTATCACTCGAATTTCTCCAAAGACCATACCGTGACATCATAACTTTATTTTCAGAGCATCTTCATACTTTCCCCAGATTTTACTTTTAGATCTGGATCCACAGTGTTTCATTATACTAGAAGTCCATCGTCGTGAGGTACCTTTTCCAGCAAGCTATATTTTTGAAAATCAGTGAGAAAGAGGTGGTTAATTGAGATTTTATTAAACTGATGATTTAAAACAAGAATCGCGAAGACGTTCCAGTGGATAAAAAAATAATTGGGAATCTATGGACGAGAAATAGTATCATCCGAATATGGACACTAACGATGGAAGGCGGAATTGAAGGCTAGGTTATGAAGGGCCGTTTGTGTAGTGCTTGCTGGCGATGATGATGCAGTGGTGTTCCGTGAGATTGACAGCGGCCACCTGCCCTGAATGAGTGTAGTGTGCCGGGTTGCGCGCGCATCCGTCGCGGCGCTGCGTTCGGTCCGTCCGTCCGCGAGGAGCCGCAGTGTGGTGTGTGATGTGACTATGGCCACATTGGTGTGTCTCCTGGTGCTAGTCGCTTGCCTGCTCGCCTCTTCGCTGGAGCAGGACGAGGACATCCCGCACAACGAGTAAGCTCTATGTGGCCGTCCTGTCCCGTGCGCTACGCTCCCGCTATCCCGCTCGCAGCTTCCCGCGCCGGTCGGATGCCAGGAGGGGGCGGCCATCTTGGATCGTGCTGCCGATCTTCGGGATCGCCGCCTGCCCCAATTCCGGCGCGGCCCGTGCTGAATAATTAAACCGGAGGTTTCCCCCGCACGCCGGGCTTTTAGCTGCCCGCGGGACACCGGCGCCGGACCTTCCTTCCTCCTAAACCATGCCCCTTAACTTTTCCCGCGCTCGATAGTGATAGTATTTCAGTCCCTACGAGCAACTGTGACTTATATTTATAAAACTTATTACCTACGAAGCGTCGGATGTGTAATAACTCTCAATGCTATTATTCAATTACTTGAAGGATTTTTAACCGTCTATTTACGAAGTGAGCTCCGATGCCTTCCAAATATTTACAGAACGAATACTTTTTTGATAAGTATAGAAAAATATCTAATGCATACTTTTCTAAATAAAACTTTAAGCACTGCATAGTGTGAGGTAATTCTTGGCGTTAAATAGCGAAAACTTAAGTCATACGCAAAATTTTTACGAAGGAAAAATTTTATCGATACGAAGTGTATAATTTAATCAAAAAATAAGCAAATATAAGCAATTTCGATACCGTTCTCTCAATGCTTCAAGCATTTCAACCAACGTTCAACGGCTATTTTTTTTATCGAGGTTGCAAAAATATTTCGTCTGTAGTGAAATAACAACCTGTTTTTCTCTCTCTACATTTCTTGCCTGTCGTCCATTAAAAAAGGATAACGAAACCCCAGCGGCTTCTTTCATTTGACGGCAGACGACATGAAATTTTCTGAGTGTACACACTGAACGTAATTCCTGTTCGTAACGTTTCATACAATCTGGAGGCCAGCATCCTGATACATCCTGCACGGATCGCCGGTAACAGAAAGTGTTTCACATTTTAGTTAAACACAATTACCGACCAATGTTTTCGAAAAGCCAGGATTTTTCTTTTTCAATATTTGTACATTGAATCGGTTTGTTTGGACGGAAGCACGGAAAGATTTATTATAGGTAATCCTTAAATAAACTAAATTGACCGGCATTTTCACCGTCTACATACAAACATCACGTCGTAAGTTATTTGCTTAACAAATCTATTTGTTTTAATCAGAAGGGAACAATGATTGTGTAATTTAGTAAAGCTTGAAATCAATTATTTATTTTTCTCGTGGCTACTCTATATTTACAGAACGAATCGTTTTTTTTACACGGAAGGAAGGTTTAGAATGAGAAATTTAAATTTCTGTTATATTTGAAATGATTTTTATTAAAAAACGCTTTTTTCTTTGAGACAGACGTAATAATTTTCTATATCAAGCAAAAAATTGAATTGACGCGAAATGATACAACTAATGTATCTTCCACTACAAATTACTAATTGTCAATATTTTTAAAAAATTAATCAATAATTTTTTGAGTCAATTCCTTTTCAAAAGACATATTTTTAATTTTAAATATTTATTTTGATTGTATTTTAAAAACCAACTTCCTCATAAAACAAGATTTTTTATGTATAAATACCGGTTATTCTCTCAGATTATTTCTCTCTCGACTTTCAGATGTAGGTTCATTTTCGACCTAGTTTAGAAAAGTGTGCCTATTCAAATGTGAATTATGATAACTTTTTATTTATATGCCTTTTTCTGTATTTATTAAGGAAGCTAAAGTCCGAATTTGTTAAGTAACTATCACGTAATACAAGGATTAATTTCTACAATTTTTAACTTAGCAACAAATAAGACCTATAAAAGAAAATGGGTACCGTTTCACAGGTGAAATGGATTAAACCCTTTCAAAAATTGTGAATATTTTAATACAGCATTAAAAATTAACGAGTTACATTAGGGAAAGAACAAATTAATATTGGAAATGGTTCTTACTTTTCCTTGTTTTACAGTTGTTAGTGACAATTCTGAACATTGAACGTCAGCGCCAATCACCTCCAAATCTAGTACTACGACTACTACTATTACTACGAATAGCAACCGACAGTACCGTAGGTGTCAGCAGTTCGACTCTGAATGCTACCCACAACGTTAAATGGAAAACTGTAGATATAATTTCAAATACGGATAAAGTGTTATTACAATGATCTGAATTTTGGATTTTTCTTAATATACATTTTTTTCTTTCACTACCAATTTTGTGTCGATTTTGATATCTATCAGTTGACAATTGAATCTGCTCCGTTATCTCTTTAAAGAAAGAAACTATAAGTTAATCGATTAAGGTGCCTAGAAAAAAATATGGATGGACGAATGAAATAATTTTTTAATGTTTAGGGGAATCTGGAACGAATTTTGGGATAACATCATTTGATTAAAATGAAACGTACGAATTTAACATTTTTTTGTTTTAAAAAATTATCTGTCGTTCAATACAAACATTAATCAATTTTATGGCCATTCAGTCAGAAAATAAATGAAATGATTAGACAATTAATAAGAAAACATTCATTTTTGAAAAAAATTATTTATTAAAAGACGTTACACCAGTATTTTAATCTGTAATGGATATTTTTAAATAATAATGAAGAGATTTGAGTGTTTTGGTTTGATTAAATGTAACTTAATTAGCTATTTTTTCAATTTTTTTGAATATAATTTGCCATTATTAAATTTTGTAGATGTTGTTAATTGAAATTTCCTAAAAACTGTAGAGGTCCTAATCTAAGTTTTTTTTATTATTTTTTCATTAATTAATGCTTTCTTATTAATTGTCAAATCATTTCATTAATTTTATTACTGAATCGCAATCTAAATTTATCCATGTTTATCTGTGTTTGAAATTTTACCAAAAATAATCGGGGATTGCTGTTTGTATATTTGCTTATGTGAAACAAAAATGGAATTCAAAAACCAAATAAAAATAATTATGATCTTTGAAGATTCCTTTACAATTTCCAACTATATCTCCAGAAAGCAGTCATCATTCTCATTGGAAACTTTCAGCGATAACGTTAATTCAAAACGAAGCAGGCGGTTTATTAAAAGTCAGAATCAACAAACAAAGCTTTGCTTTTACGGCTCGTGTAAATGTGTCAATTCTCATCCAAAGATTAAGTAACATACCGTAACGCAACGTAAGCTGTGATGAAGGCGTAGGCGTGCCAGACTGACGTAGTACACACGTTTGTGGTTTCGATCGCTCGAATTGCGTGGGATTGCACACAGACGCCTGCGTTTTATGTTCTATGCCATTCGCACACAACATTTCGTTGGAACAATGAATATACCTTTCAATGACCATGATAGGACCGGGAAATGGTCTCGGTTGGAAAATCTACGTAACAAACTGTACAGCAAAATTCAAGAATGGTTATAGTCGAATACTTAAGTTAATCAGACAAATATAACATAATAAATGAAAAGGAAAACGTTCAGTTTGTCAGAAAACAAAGTATTATTTAACTAAAAAATAATTACAATGTTTACGACGTTTTGGCCACAATTTTGGGACTTCATCAGGTAATTGACAGTTTTGAATGTATGCACGTATTTTAAAATCATTTCGGTTACAACCGTCATAGGACGCAGTCCATGACACTGAATTTATATTTGAACATTTAATTTTAACATATGTGCATTCATTGAAAACTGTCTATTACCTGATTAAGTCCCAAATTTGTGTTCAAAATGTCGTAATACTGTAATTATTTTTTTAGTTAAATAATACATATTTTCTGATAAATATCTACAAATGATTCCACACCGTTGCCAAAAAATTTCAATTCCATTCCAGAAAGATTGAAATTGCTTCTACAATTTTTTTACTGCATGTTAACTACGCTTTACTATCGCCTTTGTATTTCCTTATTTAGTTTTATAACTGCTTCTAATACCGCAATATTTTCTCCTAGTGTGGTTTCGTGTGCCAATGTGAACATTACGTCTACAAAGAGTTTGTTAATTCGAATGATTTCAGAATATGTATGGAGTTTTAATGTGGTTCAGTGACTTTTTAACTTGTAGTAGACTAACTATAAAAGTTATTTTTATCTACCTTCATTAATTATAAATGAATAAAGAAGCCAACACGCCAAATTTTCTTTTAATAAAATAAAAATTGGCACCATCTATTTTTCGTATTTGTAACCACTTCAGGAATAAATATAAAAATTTTTACGAGCCTGAATGTAACTGATTTCTTGAAATATAAAAACATAATTACAATTTTCTGAATAAAATTAATTATTTATTGTTTATTATTTTATTAAAATATATTTCTGACCGATTTTACTGGTTTATTCATTTTGAATATATTTAAAGTAAGATGTTTGCTTATAGTGGAACAATTTTACTGTTCACCATTAACTCACGAACTATTTCATAATACACAATATTATTATATGTTTATTACCCATAAAAAGGGATTTTCTCCGAGGATGAATCCTAGATGGTTAAAAGATTTTTCGTTTCAAAAAACGGAAACTATCTAAACAATCTCGCCGTCTTATTATACTGATATTTGACTCGTTCTGGACGTGACCAACGAAGAATTGATTGATACACATCGATGGAGGGAAAATTGATGTTGTGTGAACCGCGGTCGTACGTCAGACGCGTTGTGGGCGAGTGACCCGTGGGTTTATTTCCTCGCCACTACAAATCGCCTGACTCGCAGCGATCGAAACCACAAACGTGTGTACTACGTTAGTCTGACACGCCTACCCCGTGTGTGTGCGTGTGCGTACCATTCTGCATTACCAAGCTCTACATATGTGGACGGTTTTATTTCAGAACGTACTTTTCGTTAAGTTTACATTGCACCATTTTTTCGACCCTATAAAAATTCTTTAATCTATGTTACCTTTATTAATCTTGCCTTTAATTAATTTAATCTTCTTTTGATTTATTACCAATGCCAATGTGGTGGTACGTATATTACAAAACTTGTATATTGTTCAGCGAGCACTTTTGTATAATTTCGTGTACATAGTTCAGCCAGCGTTGCAGACTTTTTGCTCTTCATATATAAAAAAAACTAGAAGAAAATTTATTTAATGACAGGATCCGTCCGGATCCTTTAATTTAAATATTTCATGGTCTTTATGGTTGTGCTTCGAATTTAATCTTCTTCTGAATTGAGCAACGTTCTGTGATACGTAATGGTAAACCTCAGCTAAGAAAATATATAAATAAATAACAAAATAACGACACAAAAATAAGTGTTAATTTAAACACTTGTTTCTTTTCTCAGGTGAATAAAAGAAACGGAAGGTTTGTAAGAACGACACTTCTAATCTTAAGAAAAATGCAACTGTCTCACAGTCCGAATATTAAAGGTGTAACTATTCGTGAACATTTGGAATGTAATGGGACAGATAGATAGATTTTTATTTATTCCATTAGTACACGTTTGAGGTCATAAAATAAATTACAAACAGTTACCAGAAATTAAGTAACGGTTACCTAGAACACAAACTTTTTTCTGTAAAATATAACTAACAATACAGTATAATAATTACAAATTAATTAAAAGCCGTAATCACAATTAAATGGCTATGAAACACAGAAAATGGAATTAACATATATAAAAGTTTAGTACGCTTACATGAAATATTAACAGTTAATTATTTAAAGACAAATGAGACGATCACTGAAAAAAATAAACGTGGAACTGCACGCACACAAAAATATAAACAGAGTATCAGAAAACACTAAGAAGCACACAAAAAACTGTCAAGTCACATCTAGAAGCTGAAAACGTTGAGAAATATGAACATCCGTGGTAACTGTAATTTAATAAATAAATTGAAAATAGCTAATTTTTCAGAAAATATGTATTAATTAATCAATACAAAAAATAATTACAATATTACGACGTTTCGTGCACAATTTTGGAACTTCCACAGGTAATATATTGTTTTGAATATATATATATATATATATATATATATAGCATATGCTAAATTAGAAGATAAAATTAAATGTAGTGTCATGGACTCTGTAACTGAAATTTTCTCTTTGAATATTAAAATATACATTAAAAACGTACCTGAAGGAGTCCCAAAATTGTGGACGAAACGTCGTATTGTAATGATTTTTTGTTTTGATTTATTAATACACATTTTTTATGATAAATTTCTGTTTTCTGTTTATTTATTGAAAAATTTCAGTCCTGCAAATAATTAACAACAATAGAAATGAATGAGATGCAGTGTACTACAGGAAAACGTAATTAAATTATTTACAGAAAAAAGAAAGTGTTTTTATTCTAGTAAGACATTTCTCACGTGACGAACTATCGGACCATACAAGTTTTTGAATTAAAATTATCCATAATTATTAGTTATAAAGCGGCAGTTGCGCGCAAAGTTCATGACTGAATGCGGTTACGTTGAAAAAAAAAGGTAGTCAATGGATGTCGCCTAAGACTGATGTGATCATTAAAATTACTTCCCCTGCATGTTTAAGTCTATTACTTAATGAATTGTAATTCTTTCTTAGTCTCGTGCCATTTTCCGCCGCCTATTTGCGTAATATTAATATTGTTTGACGGTGACGGGGTTAGTGTGTGCGTGTGTGTTTGTGCGGCGGGCCTGCCTATTGATTCGGAGCGCAGGCGCCTGTAATTAGAATGGTGGCGCGCAAACTCGTCGCACGCACGGGTCCTTTGAAGCCACGCAGCGTTGCTTCCCGAATCGTATCCATCATCCTTTACGCAGTTAATCACGCACATTCAATTTTCAACTAGTAAGGGACAACTTTTCAGATACTTGGCCGCGCTTCAATAGTTGCTCCAGCGGCGCCAATGAATAATGTATAACATCGTCCCGTACGTGCCCGCATTCATGAATTAAATTTGTTTGAGCCACCAACATAACGATGATTCATTAAATTGGTTTAATATTCTCTTATGATGGCTATCTCTTGATTGGATTTGTTGAATCAATTTTCTATGTAGACACTGTAATATGTGATAAGTTAGAAATCTGACATCTTTTATTTCGATACGTGTCATCGTCTCACTTTAATTGATAATTAAAATTGAAATTTGGTAATATACATACATAATCAGCTAAAGGTTTCCTATGCCATTGCAGAACTGGTCAAGTGAACAATAAACGTATGAAATAACAAAAATCAATGAAACTGGAAAGTTTAAACATTGTCACTGTCCTTAAGAAGATAAAATAGTATCGTATATACTGTTCAACGTGTATGGATATGAAATAGTTTTCCCTATAGTTTTCTTCCAGGAATAAATATTATAAAAAAAAGTTCCTAAAGGACGGTAGTATTAAAAACAAATCTAATGGAATCATTATTTAAAATCTATGCAGTAAAATCTTTTAAAATTAAAGATATGATTCTTCTTTTACAAACTCAAGCATTTACATTCCAATGAATACATTTCATTTTAATCTTAAATTGGTCCCATTTAGATACAGGATTTCTGATGATTGTTTATAATTATTCACGTCAAATATATTTTCAAGAAATATTTTGGTTGCCTAGCAACGAAAATTTCATTCATACATACCTGTTCACGTTTTAGATATTCTCAAATATTTTTTGATAGATTCGTTATTTAATTTATTTAAAAAAATTACGTGAATAACCAGCTGCCAAAATGTGTAGGCTTATTTTAAAAAGAGAGAGCTTAACAGTTCGAACGTTGGTCATTAATTTATGTTAGAAACGTTAAGGCAATCATTTCATATTCACAGGTTTAGAAAAAGAATGCGGGCAAAATAGCGCTGGTTCTTAGAAAAGAGGAAAGCGTAAGTTTATTGAGAAACACTTTCTTGAGTGAAAAAAAGTTCAAGGCTTTGCGCGTTTCACGAAGCCTGCGTAGGGAAATCCCGTCTTGAAGAAAATCCAAGCTAACATAAAGAGCTCCTACAAATTTATAAAGTTAAAGAGAGGCAAGAAATAATATAAATAATATTAATTTATAAATAGGGAATGGAATAATTTATCTGAAGACTGTTATAGATACTCGCAAGAAACCAATGTTCCGTTGTTGTATAATAGCAGGATTTACATTAATGTCTGAAGCGTAGTAAGTTGTAAGCTAGAGTGTTGTAAACTAAAAAAACAACTTCTTTTTCACCTGTGAAGGAACTACATAAAAATTTCTCAATCATTTGTAATGAATTTTTAGCCTTCATTTATTACATTATTTATGTGTGTCTGTCTAGTTTATTAGTGAAATAGAAAAATGAACACTGTAATTGAGTCTAAAAACCTATTACATCTGAGAATTAACAATTCAAAAGCCGGAATAGTAATTATATCTTTCCCCAATTTTTTACGGAATTCGCCAAATTTTGTAAGTAAAAAAATACGTCAAATATGAAATTACAATATAACCAAAATTCAAAATTATAAAACGTCTGTGTTAATAGTACTCTAAATACAAATAACAGACAAAACTAACAAAAACAAAATGGTTTCTGCGGAGTGCGTCGTTATTACGGCTCTTGCTTTTTTTGAATGACCTGACGAAAGAAACAAGGATTTCAGAAGCGTTGAGTGGTATTTAATTTAGCAATTAGTTTTGTCTGTTATTTGGCTATTTATTTATCTAATTATAATAACCAAAATATTTATTTAAAATAATTGAAGTCGGAGTAGTGAGATAGATATGGATTTTAACGGGACCTTTCTACTTTTATTTTTGTTAAGATCTTTTTACACTCAATAAGAAACTGATTATATAAAAATAAGATTTTCAACTTTGGTTGTTTATGAATAATTTTGAAAATCGTATTATACTATCTTAATTCAGTCCTGTAACTTTTGTGGTACCTAAGACTTGAAAAAAATGCAAATATAATGTGTATTTTCTGATTTTTTACACTCGAACATTATAGAGGGCTTACAATTCACAGTAAGCGACCTGCAGGGTATTAGGAGAAAAATGGAAATAAAAATAGGGGAAATATATTTTCATTGTTTGCTTAATGAATTGTTTTTCATATTAAGACGCTTAAGTCGTCACGGAACAAAGAGCCTTTGTCTCAGTGCGTATTCTTTCTCTTGAGCGCCAGCTGATAATTCTCTTAAAGAACACGAGAGGGTTTTAGCAAAAAGAAGAAGAAAGCTCCTTATTCCGGAGACCGAAAACAACGCAGTCCTGCTATCGATCCCAGGAACGCGGTTGTTTTGGCCCGGTGACGTCACGGGCCGTCTCTCATCTGGTGGCGTCCTTCCGGATATGGATGTGTGGCCAGAGGCTCTCCAGAACACCAAGGTTACCAACGATAAATTGCCCGTACTTCATCCCACGCCGTAGTTACCGGTGGGAAGGTCCGGAATCTCAGATAAGCACTCGGTTTTTCATTTTGGATTTGAAGTTTAAATAAAAAGGGTATTTTACATTTATCAGGCATGAGAATTGGTAAAATTAAGAGTAGGCAACAGCGAAGTTGAGAATCCTAATATGTTGTAGAAATTGGAGAAGAGTCAATGATAAATGCTTTGAGCAATAAGAAACAGATATTAATTGAAAAATTTGGCAATGTATAAAAATTACTTATAATACTAAAGTTACAACATACACCCCATAAAGTCCTCATTTAAGGACGAAATTTACGTAATTATATTTTTATCAATTGCTATATTAAATTTTTTTATGACTCATGAACAATTTATTTATGTACATCAGTTACTTTTCTAAGATTTGAACGATAGTTTCTATATACTTTAGTAGCACTTTAAAGTAAATATTTTAATTTAATAAGACGCAATTTTTTTTGACATTAGTCATGCTTGAATTTATGGTTGTGACAAACCATATCGAAGAAAAACAGTCAGAAATTATAATATATATATATATGTATATAAATTCCATATAGGAAACTTAAGTGTGTATCTATGATGGAAGAATATTTAAAAAAGATTAAATACAAATGATACAGTTTTTTACTTTTTCATAAAATCCATATCTGTATTTTATTTAAAAGAACTAAGTACATTTGTAAATGGAGAAGGAATTTTAGAAATGACAGGATACATATTATCCGTTAAAAATCCCGCACAATTCTTCACTTATCGTGTGTTTCAATTGAAAATCATAGAGCTATAAAATTAATGTAACCATGATAAATACAAAAGAAGAAATTAGTTCTAGAAAGGTATTTGATTACTAATATTGGACAAAGTTGAAATTAAAACCACAGGTGTGGTGTCTCAGGAAAATTTAACTTGTGTTTCGTATAAATCTGAATATAGCATATCCCGGAAACCAAAAACTTATTATAATAGAAGATGAAGAGGAAGAAAATATAAAGCTATGATTCTAAGGATCAACTTGCTAAATCACTTGAAAGGAACGTATTTACTGTTCGAAGTAACTGATAATAATAATAATGTGAAAATGAGATACGAAATGTTTTTTTGGGAAAGCCACCGTTACATCCATCTATTTAAAATGTAAACCGTTATATTTTATTTTAATTAGTGACTATTAATGACTTAATTGCTGGGTGTACTTCAGTACAGTTTAACCAAATTTGTGTTTTTTTAAAGAAAATAAATTTTTGCGTAGTTCTCTACGATCGAGCCGGAAAGATAATTCAACCATTGGCCGTAGATTCATCGAGGATCTTGAATGGCGGGGGATTTAATTCGTAGAGATGAACCTTGGTTGCAGCCCAACAATTTCCGGGCACACCGCGGGCTTCGAACAAGTGTCCGCTGTATCGGAAACCGATCGAGCGCATGAACGCCCCTGTCGACCAGGATTTACCAGCCACTTTCCCGTCACAATGTGGGGATTCCCGCCGGACACTGTGCGGGGTGTGAGTCATTGCTTTAAAATCTGTCGGTCTTCATTTCAGCTCTATCGAAACCATTCATCAAGGGCGTTACCGACGTTAAATATGCCAACAAGACTGTGACTTACATCCAAAATCAACAAATATGATATTAAAGAACGTTTTCTATAAATTATTCTGAAGCGTTACACGACAAGAGCAGTTATGCGAATGGATCCCCACTGACTTCAGGATGACAGGTATTGACGACTAACAAAACATAATCTTTAGTATCAAGTATTTTAACTCACTCCAGTACTCACATTAAGTCAATTAATGGTCTACTGATTAAATAAATCAATGTACCAGGCAAGTTGACTATCAACTTGACGAAACGTTGTTGAATAAAACATTGGCCCAGGTTGAGCATTGTATTTGGAACAAATTAACCAGAAAATTATTCGCTCCCTGTATTTATTAAAGTAATACAGTGATAGATTTGTGGCACAGGAGTAAGTTCAAAACAGTGAAAAATGACAACCAAAAAACCAGTGATTATTTACAACTGATAAATTACAAATCCCTCAAGCCTCGTGGTGACAGTTAATAAATATCAAACATATTAAACGACCATCACAATTAATATTTGTTATAATTAAAAAAATAAAATCTGTAATTAATAACACAACGTTTCAGTACACCATAGTAGAATCTTAAATTTAATTCTAATTGGCACCTAGTGATTGTTAAATTTTGCGCTGCATGAATCCAGAGTTAACAACCACTGGTTGCCAATTACAATTCATAAACAGCCTGAAGAGGATACACAGCGTTGTTGTGTTAATAACATCATTTTAAATTATAAAAAAAATTGTTATGGTTGATAAAAATATCTGATTGTTGAAGACAGACGTAAAACTAAAACATTATTTAATGAAAGTGATTTTTAAACACTCTTTTCCCACGACAGTACATTTTTTTTTTAGGGCAATAGGCTACATGAGGGTAATCCACTTAGGGCAACTCCCCTTTAATAGCATAGGAAGGGATTTGAAAGGGGGGATGCGGAAGGGTAGAGGAAGGTAGCCAAGGGTTAACTAGGGCCCCCGGGCTATATTTTAAGGATCCTACCCGGCATTCGCCTAAAGGAATGCAGGGAAAACCTTAGAAAAACCTGCATCGGGTAGGTCGGGCATTGGGTACTTGTCCCACGCCCTTCCGATAGCGGGACAGTACAAAATTAATTTGGTATTTCACCGCGGCATTTCCGACAACAACGCCGAGACGTTCCAGTACAGAACCGGAAGCAGGCCTTTGGAACTTCTCTGGCATAACGACTACAGTTGGAGACCGTCCAATTGTCTAGCTCCCATTGGCAGGCGACAAATCGAGCGGAAGTATCAGGAATAAGGAGCAGGACAACGAACTGAATTTCTTTTTATACTTTCCTTTTCTTACGGAAATGTGTATGGGGGGTTCTCATGACCACCGAGCTGGATCAACGAGGCCAATAAACAGTCGCCGACAAGCTGTCAGCACTTGAAACATGTTTGAAGAGTCTCTTCCAACTTTTCAGCGTATAAATGGGCGTGCGAAGCGAAGAAAAGGTTTTTTTATTTTCATCCCGCATTTGATCAATTGTGGATTGCATTCTTATTAATATGGTCTTTAATAAAAATGATCCCGATTCATTATTTATTTTTGTTTGATATTTAATTTTCCTTTTACACCATTTCGAAATTTGATTAGTTTTCTTAGAGAATGCCCATCAGTTTCTCCTGAATTATGATCCGCGTACTAATAAATAATAGCTTTAATTTTTCCAACATTTATTAGAAAAATTATTTACTTTATCAAATAGTGTTTCTACAGACCTAATTAGATCAACAGATAACAATAAATACAGTATAGTTTAATAAGTAGATACTGATTTAATATTAATAATATTTCATCAAGCCGGTCATTTATTTATTAAAACACAGTAGAACTGATTGTAAAGCTTGGCGAACACGAATCTCATTTTTTTTCTTTTTGTTACTAGAGTTTACGCACAAGTTTAATTTTGAAGTTTTTCGCTTGATGGTCGAGGTATCTGAAGCCGTTGACATTAGGCCCAAGTTGTGGGTGGGAGAGCTGGGGGGGGGGGGTTATCGGTGCAGAGCCGGGGTAAGTACTTACTGGTGAGTGGTCGTGTCTTTCCCTGCAATGGCGGCGAAACGCTCGCTCCGTTAAGAATTCATGGCAAGGGACAATAGAGTTCATCCCGCTACAACACTTGGGCCCCCGAAAACTGGCCGCTTCTCTTAGGAATAACACTCCTAAGTCTCCCTCACTCACTCTGTGAATCCGAACTTAAATGAAAGGCATTCTACCTCTTTCTCCGTGACGTCACGGTCTTACGAACAAAAAGGGAAAAACAAACACAGAAGATGAGAGACCTCAACCTTACTCATATTCTTCTTTGATTCTAGGCAAGTACTATAAATTCACATCTAATTAATTTATTTTCAGGACGTTAGTGATGAAAAATACGTTTATTTAGTCCTTCAATTAAAACAATTACACAGATCTTTTCTCAACACGTATGAACACAGATTAATAATTTAAGGAATTAAGACATTTTCATCTTCACAATAAAATTTTCTAAATTTTTAACCCAAGTCCTAAAAATTTGAGAATTATATATCATATATATTTTTTGTTTTTATATTATCCTCATATTTTTCATCGGTCACCAAATAAAGGCCAACTAATAATTTTCAAATTATTTAGTATTCGAAATTAAATAATTTGAAAATGATTAATCAGTTTTTCTTATACAAATTGTCAACTAATAAAAAAATCAAATATTCATGTCAGCCGTATTAAAATATTTTAAATTCTTGGAACTAATTCACATATATTAATAATTATGACATATTTGGAACATTATAGCTGTAAGTATTTTACAAAAAAATTATTAGCTATGTAATTTAAATGTTCAAATTGTGACATGTGTATTAATATATGTGAATTTTAATTCTAGATTTTTAGGTTTTGGCTTATGAATGTACAAATTTAGATTGTGAAGAAGATGGGGGATGGATGTTGAAAGCTGCTTTGAAGATGTGACTGATAAAAAAAACGATTTTTAACTTTCAAAAAAAAGTCTTATTCATTTTTCATATTTATATATTAACATATTCATAGAAATTCAATTTCCTTGTTATTTTATTTCGTTAATTTAGTTTAACACAATTGCACTGATTTATCTATATTTATTTATTTGTCGTGACAAGAAGTTTGGTGAGGGTCCACATTAGGACAGAATCATGTAGTTTTATTAATTAAATTATAATTTTAAAAGAGTGTCTTCGACTATTTGATTTATTTAATTGACGTAATGATTTTGAATTTGTCTATTTTAGTCTCTCAGAAGAAACCAATGAAGATCGGTCCTAAAATTTTTATTAGGTTGTATTTATTAACATTAGGACATTTTACGTACGGATATATAATTTTTTAAAATGATTTTGACAATTATTTCTATTGCATAAGGGAAGTTGTATTAGCAGGGAGTGATAAAAGTCTGGAACTCGAACATTTTTTGAGTTTACTCTGGTTTTGCTGAATCGTTCAGGAAAACGCTCTGACGGAATTTTGTAATCAGCGCAGGGATGTAAGTGGAACACGGTTTTACTATAATTATACATTTATCTCCGTGATTTTAGAAAAAAAAAGTTTAATTAAAACTCTAAGAGATACTAAATTGATTTTATGCATCAATTTTTAAAGCACTAACAGCAAAAGTGGATTCCTATAATACATTTTTCTTTTGTGACTAAAATGTGAGGTTGAGATTTGAATCCGGCAGATGGCAGACGGTGAGCTCGGGACCACCCCTGATTCATCGCAGCATCCCTTAATTGCGCGGGCCAAGTTCAAATACTAATTCTGCTCTCCTCTGCTCTGTGTGCGTGCTAGATTAGGACCGCAAAGAGATTCCATTCCGCCTATTACAGACATACTCGTAGCTACACACAGGCCAATTTCACTGCAAATTCCCTTAATAATCGTTGCTGACGAAACGTCAATCTAGCAGAGCAAAATTTAAGGGCTCTTGTATCTACTTACGCAGAAAGTGAAATAAATTGATTCTGATGAATTACAATTCCTCTTGAGTTGCCTTGAAATACTATATTCCTGGGGAGAGATTTTAATATGTCGCGTTATTCTTAAATCCGTGTCATTATGAAATGAATTTTCTTATTTATGACCTCTTCTCCACCCTGTCCAACAGATCGACTATGCTTCCCAACGTCATGAAACTAAATATTTATATCTACAAGTCCTGTTCTTTCATATTAATATGATAAGAAGTGATCGGGTATTTCATTGTCTGTTTTTAAAAAAATATGAATAACCAAGAAAAAAACGAGGAAGTGCAAAAGAAAAATAGCAGAGACACGACAGCGGGAGTATCAACTAGTATTGATCTGGGTTTATATGTTTGAGTAAAAGAGAAAATAACAATGGAAAACAGTAGAGATAAAGTTCGGGAGAAAAACTATAAGCAAAAAAAGCAGAAATCTACAGGAAAACAAGAATAATATAAATCGTTCGGACGAAGAACCGAGTAAATGGTTTAATATAGAGTGAAATTACAGATCTCTAACGTTTCTAACAGCAAAGGAAAAGACACAGTACGAGGGACTGAAACACTTATATTCATCCTAGAGAGAATCGTCTCATTCAGCATCGAGGATGAGTAAGAACGTTAATGTAGCATACTTATGACTGAGTTATTCATTATTACTTCTCCGCTATCACTTTGGCTCAATAAACCGTTTGATTTATCTTGCTTGTTTTTATGCGTCCTGTTCTTTTGATCTCCTATTTTTAAATGGTTTATTTTCTCTCTACCTTGTGTCTACTGTTTTTAACCGTCGTTTGTTGAAATTGGGTGAAACAACAGATTATTTGTAATGCAACTACTGTTAATTAGTCATTTGGAATTGATATGTATTAAAATTATGGACTGCTGTATAAATTGGCGGAAAATACGATTAATTGCGTGGTCGAATAAAATGATGCTAAACATACACTGATACATGTACTGGCGAATTTCAATTTTTTTTTACTTGATTACGGTTTGACCGGAAAAGGATTTTAATAAGCATAGTAATTAGTATATAAATTTAAAAAACGAATGAAAGACTCAGATTAAAATATTTATTCGGTTATATTCTTCTCTTTTTTTATATTGATTTATTTACAGTCGCATCAACAGCTCTGGTTATTAGCGACTTATTATGGGAACTCAATTTACCTTGTCGTCGAACTGATTTGACGAGAGAAACTTTAACGCACACAAACATCCATACCCTCGCCGGGATTCGATCCCGGGACCTCCGTGATGAGGGGCAGTCACGCTGACCCGTACACCACAGGAGATCGGAATATTGATCTCTTAATTCGATAAAAATCACTAAAACATCACAATTAGTTATCCCCTATATTTATACTTACATAATATATTGTAAAGGACGATCACGTTCGTCAAATGATGATTTATTTCAATTAAGCGATAAATATGACTTTATAAGTTGGAAGCTCCTAAATGAAGAATATTTTAATTTGTTTTTTAGTTTCATATACAAGTAACGCCGTTAACCAGTCTTACAAACTACTGGTATGTTCACTAATGCCCTCTTAATTTTGAAAGAAAAACAATGTTTAGAGACTATAATAATGGAACCTATAATTAAGTCCATTATAATTTTAAATGCATTAGTGGCGGAAACACAAAACAATACGCTGATGAGAGAACATCTTTTTAGCGGTGGTTACAGGTATTTAAACTTTCCATGAATTGTAATTGAAACTTCAATTCTCTGTCAATAAAGCAACATTTTCCGGTTTATAAACAGTTTAATTGCGCAGGTGTTGTGACATGTCGCTATAATGGGCACGTCAAGAGTGATAGCCAATATATGAATCGTAAAAACACTTACTGTGACATTTCACTGACAGCAGTTAATATCAGCTGCGGAACCGTTAATAACGCAGTCTACACGTTAAAAAAACACAACTAAAACCACCATACACACATTAAAATTCGGGTTTCTTCCATTCAATTCGTAGTTTATTTGTGATTGACAAGTGGACTGGTTTAGTTTTCCTTTCAGGATTTAGACATCACGAAAAATTTATTTTCTCCAAATTTGATTTAAATTTTGAACTACAAGTCTTCCATCTATATATATATGTATGTTTAATATTCTAATATTTAAATTTGTATTATTTATTTAACTATTTTTGTGTCAATTAAATTAAATAAATTAACAACCTTTTTAGACATTTTTAAATATTTTATTTAATATTTTCACGTTTCAAACTATAAAAAGTTTATATCCGATACAAGAAAACGATACTTTGAAAAAAATTTGAGGTGGTTTATTTTTCCAGATTCTCAAAATACCCTTCTTTTTACAATCCACACAGACGTTATTCTGTTTTGAATAGCTTCCCCGACTCAAATAACGCGTAAATACTTTATAATTTTAAGGGAATAGTTTGTTGACCGTTAGAATTTTTATTTGGGAATCATACGATAGCAAATAGAGAAATAAATTATACAATAAATTATAATAAAGAATAGTCAAAACTGATTCATCAAAGTACTCATGATTTTAATATAGGAATTTTATAAGTGAACCAACTCAATCAGAATATTGGTGAGGCATACCTATTTAAAAAGCTTTTTTTTAGACTGAGGAATTCTCGTGAACTAAAAAACTGTATGATCTATGATAAATAAATTTTAATTTTAAAGCATATTGATTATATTATGAATTTGTGGATTTATCATACTTAAGAGATTTTGGGGCTCCATTTCGTGAATAAGGATTCACAACGTTTGGACAAAGTGGATTATTAATGTGCATATTCCATTCGGAGTTACAGAAGAGAATGTTCAGGCGGGGAAAAGTAAAACTTTCCACAATTACTGTAATTGGTTTGTTTCTGGTTGTATAATTTATGCATGATAGCGAACCTAATTAATGGAAACCTCTTAACTATGAAGTTAACGTACAAAAAAAAAAGCTGTTGTTATTTTATAGAATTTATTTAACTTATAAATAGCAGAGAGTTTTGTTGTAGGACAAGTATTAACAGCATCCAGAAGGAAGCTCCGTAAATTAGGCGGGGAAGCATAGCCACGGAAGAGGCTGGTTTTGTATTGCACTCGCTGTTCTCCAGCGTAATCGGATTACTTAAAATACGAGCCTCTTTGCTCGTAGAGACGCGCCAGAGTGCGTAGAACCGCCGCGGGAGCGCAGCACCATAGTGAGCCTACTCGAGTGGAGGGCGGGACTGGGTAATTGGATCAAACGACGAACGCAGACACCTGCCAGGAAGAAGAGACACGCAACCACAGAGATAGTTGCCTTTTATTTTTATATCTTGTAAACACACGTTCAAAAGGCTCGTAGGCCTACTAATTGAGCGACTTCCACTACAAATTTCTACTGTAAACGTTCGTTAACATATTTGAAAATTAACAGTCTTAATACGCTCAAAGTTATCTCTGAAATTCATAATTAATTTAATAACAACAATCATTATTGAGAATAATACATTTATTTATTTTATATTGATTTATTTACAATCGCATCAACAGCTCTGGTAATTAGCGACTCAGTATGAGAAATCATTTTTGCCAAGTTTTTCTCGCAGGCACACAAACATCCATGCCCACATTGGGATTTGAACCCGGGATCTCTGTGATGTGAGGCAGTCACGCTGACCCCTACACCACAGGAGGTCACATTTATTTTATTTAATATGAATAATTATAGAGGAATATAGGTCCATATGTAAGACAAATGAAATACTGAAAAAAATATAAAGATTAAGATTTATTTGTTTTTTTCCTCAAATAGGATACGTCAATAGAATGTATACAAAAATATACTAACAGATTAACTTAAGCATAGTGTAGCATACATGCAACATAACTTTTAGTATCAGCCAAGAGGCGTCTGCGGGTTTCGGAGAGCTAATTTGTGATGCAGATATGAAAAAACATGCTCTTAAGGAAATGTGAAATTTTAGGCTTCCGAGGAATGTTAAAATATGCCTGTCTACCTTTCTGTGAGTCAACCCCTCAAACCAGATTTTTCTACCCGCCCGTCAACTTAAAATTTTTTTTAAAAAAAGAAATAAAATTTAGACTTAAGCGTCTTTCTCAGGGCATTACAATTGAATTAAAATCATAATTATCTAATTAATGTGAATTATTGATAAATCAGACCTAATTTAATTTCTATTGAATATATGAAACATCATGAACCAAACTGACTTTTATCAGGGTCGATATTCTTTTGGTCATCTGTTCGGTATTGTATTCACAAAAATACGTCTTAAAAATTTAGTTAAAACATACAAAAAAATCATCCACTAACACTTTATAACAACTTGACGTAATATTACACGTAACAATAGTTATACATACATATGAACAATGAGTGTAAATTTTCCAAAAGTCAGAATTTATGAACATTAAAATTTAATATTAAGTACAAAACGTTTCTTTCTTTTGATTACGGACCTCTTCAGTTGTAACTAAAAAATAATAAATAAATATAATGAAAAAACAATGATTGTTTGAATCCCATACAAAAAAATAAATTGAGTATTTCATTATTACAGTATTTACATTATTAAATAAAACAAGTCTAATTTTATTCTGTTAAATTGTTTTATTTAAATACACATAATATTTTAATTGTTTCTCTAATAACTTTTCCGTCGTAGAAAACCATATATTTGAATATTAGACGTTACCCATGCTGTATTTTTGACTTCACACCTGATTTATTTTATTTAAGGTTAATATAATTTGACGTTTTATCAATTTAAATGCTTTTCTTCATTGAAATAAATAAACTAGTTAATTTTATATGACTCAAACCCAATATTATTTTATTTAGTAAACAATAGTCTAGTTGTGAGACAATATTAAAATGTATTTACCTACTAGTTAATATCTTGTAACGAGAGTTCCAGCGCTTTTTATTTGTTTGGCGCATGTGGTTTTTTTTAGTTTATTCAGAGCTGCTGAGAGACCGCGGTTATTTGTCTGGTCCGGTGGATTCGCAACTCGTTTACGCCCGTGCTTTCACTGCCACATCGCGGCCATTTAAATTAAACGAATGTTTTCCGAACGCCATTAAAATAAACGAATGGCTAGCAACAGATAACGATCGAAATCTGTAACGGTGTCAGGGAACCGCAAAGTGCCTCTACCATCACTTCAATTTACCTTTCAGAAACGATGTTAAACAACATGGAAAAGTTAACACGTGTATTTACGAGGAAGATATCACACTTTAACGGAGTATTCACTGTGAAAACCATAAATTTAACGTGAGACGTGAAGCTTCAGTGCAGGGGTTGTTATGCCAGCCCGCAATACAGATGCGTAGTTACACTTAACTCTGTCATTTATGTTGATTTTTTGAAGCACCAACTGTATGAATACTATCGAAATTCCTCTCAAGGGAATATTTGGGGAGACCAACATTGCGATGAACGGATTTTTCAACTTATGTGAAGTGAAAGCACGTTACAGCAGGCCAGGAAACAGTAGCAAATCCTTTCTCCGAGGTTTGGGAAGCCCTGACAGATATTGAGCGGAAAACTGGACCAACCAGACGCGGAACCTTTAAGCTGAGAGTTTAGGCGCTGACATCACTTTGATTCAAAATAATATTTCATCGTAAAGCCTACAGTGTACTATGCGAAACCATGCAGAGTTTCTATAGTATATGAATTAGTTTAATTATTTAATTAATCCACTAGATTATACAAAATAAGATGGTACCCGTCAATATTTCTTAGGTACTAAAAATAAGTTATTTACATACAATATTACATGAAATTTGAAGAGAACACTATTCATCTGAGATAAATTTAAAATGTTACATAATAATTATTACAATTGTCACATTGTTAAGAAATAATTAATAGAATGGAAGCAGAGATCCTGAAAATATTCATTGAGATCTTTTTAAGTCTTTGATAATATTTAGGTAAATCTTGTGAAATATTAACTTCTGAAAATGAAAACGGCTGTTTTCGTACTTTGAGATGATTGTAAAATTTATAAAAATAATAAACTATATTTCTGTTCATAACCGTGAATATCGGAACATATTTAAAAGTCATATATTAAGTTATATTGAATAACTTATTTATTAATAAGATTAATTCATAAATATTTAAATTTTAATAATTCCTGTGTTACTTTCGAAAGAATTTTAATGAGTTCACAAGAAAATAACTAAAAATCATGGTACGATTCTGGAATCTTTATTTATTTCCTAAGGTGTAGAAGTAAAATCAGTTAAAGCATTAAATTTTTTAGAACAATTGAAGAGAAATAAATAAAAACACAGATATTAATATAAAATTCCTGTTTCAATTCCCTAGTTTCAGAAAAGATAAAATTGTTTGTATCAGAGGAAAACTAATTATATAAAAAGTAGTCAATTTTCAGACAAAATTTAGCAATAAAAAAACCCATAAAACATTACTGAAATCCTTGTTGTTTTATTCAGATGATTAAAAAATGTAATAGCCGCAAAAACCAGGCATCGAACTATTTACTATTTTATTTTCATGTAAATTACTATATAGTTATATATAAATAAGTATGTTATTATATATATTATATTTTTTATACAGTTTGTGTGCAAAAAAGCGAAGTAAATGAATCTGTATCGCGGGCTGGCATAAACATTGTACTGAAACTTCACGTCTCACGTTGAATTTATGGTTTCCACACTCTTAAAAGTGTGATATCTTCCTCTTAAATAGTAAATAAAACCTGTATAAAGCAACAAAGATTCGTGAAACGTTGTGTGGTATTTATTTTATCTCTTAATTTTTCCCCTGAATTTTTTACTTTAAGTTTAAAATAAAACTTGAATAAGACTTAATAAATTAAACTGCAAACGAGAAAACAGCACTGAATGAGATTTTTCCCGAGGAGAACTTCAGTGAATAAAATTATATAAAATTGTGTACACTGTTGATAGAATATATTAAATATTTTAATACAGACTGCGTTTTAAAACTCTACATATTGCTTATTGATTATAGGAAATAGTCCGCTTTGGATTTATCTATTTAAAAATAACTGGGAAGTTAGGTAAAAATGTACGTACTAATACCTCGGAATTCGTTGTGAATTAATTAGAAGAATATCCTTCAAACGTTTTTAAAATTTAAATTAATATTAAACGTATAAATACTTTAAACGGTTTTACATTTTCTCTATTTTTATGATAAGAAACTATTAATTATTAATCGGATATTAAAATGTAATTTTAACAATGCCACTACAATATCGTCCGCACGATAACGATGTGTTCGATTCGCCTGCCTCCCACTTATCGTCGACTAAAATGCTAAAGGATTATGGTCGACCGCGAAAATTGGATTTGTAGTACACGATAATACACCAGAAATCCATTCGAATGATATTGGATTTACCTGATTTATTCACTTTAGCGTTACTAAACTGTATTCACATTATTTGTGCATGGACTCACAACGCGGGAACATTTACCTTTTACTAGAAAAACAAAACACGATTGGTATGCTGTACTATACGGAGCTGAATAGAATGGAGGGTGATATGATTTAATAATCAATGTTTCGCCACAAAAGTTGTAAAATAAGTAGTGATAAAATATTCCATAATATGTATAAAATTTAATAATTAATAAATTAATTTGCGTCATTCAGAATAATGGGATGAATTTCTTCTTAAAAATGGAAAACCAAATAAAATCAGGGCTACGTACTTCTAAAATAAGCTATATTTAAACATTTTTAAAATTAACTTAGCAAATTTTTTTAATAACTTTACATATATGTGCCGATAACAGAAATGTAATACAATTAAATGATTAAAGAAGTCACAGCTGTAAAATGTACAAAAACAATTATCATTAACGGACGTACATATTAAAAATTTTGCTAAACTACTATTGTACATACTAAAACAAAATATTTATGCACATTATATATGTGAAAGTTATCAAACATAGTGTTTCTCGCACAAAGCTTAAACTAAGTACCTTCTTAATTTAATCTAAAAGTTAAACCGAAGCTGAAAATTTTCTGTTCCAATGTTTTATATCCTGAATGTTTTCATCTTTTAAAAAAGAATATGTTCGAGAATAATAATTTTGAAGATATTAGTGAATAACAAACATAGTTGGTGAGGATGTTAATCGAGTTTAGTACGATATAGACAACAGTGAAAATTTTTAATTTTATAATAATAAATAAAGAAACAGGTCGTATGTCCGAAAAAATTGTATGATTGACTGACAAATAATTTGATAAAACTATAAATACACATAGTTTCATCCTAAATTTAGGACTTCATCAAGTACATTGGAGTAATTTTTATACATTTTCAATTATTAATATTACATCAATTCCTAATGTACACCTGTTGCAAATCCCAAATTAAGAATGAAACTTGAAAATATATTTTATGAATAGCGTAGTCAATTAATATTATTTTTATTTATGGCAAGTTAATTAATTAATTTATTTTAAAATTAAATGTCAATTATATATTTTTATTATTGTTAGTTTTGTATTCAATTAACCGTCTTGTAAATAAAAAATCATTGAATTCTGTAACGATCAAGTTCCATGTGACAATTTTCAACAACAAAACTTCGTTAACAAACGATTATAATTATAATCTCTGAGCTCGGTTAGAGGTGTAAATGAGTTAGATTATTTATCAGATAATTTAAATAATTTTCAAGACCTATTATTATAGACTTTTTAATAATATTTTATTCAAACAACAACGTTTCAGAACCTTTTTTCATCAGGTTGTTTATGTTTCTAAAGTAACAGAATTTTTTGTTTATAATGTGTTGGAAATTGCGTAACCCAGTGTAAATAGGGACAATTTCTTGTCTGATGTGTCATGTATGAATGTGGCTGTTTCTAAGAATAAAAAAAATTATGTAATTTTGTAGGGATTATCTGTTTGCTTATATTAAAGTTTAGAATTTCACAATTCAGGAAATTAAAGTATCTTCCCGTAGTTCTCTAAATATATGTAAGTATTCGGGTCTCTTACACTTTTTTTTATCATTATAATTAACCTCTCCCCTCATATTCTGCTTGTATTTCTCGTTCGCATGATGAACTGTAATCTTGTAGTTGTGGAGTGAAAATGGTGCCGATATAAAGCATGGAGAAGGAGCAAGAGGTCGTGCGTGTGACAACAGTCATCCGTCTTGACGTCGAGGGCGGAGCCTCGCTTGGTCCAGAGCTTGGCAGCATCACACGTCAGATCTGCACCTAAGCTCTGCTCTGCCAGCATTAGGACGCAATCGGCGGGGAAAGACTTGTGTCAATGTTCCAAACCTTAGATACGGCCGACATATACTACGTATTTTAGTGACAGCAGTTAAATACGGCAGGTGTAACATTGAAAAGCATATATATGTATATATATATATATATATATATATATATATACATTTATTTATTTAGAGTAATAGGCCTCATGAGGGTAAGGGTAATTCACGTGGTGGCAACTCCCCTTTAATAGCATAGGAAGGCATTTGAAAGAGGAAATAGTCAAGGGCTAACTAGGGCCCCGGGCTGTAGTTTAAGGATCCTAATCGGCAATTCGCCTAAAAGTAATGCAGGACAAACCCGAGAAAATCTGCATCAGGTAGTTCGGGCATTAGATACTTGTCCCACGCCCTTCCGATAGCGGGAGAGGGGCTTTCTGTGGGGACGTAGCATTCTCTTCTCCGTGCCTCGAACAGTTTAGGAGGCAGCTGGCCGACTGTTCCAATGAGAACAGAGAACAACTCTTATCGTATGCCCAAGATCTGCGACCTCAAAGCAGGCCGAGGTGCCTCGGCTTGTGGGAACCTTATTTCAAAAACGGAGACAGAAAAAGGCATCCCCAACTTGGGCTTTTGTGTTAAATACGATTTCGAGTACAATCCCACAGAAAGTGTGAAACCATATATATTTTTTTTATACATAATACGTCACGTTTCAAACTTTACATCCGTGACACAAAACCGCGCGAGGTCTTGCAGTAATTGGCCCTCGTGCTGAAAGAAACTGGGAAAGAAACGCGTGAAAGATTGCAGTCCATGTGGAAAATGGAATGTGGAACAGGAGGGTGGCGAGACCATAATGGAGATCTGCGGTGCGGGGGTGGGAGGGTGAGATTGCGGGGGCAAATAATATACGGCTAGACAAGCGAGTAGAAAAATAAAAAAAATTCTTCTCCTCACCAACCGTAAATAGGACGAAAAGGGAGAAAACCAAGAATCGATAAGGGCCCAAGGAGAAGGGATTCCCAGCTGCGGTACGGACACATTAATTTCCACCACAATATTTTCTGTGGTTCTCTGGTTGGAAATTCCTTACCATTAGAAAGGTGGCCAGTAATAGATAAGGGACCCGTAGGACAGTACTACTGGAAGTACTTCTATTTTATACATCTTTGGATCGGGAAGTTTGCGTTGTTGTTACTAAATGTTGATATATGTATTTAAAGTCACATGTATGTTCATAAAATTTACATAAATTAAGTGAAAACCCTTACAAAATAATATAAATTTATTTTGTTTATTCTTAGCAAACAGCCATTCGGAATTTAGTAACTCACACCTGCAGAAACTGTCTCTCTTTACTGTGGGACACACAATTTCCAACATATAATAAACTAATTCAGAAGACAACACAGAAAATGGATTTAAGAAATTATAAATTACAATCTCAAACACACTACAGTATCACGTAACCCTTGTGTTTATTTAATAAGTGTAGCAACTGTATTTTTTAAAAAAAAGTAGGTGTGCAATTTGAAATATCATTAATATGTTTAAAAATTCGTAGTGTAAATGAACAAAAACTCACACCCATAAACTAATGGCGCTAGGTTCTGAGTTTTATTGAAAGAAATCGTCGCCAAAAGGTGTCGTTAAAAATATACACTCTCTGAAAAGAAACATTAGAGATCATAAATTAACTCAGTAAGGTCACGGAAAGTGAATACGATATCTTCATTCTAGGTTGATTATTTGTAGTTAATAAAATAAACTCTACCAAAAATCCCGTATCTGATGCATACGAAACGGAAGAGTTTGTTATATGTAGGGAAGCCAATTGTGCGATGTTATTGGAATGGATGCATAGAAAGAGTATTTAAAAACAATTATTTTACATCCGAAGCTTTCGTCCAGTGTTTGTCATCTTCATCTGATGAGGGTCAATTGGTATAATTTAGCTGTCATGTGCCTTGTCCGCATAAATTATACCAGTTGACTCAGCAGATGAATATGGAAAAAACTGAACGAAAGCTTAAGATGAAAAAGCGTCTTAAATACAGAACAATCTGACAAAATGCTCGTGAATGTTATCAGCAAGATGAAAATCGCGTATACATTTTGATGAAAATGAGAAACTCGAAGTCACGGTAGCCAACCGCGGATTTTCCACGTATCACTTAGTTTATTCTGGACAGAATATTGATCGATACAAAATTCAGCATTTATAATGATCGTTCAACGTTACCTTAATGCAGTTTCATCATTATTGGTTTCCTCGTGATAGCTGGTGAACACTGCCTTCGAAGGGAGCTGGAGGAAGGAATTGGTCCTGGAAGGAAGTCCGCTGTGCTTAGTGTTTTGCTCGCGTGAAGCCCCCCAGCATTTGCCAGTATTGATCTAGCAAGGGAAACCAATAATGGTATGGAGATTCCCCTAAATACACCGCCCCAAACATCCCCCCAATCCACCCACCACTTTCGGAACACAGCAACAATGCAAATGTGGACGGATCAACTGCAAGCAATAGGATCTGAATTATCACTTCTTTTAGGGGTGTCGAATTGCAACGAAAAACAAAGATTATCTAACTCTTAATTTCATTTACGTTATGACAGTTAACTAGATTACACATTAGTAACATTAAATTTTTTGAAACTGAAAATAAAGGTACAGTGAAAGAGAAGAACGTAACTAATTAAAACAAGATCAAATTTAAAAATCAGGTAAAAATATAATTGAAAGAAACATTGCGGTATCAGATTCAGTGTAACGGCTCACTTTTCTGCGTCGGACAGGCCGTGTTTGAAATTTATTACATTTTTCTCCCACAAACGTTTTAGCTTTAAAGGAAAATTTCAAAACAGTCATCAAGAGTACATTTTTTTGATCTTTAATCAGCTATTATCAGAACGAATATGTCATCATTAAACCTGTAATCCCATCTCTTGAATTTATTTTTTCAAATTAATAGATGGGATAGTTTAGGATTATTTAAGGAATTTTTACGTTGTTATTGGTTATTATTAATTATCCGGCGCGGAAAAAATGATGCAGAATTTATTTATTTATTTTTATAAATTCCCTACACTCATCGAATTTAATATAAATTATAATATGGTGTGTAATCGTTTAAATCACAAACTAAATATGAAAAAGATTGTTATTGTCAATAACGCAGTCTACATTACAACGAAAGAAGTAATTATATTTTCTTAAGGCCATTGTTATTTATATGCAAAATAAAATTATAATACGGTCAAAGGTAATCAATTTATACTATTTAAAAAAACGCATCAATTTACAGGAACATTTCGACCCTTTGATCATATTCAACTGCAAAATTCATGAATTTTAATATTGATTATAAATTATAAATATTACATGCATAGCATTATACGTGGATTTGTATAATTTATAAACACCGATTTTATGGATGATTTTTGCGGATGAATATGACCATAGTGTTGATATTTTCTTTTAACATTATAAATTTATGACTTTTTATTGAAGTAATTATTATTTGAATATTTGCCCTATACTATTAAAATCCTGTACTTTTAAATCATTTTAGGAAGTGTTTTTAACAGCTTGTTTGACTTAAATTTATGATAATATGTGGTATTTATTTAACACTAAGTTTTGTTTGTTATTTGGCTATTTATTTGTCTAATAATTATAATCTTGAAAATAGACGCTTTATATTTTATAAGTGTAGGAATTTTACAGTTTTGATTATCCGTGAGCCAATTATGTGATAAAATGAGTATCGTATAAAATTTTATTTTCAATAATTCTTTAAATTTTATAATACTACTAAATTTTAGGGTTTTTCAGTTTCTGAACTATAATTTTAGTTTTTCTTTATAGATTACGTTTACCATTACTTTAATCACCTCTTTTCGTGTTCAGAGTTTCGGGAAAATGAATCCTTCTTAATGGGACCGTCGAGAACAAATATGTCTGCGGCTGAACTTTTTTTTAAATTTGGAAGACACAGTCACGTGGACAACCCAAAAATCTTAGGATAAAAGTTTTGTAATAATAAATACAAAAATATGACTCCTGGCTATTATTCATTGAAGATATATCGAAATTCGTCGTAATATAAACTTGACTTTTCTCGTCATCAAGTTAGAAAATTTCTTCACATAAGTACCTGAAGTAAACTGCATACTTGATGGTTACTAAATGGAAGTAAGGAAGTTAGAATGTAATAATTTTTTAACCTGCGACTCTTCACAAAACCTACAGGCTCTGATAATTTTTTGCCACTCAAAGTAATTTAGCAATAATATTTTATATAACGTACATCACTTTTTTCTTCTATATTTAAATATTTTATCACTTACCATTGTTGCTGATCATGGATAAAGCAGCCTTCAAACCAGTCAGGAACAATATATTCGATAACGCAGAGGATTGTTCCATTCTTTCGAATTGTAAGTAGAAAAAGGGGATAAAAATTATATTCGTGTAATATGTAAGAACCGCCGTGAACTGTAACTGTAATCTATTTATCCGACGCATTTCACACCGCGGTATCCCCCCCCCCCCCGACTTGGCTGCATGACAAAAAATTTACACGATATTGGATCTCAGAAGTGCCCCAAAGCTTCTCCCAACCACCCCCCTACGGGGCGGAGGGCAACCAAGAAGGGCTTGTGTTTTAAACTTTGTGCCTCAAATAAGTTTCCCTTCCCTAACATTCCCGCAATAAAAAATGCCGAATATTTATTGGCGATAATCGCGCCACATAGCTTCTAAATAACTGCTTTGAAGATTTCACCGTAAGACAACGGACGAGGGTTAGACTCAACTGGAAATCGGCGTCTGACCCGTAAGTTACTCGAGTAATTTTAAATAGGAACTCAATCACTGAAAATATCAAATTTATAAATACCGAATCAAAAACAAACAGCACCTGATCCCTTAAATGCTACTTTAAGTCACAGAAGAGATCATGATTCATTCAATACGTGATACACAGAAATGACAAAGTATGGAAGGAACCGTAATAAAATAATTTTTAAAAAAATGTAATGACAGGGAACGAGTGACATTATAAAATATTACGATATTTTAATACATATGTTTAAATAAATCAAATACTCGTATATCAATAATTTGTTTCTCCACTTAGCTACTCACAAGTTGATTTTAGTTACGCAACACAAGTATGAACCATGACAATAGCACCAGCAAAAAGCTAATTTTAAAAACGTGTAAGGAATAATCTTATCCAAAGACAAAATTTTTTCTTAAAATTAAATTTTAAACATTGGCATGATGTGATCTAACGGAGAAGAAATATATTTATTCCTTGAGGATTTAAACAACATTTTATATCAAGACTTGCAGCCGTGATTTTGCATTCACTCTTTCCGCTTGATGACCTTTAAATCACAATAATGATGTGATTATTCCGTTGCGAGTTGATTTTCCCCCCCACAGAACAAACAATAATGAGTTCCCCTGACAACTAGTCGGTCGTGTGTCGCATTATGGCGGCGGAGGAAGACGCGGAGGGTCGCACGCAATAATTCACGCAATTGCCTCTGTCAGCCTCATGCGCCGGTGATTAGCCTCGAGTGAGCATAAAAGGGCAGCCACCCAAACAAAAACTCGCGCAAACGCTTCGAAAATTTCCCTTCTGTGGCCTAAATTTATGGCCTATTGAAGTGTTCTATAAACACTGTGAATATGTCCCCTCCATTCAAATGCAATTTCGGCAACTGTGGAGCTCGTCGAGATTCAGAGGACACAGGGGGTTGGGGGGAGGATGTCGGGGGAGGGGTGGCGCGAGAGACGCGGGTGACACGGTCAAAAGATGGGCTCGCCATTATGCATACTTGCGAAATGAAATTTCTGTCACGTGAAACTTAATTAAACTAAGATATCCTGGGCGTTATAAATTCTGCAGTGATTTTGCTCCTTATGTTTCCGTCCCTTTATTGTAAGGACGATGCAAGGAACTGAAATACGTACTCGTTTATCTCATTCCTGAGAAGACAAACGATTTTTCCGCACGACGAGGAAACAGCGTACGAACTTTTCAATTAATGATAGTTATAACATTTTAAATAATATGTATGTATATGTTTATCACTCCTAATGGCAGTTTCGTGAATCACATTCATTTACGTGCCGCTCTCGGGGTGGACCATTACACACGCGTGATGCTCGCTGTGCGTGAGAAGCAGTATGGCACCTGCGCGGCCCTGAACAGCCCGGACTATCGCTGGAAATGGACCCGGAGCTCTGCTCTTCTTGCCATCACGGGAAGTGGACACAACTTTGCAAAGTGGCCCGTCCTCAGTAAATACCTCCCACCCCAGCGCACCAGACATTAACATCGTGACTGTGGATACTTCGATCGACAACTCTGAAACGTATTCAGCTCTAACAAATGAATTCATTTCAATTGATAGAAAATTGTATTTGTATTAATTAAACTACACCAGAAAATTTACATTAGTACAATACGTAAAGGAAGGAAAATAAAAGTATTCCCTACCTGAAAATACCAATTATGAATAAACACTCGCAGCTTCAATTTCCACTTGACTTAGTTTCATCAAATTCCTTGGGCATACGGTAAGAATTATTCGCTATCTCATTGGAACAGTCGGCCAGCTGCCTCCTAAACTGGTTGAGGCACGGAGAAGGGAATTCTGCATCCCCACAGCTAACCCCTTTACCGCTATCGGAAGGGCGTGGGACAAGTACCCAATGCTCGACCTACCTGATGCAGGTTTTCTAGGGTTTGTCCTGCATTACTTTTAGGCGAATGCCGGGTAGGATCCTTAAACTATAGATCGGGGGCCATAGTTAACCCTTGGATACCTTCCTCTACCCTTCCGCAACCCCCCTTTCAAATCCCTTCCTACGCTATTAAAAGGGAGTTGCCACCATGTGGATTACCATCATGTCGCCTGTTACCCTAAAAAAATTCTGCTGATAGAAAGAGAACTCTCGTAAGGTGACTTATTCCAGTTCTCCAATGTTTTGTTTAGGAAAGAGAATTTACCCACAGCTGTTATCTTTGCTTTAGTTTCACTTTTAAATTTATGGTCCCCTCTGTCCCACGCTTTGGTCACAGATAGTGACTTGATGGATCTGCTTCAGAGCGATCGTATATTAAATTTTATCTTTCCGTGGACCAACAGACAAACAGATAAATATCTTATTTTTGATGTTAGAGAAATAAAAGAGGGAGTAGGATTATGAAAAACGGACGAAGTGACAATACCCAAGTCGAATTGTTTCCGACATTGAACTGTGGAAAACGTTTACTACTTCACTATCTTGTGGCGCAAATCATCAGCTATTGTAATGTGGTACCAAGAAGGTTCGATGAACTGCTAATGTGAATATCAGAAAACTGTCAAGAAACGAACAAGGTTGGTTTCTGCCCAAATGCTGACGCATCCAGGTTAATTAAACTTGGTCATGGACGGTACAATGGCCACATTTTACAGATGAGATAACTAGGAATGATGGTTGAAGCAAATGAAGTGATCTAACAGAACAGATTCGCACAAGATCGTGACCAATTTCTAATTATGGGTGATGTTTCTCGATACTTTTAAGATAAATCGTTTTGTTCATCACTAAAAGAGCTACTGGTGACGAAGAGGAAATAAGTTACTACGAAACTGCAGAAGCTGTATCGTGGCTCATTTTTCATTTCCGTCATATTTTCCGACGATTAAATTTAATAGAGTAACGGAGAATGAAGTTGTTTTTAGCAGGAACCTCCTTGGCGGATTCACACTGTACCAGTGGACGTTGAGGGACAGACACGCAGCCACAGTCGTCGCACACTGAACTCTAAAAGAAGTCGCCGCCGATTAAAACTTCATCAGTTATGCAACGAGAGTGCAGCGACGTTTCGAAACTGTGAAATTGATGAGATCGCAGTCGTGTGTGGTCGGTGATTAATGATTGCGCTGCACTAATTTGCGTGTTGGTTGCACATTGTTTCCGCGTCGCTGACCAAGTTGCGCAACAAAGCCCCGAAAATGTACTGCAAGAAAACAGCTCCTGTTTTTTTTGTCACCCTTTCACTGAATCTTTAATTATGGCGTTGAACTTGTTAGCGATTTAGCAGAACTAGTTCTATTAACCTGATGGTTTCTAACGCGCATATTCTAATTTAATTTTCGGAAATGTTCTTGAGAATATCATTTTGTGTTCCAACTCAAGCTGCCTACCTTTCGCGTCTCAGGTATCTGCTTGTGGCTATTTAAATAACCCAAAGGATTAACAGCCCCAGATGGCGGATATCGTGGCACTGAAAACCTTCGGTTCAGCGCATGCAAAAACCCATCGCGTCGAAGAACGCTAGGCCAGTATTGATCGATAAAGTATACAGCACAACATTTATTTTATAATTAAACTGGCCATTCTGTATTAACTTAT